>OX380345.1:33958385-34604863 GCA_947425015.1 Pterostichus niger | reverse complement strand
GAAACTAGACATTATTTGAAAAATTCTTTCAAATAAAAGTTATTTCTTTTTTTATTCTCTACAGCTTTGGTTGAAACTTTTTTCCCTACAACCCTTAATTTCGGAGATATAAAAAACCACCCTTAGAGTTAATTATCTTTCATACTAATGAAAATTTTGGGGATTTTCATTAAATATACGTTTAGCCTGAGGTCCTAGAAGCTTAATAAAAATTTCAGCGAAATCGAAGCTTTATTATTTGTAAAAAATAATAAAAATTGAGATAACAACGTTATCTCCCTAATTCGATATCGATGATTTAGAAAATTCTAGTTAAAAAATTATTTGGGCCTTAGTTTTTGGGTAAATTACTAATTAATGTTTTAAAAATTCTTATAGGATGGATGTCAAACTAATATGAACCTTAAGTAAATATAATTTAAGACTTAATATCGCATACAAAATTGTAACACAATTGCAAAATAAAAATGATAGTTTTTTAAGTTTCTTTCAAAATCTAGAAAGTATTTGATAAAATCTTTCAAATAAAAGATAAATATTATTTAATTCTCTACAGCTTTGGTTGAAACTTTTTTCTCTACAACCCTTAACTTCGGAGATACGAGAAACCACCCTTAAAGTGAAATATCTACCCTACTAATGCAAAATTTGGGGTCGTCCGCGGATTTCGCATCGAATATGAGGCCGTAGAACATGCATGCAAAATTTCAGCGAAATAGTACATATCGGTACAAATTAGGGGTTTTAGATGGCAAGGGGTTAGTCCATGGATTTGAAACGCCTAATTAGTACCGATATATGCTATTTCGCTGAAATTTTGCATGCATGTTCTACGGCCTCATATTCGATGCGAATCCGCGGACGACCCCAAATTTTGCATTAGTAGGGTAGATATATCACTTTAAGGGTGGTTTCTCGTATCTCCGAAGTTAAGGGTTGTAGAGAAAAAAGTTTCAACCAAAAGCTGTAGAGAATTAAATAATATTTATCTTTTATTTGAAAGATTTTATCAAATACTTTCTAGATTTTGAAAGAAACTTAAAAAACTATCATTTTTATTTTGCAATTGTGTTACAATTTTGTATGCGATATTAAGTCTTAAATTATATTTACTTAAGGTTCATATTAGTTTGACATCCATCCTATAAGAATTTTTAAAACATTAATTAGTAATTTACCCAAAAACTAAGGCCCAAATAATTTTTTAACTAGAATTTTCTAAATCATCGATATCGAATTAGGGAGATAACGTTGTTATCTCAATTTTTATTATTTTTTACAAATAATAAAGCTTCGATTTCGCTGAAATTTTTTATTAAGCTTCTAGGACCTCAGGCTAAACGTATATTTAATGAAAATCCCCAAAATTGTTCATTAGTATGAAAGATAATTAACTCTAAGGGTGGTTTTTTATATCTCCGAAATTAAGGGTTGTAGGGAAAAAAGTTTCAACCAAAGCTGTAGAGAATAAAAAAAGAAATAACTTTTATTTGAAAGAATTTTTCAAATAATGTCTAGTTTCGATGGAAATTGCTAATATTTCACCGTAATTGTTAGTTCAAATTTTCGACACATAAAGTGGTGACGCCACTGAAATCACACAACAAAATTCGTAACTTTATTAATAATAAAAAAATTAAAAAATTGAGCTAACAACGTTATCTCCCTAAATAGATATCGTCGATTTCTAAAATTCTACTGAAAAAATTAATTAAGCCATAGTTTTTGCGTAAATTTCTAATTAATATTTTATTAATCACAGTAGGAAGTCAAACTAAAGTGAACCCTAAATACATGTAACATTAGATAAAAAATCGAATACAATACAGGAACAGAACTTCATAATAAAGCAATAGTTTTTTAATTTTTTTCAAAACTATGAGGTTTTTTATTGAAATGTTTCAAATAAAAGTAGCTTATATTTTATTCTCTACAGCTTTTAGTTGAAACATTTTTCTCTACAACCCTTAACTTCGGAGATACAGAAAACTACCCTTAAAGTGAAATATCTACCCTACTAATGAATATTTTGGCCTTGTTCCCGGTTCCGCATCGAATATAAAACCCTAGAACATGCATGCAAAATTTCAGCGCAATCGGAGATACTTTAATTTATTGATAAAACAGATGGCATCGATTTGAAACCCCTAATTTGTACCGATATGTACTATTTCGCTGAAATTTTGCATGCATGTTCTACGGCCTCATATTCGATGCGAAATCCGCGGACGACCCCAAATTTTGCATTAGTAGGGTAGATATTTCACTTTAAGGGTGGTTTCTCGTATCTCCGAAGTTAAGGGTTGTAGAGAAAAAAGATTCAACCAAAAGCTGTAGAGAATAAAATTATAAGCTACTTTTATTTGAAACATTTCATTAAAAAACCTCATAGTTTTGAAAAAAAATTAAAAAACTATTGCTTTATTATGAAGTTCTGTTCTTATATTGTATTCGATTTTTATCTAATGTTACATGTATTTAGGGTTCACTTTAGTTTGACATACTTCCTACTGTGATTAATAAATTATTAATTAGAAATTTACGCAAAAACTATGGCTTAATTAATTTTTTCAGTAGAATTTTCGAAATCGACGATATCTATTTAGGGAGATAACGTTGTTAGCTCAATTTTTTAATTTTTTTATTATTAATAAAGTTTCGAATTTTGTTGTGTGATTTCAGTGGCGTCACCACTTTATGTGTCGAAAATTTGAACTAACAATTACGGTGAAATATTAGCAATTTCCATCGAAACTAGACATTATTTGAAAAATTCTTTCAAATAAAAGTTATTTCTTTTTTTATTCTCTACAGCTTTTGGTTGAAACTTTTTTCCCTACAACCCTTAATTTCGGAGATATAAAAAACCACCCTTAGAGTTAATTATCTTTCATACTAATGAAAATTTTGGGGATTTTCATTAAATATACGTTTAGCCTGAGGTCCTAGAAGCTTAATAAAAAATTTCAGCGAAATCGAAGCTTTATTATTTGTAAAAAATAATAAAAATTGAGATAACAACGTTATCTCCCTAATTCGATATCGATGATTTAGAAAATTCTAGTTAAAAAATTATTTGGGCCTTAGTTTTTGGGTAAATTACTAATTAATGTTTTAAAAATTCTTATAGGATGGATGTCAAACTAATATGAACCTTAAGTAAATATAATTTAAGACTTAATATCGCATACAAAATTGTAACACAATTGCAAAATAAAAATGATAGTTTTTTAAGTTTCTTTCAAAATCTAGAAAGTATTTGATAAAATCTTTCAAATAAAAGATAAATATTATTTAATTCTCTACAACTTTTGGTTGAAACTTTTTTCTCTACAACCCTTAACTTCGGAGATACGAGAAACCACCCTTAAAGTGAAATATCTACCCTACTAATGCAAAATTTGGGGTCGTCCGCGGATTTCGCATCGAATATGAGGCCGTAGAACATGCATGCAAAATTTCAGCGAAATAGTACATATCGGTACAAATTAGGGGTTTTAGATGGCAAGGGGTTAGTCCATGGATTTGAAACGCCTAATTAGTACCGATATATGCTATTTCGCTGAAATTTTGCATGCATGTTCTACGGCCTCATATTCGATGCGAAATCCGCGGACGACCCCAAATTTTGCATTAGTAGGGTAGATATATCACTTTAAGGGTGGTTTCTCGTATCTCCGAAGTTAAGGGTTGTAGAGAAAAAAGTTTCAACCAAAAGCTGTAGAGAATTAAATAATATTTATCTTTTATTTGAAAGATTTTATCAAATACTTTCTAGATTTTGAAAGAAACTTAAAAAACTATCATTTTTATTTTGCAATTGTGTTACAATTTTGTATGCGATATTAAGTCTTAAATTATATTTACTTAAGGTTCATATTAGTTTGACATCCATCCTATAAGAATTTTTAAAACATTAATTAGTAATTTACCCAAAAACTAAGGCCCAAATAATTTTTTAACTAGAATTTTCTAAATCATCGATATCGAATTAGGGAGATAACGTTGTTATCTCAATTTTTATTATTTTTTACAATAATAAAGCTTCGATTTCGCTGAAATTTTTTATTAAGCTTCTAGGACCTCAGGCTAAACGTATATTTAATGAAAATCCCCAAAATTTTCATTAGTATGAAAGATAATAACTCTAAGGGTGGTTTTTTATATCTCCGAAATTAAGGGTTGTAGGGAAAAAAGTTTCAACCAAAAGCTGTAGAGAATAAAAAAGAAATAACTTTTATTTGAAAGAATTTTTCAAATAATGTCTAGTTTCGATGGAAATTGCTAATATTTCACCGTAATTGTTAGTTCAAATTTTCGACACATAAAGTGGTGACGCCACTGAAATCACACAACAAAATTCGTAACTTTATTAATAATAAAAAAATTAAAAAATTGAGCTAACAACGTTATCTCCCTAAATAGATATCGTCGATTTCTAAAATTCTACTGAAAAAATTAATTAAGCCATAGTTTTTGCGTAAATTTCTAATTAATATTTTATTAATCACAGTAGGAAGTATGTCAAACTAAAGTGAACCCTAAATACATGTAACATTAGATAAAAAATCGAATACAATACAGGAACAGAACTTCATAATAAAGCAATAGTTTTTTAATTTTTTTTCAAAACTATGAGGTTTTTTATTGAAATGTTTCAAATAAAAGTAGCTTATAATTTTATTCTCTACAGCTTTTAGTTGAAACATTTTTCTCTACAACCCTTAACTTCGGAGATACAGAAAACTACCCTTAAAGTGAAATATCTACCCTACTAATGAATATTTTGGCCTTGTTCCCGGTTCCGCATCGAATATAAAACCCTAGAACATGCATGCAAAATTTCAGCGCAATCGGAGATACTTTAATTTATTGATAAAACAGATGGCATCGATTTGAAACCCCTAATTTGTACCGATGTACTATTTCGCTGAAATTTTGCATGCATGTTCTACGGCCTCATATTCGATGCGAAATCCGCGGACGACCCCAAATTTTGCATTAGTAGGGTAGATATTTCACTTTAAGGGTGGTTTCTCGTATCTCCGAAGTTAAGGGTTGTAGAGAAAAAAGATTCAACCAAAAGCTGTAGAGAATAAAATTATAAGCTACTTTTATTTGAAACATTTCATTAAAAAAACCTCATAGTTTTGAAAAAAAATTAAAAAACTATTGCTTTATTATGAAGTTCTGTTCTTATATTGTATTCGATTTTTTATCTAATGTTACATGTATTAGGGTTCACTTTAGTTTGACATACTTCCTACTGTGATTAATAAATTATTAATTAGAAATTTACGCAAAAACTATGGCTTAATTAATTTTTTCAGTAGAATTTTCGAAATCGACGATATCTATTTAGGGAGATAACGTTGTTAGCTCAATTTTTTAATTTTTTTATTATTAATAAAGTTTCGAATTTTGTTGTGTGATTTCAGTGGCGTCACCACTTTATGTGTCGAAAATTTGAACTAACAATTACGGTGAAATATTAGCAATTTCCATCGAAACTAGACATTATTTGAAAAATTCTTTCAAATAAAAGTTATTTCTTTTTTATTCTCTACAGCTTTTGGTTGAAACTTTTTTCCCTACAACCCTTAATTTCGGAGATATAAAAAACCACCCTTAGAGTTAATTATCTTTCATACTAATGAAAATTTTGGGGATTTTCATTAAATATACGTTTAGCCTGAGGTCCTAGAAGCTTAATAAAAAAATTTCAGCGAAATCGAAGCTTTATTATTTGTAAAAAATAATAAAAATTGAGATAACAACGTTATCTCCCTAATTCGATATCGATGATTTAGAAAATTCTAGTTAAAAAAATTATTTGGGCCTTAGTTTTTGGTAAATTACTAATTAATGCTTTTAAAAAATTCTTATAGGATGGATGTCAAACTAATATGAACCTTAAGTAAATATAATTTAAGACTTAATATCGCATACAAAATTGTAACACAATTGCAAAATAAAAATGATAGTTTTTTAAGTTTCTTTCAAAATCTAGAAAGTATTTGATAAAATCTTTCAAATAAAGATAAATATTATTTAATTCTCTACAACTTTTGGTTGAAACTTTTTTCTCTACAACCCTTAACTTCGGAGATACGAGAAACCACCCTTAAAGTGAAATATCTACCCTACTAATGCAAAATTTGGGGTCGTCCGCGGATTTCGCATCGAATATGAGGCCGTAGAACATGCATGCAAAATTTCAGCGAAATAGTACATATCGGTACAAATTAGGGGTTTTAGATGGCAAGGGGTTAGTCCATGGATTTGAAACGCCTAATTAGTACCGATATATGCTATTTCGCTGAAATTTTGCATGCATGTTCTACGGCCTCATATTCGATGCGAAATCCGCGGACGACCCCAAATTTTGCATTAGTAGGGTAGATATATCACTTTAAGGGTGGTTTCTCGTATCTCCGAAGTTAAGGGTTGTAGAGAAAAAAGTTTCAACCAAAAGTTGTAGAGAATTAAATAATATTTATCTTTTATTTGAAAGATTTTATCAAATACTTTCTAGATTTTGAAAGAAACTTAAAAACTATCATTTTTATTTTGCAATTGTGTTACAATTTTGTATGCGATATTAAGTCTTAAATTATATTTACTTAAGGTTCATATTAGTTTGACATCCATCCTATAAGAATTTTTAAAACATTAATTAGTAATTTACCCAAAAACTAAGGCCCAAATAATTTTTTAACTAGAATTTTCTAAATCATCGATATCGAATTAGGGAGATAACGTTGTTATCTCAATTTTTATTATTTTTTACAAATAATAAAGCTTCGATTTCGCTGAAATTTTTTATTAAGCTTCTAGGACCTCAGGCTAAACGTATATTTAATGAAAATCCCCAAAATTTTCATTAGTATGAAAGATAATTAACTCTAAGGGTGGTTTTTTATATCTCCGAAATTAAGGGTTGTAGGAAAAAAGTTTCAACCAAAAGCTGTAGAGAATAAAAAAAGAAATAACTTTTATTTGAAAGAATTTTTCAAATAATGTCTAGTTTCGATGGAAATTGCTAATATTTCACCGTAATTGTTAGTTCAAATTTTCGACACATAAAGTGGTGACGCCACTGAAATCACACAACAAAATTCGTAACTTTATTAATAATAAAAAAATTAAAAAATTGAGCTAACAACGTTATCTCCCTAAATAGATATCGTCGATTTCTAAAATTCTACTGAAAAAATTAATTAAGCCATAGTTTTTGCGTAAATTTCTAATTAATATTTTATTAATCACAGTAGGAAGTATGTCAAACTAAAGTGAACCCTAAATACATGTAACATTAGATAAAAAATCGAATACAATACAGGAACAGAACTTCATAATAAAGCAATAGTTTTTTAATTTTTTTTCAAAACTATGAGGTTTTTTATTGAAATGTTTCAAATAAAAGTAGCTTATAATTTTATTCTCTACAGCTTTTAGTTGAAACATTTTTCTCTACAACCCTTAACTTCGGAGATACAGAAAACTACCCTTAAAGTGAAATATCTACCCTACTAATGAATATTTTGGCCTTGTTCCCGGTTCCGCATCGAATATAAAACCCTAGAACATGCATGCAAAATTTCAGCGCAATCGAGATACTTTAATTTATTGATAAAACAGATGGCATCGATTTGAAACCCCTAATTTGTACCGATATGTACTATTTCGCTGAAATTTTGCATGCATGTTCTACGGCCTCATATTCGATGCGAAATCCGCGGACGACCCCAAATTTTGCATTAGTAGGGTAGATATTTCACTTTAAGGGTGGTTTCTCGTATCTCCGAAGTTAAGGGTTGTAGAGAAAAAAGATTCAACCAAAAGCTGTAGAGAATAAAATTATAAGCTACTTTTATTTGAAACATTTCATTAAAAAACCTCATAGTTTTGAAAAAAAATTAAAAAACTATTGCTTTATTATGAAGTTCTGTTCTTATATTGTATTCGATTTTTATCTAATGTTACATGTATTTAGGGTTCACTTTAGTTTGACATACTTCCTACTGTGATTAATAAATTATTAATTAGAAATTTACGCAAAAACTATGGCTTAATTAATTTTTTCAGTAGAATTTTCGAAATCGACGATATCTATTTAGGGAGATAACGTTGTTAGCTCAATTTTTTAATTATTAATAAAGTTTCGAATTTTGTTGTGTGATTTCAGTGGCGTCACCACTTTATGTGTCGAAAATTTGAACTAACAATTACGGTGAAATATTAGCAATTTCCATCGAAACTAGACATTATTTGAAAAATTCTTTCAAATAAAAGTTATTTCTTTTTTTATTCTCTACAGCTTTTGGTTGAAACTTTTTTCCCTACAACCCTTAATTTCGGAGATATAAAAAACCACCCTTAGAGTTAATTATCTTTCATACTAATGAAAATTTTGGGGATTTTCATTAAATATACGTTTAGCCTGAGGTCCTAGAAGCTTAATAAAAAATTTCAGCGAAATCGAAGCTTTATTATTTGTAAAAAATAATAAAAATTGAGATAACAACGTTATCTCCCTAATTCGATATCGATGATTTAGAAAATTCTAGTTAAAAAATTATTTGGGCCTTAGTTTTTGGGTAAATTACTAATTAATGTTTTAAAAATTCTTATAGGATGGATGTCAAACTAATATGAACCTTAAGTAAATATAATTTAAGACTTAATATCGCATACAAAATTGTAACACAATTGCAAAATAAAAATGATAGTTTTTTAAGTTTCTTTCAAAATCTAGAAAGTATTTGATAAAATCTTTCAAATAAAAGATAAATATTATTTAATTCTCTACAACTTTTGGTTGAAACTTTTTTCTCTACAACCCTTAACTTCGGAGATACGAGAAACCACCCTTAAAGTGAAATATCTACCCTACTAATGCAAAATTTGGGGTCGTCCGCGGATTTCGCATCGAATATGAGGCCGTAGAACATGCATGCAAAATTTCAGCGAAATAGTACATATCGGTACAAATTAGGGGTTTTAGATGGCAAGGGGTTAGTCCATGGATTTGAAACGCCTAATTAGTACCGATATATGCTATTTCGCTGAAATTTTGCATGCATGTTCTACGGCCTCATATTCGATGCGAAATCCGCGGACGACCCCAAATTTTGCATTAGTAGGGTAGATATATCACTTTAAGGGTGGTTTCTCGTATCTCCGAAGTTAAGGGTTGTAGAGAAAAAAGTTTCAACCAAAAGCTGTAGAGAATTAAATAATATTTATCTTTTATTTGAAAGATTTTATCAAATACTTTCTAGATTTTGAAAGAAACTTAAAAAACTATCATTTTTATTTTGCAATTGTGTTACAATTTTGTATGCGATATTAAGTCTTAAATTATATTTACTTAAGGTTCATATTAGTTTGACATCCATCCTATAAGAATTTTTAAAACATTAATTAGTAATTTACCCAAAAACTAAGGCCCAAATAATTTTTTAACTAGAATTTTCTAAATCATCGATATCGAATTAGGGAGATAACGTTGTTATCTCAATTTTTATTATTTTTTACAAATAATAAAGCTTCGATTTCGCTGAAATTTTTTATTAAGCTTCTAGGACCTCAGGCTAAACGTATATTTAATGAAAATCCCCAAAATTTTCATTAGTATGAAAGATAATTAACTCTAAGGGTGGTTTTTTATATCTCCGAAATTAAGGGTTGTAGGGAAAAAAGTTTCAACCAAAAGCTGTAGAGAATAAAAAAAGAAATAACTTTTATTTGAAAGAATTTTTCAAATAATGTCTAGTTTCGATGGAAATTGCTAATATTTCACCGTAATTGTTAGTTCAAATTTTCGACACATAAAGTGGTGACGCCACTGAAATCACACAACAAAATTCGTAACTTTATTAATAATAAAAAAATTAAAAAATTGAGCTAACAACGTTATCTCCCTAAATAGATATCGTCGATTTCTAAAATTCTACTGAAAAAATTAATTAAGCCATAGTTTTTGCGTAAATTTCTAATTAATATTTTATTAATCACAGTAGGAAGTATGTCAAACTAAAGTGAACCCTAAATACATGTAACATTAGATAAAAAATCGAATACAATACAGGAACAGAACTTCATAATAAAGCAATAGTTTTTTAATTTTTTTTCAAAACTATGAGGTTTTTTATTGAAATGTTTCAAATAAAAGTAGCTTATAATTTTATTCTCTACAGCTTTTAGTTGAAACATTTTTCTCTACAACCCTTAACTTCGGAGATACAGAAAACTACCCTTAAAGTGAAATATCTACCCTACTAATGAATATTTTGGCCTTGTTCCCGGTTCCGCATCGAATATAAAACCCTAGAACATGCATGCAAAATTTCAGCGCAATCGGAGATACTTTAATTTATTGATAAAACAGATGGCATCGATTTGAAACCCCTAATTTGTACCGATATGTACTATTTCGCTGAAATTTTGCATGCATGTTCTACGGCCTCATATTCGATGCGAAATCCGCGGACGACCCCAAATTTTGCATTAGTAGGGTAGATATTTCACTTTAAGGGTGGTTTCTCGTATCTCCGAAGTTAAGGGTTGTAGAGAAAAAAGATTCAACCAAAAGCTGTAGAGAATAAAATTATAAGCTACTTTTATTTGAAACATTTCATTAAAAAACCTCATAGTTTTGAAAAAAAATTAAAAAACTATTGCTTTATTATGAAGTTCTGTTCTTATATTGTATTCGATTTTTTATCTAATGTTACATGTATTTAGGGTTCACTTTAGTTTGACATACTTCCTACTGTGATTAATAAAATATTAATTAGAAATTTACGCAAAAACTATGGCTTAATTAATTTTTTCAGTAGAATTTTAGAAATCGACGATATCTATTTAGGGAGATAACGTTGTTAGCTCAATTTTTTAATTTTTTTATTATTAATAAAGTTTCGAATTTTGTTGTGTGATTTCAGTGGCGTCACCACTTTATGTGTCGAAAATTTGAACTAACAATTACGGTGAAATATTAGCAATTTCCATCGAAACTAGACATTATTTGAAAAATTCTTTCAAATAAAAGTTATTTCTTTTTTTATTCTCTACAGCTTTTGGTTGAAACTTTTTTCCCCACAACCCTTAATTTCGGAGATATAAAAAACCACCCTTAGAGTTAATTATCTTTCATACTAATGAAAATTTTGGGGATTTTCATTAAATATACGTTTAGCCTGAGGTCCTAGAAGCTTAATAAAAAATTTCAGCGAAATCGAAGCTTTATTATTTGTAAAAAATAATAAAAATTGAGATAACAACGTTATCTCCCTAATTCGATATCGATGATTTAGAAAATTCTAGTTAAAAAATTATTTGGGCCTTAGTTTTTGGGTAAATTACTAATTAATGTTTTAAAAATTCTTATAGGATGGATGTCAAACTAATATGAACCTTAAGTAAATATAATTTAAGACTTAATATCGCATACAAAATTGTAACACAATTGCAAAATAAAAATGATAGTTTTTTAAGTTTCTTTCAAAATCTAGAAAGTATTTGATAAAATCTTTCAAATAAAAGATAAATATTATTTAATTCTCTACAGCTTTTGGTTGAAACTTTTTTCTCTACAACCCTTAACTTCGGAGATACGAGAAACCACCCTTAAAGTGATATATCTACCCTACTAATGCAAAATTTGGGGTCGTCCGCGGATTTCGCATCGAATATGAGGCCGTAGAACATGCATGCAAAATTTCAGCGAAATAGCATATATCGGTACTAATTAGGCGTTTCAAATCCATGGACTAACCCCTTGCCATCTAAAACCCCTAATTTGTACCGATATGTACTATTTCGCTGAAATTTTGCATGCATGTTCTACGGCCTCATATTCGATGCGAAATCCGCGGACGACCCCAAATTTTGCATTAGTAGGGTAGATATATCACTTTAAGGGTGGTTTCTCGTATCTCCGAAGTTAAGGGTTGTAGAGAAAAAAGTTTCAACCAAAAGCTGTAGAGAATTAAATAATATTTATCTTTTATTTGAAAGATTTTATCAAATACTTTCTAGATTTTGAAAGAAACTTAAAAAACTATCATTTTTATTTTGCAATTGTGTTACAATTTTGTATGCGATATTAAGTCTTAAATTATATTTACTTAAGGTTCATATTAGTTTGACATCCATCCTATAAGAATTTTTAAAACATTAATTAGTAATTTACCCAAAAACTAAGGCCCAAATAATTTTTTAACTAGAATTTTCTAAATCATCGATATCGAATTAGGGAGATAACGTTGTTATCTCAATTTTTATTATTTTTTACAAATAATAAAGCTTCGATTTCGCTGAAATTTTTTATTAAGCTTCTAGGACCTCAGGCTAAACGTATATTTAATGAAAATCCCCAAAATTTTCATTAGTATGAAAGATAATTAACTCTAAGGGTGGTTTTTTATATCTCCGAAATTAAGGGTTGTAGGGAAAAAAGTTTCAACCAAAAGCTGTAGAGAATAAAAAAAGAAATAACTTTTATTTGAAAGAATTTTTCAAATAATGTCTAGTTTCGATGGAAATTGCTAATATTTCACCGTAATTGTTAGTTCAAATTTTCGACACATAAAGTGGTGACGCCACTGAAATCACACAACAAAATTCGTAACTTTATTAATAATAAAAAAATTAAAAAATTGAGCTAACAACGTTATCTCCCTAAATAGATATCGTCGATTTCTAAAATTCTACTGAAAAAATTAATTAAGCCATAGTTTTTGCGTAAATTTCTAATTAATATTTTATTAATCACAGTAGGAAGTATGTCAAACTAAAGTGAACCCTAAATACATGTAACATTAGATAAAAAATCGAATACAATACAGGAACAGAACTTCATAATAAAGCAATAGTTTTTTAATTTTTTTTCAAAACTATGAGGTTTTTTATTGAAATGTTTCAAATAAAAGTAGCTTATAATTTTATTCTCTACAGCTTTTAGTTGAAACATTTTTCTCTACAACCCTTAACTTCGGAGATACAGAAAACTACCCTTAAAGTGAAATATCTACCCTACTAATGAATATTTTGGCCTTGTTCCCGGTTCCGCATCGAATATAAAACCCTAGAACATGCATGCAAAATTTCAGCGCAATCGGAGATACTTTAATTTATTGATAAAACAGATGGCATCGATTTGAAACCCCTAATTTGTACCGATATGTACTATTTCGCTGAAATTTTGCATGCATGTTCTACGGCCTCATATTCGATGCGAAATCCGCGGACGACCCCAAATTTTGCATTAGTAGGGTAGATATTTCACTTTAAGGGTGGTTTCTCGTATCTCCGAAGTTAAGGGTTGTAGAGAAAAAAGATTCAACCAAAAGCTGTAGAGAATAAAATTATAAGCTACTTTTATTTGAAACATTTCATTAAAAAACCTCATAGTTTTGAAAAAAAATTAAAAAACTATTGCTTTATTATGAAGTTCTGTTCTTATATTGTATTCGATTTTTTATCTAATGTTACATGTATTTAGGGTTCACTTTAGTTTGACATACTTCCTACTGTGATTAATAAATTATTAATTAGAAATTTACGCAAAAACTATGGCTTAATTAATTTTTTCAGTAGAATTTTCGAAATCGACGATATCTATTTAGGGAGATAACGTTGTTAGCTCAATTTTTTAATTATTAATAAAGTTTCGAATTTTGTTGTGTGATTTCAGTGGCGTCACCACTTTATGTGTCGAAAATTTGAACTAACAATTACGGTGAAATATTAGCAATTTCCATCGAAACTAGACATTATTTGAAAAATTCTTTCAAATAAAAGTTATTTCTTTTTTTATTCTCTACAGCTTTTGGTTGAAACTTTTTTCCCTACAACCCTTAATTTCGGAGATATAAAAAACCACCCTTAGAGTTAATTATCTTTCATACTAATGAAAATTTTGGGGATTTTCATTAAATATACGTTTAGCCTGAGGTCCTAGAAGCTTAATAAAAAATTTCAGCGAAATCGAAGCTTTATTATTTGTAAAAAATAATAAAAATTGAGATAACAACGTTATCTCCCTAATTCGATATCGATGATTTAGAAAATTCTAGTTAAAAAATTATTTGGGCCTTAGTTTTTGGGTAAATTACTAATTAATGTTTTAAAAATTCTTATAGGATGGATGTCAAACTAATATGAACCTTAAGTAAATATAATTTAAGACTTAATATCGCATACAAAATTGTAACACAATTGCAAAATAAAAATGATAGTTTTTTAAGTTTCTTTCAAAATCTAGAAAGTATTTGATAAAATCTTTCAAATAAAAGATAAATATTATTTAATTCTCTACAACTTTTGGTTGAAACTTTTTTCTCTACAACCCTTAACTTCGGAGATACGAGAAACCACCCTTAAAGTGAAATATCTACCCTACTAATGCAAAATTTGGGGTCGTCCGCGGATTTCGCATCGAATATGAGGCCGTAGAACATGCATGCAAAATTTCAGCGAAATAGTACATATCGGTACAAATTAGGGGTTTTAGATGGCAAGGGGTTAGTCCATGGATTTGAAACGCCTAATTAGTACCGATATATGCTATTTCGCTGAAATTTTGCATGCATGTTCTACGGCCTCATATTCGATGCGAAATCCGCGGACGACCCCAAATTTTGCATTAGTAGGGTAGATATATCACTTTAAGGGTGGTTTCTCGTATCTCCGAAGTTAAGGGTTGTAGAGAAAAAAGTTTCAACCAAAAGTTGTAGAGAATTAAATAATATTTATCTTTTATTTGAAAGATTTTATCAAATACTTTCTAGATTTTGAAAGAAACTTAAAAAACTATCATTTTTATTTTGCAATTGTGTTACAATTTTGTATGCGATATTAAGTCTTAAATTATATTTACTTAAGGTTCATATTAGTTTGACATCCATCCTATAAGAATTTTTAAAACATTAATTAGTAATTTACCCAAAAACTAAGGCCCAAATAATTTTTTAACTAGAATTTTCTAAATCATCGATATCGAATTAGGGAGATAACGTTGTTATCTCAATTTTTATTATTTTTTACAAATAATAAAGCTTCGATTTCGCTGAAATTTTTTATTAAGCTTCTAGGACCTCAGGCTAAACGTATATTTAATGAAAATCCCCAAAATTTTCATTAGTATGAAAGATAATTAACTCTAAGGGTGGTTTTTTATATCTCCGAAATTAAGGGTTGTAGGGAAAAAAGTTTCAACCAAAAGCTGTAGAGAATAAAAAAAGAAATAACTTTTATTTGAAAGAATTTTTCAAATAATGTCTAGTTTCGATGGAAATTGCTAATATTTCACCGTAATTGTTAGTTCAAATTTTCGACACATAAAGTGGTGACGCCACTGAAATCACACAACAAAATTCGAAACTTTATTAATAATAAAAAAATTAAAAAATTGAGCTAACAACGTTATCTCCCTAAATAGATATCGTCGATTTCGAAAATTCTACTGAAAAAATTAATTAAGCCATAGTTTTTGCGTAAATTTCTAATTAATAATTTATTAATCACAGTAGGAAGTATGTCAAACTAAAGTGAACCCTAAATACATGTAACATTAGATAAAAAATCGAATACAATATAAGAACAGAACTTCATAATAAAGCAATAGTTTTTTAATTTTTTTTCAAAACTATGAGGTTTTTTAATGAAATGTTTCAAATAAAAGTAGCTTATAATTTTATTCTCTACAGCTTTTGGTTGAATCTTTTTTCTCTACAACCCTTAACTTCGGAGATACGAGAAACCACCCTTAAAGTGAAATATCTACCCTACTAATGCAAAATTTGGGGTCGTCCGCGGATTTCGCATCGAATATGAGGCCGTAGAACATGCATGCAAAATTTCAGCGAAATAGTACATATCGGTATAAATTAGGGGTTTTAGATGGCAAGGGGTTAGTCCATGGATTTGAAACGCCTAATTAGTACCGATATATGCTATTTCGCTGAAATTTTGCATGCATGTTCTACGGCCTCATATTCGATGCGAAATCCGCGGACGACCCCAAATTTTGCATTAGTAGGGTAGATATTTCACTTTAAGGGTGGTTTCTCGTATCTCCGAAGTTAAGGGTTGTAGAGAAAAAAGATTCAACCAAAAGCTGTAGAGAATAAAATTATAAGCTACTTTTATTTGAAACATTTCATTAAAAAACCTCATAGTTTTGAAAAAAAATTAAAAAACTATTGCTTTATTATGAAGTTCTGTTCTTATATTGTATTCGATTTTGTATCTAATGTTACATGTATTTAGGGTTCACTTTAGTTTGACATACTTCCTACTGTGATTAATAAATTATTAATTAGAAATTTACGCAAAAACTATGGCTTAATTAATTTTTTCAGTAGAATTTTCGAAATCGACGATATCTATTTAGGGAGATAACGTTGTTAGCTCAATTTTTTAATTTTTTTATTATTAATAAAGTTTCGAATTTTGTTGTGTGATTTCAGTGGCGTCACCACTTTATGTGTCGAAAATTTGAACTAACAATTACGGTGAAATATTAGCAATTTCCATCGAAACTAGACATTATTTGAAAAATTCTTTCAAATAAAAGTTATTTCTTTTTTTATTCTCTACAGCTTTTGGTTGAAACTTTTTTCCCTACAACCCTTAATTTCGGAGATATAAAAAACCACCCTTAGAGTTAATTATCTTTCATACTAATGAAAATTTTGGGGATTTTCATTAAATATACGTTTAGCCTGAGGTCCTAGAAGCTTAATAAAAAATTTCAGCGAAATCGAAGCTTTATTATTTGTAAAAAATAATAAAAATTGAGATAACAACGTTATCTCCCTAATTCGATATCGATGATTTAGAAAATTCTAGTTAAAAAATTATTTGGGCCTTAGTTTTTGGGTAAATTACTAATTAATGTTTTAAAAATTCTTATAGGATGGATGTCAAACTAATATGAACCTTAAGTAAATATAATTTAAGACTTAATATCGCATACAAAATTGTAACACAATTGCAAAATAAAAATGATAGTTTTTAAGTTTCTTTCAAAATCTAGAAAGTATTTGATAAAATCTTTCAAATAAAAGATAAATATTATTTAATTCTCTACAGCTTTTGGTTGAAACTTTTTTCTCTACAACCCTTAACTTCGGAGATACGAGAAACCACCCTTAAAGTGATATATCTACCCTACTAATGCAAAATTTGGGGTCGTCCGCGGATTTCGCATCGAATATGAGGCCGTAGAACATGCATGCAAAATTTCAGCGAAATAGCATATATCGGTACTAATTAGGCGTTTCAAATCCATGGACTAACCCCTTGCCATCTAAAACCCCTAATTTGTACCGATATGTACTATTTCGCTGAAATTTTGCATGCATGTTCTACGGCCTCATATTCGATGCGAAATCCGCGGACGACCCCAAATTTTGCATTAGTAGGGTAGATATATCACTTTAAGGGTGAGCTAACAACGTTATCTCCCGAAATAGATATCGTCGATTTCGAAAATACTACTGAGTGCGGAATAGCTGAAAAATGACGTCATCGTTCTCACTGTTGAATGTCCGACAAACGAAGTAGTAGATTTATTTTTGTCATCTTTAAACTATCATTTTATTTGTGAAGTATTGATGTGATAAGGATATTAGAAATAAAAAATATAATTTATTTTCAATTCATTTATTGGCATTTTAATAGTGTACAAAACAAACATCTATATTACAAGTACAATTTAATACAATACATAGTAAATATTATTTTATTTTTGGGAGGGTCTTCTAGTTGATGTGAGCTGGTGTCGGCTCCGGGATACGGTGCTGGCTCTGAAGGACTCTGCTGGGTTGCAGAGACGATTCCAAGTCTGCGGACGCTCTATAAACATACAGACAAAGTATTACATCACATTTAACAATCATTACGTACAAAATAGCGTTATATATAATATAAAATTAACTTTAAAAGATGCTGAATGAGTGTTAGGAATTTTTTAAAAGAAGATAACTGACTGGAAATTATTCAGGATTTTTTTAAGGGATGAAGAATAAGTTATAAATGTGTTAAGGATTTTTTAAGGGAAGATAATTAATTCGACATGATTTAGGAAATTTTTAAGGGTTGAATAATAAAACGTTAAACAAATATTTATCACATCAAACAATACTCAACATAAAAGAATATTTTACGTATGGCTAATTTGCGTAAGCTGCAAAAAAGAATTTAAAATTAACACCTATCATCAAATATACTAAACGATCTTTAAAAGTAATTTTTAATATCCAAGAATAGTAAATTCTGGGAAAATTAAATGGTAATATCGCAATAGCAAAAAAAAACCAAATGTAAATATCACTGATAATTTTCCCCTGCGACATTCACAGAACATCCACTCATCAGATTCATCCAAGAGTCAATCTTCCACAAACTTTCTCATCCCAACACACTATCATCGCTTCAATAATGCTAATATGGTTAAATATAGTTTAAAAAAGATTGAGAATACAAAATTCTAAACCAATTTAAATTATCTTTACTGGTTTAAAAGTGAAAACATGACAAATTACAAATCAAAGAATTTTTGTTCATAAATTGACTTTTTTTAAATGGCTAAGAACTTTTAAGAGTTGAGTGAAACAAACTTTAAAAGGTTCAGTATGCACATGCCTAATCTGAAATTGCAGATTTTGGGCGATTGTAAGCCATCATATTAGTATATAGTTTAATTCAATTTTAAATAATTTCTTTTTTAATTAACAAATATATAAATGTATATGTCGTTTAGTTCTTGAGATTTAGTCTCAAGAAAGTTGGAAATCTGAAGAAAATAAGGAATTTCCATTTTCCAAAGGCTATATCTAAAAAACTATTCAATTTTACATAATTTATCACATCAAAAATACTCATAGAAGAATATTTAATCGTTTAACAAAACTATTTAGGCCAATGGTTATAGATAATTCAATTAAATGGCTTTTACACAGATGTACGGAAGGTAGGTTTATACTGAAACCAATTCACCCATTAGATTCATCAAAGAATCAATCTTCGACAAACATTTTCATAAAAATATGATTAAGTATAATTCAAAAGATGGAGAATTCAAAACTTACAACCAATTTAAATTATCTTGACTAGTTTAAAAGTTTCAGCCTTTTAAGAAATGTCAAATTTGTAAATGTAAAGTTATGGAAAATTTCAGCCGCCATTTTATTATTTCTCTCAGAAAAATAATAAAATTAGCCCAAATTTTCAATCGACCTCTTTAAATTTAAAAAGATACACTCACTTGAAAAAGTAATGGAAGTGAAACGTCCGGACACGCCATCAAACGTCAAGTCCCCGTGGCCATCATCTCCACCGCTGGTTCCTCCAGCCCGACTTCACCGTGCTCCAGATTATCCGTCGACTTCTTGCAGCTGTCCAAAGTCACCTAAATTAACATAGAGCGAATGTCAAACATATTAAGTTTTTTTTAAACCAGTCGAGTAGAAATAAATTTTAAAAAGTAATGTCTCTTGTGTTAGGATGTTGTAATTAATTAATTAATTGCAAGTATAATTATATCATCACACCTTTTACCCATTATTGGGTCAGATCACGGCCCCTAAAAATGTTAGTGGTGAAAATTATAGGTTATTGTTTTAAATGATGATTAAATACAATCCAATTTAAATATTGTAACGAAAACTTTTATTTTGAATATTTAAAACAATGATTAAGGGTAAAACTTTATTTACAAAATACAATGACCGCTAGTGAAAATAAACTATTAAGGAAGATTAATTTTAGAAGAAAAATACTTGTAATATAAGTGATAGAAATATAGTTGCTGACAATGTATCAAAACGTTTCACTAGCTAACAACTTACAAGCGTTATCATTTACTATATTTTCAAGTGAAAAAAATAACAATTTTCTTACATTTGCAAGAGATGTGGTATGAACACCAGCTCTGATTAGCGTTTTGTTTGCAAATGCAGAGCTCGTGCTCGTAGCATGATGACTCGGAGCCACTAATTGATTACACAACTCATAACCACTGTGTTACCTTGAAACATACATACATTTCAAATATTTATTTCTTATTTTACTTTTTTTAATAATTATTATAAATTATTATTGTTATATTTTTGATAAAAGTACACTAATTTAAAACGTGAAACGTTTATACGTGAGTAATTTATTTTTTGCTTATATATATATAATATAATTATTATTGACATTAAAAAATAACAATGTTCTTACATGGATGTTGAGAGCAGCAGATTTAATATTCAAACGCGTCTTTGCTGCTGCCTCCGGGGTGTTGATAATGTCCACGATGATATCAGCTATATATGTAAATGTTAAATAAATAACATGAATACGTATTTGGCCATTAACAATATTTGGATTAAATTTTTATAAATGAAAATTGACAAAAATACTCAAAATTAATAGAATATTGTTTTTGTAATTTGTAAGGGATGCTGAACGAGTTGTAAAAGATCTAGAAAAGACAAATAAAATATATAATTTCAAGTGTACAATGATGGGTATGACGTTACCTCAATTTGTGTGAAATAATTTACAAACAAGTATTAGTTACAATTTCTGCCTGTCGTCTATTGTTGACCTAGAAGAAATTTGTAAATAAAAAGACACATTAAAAAAGGCAGCTAATAGTTTATTTATTCTACCAGTATAGGCATATTATACAAATAAATGAAGTAGTAAATTAAATAAATTTTGAAACTTGGTAAATACATTTAAATAATAATAATTACAAAGCTAAAGACTAGTGAATTAGTTTGATGTTCATGAAGCCAGAATACAAGATGTTTGTTTGTGAGACAAACGACTACAATTGACACAAGATAGATTGCTTGCTATCTTTGTCTCACACTTATTGCTTATTTTGTGCAAGAAGGAGAATATGTATTTCTTCAATCGATATAATATTGCTGCATGTATCGTGTTTGAGTCCACGATGTTACAAATATTTTACATAAAGAATGAAATGAATAAAACGTACGTAGGCAGATGAAAGAATGGAAATACATAATAATTATAAACATATACATACTATATATATATGGCAAAAGCAATGAGAGAAACGAATTGAACTGAACTGAACTGCTCTGATTCACATTCACTTTACAAATATAAAATTCATCACAATATCTGGAACCACACACACTGAGCTGAGGCTGGTTCTGGTTCATCAAATAACAAGCGTGAATCAGAGACACATGTGACAGATTGAATCACACGAAAGCGCGTACTGTATTTTAGCACAAGTTCGTTCATTTTATATATTATTATAATGAATTTGAAACGTAACTAACTACAGTTATATTTTTATAATATACTTCAACTTTACTGTACAATAGTATTTTTAATATATATTTTAAATTTCTAATAATTGAAATTGTTTCGTTTCAACCACATACAATTATTTTTACAGAAGACATTTCTTTTCCTTAACATATCAAACCTATGAATATTCTTTTTTACAAATAAAACAAATTTAGATCAATTATTTTTATGTTATTCGTTAAATAATAAGATCAATCACAGACAGGTCTCAAAATAATTTAAACAAGCGAATCATTTCTATAAATTATTTACACTCTAAACATTCACACACAGTTGCTATTGTTGTGGATTAAGAATGAAAACCGCCTCGTTGGAACAGCAATGGAAGTATACGAAGTCACCTGTTCATTTATTAAGATGGCACCTCTATCAAACAGACTAAAACAGCACGTTGTCTCACATTACCAGAATGAAATGATTGCCCATTGTTACAATCAATTCAACGCGCGCACACACACACACACAAACATTTAGCTATGTACACTTATGCACGATTGGGGTTCACCTGCGCAATTTGTCATTCCTGCTTCCTACTAGCTAACTACACTGACACAAATACATCGATAGCTACAGACACAAGTGCAAGTCAAACAGTTCAACATTCATATCAACTTGTAGGCAGATTCCATCTCGTTCCGTTCCTTTCTTATCTTTCTGTTTCGTCGTTAAGCATATGGAACGTACATTGACGAAACAGATGTAGAAGAGAGAATGAATGTACTGAAGGTTCTGAGAACTATGAGTATGAGGGTTCGTTCAGTGAAAAACTAGAATAACTCGAAATATATGAATCTGCCTGTAAAACTATAATAATCACAAACATGTAATCATCTGTGATATGATTTGAAAGCAGTTTGCACTTACTCTTTGGCTGTATTCGTGTCAGTCAGAAGAAACAAAATATGACTGAGCCATCAGACCACACTGAGCGATTGAAATGTACGTTCAATGTGCACTGAAGAACCATCACGTTGATCAACAAACAATATACATTAAAATTTCGAATGTACAATGTGTAAAGTTGCAGTTGTCGCTCGCATTTCATGCGATCCATGCGTAGCCAATAAACAACGAGATAACAAATACAACACATTCAGAACCGCGTTAACAACGTCGTACGATCAACTTGATTGGCAGCACAAATTGCAGGTAGGTACTACAACCTAACAAAGTATGATTGAGAGATGTCCATCTACACTGTGGGTCACTTAGCCGATGCACCGATGCAAGTGCAGTGCTGCCAGGAGCAGGATGCCGATCAGGCTACCGCACATCATATTGCTGTCTGCCGTGGTGCCTCTTTCTTCTTTGCTACCTTCTAGTATATCTGGATTCGGGTGCTGACTCACTATAAACACAACATACACATAAATCAATCACTGAATACAATTTTGTCTAACAACAAAGACAAAATTAATTGTCATTCATACACTTGGTGAAACTAGGTTTAATAAAAAATATTAAATAAACACTTGGCAAAGTCTCACAAAATTCAGCCTCCGAGTCACCTTATGAGGGCATCGTCAGAGGCTGGCCAGCACAGTTAGTAACCATAGACGCGGTTCGCTCTTATTAGAGCTCATCAGTATGGTATAACTCACTTCTTCACCTAGAACAAAGTTCACGTGAAGAAACTGGTGACGAAGAACTGTGCCAGCAGAGAATAAGATCTCTAACAAACGGTAAGATGACATGAGAAGTTCTGTCGAACCAGTAATGCCATCTACCGAAAAAAGAAAAAGCTACGCAATAGCAATTTAAATAACAACAAAGACAAAATTAATTGTCATTCATACACTTGGTGAAACTAGGTTTAATATACAACTTTGTCTAATTTTACAATTACCTATAGGATTGCCGCCGTCACCACCACCGGAACCGGAACCTGGCATGCTGTCATCGTCGTCGATGTCTCCGTGACCTGATCCTGAACCATCTGGATCATCACCCAACATCTCCTTTAGTTGGCTTTCAGATTGTGGGATGTTTACAGGACCCAGTGATGTGCTTACCGTCTACAAAATACAAAAACATTTACTATTTTATATCAATCAATGTTATACTGACATTTATAAACTTACATTATAAACATGTCTCAATTTATCAGCAAGATTTGCAATCTTAACATCTCCATTCGGTAAGACAGAAGTGAAGTTCACTTCGGGGTTGTACTTGTGCATCCCTAGGCTAGGATCCACCACAGTCTCCGTGTATTCGCCAATGCGTTTACCGTTCCAGCAACCCTGATCACTAGGCTCAGCGAAACTATCGTCTTTGCAGAGATTGTCGGCTAAATTAGTGTAGAATCCGCGGGACTTTGCCACCGAGGTCAAGAAATGGATGAGCTGTGTGTCTGGTGGAGGATTGTCCCGCATACTGGCCATCCTTTGAGGTTTAGAGGGTTTGGCGAGCCCTGGGGAAGCTGTAGTTAGGGCTAGATCTTCTTTGTCGGAGAGCTTCGGCAAACCGCATGCTTTCTTCACCTGTTATTATAAAATACATTTGTTTAAATCAAACATGTACAGAATTCATAGACAAACATTTTTCTTCCAGTATTAATTTTTTGTAGTCAATCATTTAACTATAAATTGCAAATAACTATTTTCAGTAGTCATCTCTTTGGAAACTTTTCAACGATTTACGTGTAAAAAATATTTTGGAACAGTCGGGATGTTTCAAATAAAAATTTAGATATTTACGAGACACAAAAAATATTGTAGCTATCTAGTTTTTCAGCACAAACATTGATTAAATGAAAATAGCATAAAAGCGTCTGCGTTATAATAATATATAGAAACTAATTACACAATCATTTTCCTAAAAAAAAAACAATTTTCCATAAAACACGAACATCAAACGTTGCGCTATGCTAGTAAATTACTGCTAATTACAATGCACGTTTATTGTCAACATAACTTGGAACGTTTTGATGCGGCATCGCGGTTACTAATTACACTTTATCATATTTAATATCAGGAATAATTACAAACGAAGATCCCAGAGGAGATAGCGCGCAGCTCGCGGTATCCGAACGCGGGACGTGTTGCCTGCCTCTGCGGGGCAAGCTGTTTCATGAGCGCTTCTTGCACTGCAAGAATAAGGTCAAGGGTGGCCGTGCAACGAGTATAGTCGACAAAAAAACCTGTATGCAAATCTCAAATACACAGTCCGACGTGATTCCACTGAGCTACCTACCCGATATTCATTGTAGGATGAAGCTAGGGGTTCGTACGAAAGAACGCTAAACATTACAGATTTACATTACTCTTAATAACAACATTAAAGTTATTTTTACTCATTTAAAATTAGAATTAAAATTTGTACCAATGCATAAAAACAACGAATATATAGAAAACGTATACCCTACAAACTCAACCCGTTAAACTTTATATATATTGTCAGTTTTTCTCTTTTCTGTTCCTATTGTGGTGCTGATCGAATACCTGTCAGATGGGAAATACCCGATTAATTTCTTTCTTTCAAAACCCTCTAATCATCGCAGGATTTGAACCCTGGAGCGGCGCTCCACAAAGCAACTAATAATTACAAAGTTCCGACAGAAGATTTAGTTTTTTTCTCACGAGCTCTGTTGTTAACTTGTTATTTAATCAGAATAATTCTACAGTTTAACACCGAGAAAAAAACAATCATTTGACATGATTATCTCAATGGTGTTTCAACTTTTCATTGATCACGCTTTGTTTGTGAATAATTGAATGAGTCTAGAATACGGGTGACTTGATTGTCAGTTTAGAATATTGTTTCTTTTTACGTTAATGAACCATCTAATTATCTCTCATGAATATTTTGGTGCTTAATTCGAATCAAACATCCATTAAAACAAATTTAAAAAACATATTTTAATGTCAGACTGGAATTATATTAAGTACTATCAAAGAGCATAAATTACATAAAGAGGAACGGCCTTATGGGTTGACTAGTATTAGCACATGTTGCCCGCCGCTGGGAGGTGCCACCATCGAATTTTTGTCGCCATCTATCGCTCGGTTACATTAATAATTTTGAGAAAAACACTAACGCACTCTGTTGGCGAGAAACAGTAAATTTATGAACTAGAAAGAATTAGGATCACACATACATTGTATGCGCGACGTTATATTGTTTGTTTGAATGGATGTTTATGTAAGTCGCGCTGACTAGACGCGAGAACGGGGCTGCCGCCGCGCTTCGGCATTTAAATACATATAACTCCTAAACGACTGCGCGGCCCATTATAAAAATTGGCATGGAGTATAAACACAATATAAGCTTTTTTTTAATGAAATTAAAATTAAAAAAATGCGAACTTTGTAAAGAACGAAAAACAAATTTTTCATTTGTTTTTTTTAGTGATTTTTTATTTATTTTTGAAATCCAATGAAGGGGTTAAAAAGGTCATTAAATATAGTATAAAATCGAGTGGTTAATTTATTTTACCATATCTTCTTAACACTGAATAATGGCATTGTGAACCAGGCTTGCCAATAAAAAAATATGTTGTATCTGAGTCGAGAATATGAACAGGTATAACATACTTAAATATAACTGAAATCGGAAACTTGTTTTCCCTGCCCGCTTCACGTGAAATGCCCCAAATGCTGTATTAAATCTATGGACCGATCTTGAAAACGAAGGCTTCTGTTACCTGTTAACGTCGCGTCTCAATCAAGATCTAATTGAAAATTTATTTTCTACTGTTAGATATAGGTGTGGTTCCAACTATAATCCAACAACAAAAGAATTCCGTATAGCTTTACAGCAAAATGTATTTGTAAGATTACTTTCAACTCCAGATAATCCAAATTGTGAAAATGATGATCGTGCAATTATTTTGGATGATTCAGAACAGAATACAGATACAGAATATGAGAATGACAAACAAATGTGTTTAGATTTAAATGAATGTGTCACTGAAAAGACGTGTGAAAATGATATAATTCCATCAAAAGTTGAAAGAGAAGAAAACGAAGAAAGTAATTTAATTTTTTCCTTAGATCAATATTCCATAAATTATTTTGCAGGATATTTAGTGTATATATGTTTAAAAAAATTTAATTGTGACTTATGTAAAATTAATTTATCACATTCGGAAGTGACCCGTAATCTTGATAACAGAAACTTTTTGCTGACAGTGTTTCGCGATTATGATAATAATGAAAATATACAAAAATACCTTAAAATTCCAAGCGACACTTTCTTAATGATTGTTAAGTTACAGTTATCGGTTTTTGATATTAATTTTAATAATATAAAGCACAAAGAAAACGTGATAAGTACTTTAATTAATTTAACAGTTGAAAAAATGAATACCAATTTTCCAAATTGGCTGTCAGGTTCTTGTGAAGAAAACAAGGATGCATATAATTTTATATTAAATGTTCGAATAACCCTCCTTTTTTCGCTAAACAATACAATATTTGTTTATAAACGAAAATCACAAAACACAAACTTTTTTTGACAGTTACAATGTCATACAATTGCTTGTAATTTTGTTTGAGTTCCATGGCTATCGCTACAAATAAGCAATTTTCAAAAATCTTTAAAATTTATTTTCTCTGTTATGAAATGCCACAAATAAAATCTAGTGGTTTACATGCAGAATTTTAAGCTTTACAACTTTTATTTGAAGCATTTTTGTCTAAAATAAATTGGGAAGCAACGCGCAAGGAAAACCTGATTTCCCATGTTAAACGTCTATGGCCAGATTGTTAATTAACAGCCCTGTATATATATATATAATGAAATTAAGGATAATTATGCTTTTCTGTATATGGAACTTAAAAAAGATTATAAAGAAAAAATTCGCCATAATAGGGTTTAATATTCGTATTGCCTCCTCTAGCCCGGACTATTACCTGCATACGCCGACTCATACCACTAATGAGCCCACGAATATCATTCTGCGGAATATTCCGTCATTCTTCCTGAAGTGCCGCACGAAGCTCAATATTTGTGGTCGGTGCAACTGGGCGATTTCTAACACGCCTTCCCAGCATGTCCCAAACATTTATTATTATATTTGTATATTAGTAGCTGAAGATGAGCGAATTTTTAGCTTCATATACGTTCAACCAAATATATTTATTATAAAAACAGGATTCCTCAAACCTTTTATTTATTATATAAATATATATATATATATATATATATATATATATATATATATATATATATATATATATATATATAAATATTTTGCTTTGGATCATAATTATGTATTCATAAACAATTCAGTATGCAAAATAATATTTTTTTCAAATGGCATAACTATGTACCTATTTTAATTATATGTGTCAACAACACATCGTAAAATAAAACCTACCGAACCCAAAATCTAGCCACGACAATCAGCGACCGGGGTGAAGAGCAAAAGCGGTTCATGACTGTGCATCGTAGTTCATCTATTAGCCGTATCAACTTACATAGCGCCAAGTCATAGAACAGTTTCTCTTTACCCCGCAGCTACCTCACCAATAGTTTTAGTATAACACTTATATACACAGGGCCGTTCCTCTTTATGTAATGTATTCTCTTTGGTACTATATTATATACTAACATCTTTGGGGGCCGTGATTTGACGGCTGGTAACCGCACTTCACGCGAAAATAATATATCACTTACCGAGATCTGCTTCGGCAGAGAGCCACACCCAGTAATGGGTAAAAAGGCGTGATGATATATTTATTTATTTATTTATTTAAACATATGAATTACATAAAAAACAACAAAGACAAAATTAATTGTCTTTAAATTCTCACTTGGTGAAACTAGGTTTAATAATAAAATATCAAAATAAACACTTGTCTAAGTCTCACAAAATTCAGCCTCCAAGTCACCTTATGAGGGCATCGTCAGAGGCTGGCCAGCACAGTTGGTAACCATAGACGCATTTCGCTCTTATTAGAACTCATCAGTATGGTATAACCTTCACGTGAACTTTGTTCTAGGTGAAGAAGTAGCCTCTGACGATGCCCTCATAAGGTGACTTGGAGGCTGAATTTTGTAAGACTTAGACAAGTGTTTATTTTGATATTTTATCATATGAATTACATTTGCGCTTATCATATGATGATTAAACATTGACATTAGTTAAATATTCTCCTTGTTATTACTTCATCTATATTCTAAATATTTTGTCAAGATGAATATACTTTAAATAATTAGCTGCTATCCTTGAACCAAACAGGCAAAAAATGTTTTCTAAACATTTACATTTTTTCACGATCGTATCATCAGTCTGCACCAAACAATATCATGAGTCAGATCGGTCTACACATCATGGGCTCGGATAGGTCACCTCTAAACTTTTGACACAAACCACAGACTCATACTAATTCAGTTACACACATGCAAATATAAAACATCACGTTTTGTTATTCTAGTTGGACAGTTCTGCAATTGCAAGTCTTGACAGCTGATTCACACTTTACTAAAATAATAAAATATCAAAATAAACACTTGTCTAAGTCTCACAAAATTCAGCCTCCAAGTCACCTTATGAGAGCATCGTCAGAGACTGGCCAGCACAGTTGGTAACCATAGACGCGTTTCGCTCTTATTAGAGCTCATCAGTATGGTATAACTCACTTCTTCACCTAGAACAAAGTTCACGTGAAGAAGCTGGTGACGAAGGACTGTGCCAGCAGAGAATAAGATCTCTAAAGAACTTCTCATGTCATCTTACCGTTCTTTAGAGATCTTATTCTCTGCTGGCACAGTCCTTCGTCACCAGCTTCTTCACGTGAACTTTGTTCTAGGTGAAGAAGTAGGTTATACCATACTGATGAGCTCTAATAAGAGTGAAACGCGTCTATGGTTACTAACTATGCTGGCCAGTCTCTGACGATGCCCTCATAAGGTGACTTGGAGGCTGAATTTTGTGAGACTTAGACAAGTGTTTATTTTGATATTTATTATTAAACCTAGTTTCACCAAGTGAGCATTTAAAGACAATTAATTTTGTCTTTGTTGTTTTTTACTTTACTAAAATATTCATTAAATGTTATAAACAGGAATTAATCTCATAATTCAGAATGCGGTTTTACTACCAGCTAAAACAGATAGTTGAATTGCAAATCTCCAACAGTTATAAATCACGATACACAATCTGAATCTGTGTGATGAATGAAATATGATTATGGAACGTGGACACCAATAAAGGAGCTCATTCAGTCTTTGAACGTTGTTCACTCAGAGAACGAGAAAAATATCGTGTTTTGCGGCAGTTAGTCATACAGTTATCATAAATCACCTGTGCTGTGCTCACAGCTATTCTCAAATCAATATCGATCATTTACACGGGTTTCATGAACAAATACGCACTCTCTACTCGGCGTGATTCGATTCGCTACAAGTTTAGGAACTTTCAAATTGTCTAACTTTGATTTTACTGCACATTTACAAACTTTAGTTTGCTATTTTTTATCTAACCACAATACAAAACAGTACATTTCATATTAGCTACTATAAAAATAAATAAATAAATAAATATATCATCACGCCTTTTACCCATTACTGGGTGTGGCACTCTGCCTAAACAGATCTCGATAAGTGATATATTTCTTCGCGTGAAGTGCCGTCAAATCACGGCCCCCAAAGATAATAGTAGAGGGGAGCCACAGGGGTAGATTTAAATTGGTGAAAATTGTTTGTCAGCTGTGGGGATCGAACCAGGGTTCTCAAGATCCATATTCAAAATAATACTGTATATATATGATTAAACATCTCAAAATTGAACAGTAACTACTCGCGCAGCCGGGTTCGATTCTCATAACCGACAAACTGCGGACAAACGCGGGAAATGCGGTTACCAGCCGTCAAATCACGACACTCAAAGATATTAGTGGAGAGGGAGCCACAGAGGAAGATTTAAATTGTTGAAAATTGTTTGTCGGCTGTGGGGATCGAACCAGGGTTCTCAAGGTCCACAGGCCGACTCGATACCACTGAGCCATCTACCCCATATTAGCTATTATGCCGACAAAAATACTCAATATTTTCAAACCAAAAAAATATTTACTTTTAAAATACTCTACAACTTTTATTTGAAAAAGTCTTTCAGTTTCAAGATATTTTTCTACGTATGTAATTCGAGAGTTATTGAAGAGATGGCAGCAGTAGTCTCGTTTGAAAATTACCAAAAACAATTATTTCCTGATAATACCGTTGATTGTACAAACAAAATGTAAAGAAAGAAAGTGCACGTTTATGAATTCTCCACATTTTGTATTTGAACCATTTGGCAATGAAAACATAATGATAATAATTTGGCATTACAAGCGATTGAATCTATTCATCCTTGCAAGTCATTTATTAAACAATACTGAATATACACACTCCATATATCGGATAAAATATTAATATGTCCGTCGGCGAAATTGATTTGGAAAATTGATGTTCACTTGTCTACGACACGGAAAAAATGTTTTGTTGATATCCAACAATTTATTTTGTAATTGAATCTGTCAAAACACGCCATAAATAATTGTATTGTTATTACAACAAATTGACATCGGATATTACGTAACACGTGTATGCTGCACACATGACATGGTGCAGTAGAAAGTTCACTAACCGACAATTTCACATGAGGAATGCCTCAACATTTACTTTAAATGCACAGCTTTTATTCAATCTCACAAACAAATATTATTGTTATATAAATGAAACATATTATATATTCAACATAGCTAAAAATAGTAAGTTATGCATCAAGAGAGGGAAACAAGCGATTATTGACAACTTCACACAAGGGATAATCGCGCCCTCCCGTGAAGCATATTATACTTTTCGTAACAAGTGCACAAAAATTACTGTCTTATCGGGACAAATGTCAAATATGGGTTGCGTAACTAGTTACCTAAGAAACGCCGCAAACAGCTAATAATCGTAGTCTTTAGGGAGAGAAACATCCTACCTAGGGAGAAAAGTAGCGTTTCTCTCTCTAAATTTAGGGAATAAGAACGTGTTTCTTGTGCATGTGTTACGAAAAGATATATTGAATATATGTGCAAATAATAATAAAATGGGGTAGGTGGCTCAGTGGAACCTGAGAACTCTGGTTCGATCCCCACAGTCGACAAACAATTTTCACCAATTTAAATCTACCCCTGTGGCTCCCCCTCCACTAATATCTTCGGGGGCCGTAATTTGATGGCTGGTAACCGCATTTGACGCGAAAAAATATATTACTTATCGAGATCTGCTAAGGCAGAGTGCCACACCCAGTAATGGGTAAAAGGCGTGATGATATATTTATTTATTATTTGTTTTATTTATAATAGCAATCATATCTTCAGATCCAAATAAATGCCTGATGCGTTTTCGCTATATTTTATTTTGAACTAAATTTAATTAGAGTTTTCGTCAGCTAGCTCATTACATTAGAAAATTTTCCAAGATGTATAAAAATCAAGAAAATAATTTTCAAGTTTATAAAGACAAATCTTTGTTCAGAATCTGTTTGAACTTATTCAAGACTTCTTTGATGCAAACTTGTTGCAGTGTAGGAGATACGTGGGCCGTATTTAGGCTAATTCTACATCCACATAATTATGGAATTAAGTTTCAAGTATGTTTGTGGTAAGCAGGGCCGGATTTAGACTTGATAAAGCCCTTTCCTTACCTATTTGAGATATTCTATGTCAGTGCCAAATATGCACAATTTTTGTAGGCCCCCTCAAGAAAGTGGGGCCCTAAGCTATAGGTTGTGTAGCTTACACGTCACTCCTGCACTGGTGCCAAGTACTTCAGGACGTAGAATGTTTAGTGTTGTTGAGCGAATGGTTCTTTTTATAGCGAATAATATTTGCTCCTTTATTTTTCTTTTCAATCAAACAAAAGAAAAGTGTATTTATTGACTATAATTTTTGCTCTGACATGTTTTTATTCTTGTATTTTATTTGCTTTTCTTTTTAACACGATTCGAATGTTTTAGTGTTTTTATATTCGACAGTAAAAATATATCAAACAGAAAATGTTTTTCAGCAAAATAATATTTTGTGTAGGTGTATATTAAGTTAATGACTGATATTATTATACGATTAAATTAAATGGATTTTATGTTAATTTATTACACTTAATAATTAGTCGCTAATTATCTCTCTTAAAATGAAACATGGCTTTATATTTCTATGAGCTGATAATTACGATTGTTTATACATGTTCACAGTTATTAAGCTTTATACTTTAGGAACTTTTAATGATAATGACCTAAAATAACACATGATATAATTAAATGCAATCCAGTCTAGAAATTTAACAGCTCCGTGTGTATGTGTATAAAACGTATGTTGATATTTAGTAAATTAGAATACAACAAAGTACAGGTAGTATTTAGTATATGTTTACATGGGGTGCAGGTCTCGCTTTATGGCCATGGAAGTGTAGTACTTAAACCCGTCGCCCATAAACTCACGGCGCCACCGTTGCTGTAAAATAATTCTGCTGTTTATTCTCAAGAAGAGTCCGCATCATAAAAGTCAACCAGCTAGGAAATTTGTACCCTCTTCAAATAAATTATCAGAAGATGTTGGCTCTAACAGGAACTGGTTATTGTTAGTTATATCCATGTTGTTCAATTTGCAACTCTTGAGTTTTTAACATCAACTTCCAATCTACCTGCACTGCGCACTGCACATTTTCCTATCGTAAACTAGATTATAAGTTAAGCTGTGTTTTAGTGAAATTAATTTAAAATCTCCAGGAATTATGATGTGACTGTCTCTGACTGTCCCTTCACTAACATCTCTGAGGACCGTCATTTGACAGCTAGTAACTATACAGGGTGTTTCACAACTTAGAGCAAAAAATTAAAGGATATTTTCTGTACGACGTGCTGATCATGAAACAAAAAGAACTTTTTTTAAAATCGCAAAACTATTTTCCATGTTTCCCCAGTCCAAAATTTTTCGTTGCCACTGCCACTGAGTGGATGATTATGTTAAAGTTATTAATTAAATAAAATTATATTATAAATAACTGCTAATAATTGAATTGTGTAATTATTCTTTCGTAGTTGATACCTACTTCATTGTTTGTGTTTAATAGGAAAGCGAATGTTTTAGGTTAACAACCCTTAATTTTTCGAATTTAAAAAAAAATCCTGATCAGCACGTCGTACAGAATATACCCTTTAATTTTTTGCTCTAAGTTGTGAAACACCCTGTATAACTATCAAGGCATAATGATATATTTATTTGATTTTTTTCGTGTGAGTTTGTAGAAATGTGTGTGCAGAGGGCGATGCTCCTAGCGGTACCGGTACCACAGTTTTTTCCCATTCGGGGCCATTATGGCGCCGAAAGCTCGCATCACACCATCCAAAACAACGAATGAGAATGAATCAAGAACAAGTTTCGGCGATGTTACAAAGTGCACGATTTTTCAGGCCCAGCGTATTTGGGCAAAAATGACCAGGACAACTTTTATATCAGCCATCGCAGAAACCGCTAACTACACACAGAGAGAGTGAGAGAGAGAGAGAGTCGCGACTGATCGCAGATACGCTCGTTTTACTAACATTTCAAGCGAATTTATTGTTTGTAATTATTTATTTATATAAATATTATTTTTTGTATGTTTGTCTTGTGTTTATGGCATCAGCGATAAATATTTGTTAAAAGTAAAACTTTCTAAACAAAAATAAATGATGTATGTTTATACTGTCCTTTATTTTAATATTCAAGATAAAGTAGTTGCCGACAGACACAATGATGATGATAAATAGAAAGAAAACAGACAAAATTTAAACATGTTTATTTTTATTTCTTTTCCTGACGCCCTAACTTATCAAGTAATAAATATTCCGTTTTTAGCTTGCTTCATATTTCACTCTTATCACATATCGTTACCAAATAAAGAAAATAAATCAACTTGAGCTTTTCAAATGATTTACTAAACGAGCTAATTAATAAATTAGACGTTGGTCTTCACACTTAATATATAACAACAAAATCGTCTATTTCTAGAAACGATGTCAGTTGTTAGAAACATTTCACCGAATGCTCATCGAGTTATCGGTAATTGCGTGAATCATGAATTTATCTCGTGTTCGAGAATCTTGCAGCCGCTATCGGTTGTTAAGTGAATAAAGGCGAACGTTGAAGTATTGGAATTCTGTCCACGATTGCCGATTAATTTGATTCAAGTTGTGAAACAGTTTTTGACAGTTGGTCGTCTTGCGGATCGTGGACAAGTGACTGTCGCATGTCACTATCCTCAGGTGACCCAGACGTGCTAGGGTGTCACCCACTAGCATGCCAGTGACCAACAAACAACTAACATTCAGATATTTTCTAAATAAATGTAAAATACTCCATTAATCTAAGACAGACAGTTCTACTACTTTCGCTACTTTCATACAAGCACATTTATTCTTTACTCAAGAAATCTTTCTTTAACGCAACATAGCTTCAATCAGATTCATTTATTCATACTTAGATCATCCAAGCAATCTCCCTTAATTTAATCATTAGCTTATGTCCAAACCATCTCAATAATATTCTTTTTCTACAATTGCTATGAAAAGTTGACAATTATGCTCTCATTTGTCATCGTACAGTTGACGTTTTCTGTGGAACAATCGAAAAATATCTTTTTTACGCGTCTCCAATGGCAACGCGCGAAAAAGATATTAAATGCGCGCTTATTTCAATAGTTATCAGGGATACAAACAAAACAGAAACTAACAACAAAGACAAAATTAATTGTCATCCAACACTTGGTGAAACAAGGTTTAATAAAAATGTAAAGTAAACACTTGGCTATGTTTCACAAAATTCAGCCTCCAAGTCACCTTATGAGGGCATCGTCAGAGGCTGGCCAGCACAGTTCAGTTAGTAACCATAGACGCGTTTCGCTCTTATTAGAGCTCATCAGTATGGTATAACTCACTTCTTATTTTTGTGAAACATAGCCAAGTGTTTACTTTACATTTTTATTAAACCTTGTTTCACCAAGTGTTGGATGACAATTAACTTTGTCTTTGTTGTTATTTAAATTGCTATTGCATAGCTTTCCCTTATTCTCTGCTGGCACAGTTCTTCGTCACCAGCTTCTTCACATGAACTTTGTTCTAGGTGAAGAAGTGAGTTATACCATACTGATGAGCTCTAATAAGAGCGAAACGCGTCTATGGTTACTAACTGAACTGTGCTGGCCAGCCTCTGATGATGCCCTTATAAGGTGACTTGGAGGCTGAATTTTGTGAAACATAGCCAAGTGTTTACTTTACATTTTTATTAAACAGAAACTTGTCATATTGACAGTTGCCAAATGCATTTATTTTCAGTACGTATACGTTTATAAATAATTTTAAGATGCAATCGTAGAAAAAATTATGTGTGTATCACGAGCGTAAAGTGTCTTTGTTCCTCTTGCACTATTGCAGCCGTGTTCGAGTAACAAAGAATGACTTTACGCTGTTAACACACAAATAACTATTTCAATCTTACACTCATCAAACGCCAATGTTAGTGAGTTAAACACAGTTAAAGTTTGAGTAATTCTGAAAATGATTTAGAAGACATCAACAGATAGAAAGTTCGTCATGGGTGTCGGGTCCGGGACAGATTCCCCTTAAAGCCCTACCCTGTACTCCCTGTACCGTCCAGCAGACTTTGGGTCACACACACGTTGTTGTTATCCCAGCCAGGGCCACCCACAACATTTCGCACGAATTGCAGCTAATTTCACACGTGTTATCGCCACCTGAAGTCGCATGTGTGCCGCACTTCACGCCGTTGTGCAACCGAGGCGTGCACTCGACGAAAGTAATTTTGATATTGACTTGTACGGAAGAAAGGATTGATGCTATTTAGATTAAATTATCATGTACCCAAGACATCCACATCATGTCTTACCCTCATTTATTCGAAAAATATATCATTTACCGAGATCTGCTTAGGCAGAGTGCCACACCTAGTGATGGGTAAAAGGCGTGATGATATATTTATATTTATTTATTTATTATTCGACATATGTTCCACATATTCAAACTATCTCAACTAACAATATATACAGGGTGTTTCAGGACTAGTGTAACAAACTTTAACAGCTTATTCCTGAGGTCATTTTGAGCCAAAAATGTCATATGAACATAGGTCCTATTCCTTCTAGTTACCAAAATACAGGAGGTTGAAGTTCTATAAATAACACGACATTTTCAAATTTTTGTAATCAAGATACTTTCGGAAAACAAAAATGCGCGCAAATAGGGGATGGGAAAGTTGGCATCTATTTGGATATCTGTCTTGGTATTCTCTGGACGCATAACGGGCATTACCATTACATAATCCATAAATAAAAATCATATCTGCATATTCAGCAGTACTATAACCATCCATTATGAAACAATAATACAAGCAAAAGTACAACAATTTTTAATTAAGACAAATAAGGTATGACTTTTCAATAAAATTCTTGTTTTCCGAAAGTATCTTAATTACAAAAATCTGAAAATGTCGTGTTATTTATAGAACTTCAACCTCTTGTATTTTGGTAACTAGAAGGAATAGGACCTATGTTTATATGACATTTTTGGCTCAAAATAACCTCAGGAATAAGCTGTTAAAGTTTGTTACACTAGTCCTGAAACACCCTGTATACACACACATTTTTCATGAGCAAAGGTATATTCTAGTTAAAGTACGAAATAAAAGAGTTGTGTTAACAAATTCTTGCATAAATATGATTACAAGTTTATAGTCTTGTTGCATCAGCAGGAAATTTTATTCCTGCCACCTGATTCTGCTACTAAATTATATTTTAAAAGTACACTCAAAATGTAAAAATTAATTACATGGCCGTCAGACATGCACCCGATGTACAAAGCGATTAATCCGTGGATTCCGGGGCCGGTAGAGGCGCCACGATACAACTCTGCTGTTTCCGGGAAGTTTATTTTTCCTCTAGGAACTTATTACTCCACGAAAACATTCAATTCAGCCTTCACTAACATCTGTAACTGCTTTGATTGTTAGTACTATACAGGGTGTTTCAGGACTAGTGTAACAAACTTTAACAGCTTATTCCTGAGGTCATTTTGAGCCAAAAATGTCATATGAACATAGGTCCTATTCCTTCTAATTACCAAAATACAAAAGGTTGAAGTTCTATAAATAACACGACATTTTCAAATTTTTTTATTCAAGATACTTTCGGAAAACAAGAGTTTTATTGAAAAGTCATACTTTATTTGTCTTAATTAGTTTTATTTATTAATCTTAACGAATACGATTTAGAGAACAAAACATAATATGACACAATTAAATAGACACAGAACAACATAACCAAACATGGAATAGGTTAACACAATATGAAATAAGATAACAAATTTTAAAAAAATTACAGCAAGTGTTCAAAATGAGCGCCTTGAACTCGTATGTATGTTAATATTAATAAATTAAATTAATGAAGACAAATAAGGTATGACTTTTCAATAAAACTCTTGTCTTCCGAAAGTATCTTGATTACAAAAATTTGAAAATTTCGTGTTATTTATATAATTTCAACCTCTTGTATTTTGGTAACTAGAAGGAATAGGACCTATGTTCATATGACATTTTTGGATCAAAATGGCCTCAGGAATAAGCTGTTAAAGTTTGTTACACTAGTCCTGAAACACCCTGTATGTTATATTGTTGTTGTAGTTTGATGCAGGCGTGAAACATTTTGTCGAGCACTGTTCTGCGAGGTACAAGTTCGCAAATGATGCGGGAACACGTTAAGCGTGTTTTATGATTGAAACGAGCAGGCAGAGAGGCAACATGACGGCACTACATTCCACTAGCCATGCAATAAACTCTTCTTACAACTTTCAATAATAACTACGTTGAACTGTAACGAATCATTACAGTTTATTTATATAGTTTTGTTGGCATTTTCCCTTATCTTGACTGGATTCGATTTACATGTAAATGCAACAGCAATGAACTCGCGTAGTAGATGAAAGTATTTATTTCACTGTACGTCAAATGGTAAACTGTGAAGAGTGAATGAGGCTTGATCAATAACAGCGAGAGGGGTTGTCGTGCTGAACGATACTTTGCCATACTGGCAATGGCCAAATGGCTAATGGATGAATCGGTGAACCGATTACGAAGGTGCGTTCAAGATTAACCATGCGCAGCCAGACATTCTTCGCTCCTTTACACTAACACATCACCACACAAGCAGTTCACAACCTTTTTTCTACAAGTCTAATTACAAATTGTTTCAAAAATATTAACATTTTATCTGAAACTTGTTTCTATTACATAGCCCATTTATGACATAAATGACTAGAACCTAAAATCAAGATGGCGCCCAATCAAACTGTATAGCCTATTATAAATGTTATCAATACCCTATAAATTTCATTCAAATCGTTTCGGCAGTTTTAGAGATAGATAGTCGATAGCCTTTTTTACCGATACGCTTTTACCGCCATGGTTTTGCCGATTAAATAGGGCTACATGTAACTTAATATACTAATGTACTAAGGATTGACTTATAGTATATATTAGGGTGAAAATGTAAGTACATTTGTGATAGCACGTTTCAATGATTCACTCAATATCTATTAAGCAATTAAGCAGTTTGAGAACTAACAAATAACACTACCCAACTGTCACGCACCGATTTAAATGAAACTTGGCACACTAATAGAACTCTAACAAATATTGAATCTTTATTTTTTTTCCGGAAGTTACTTTATAGGGGTATAAACCACCTCTGAAAGGAAGGAAAAACAAGAATCGCCATAAATGAAATTAAATAATACCAAAATATTACTCGTTCAATATTGGTTAAAATATTGAACCCCTATTTTATTTTTCTTCCCGAAGTTGCTTTTTAGGGGAACAAACCAACTCTGAAAGATGATAAAAGCAAGAATCGCCATAAATGAAATTAAATAATACCAAAATATTACGCGTTCAATATTGGTTACCCAGGGGTAACCTCGAAAATAGATTCAGCGACCCCAAAAACTCCCGAGTAACTAATTTTGAACCTAAAACTCTATTTTAGTTGAATATCGTAATTTCATCCCCCAACCCCTTTTTAACATCTTAAAAAAGTGCATATAATCAAAATGACTCCGAAAATAGATTTTAGCGATCTCAAAAACCCCTGGGTAACTAATGTTGAACGCGTAATATTTAATTTCATTTATGGCGATTCTTGCTTTTACCACCTTTCAGAGGTAGTTTGTACTCCTAAAACGCAACTTCCGGGAGAAAAAAAAATAGGAATTCAATATTTTTTATAGTTTTATTAGTGTGCCAAGTTTCATTTAAAACGGTGAGTGACAGTTGGATAGTGTTTACTTGTACACAGGGTTCGTAAATATCATGATATTTATAATAAATATCAAAATATCTGATATATAGGATATATATCAGATAAATATCACTTTTTGGATATTTATTTTTTAATTTTAGTTTTTGTACACATTTAGAAAAACTGAAAAATTCGAAAAATTTCACTTTTCCGGAGGCTATATCTAAAAAACTAAACAAGATATGGAAATGCGCTCAACGGCGTTGAATTCCCCGTGTCCGAATTGACTTGTAAGCAAATTTTCATACAATTTTATGCAATTTAATATTTTTAATTATTTCCTAAGGGGTACCCCTTTGGTTTTTTCAGATTTTAATTCAATTTTCCCAAAAATCCTTAATCGTAGGATTATTAAAACGAAAATTTACATACATATGTATTTTGACCCACTGAATCCAGTGGTGCAATCTTCAAATGCATATGACTTCTGGTTTTCGAGAAAATGTTAAAATACCGCTTTTTGCGATTTTTTTGGCGGAAAATTGAAAAAAAATAAGGATCGCTGAAACTATGTTTATAAGTTAACTGAAGCACGAGAAAATTAATGCCGTTGAGCGCGTTTTCATATCACATTTAGTTTTCGAGATATAGCCTCGGAAAAGTAGAAAAACTGAAAAATTCTAAAAATTTCACTTTTCCGGAGGTTATATCTCAAAAACTAAACAAGATATGGAAATGCGCTCAACGGCGTTGAATTCCCCGTGTCCGAATTGACTTATAATCAAATTTTCATACAATTTTATGCAATTTAATATTTTTAATTATTTCCTAAGGGGTACCCCTTTGGTTTTTTCAGATTTTAATTCAATTTTCCCAAAAATCCTTAATCGTAGGATTATTAAAACGAAAATTTACATACATATGTATTTTGACCCACTGAATCCAGTGGTGCAATCTTCAAATGCATATGACTTCTGGTTTTCGAGAAAATGTTAAAAAACCGCTTTTTGCGATTTTTTTGGCGGAAAATTGAAAAAAAATAAAAATCGCTGAAACTATGTTTATAAGTTAACTGAAGCACGAGAAAATTAATGCCGTTGAGCGCGTTTTCATATCACATTTAGTTTTCGAGATATAGCCTCGGAAAAGTAGAAAAACTGAAAAATTCGAAAAATTTCACTTCTCCGGAGGCTATATCTCAAAAACTATTTGATATTTTTATATAATGGATATATATCATTGCAAAAATATGACGATATATATCAAAATAAATATCATGATATATATCGATCGATATATATCTTCGAACCCTGCTTGTACATAAGTATTTTAGGGATTTCGGAATTTCTCTAATATTAAATATTTGATGGAAGTGTGATAATTATTTCAAATATAAAAAAGGCAACTTTATTTGAAACTTGTATAACTTAAATCATATGTAGTTCTATTAGGAATTAAACTATATGTAGATTGGGGTAGTTTATGTTGGGTCGCACTCTACTACAAACCTTCTACAGATTGTTAATGAAAAGTACCGGAACTTGTCAACTTGTGCAACAATTGAGACAACATAGCAGGCGTTTGTCAAGTAGCGAAGCTACTGCAACCTCACATAGCTTCATCCATTTTAATCTGTCTCCACACATTCACATCTCACGGTTTTTTTTCAACTAATGGCAGGTTTTAAAATAATTAAACCAGTTTTTCTGCTGACAGTAATTCGTATCTGTTTTCATTTCGATGATGTGTAATTTAACAATTTAATCTGTACAATTATTCATTCCCCGTTAGCAACTGTTTACACACACATCCACACACACGCTTTAGAAGCGAGTTATAACTACATTTGGATGTACTTGTAATATACATAAATGTGAGACTGTAGAAGGGTAGTTCTAGTAATTACATTGAAAAACGACACTGAATATAAATTTAGTTTCCAGGCGAAAATGTTCCTAATCAAAAATGATATAAAAGCATGTAATTTAGCCAGGATTGTACAAGCCTTCCTTATGCAGGGTAATTTGTAAATACATTTCAAAGTTGAAGTGCAGCAGCTCAAAGTTCGTTGCAGTTTGTTAGAGTTTGTTAGATTCATCAGAAATTTAATTGCAGTGCAAATAAAATATTTATATACGGAGTGATTTAAACTTAACGTACACGAAAAACAAACTTACACTTATCACTAACTTTACTAACTTTATTAACTACCTAGATATTTACCCAACTCCAAATTAATCAAAAAATATTAAATAAAACTCTAGGCAAAGTCTCACAAAATTCAGCCTCCGAGTCACCTTATGAGGGCATCGTCAGAGGCCGGCCAGCACAGTTAGTAACCATGGACGCGTTTCGCTCTTGTTAGAGCTCATCAGCATGGTATAACTCACTTCTTCACCTAGAACAAAGTTCATGTGAAGAAGCTGGTGACGAAGAACTGTGCCAGCAGAGAATAAGATCTCTAACAAACGGTAAGATGACATGAGAAGTTCTGTCGAACCATTAATGCCATCTACCGAAAAAAATGAAAAGCTAAGCAATAGCAATTTAAATAACAACAAAGACAAAATTAATTGTCATTCATGCACTTGGTGAGACTAGGTATAATAAAAAAATTTTGTTAGAGATCTTATTCTCTGCTGGCACAGTTCTTCGTCACCAGCTTCTTCACATGAACTTTGTTCTAGGTGAAGAAGTGAGTTATACCATGCTGATGAGCTCTAACAAGAGCGAAACGCGTCCATGGTTACTAACTGTGCTGGCCGGCCTCCGACGATGCCCTCATAACGTGACTCGGAGGCTGAATTTTGTGAGACTTTGCCTAGAGTTTTATTTAATATTTTTTATTATACCTAGTCTCACCAAGTACATTAATGACAATTAATTTTGTCTTGTTGTTATCCAAATTAATCTTTTAGTTATATTTATTATTCTCTGGTTAGGATGTTCGCCTTGCAAGAAAGAGCTTATGTTGTTCAAGAAAAATAATTCTATTGATATTTTTCAATCAAAGTATTATTGTTATTATAAATTAAACATTATGGCCGGTAGCACAAGCTCTGTTTTTACCTGTTTTAAGAGCAGTGTATTTGGGTGTTTTAGCTATCTCTAACATGTTAAAACCGTGCTCTTAAAACACCCAAAAACAGAGCTTGTACTACCAGCCAATATGTATTATACATATTTTTTAAGTAAAATTACAAAATATTATGATACATTTTTGATAATTATCAAACTTATCAAATATAGTGATAATTAGACAATAATTATGAAAAATTACAACAAAATGATTGAGAATAATTTAGGATCCTTGAATAATTTTAATAATTTATTGCTCATCCGTAAGCTAATTTCAGCAATTTTTAAAAGTATTGACAATGTAAAAAACAGATATGTATTAGGATTGCAAAAATAATTTTGTGTTAATAAATGCTGAAGATGATGGGTTAACCATCGAAACGTTCAATAAATATAAAATAAAATAAATAAATATATCACCACGCCTTTTATCCATTACTGGGTGTGGCACTCTGCTTAAGCAGATTTTGGTAAGTGATATATTTTTTCGCGTGAAATGCGTTACCAGTCGTCAAATCACGGCCCCCAAAGATATTATTGGTGAAAATTATTTGTCGGCTGTGGGGATCGAACCAGGGTTCTCAAGATCCACAGGCCGACTCGATACCACTGACCCTTCTACCCCATAAATAAATACATATTTCAAACAAAATATATCATTATTCTATGAAGTAGTTGTGGCTCCGTGGTTAGTACGCTCATCATAGAAGCTGGAGTGGAAAGATAATTTAGTTGGATGTTTTTGTGAAAAGCTAAAACTATTTTTTGGTAAGATACATTTATGCAAAACAGAGCGAGTAAAAACTAGTATTTAATTAAAGTGAATCTGTCAACGTAATGAAACGTGTTTTACTGAATTTCTCATCATAAATTAACTGCTTTGTACATCACAAAAAAACAATATTAATAATAAAGTATAATATACGACTGGAAGCCATTAATTAAAATTTAAAATAACGAGAATAATTTGCAACTGGTTTTATACAGTTAATTAATTAACGACAAAAGTTAAATATTTATTACAAACAGATGAAATTAAACAATAAATTTATAACTGTACAAATTTATAAACAATTAATCAACAGATATATGTATTTGACCCGATTGCATATTTTATAGAATAGACTGGATACTGTATATTATTGCTAGGATTAAAATAGGTCAGTTAATTTATAAATCATGACCTAGGGTCGCTCATAAATAACGAACAGTTCAAAATGAACCAATGCTTGACATTTCGTATTGTAGGTAAATTAAAAATTGTACCACATCGAATAATGAATACATGACAGATTTCATCAAACCAGAAATGAATAATAACCATATTAAAAAGTAAAAAGTTCCTAAAAATCCGAACATACGCGTGCTTTATTAAAAAACTTTCGTGTTAATAAAGTTAGTAGGGGTTCCGCGTGAACGTAAGTGAATTATGTGTCCGTACCGTTGCGTTATGTGTAAGTACATGCCATTAGAGCGCGTCCGCAACCGGAACATCAAACTTCCAGGCTCCGGAACTTGTCTACCCGTACCCACACCCGTACCAAGACTTGTTCTAATAACTTAACCAAATGTTCTCACGCGGGAACCACAAGATGGCGGAATACTCATTCTATTTATTTATTTGCTTCACATAAATACACACTATTTTAATCTTTAGCCTTTAGCTGCGTCCGTTCGGTACACGCGGGTAATGATTTCTGATTGTGGACAACAAACACAAAAAATGGCATTAGAAAATATTATACCAAGTTTATCATGACCCTATCTCAAAGTACAATTTTCTTCCTTTGCTATACAAATAGTTACCTTCTACGCCTGTCTTTTTTTATAATATTAGAACTATTTTAGGATATTGAAAACGACTCGGCATGTAAACCTGAAGAAAAATCACAACAGCAATTCGCAGAATTTTGAGACCGAATATCTGCATCTATTTCTAGTGAAAACAGAGCTTCATTTGGGTAAATATTAACAACAAATATTTAATAGTTTTGACAATTAAGTTCGCGAACAAACTTTTGACAATTAAATTCGCGAACAAATTTTTGACAGTTAAATTCACGAACAAATTTTTGACAGTTAAATTCGCGGACAAACGTTTGACAATTAAGTTCGCGAACAAATTTTTGACAGTTAAATTCGCGGACAAACGTTTGACAATTAAGTTCGCGAACAAATTTTTGACAATTAAGTTCGCGGACAAACGTTTGACAATTAAGTTCGCGAACAAATTTTTGACAGTTAAATTCGCGGACAAACGTTTGACAATTAAGTTCGCGAACAAATTTTTGACAATTAAGTTCGCGGACAAACGTTTGACAATTAAGTTCGCGAACAAATTTTTGACAATTAAGTTCGCGGACAAACTTTTGACAATTAAATTCGCGGACAAACTTTTATGGGGAGGTGGCTCAGTGGTATCGAGTCGGCCTGTGAATCTAGAAAACCCTGGTTCGATCTTCAGAGCCGACAAACAAATTTCATCAATTTAAATCTTCCTCTGTGGCTCCCCCTACACCAGCGGTTCCCAACCGGTGGGTCGCGACCCACAAGGGGGTCGCCTTAGCTTTTTGGGGGGGTCGCCTTGGCTTTTTTGAGGGGAAAAATATAATCACTAAGTCCTAAAATATATTTTGTCAAACCTTTTATTTTTTGTTTTATTGATCAAATATGCGAAAGGGGGGTCGCGAACATTTTTAAAAAACTAAAAAGGGTCACGATTAAAAAAAGGTTGGGAACCACCGCCCTACACTAACATCTTTGGGGATCGTAATTTGACGCCTAGTACTGAGATTTGCTATGGCAGAGTGCCACACCCAGGCATGGGTAAAAGGCGTGATATATTTATTTATTTTATTTATTTAAACACCTGTCCAATTTTAATAAATATTATTTTAATTGAATGTATAAAGAGTAATTTTCCTGTTTATCATTTTACAATCAAACTGTTGTAAAAACTGTATTCTCACTCAGAAAATATTCAATATTGCTAGACTTTGAAGAATCATAATTTTTAAACAGAATTTTTGAATAATTTTCGAGATATAGCCATTTAAATACACTTTGTTCTAGGTGAAGAAGTAAGTTATACCATACTGATGAGCTCTAATAAGAGCGAAACTCGTCTATGGTTACCAACTGTGCTGGCCAGCCTCTGACGATGCCCTCGTAAGGTGACTTGGAGGCTGAATTTTGTGAGACTTAGCCAAGTGTTTAGTTTATATTTTATTTAAATATACCTTACAACTAAAGACCTAGCATCTGAGATAGAAAACTTGTGCCTGCGTTTGTAAATTCTCGTCACATTTCCATGCATTGCCCCAGTAAATGAAAGATTGTATCAGCTGTATGTAGTATGTATTTGAGGGAACACAACAGTTCATTTAGTGTTAGCGCGCCAGTGTGTTCTGCAGCTCCTGGTTGAGCGATAACCTCGTCAGCCGAGGCGCATTCGCCCGACAATTTATTCACTGTTTGTGGTGAAACTGCGATAAACAACGGTAAATAAATAATTCAACGGACGCATGTGTGAACTGCATTCAAACACTGCCTAACCACTAACGCATCGTATGATGAATGTCTGTCACAGCCTCTACATCTACACCACTCATTATTTTTTATTTGTTTTCTGCTGAAAATGTGGGGTGCAGTATAAACAGAACTAAGTACAAACTTCTTCTATTATTCAATGGTTTATAAAGCTCGGGAATTAATTATTTGTCATTAATTTTAGTTACAAATTTCAAAGAGGATTAATTTTAAGTTGACAACGCTTCGAAACGTTTGGAATTTGAGCGAGATCAAGTTTCTATCATGGATGGAGAGTTGTGCATGATTAGTGAATGTCCTTGCTTTACATATTAATACTTAAATACTAATCAGAAATAACAAAACAAAAATATATTATTATTATATATGGGGTAGGTGGCTCAGTGGTATCGAGTCGGCCTGTGGATCTTGGTTCGATCCCCACAGCCGACAAACAATTTTCACCAATTTAAAAAATCTACCCCTGTAGTTCCCCCTCACTAGCATCTTTGGGGGCCGTGATTTGACAGTTGGTAGCTGCACTTCACGCGAAGAAATATATTACTTACCGAGATCTGCTTAGGCAGAGTGCCACACCCAGTGATGGGTAAAAGGCGTGATGATATATTTATTTATTTATATTCTCTAATTAAAATAAATAAATATATCATCACGCTTTTTACCCATTACTGGGAACATAGCAATGAAAGGGGAGCTACAGGGAAGTTTGTGGGCTGCGGGAATCGAACTTGAGTTCTTAGCTACACAGTCTGGCATGCTTCCACTAAAGTAATAAGTAAAAAAAGTGTGTTGGAGTATAATATAAATAAAAATAATTAAAAATATAATGAAACAACCGAAACACCGCAATAAATGCAATATGAAACAAGTGAAAAAATAATAAACGTTTGTCGGCGTTGGTGGAAGGGTATGGCGGTGTTGCTGGTTCAATAACAAAACAAAGAAGAATCGGAATCAGGCGGCGCGAAACACGAACTCGGCTTGAGTTAGTCGATTCGCACACGGACAATATAAATTCTTTCGCAATGTGTAAGAGCCGAAACAACACACGGCGCGCGGGAGAAAATAAAACAAGTGCTTGGTGCTGGTGCTGGTGCCGGTGCGGCCGCCACCCACCTCTGTCGGCAACGCAGCTCGCGATACAAGAAACAAAAGAGGCAAGAGGTTTGAGTGTGACGTTGCCAACGTGCGAATTAAATTGTTAATACGGGAGGTTTTTTCAAGGTGTCAGCTTGGAAATGATGTATATGTTATCAGGCGCCACTGCTCCACAACCAGAGACACTCAAACTAGAAGACATTCTTCAGATTCCCCTGAACTCCCAGACAAGCCACATTTTACAAATTTAGCATTATATTAACAACTGTCAAAAATACTTGAAATAAAAGTGGTACAACAATTAATTCTACATATTTTTTATACTTGAAGCATTTTTCTTTAAAATAATTTCGAAAGCGAAAATCATAATTCTTTTGAACAGTATTGTTTGCTATTCAGATTGAATGAAGCAAGTTCTACGAAAACTAATCACGCAATAAAAACTTGGAAGCTAGCAACCAACAGGTGACATTGCATTTATAAATATTACAATCTAAAAATATATTAACGATTGCAGGGTGCGGTTTACACATGACACCCACTTAACGCATTAAATATTGCATCAAAGACTCTACTTAAAAGTGCGTAAATTCTTAATACACTACAGGTTACGTTTGAATATTAATTAGCATCTCCCACAGACAGCTTGAAACAAAATACTATCTTTTCACACTGCCCAAGTGTTTTATCAAGATCAGGGGTGGCTGCGTTACCATTTGCCCTCAATTTATAACAGTTTTTACTTGAGATTTGATTGATCGTCGGCCATATTTGACACCTTGTTATGATAACAACACATGTCTTCAAGTTTTAAACCATTTTAACTTTTAAGATGCCGGCGCAATCTGTTTAGAAATACTATTAAGTTTCAAAATAAATCATCACATGTATTTCTTTGATTTGTGACTCAAAGTTTTTTACATTAATATTAATTATAAACAACAAGGTTCACCATAAAAACTATGTAATTAATAAGTACGATATTAATCACAAACGGTTTGGTCTATTTGTACATATTATGGGGTAGATGACTCTGTGGTATCAAGTCTTGAGAACCCTGGTTCGATCCCCACAGCCGACAATCAATTTTCATCAATTTAAATCTACTCTTGTGGCTCATTCTCCACTAACATCTTTGGGGGCCGTGATTTAACGACTGGTAACCACACTCGAAGAAATATATCATTAAAAACTATAAAGTAAACACTTGGCTATGTTTCACAAAATTCAGCCTCCAAGTCACCTTATGAGGTCCTCGTCAGAGGCTGGCCAGCACAGTTAGTAACCATAATGGTTACTTATTGTGCAGGCCAGCCTCTGACAATGCCCTCATAAGGTGACTTGGAGGCTGAATTTTGTGAAACATAGCCAAGTGTTTACTTTATATTTTTTTATTAAACCTTGTTTCACCAAGTGTTGGATGACAATTAATTTTGTCTTTGTTGTTAAATATATCATTTACCGAAATCTGCTACGACAGAGTGCCACACCCAGTAATGTGTAAAAGGCGTGATGATATATTTATTTATTTACAAAACGTTATTTTGAGAACTTGTACAGAATTTAATAAAATATTTCGGAAGTGGCCAAGTTATATTTTATAAAAATAGCGAAACTATAGCTAAAACTAATGTTAAAGTAGCTGTCAAATTTTCAAGGTTGAAACTGTTTTAAAAATTAGCTCAAGCAACAAAATAAAATCTGTCAATATTTGATTGTTTACTTGGTAATCTAGGTTACTTATTATTTATTATTACTGTTCAAAAATAATACATATATTACGGCAAAAATAACATTCAAAATTTATACATTACCGCAAAGATTTATTTATTTATTTATTTACTTTGTCGTATAACAGGAAATGAATTCCAGTGACAGTACTCGTATAGGGGAGCTACAACTTATAGTGAATTCGGAACCTCTCGTTTATTTTTAGTATTCGCTTGTAAAACAACTACTATTATACAGGGTGGTGAATCGAATTGCGCACCAGAGCGTTTTCAATGCTATTTTTCAAATGTTCAATTATTGGCTTCCCTAATTATTTTATGCAAAAAATCTTCAAATAAAAGTTTTAGGGCATAAATTTCTGCATCTAAATCAATAAACATAATTTCTATTACATGCTTTGTAACGACAGAAATTAAATATTAAAATGTCGACAGTTGTGTTGAAAATACAGACAGCCATGGAATTGAACAAAAAATAAATAAATGCTTGGCGTTTTAACGTCAACGATTGACAGATAAAACGGTCAACATTGTCGTTGTGACAGATAAAACGCCAAGCATTTATTTATTTTTTGTTCAAATCCATGGCTGTCTGTATTTTCAACACAACTTTCGACATTTTAATATTTAATTTCTGTCGTTACAAAGCATGTAATAGAAATTATGATTATTGATTTTGATGCAGAAATTTATGCCCTAAAACTTTTATTTGAAGCTTTTTTGCATAAAATAATTAGGGAAGCCAATAATTCAACATTTGAAAAAAAAGGGCTATGGTGCGCAATTCGATTCACCATCCTGTATACCATTCATAGCAGATTTATCATTCGCCAGAATTAAATTAAATTATAAATATTTATTTAAGAATAAAGATACAGAAAATCTGAGACATATTTGAACTGAGTGAACACATTATTTGAGTTGTTATTAAATAAAGAATAACTCAAAGCGTATATTTAAGTAAAACATGAATAAATAAACAAAAGTTTAAGTACAAATATTTCGTCATCAAATAAATTCCCTTTTTGTCGACTTGTCGTTGTTCCAAGTGCCCAAAATATGATGATACCCACGACTTCCACTCAACCGCATCATTTGACACAGTACACACTCACGTGGTATATCTGTCACACACATATTTGCCGTCTGCGTGCGCTATGCGTATGGTAATCATCCTTCGTGAGAAACTACACAATGCGTCTCATAACCACTACTCATACCGTTCAACTCACTGCCGTGAAATCAAGATTTAGTGTATGAAATTTAAATTATTAACATGTGGTGATACTCTCACGACAGGGTTGTACTCAAAGGAATTTAAGTACTCAAATGTTTTGTGTAATTGTAATCAACTTTAAATTACCATTTATTTTTGAGATAAGAGCAAAAATTCCGAAGAAATCGAGGAGAAAAATTGTTTTTTTCTACGATTGTTATGAAAAGTTGACAATGAAGCTCTCATTTGTCGTCGTAAAGTTGACATTTTCTGTAGAACAATCGAAAAATATCTTTTTTGCGCGTCTCTAATGGCAACGTGCGAAAAAGATAATAAATACGCGCTTATTTCAATAGTTACAAGAGATACAAACAAAACAGAAACTTGTCATATTGACAGTTGACAGAATGATTTTATTTTCAGTACGTATACATTTTTTTAATAATTTTAAGATGCAATCGTAGAAAAAATGATGTATGCATCACGAGCGTAAAGTGTCTTTGTTCCTCTTACACTATTGCAGCTCTCAATTACCGTGCTCGAGTAACAAAAGTCACTTTACGCTCTTAATACACAAATAACTATTTTATCTATTTCTTCTCGGCCTTCCAGATATTTTATTCATTATTTATTTATTTATGTTACTCTGTACAACAGGAATTTAATCCCAATTACAGTACAGGGTCCGCACTCACCGATCCGCAGTGTAGTAATTTATATACTTTTATCTTGAATGAGATTCGAACTAGGACTTTTCGAATTCGAATGCCGTAATGCTAACCACAACTACTCAGATACACTTACATTTTTCAAATTACCCTTTGTGGCCTATAATTTGACTATAACTTCGGCAGATGCCACACCCAATAATGGGTGAAAGAAGCGATTCAAAGTTACAATTAATTCCTCCATCAATAATCATCTTATAAAGTAACGTTACACCGCTAAGAAGTTCTTTTTACTTCCTTGTACGAAGTAAAGGAAGTATTGTAATCGCGAAAATTTTCGGTTCTCAGATTGCAACGGAAATAGATATTTTGGCCCTCTCTGAATCCATTTTGACTAATTTCGTTCTCAAAAACGGTAAGCCGTAGAAAGTTAAAATTTGGTATTTATAAATAAAATAAATAAATATATCATCACGCCTTTTACCCATCATTGGGTGTGGCACTCTGCTTAAGCAGATCTCGGTAAGTGATATATTTTTTCGCGTGAAGTGCGGTTACCAGCCGTCAAATCACGGCCTCCAAAGATATTAGTGGTGGACGAGCCACAAGGGTAGATTTTTTAAATTGGTGAAAATTGTTTGTCGGCTGTGGGGATCGAACCAGGGTTCTCAAGATCCACAGGCCGACTCGATACCACTGAGCCACCTATTTAGGACTGTTATAACATCTAGTTGTGCACCTCCCTTTTTGGTCATTATACAACTACCGGAAGTGGTACTTTACTTGAAGCCTATAATAGATTTTCATGAAAAACTATATTCAAATATAATTTAAAACTTTCCAAATTTGGTATATAAGACTACTATATCAATGGAAATAACATAATAGATTTTGGTTAAAATAGACTAACCGGAAGTGGCACATTACATGAAGCTGTTAAAAGTTTTCCTTGAAAAAAATGGTATTATTTTAATTTTAGAAATAAATGCTGCAAATAAAAGTTTTAGAGAATTAAATTCTGCGTCTAGCACATTAAGAATTTTTAAATTAGCTTTTTGCATAAACGAGATATCTAAATTTAAATATTATATATTTTTTGATTTTTTTAAAAATTAAGTTTGCTATGGATTACAACAAAAAATAAAAGATTTAATGTCAAATATGTGCAATTAAAAAATATCTATAGTTTAATACGCGTACAAGGAAATCATGTGGTGTCCACATCAGATATTTTTAATTCAGAATAAGGTCTGAGCCATCTCAAGGCATGACTATGAAAATAAATAATGAAAATTTTAGCGATGGTTTAAGTCCCTATGGCACCGCCACTGGAAGCTAAATAGGATCCCGTTTGTCACCTTATCTGCCCTCGACATCACTGAATAAAGAATCGGTAAAGCATGCTACACACTTGTCACGAGCGAGAGAGATTTAAATGTGACACTGTCAACCCAACAAACACTACACGATGAGAATGCGACAAATGAACAATATTTTCAACTTATATTTCATGGATAGTTAAGTTGTTTTTTTTTGTGAGTGTGCTTCAGGCTTTATGACGTTGAGATTGCAGTTTTGGCCTTGAGATAAGTCCTGATGTTTATATATGCATTTTTGTTTATTTTGTTGTTTTTTTTTATACGTGTATTTATATTCAAATGTGTTTATATTAAAATATTATCTATGAATTTTGTTTTTTTTTCTGTAAATATATCCGAATAAAAAATGTGTTACTAAGATATAATACACAAATATGTACAGCAAATAAATTTGATGTAGATTTTGGAATTTAGATGATTACAATTTATGACTTTTTGAAGGATAATGTTAGAAGAACGAGTGAGTGGCAGTTGAGGCGGTTTGGGCATGTGAAACTATCTCGACTGAAATGTGACCTTAGCCCGTCAGTATGGTAACTTTGAATCGCTTCTTTCACCCATTATTGGGTGTGGCATCTGCCGAAGTTATAGTCAAATTATAGCCCACAAAGGGTAATTTGAAAAATGTAAGTGTATCTGAGTAGTCCGGCAGTACAGTAATTGTGGTTAGCATTACGACATTCGAATTCAAAAAGTCCGAGTTCGAATCTCATTCAAGAGAAAATAATTTAAACTACTACACTGCGGCTCGGTGAGTGCGGACCCTGTACTGTAATTGGGATTAAGTTCCTGTTGTACAGCGTAATATAAATAAATAAATAAATTGTCCCGCGTGGTGGCCGCGCGGGTTGAGGACCTAACTCACGATCATAAGGTCGTGGGTTCGGGTCCCGCCCGTGGCGACCATACAAAGGACATATCGGCATATGACCTTAGTAGTTGGTCCGATATATAAATTAAAAAAAAAAATAATAATAAACGGTTATCCTGCGTGGTGGCCGAGCGGGTTGAGGGCCTGTCTCACAACCATAGGGTCGTGGGTTCGGGTCCCGCCCGTGGCGACCATACAAAGGACATATCGGCATATGACCTTAGTAGTTGGTTCGATATATAAATTAAAAAAATAAATAAATAAACGGTTGGATATGATAGAAGATTAGACGAGTTTATATAAAAGAAATAATGAATGTAAATGAAGCAACAGGATAAGACTGTTTGCTAAACTTTAATGGTAGGATGAATAACAATTCTTTACACATCAATCTGGGAATATTAAACGAATCGTTATACTAACGAACGGTTTGTTAAATAGGTTTATGAAGAAGAATATAATAAGTTCCCCAAATTATTTAAAAAACTGTAATGTTTCCAAAAAAAACTAAATAATTTTATAAATCTGGCATTATCCTAAAACGTAATAGAAATCGTTTTCAAGACTGTTCAATAATATTTCATTGCAGGCTGAATCTAATATGGTTTAAGAGTTCCTGATATGTCTGTTTATTTGTAGCATTCCTAAAATGTCACGAATTTAACAAATCAACAGATCAATTTTTGACCTATATTCCTTAAATATCATATATAGAACAATATTTGCAGAAAAAAAATATGTAACAATTTTTTTTATTCCTGCTGAAGTCTTTGATGAGCCATATTTTGTAAACAACAAAAGTTATTTTAATTTTGTGTCCACCATTGAATTAGCTACAATTTACGAGTACTAACCAAATAAAAATAAGTAGAAAATTTGGAGCCAAACAGCAGTAAAGTACATTTGAAAGATTCCTGCTGATCAGCTGTGTCTCTGAAACTATGAATGATAAATAAATAAATATATCATCACGCCTTTTACCCATCACTGGGTGCGGCACTCTGCCTAAGCAGATCTCGGTAAGTGAAGTGATGTACGGTTACCAGCCATCAAATAATGACCTCCAAAGATATTAGTGGAGGAGGAGCCACAGGGGTAAATTTTTTAAATTGGTGAAAATTGTTTGTCGGCTGTGGGGATCGAACCAGGGTTCTCAAGATCCACCACTGAGCCACCTACTCCATAAACATATAAAAATTAGATGGGACATTTTGAATGAATGAGCACGCTTCTCCGTGACAAATTCCTGCAACATGGCATCAGAGCGGACAATAACCACCATTTTATTACAAAGCGGCTCTCAAAAGAAAATCGAAGTGCTCTGGCCAGACAAAGACAGACGACGTAGAGAAAAACTGTTACCTATTTCCGTCTGTCATTTCAAAAGATCTGATAAAATGATTTGTGAAGTATTTCGGACAACGCGCTATGAATTACTGTCCGCAGGTCTCCCGGTCAGTGGTTGGAATTCCACAGAGGCTACAGGGGAACCTCACCTCTAACTAGAGGGTGATTAAGGCTAGTGGGATGCTAAACACGCCAGGTAGAAGGTGTTATAACTTAGTCTTTGTGTTGCTTAAGTTGAAAAATGTATTGGGAGATGACTCAGAATGGAAGATATTTATCAGTCATTTCGGACACGAGAAACTAAATGTCGATGAGTGCATCTCCATATCTAGTTTAGTTTTTGAGATTTGGCTACGCAAAACTAGAAAATCTTGTGAGGTAAACTTCATTTTTCCGGAGGGTATAACTCAAAAACTAAGCAAGATAAGAAAATGCGCCTAACGGCATTGAATAAACTTATAAACACATTTTTAGCGCCACACAGCGACTTTTCTAATAACATTCTACTCAATCTCACATAGACATATATTAATCTTGATACAAGTAGATTATATATAGATAAATATTACAATTAAATCTGCATACACTTAGCATAATACTAGGTGTTAACATTATTTAACTTTGTATTAACATATGTTTGTATTTATGATTAATCTATTTGCTATGATAATAATAAATATTCTTCGTCGTTAAATGTTTCGAAAAATATCTGATGTGGACACCACATGACTTCCTTGTACACGTATAAACTATAGATATTTTTTTAATTGCACATATTTGACATTAAATCTTTTATTTCTTGTTCTAATCCATAGCAAACTTAATTTAAAAAAAAATCAAAAAATATATAATATTTAAATTTAGATATCTCGTTTATGCAAAAAGCTAATTTAAAAATTCTTAATGTGCTAGAAGTAAGAATTTATTTCTCTAAAACTTTTATTTGCAGCATTCATTTCTAAAATTAAAATAATACCATTTTTGTCAAGGAAAACTGTTAGCAGCTTCATGTAATGTGCCACTTCCGGTAGTTGTATAATGACCAAAAAGGGAGGTGCACAACTAGATGTTATAGCAGTCCTAAATATAAAGTTTCAATTTTCTACGGCTTACCGTTTTTGAGTTATGCGAGATACGTACGTACGTACATACATACGTACGTACATACGTACGTACAGACGGCACGACGAAATTAGTCAAAATGGATTCAGGGAGGGCCAAAATACCTATTTCCGTTGAAATCTGAGAACCGAATTTTTTCGCGATTACAATACTTCCTTTACTTCGTACAAGGAAGTAAAAACATCAAATAAAAGATACGAAAAAGTAAATTTTCCGTCAGTACGCCCCTGGTTTGTTCCGCCTTTATGTTAGTAATGTTTCACTTACTCAATTCATATCTTTTGATGATAGAAAAATAACGAATTTAATTTACTTTTCCGTGGGTATAACCAGTTAAATCTCTTCTACAAAATTTCAACAAGTATCTCTTGAAAAGTGAAAGGCACTCCAGTAACAAAAGAGCGTTGTTCAACGGCAACAGTACCACCCAAACAACTGAAAAACAGTTATTTCCCTCGTTTTACACAGTCGGGGTACCATACCACGACAAGATTACATCGCGGGTTACTGTGATGTCGGTAGGCGACAGTTGCCTTGCCGGCATCGACCGCTACAGTAGGACTTGATCATTGACTTCTTATTGTGGTATGTGTGGAGGACTTTACCTGTTATTAGCGGTGACTGTGTCGGCTTATTCATGAATGAAGAGAGGTTTAAATCCCGGAGCGCAGCCCCCTGCCGTGAGGGGAAACATATAACTAACCAAAATTCTTTTAAGGATTTTCAAACTTAATTATGCGGTTTTTTGCTTTATGATTTAATGGATATACGAAAAGAATGTCTAGAATAGTGTGGGATGGGCATCATGCAAATTTTTAATCAAATAATAAATAATCATACCACTGAATAAATATTATAAAGAAGAGACTTTCATATATTATCTTTACTATTGCTAAAATGGTGGTATCTAGTCGGGCTGTGCATCTTGAGAATCCTGGTTCGATCCCTACAGCCGACAAACAATTTTCACCAAATTAAATCTACCCCTGTGCCCTCTCCACCACGCTGATAACTAAAGCCCGGATTTTTAGGCAATTGCCTAGATTCAAATTTTAATATACTTCAGGCAATTTCGTTTTTCTATACATAAGTAATATGTTTACGTGTAATGGAAAGTTTTTTTTTCGTGCCTTAGAGCCTATTTTTTCTATATTTTGGTTATTGTGTCTATTTTACCTTATAAAGCCTATTTTGCCTATTTTTGTTGCGTATTCTAACTTGTATTGAGCAGACAAGGTTTATCATCTACTTCGTTCACTAATTCAGCACTCGACAAAGTGTTTTAACGTAACCTATAATATTTAAAGTATTTACTTTAATCAAGTTTTTGTGTGTGAATTTAAAATGCCGAAAAAAAACGTTTTTCAGTCAAAATTTTACGTGGCAATTCAATTGTGTCTTTGCCATTAATCAATGGAGCTGAGGTAAGTTTAGACGATATGGCTAAATATAAGAACACCTCTGTCACATTTTGTGATGTCGAACGAAATTTTCAACTTACAAGCAAAGTTCTGACAGACCGAAGACAGTCCCTTTCCGAAAATTTCATAGAGCAATTGCTCGTAATATTTTGTGAATTAAAGTATACTACATAATTTAAATTTGCATAATAGTTAATAAAATGAGAACCCTACATTATTATTTTTCAGATTGTGTTAATTTTTGTTTAAAATGTTTATTTTTTTCTAACGAAGAGTAGATACGAGTACCAATATTAGAAAGAGGATTTATTTATTTTTTTTAAAAACAAATTATTTACATTTAGGCTGCCTAAAATCCCGCCTATTTTAGAGTAATTACCTGCTTATTTGGGTGTTTTTAAGAGCCTAAATATCCGGGCTTTACTGATAACCGTACTTCACGCGAAGAAATATATCACTTACCACTTTTGTATAGAGGACACAGTCGAATTTTTTTTTATTTTACTAAATCTAGAATATCAGTTTAGAGTGACCTACTACCCTTAAAAATAAATGAAAGCCGACAGAATTTCACTGAAATATTTAAAGATACACAAATCCAGTTGCCTGGTATCCCGTGTGTCAACTGTCCTGCCGATATCCTGTTTTTACGTGAATGTTTTATGATCGTATGCGTAAACAAAACAATATGTGCGCTACATCTCGATATTCAAGTGTTTCAAATGTCAAAATCAATTTGTGACACTACTGACTCTTTAATCGGTAGAGTGCTTTCGAAGATATTCACTTTTTAATTGTACACGAGGCTAAATTGTGACTGACAAAACAGCACAATAGTATATTTTTAGTTTAGCGAAAAATAAATAAATATACAACATATTTGTTTGTAATTTGCCTAAATATAAACAGTTACTAATTGTTATGTTAGTGACTTGTTTGTAACATAAAACATCTGACAGACTATCGCAAAAACTTGTCAATAGTCTTTCCTGACATGTAACAGTATGTAAAAGTCCGTTATGAATGAAATATTTGCGTACGCCACTGGAATGTAGTGAACGTATGTTTATGTTGTTTAACAATGTAGCACTCCTCCTATACTAAACTGTGTCATCTTATTTGTATTCCAAGACGGGAAAATTACTAAACACTAACGTAGTCGTACAATAGAAATGACACTCACATTTTCACTCAAAATTGGGTGTTGGCTATTAAGTACTACTGTCGGTTAGAATTTCTACATTTATTTAGTTGCCTTATAAGTCGAAGAGGTCTTATGTAAATTTGTGTGTGACCTCTTGCACTTACGGGATCTTGTATAATTCACTGTTTAAATACGTTATTTATTAGCATCTTCTTGCCGTTTATATTATATTATTTACTTATTTAGGGTCTTGATGTCATTTCTAATATATTATTAATTTCATAATTAACATACAAGGTTCAAAAATAACATTAGTTAGAAATTTGCAATGCTTATCAACAAATATTACGAACAACTAAATATCTATGATTTTTTTATTATTAAATAAATATATCATCACGCCTTTTACCCATTACTGGGTTGTGGCACTCTACTTAAGTAGATTTCGGTAAGTGATATATTTTTCGCATGACGGCCCCCCAAAGATATTAGTGGAGGGGTAGATTTAATTTGGTGAAAATTGTTTGTCGGCTGTGGGGATCGAACTAGGGTTCTCAAGATTTACAGGTCGACTCGATACCACTGAGCAGGGTTCGAAGATATATATCGATCGATATATATCATGATATTTATTTTGATATATATCGTCATATTTTTGTAATGATATATATCCATTATATAAAAATATGGAATAGTTTTTGAGATATAGCCTCCGGAGAAGTGAAATTTTTCGAATTTTTCAGTTTTTCTACTTTTCCGAGGCTATATCTCAAAAACTAAATGTGATATGAAAACGCGCTCAACGGCATTAATTTTCTCGTGCTTCAGTTAACTTATAAACATAGTTTCAGCGATTTTTATTTTTTTTCTATTTTCCGCCAAAAAAATCGCAAAAAGCGGTTTTTTAACATTTTCTCGAAAACCAGACGTCATATGCATTTGAAGATTGCACCACTGGATTCAGTGGGTCAAAATACATATGTATGTAAATTTTCGTTTTAATAATCCTACGATTAAGGATTTTTGGGAAAATTGAATTAAAATCTGAAAAAACCCCTTAGGAAATAATTAAAAATATTAAATTGCATAAAATTGTATGAAAATTTGCTTATAAGTCAATTCGGACACGGGGAATTCAACGCCGTTGAGCGCATTTCCATATCTTGTTTAGTTTTTGTGATATAGCCTCCGGAAAAGTGAAATTTTTCGTATTTTTCAATTTTTCTACTTTTCCGAGGCTATATCTCAAAAACTAAATGTGATATGAAAACGCGCTCAACGGCATTAATTTTCTCGTGCTTCAGTTAACTTATAAACATAGTTTCAGCGATTTTTATTTTTTTTTCAATTTTCCGCCAAAAAAATCGCAAAAAGCGGTTTTTTAACATTTTCTCGAAAACCAGAAGTCATATGCATTTGAAGATTGCACCACTGGATTCAGTGGGTCAAAATACATATGTATGTAAATTTTCGTTTTAATAATCCTACGATTAAGGATTTTTGGTAAAATTGAATTAAAATCTGAAAAAACCAAAGGGGTACCCCTTAGGAAATAATTAAAAATATTAAATTGCATAAAATTGTATGAAAATTTGCTTATAAGTCAATTCGGACACGGGGAATTCAACGCCGTTGAGCGCATTTCCATATCTTGTTTAGTTTTTGAGATATAGCCTCCTATTTATTATAAATATCATGATATTTACGAACCCTGCCACTGAGCCACCTACCCCATAAATACATAATAAGAATAATGAACGTAGACACTTGATGTAGTTTCACAAAAATTATTTATTTACAATAAGTTGTTTGATTTCGGCTTATTAGGCCAGCTTCAGAACGTTGACTGAATAAAATACAAATTACACACAGTTTATATAGTACAGTGATTAACGATAAAGTTCATTTACAAAGATCTTAAGGGTAACCGAATGAAACAAATCCACCTGGTCATTGAGGACATTTAAGCCGCTTACTTCATAATTATTGAAAGAGAAAAATTGAAATACCAATTAAAGTCTAATATTACAATTTGATTTAGTATCCGTTAGTACGGTGGTGTGGATAGCGATACGGAATTCGAATCGGACTCAAGCTAAAAATTATATGAAGTAGCACACTGCGGCTCGGTGAGTGCGGATCCTGTACTGTCATTGGAATTAAATTCCTGTTGTACAGCGTTACATAAATAAATAAATAAACGGATGGATATGATAGAAGACTAGACGAGCTTATATAAAAGAAATTATGAATGTAAATGAAGCAACAGGATAAGACTGTTTGCTAAACTTTAATGGTAGGATGAATAACAATTATTTACACATTGATCTGGGAATATTAAACGAATCGTTATACTAACGAACGGTTTGTTAAATAGATTTATAAATAAATAAATAAAAATAAATAAATATATCATCACGCCTTTTACCCATCACTGGGTGTGGCACTCTGCCTAAGCAGATCTCGATAAGTGATATATTTTTTCGCGTGAAGTGCGGTTACCAGCCGTCAAATCACGGCCTCCAAAGATATTAGTGGAGGAGGAGCCACAGGGGTAGATTTTTTTAAATTGGTGAAAATTGTTTGTCGGCTGTGGGGATCGAACCAAGGTTCTCAAGATCCACAGGCCGACTCGATACCACTGAGATTTATCAAGAAGAATATAATAAGTTTCCCAAATTATTTTAAAAATTGTACTGTTTCCAAGAAAAAAACTAAATCATTTTATAAATCTGGCATTATCCTAAAACGTTAGTTATCAAAGTTGTACATTATACAGAATCGGAAGTGAAATCTAATTGTAGTAGCTTATAATGTAAGTAAAAGTGAGTAGGTACGCCACTGGAAAATGCAGTATTGCAACATGGTTGTAAGTTAATTATAGCTGGCCTCGAGACTTCATCTGTCCCTGATCTGCGATCACCGATCACTGATCTCAGATCTCAGAGAAGCCGTGAAACTAATTATTCAGCTTCATCATGAAACATCATCATCATTTGCTAAAAATATTTCCAGCTGCTTGACACATTTAACTTTTCTTTAAAACAAATTTCGTCCAGTGACCCTCTCCAAACTGTGTATCATTCTTTCAATGAAAAATCAAAACTAAGAAATTGTATGAAAGCCAAGGAAGTTCATAAAAAGATACGATAATAGTACAGCGGCTCTTATCTGTCAAATAAATATGTCAAACTTTATTTAGCGCATTACGTTACAGCATAAATCGACGATGCATGAAAACTAGAACACCAAACAACACAATCATTCACAAGTCACAGCCAACACAGATTCGTACTCCTCTCATTTTTCACAACTCGAAATTAAATTTTCATCAGAGAATACTTCCTAATTTAGTTAAAAAAAATATCATTTAGATTGGATAAATTATATGAACTATCATTATTTATAAATATATATTTCGTTGCGACTGTTGCTTCTGTGGCGCCATGAGTTTGTAGCGGCAGATGCGGGAACTAGAGGAAGCCGTTTTGGCAACGTGTCAGGGAAAGAAACTTGAACGTCTGAGGTTTTTTAGGCGGCGGACAAGCGAGCGAATGTAAATAAAATGAGAAGATCACCGAGGAAAGAATGTCAAAAAGCGCAAAACAAACGAACAAACCTCGCACGCCATTATATCAACCGACGTTGGCGGACACGGAGTTTAGAACAACCAGGGCCGTCGTCAAAAACTTTACAACTAATAAAAATAAAATGACAGGGCTTGTGGTTTATACTGCATACTAACAACTAACTGTACGACACGTAATTCTAGTCAAACTTTATTATATTCTACACTCTACTATATGATCTGCAATTGCAGAGCTGGCGCATCCTCAAATAGATAATAGGTTTGTTAGAGATCTTATTTTCTGCTGGCATAGTTCTTCGTCACACAGCTCCTTCATGTGAACTTTGTTCTAGGTGAAGGAGTGTGTTATACCCAGGGTTCGAAGATATATATCGATCGATATATATCATGATATTTATTTTGATATATACCGTCATATTTTTGCAATGATATATATCCATTATATAAAAATATCAAATAGTTTTTGTGATATAACCTCCGGAAAAGTGAAATTTTTCGTATTTTTAAATTTTTCTACTTTTCCGAGGCTATATCTCAAAAACTAAATGTGATATGAAAACGCGCTCAACGGCATTAATTTTCTCGTGCTTCAGTTAACTTATAAACATAGTTTCAGCGATTTTTATTTTTTTTTCAATTTTCCGCCAAAAAAATCGCAAAAAGCGGTTTTTTAACATTTTCTCGAAAACCAGAAGTCATATGCATTTGAAGATTGCACCACTGGATTCAGTGGGTCAAAATACATATGTATGTAAATTTTCGTTTTAATAATCCTACGATTAAGGATTTTTGGGAAAATTGAATTAAAATCTGAAAAAACCATAGGTTTACCCCTTAGGAAATAATTAAAAATATTAAATTGCTTAAAATTGTATGAAAATTTGCTTATAAGTCAATTCTGGCACGGGGAATTCAACGCCGTTGAGCGCATTTCCATATCTTGTTTAGTTTTTGAGATATAGCCTCCGGAAAAGTGAAATTTTTCGAATTTTTCAGTTTTTCTACTTTTCCGAGGCTATATCTCAAAAACTAAATGTGATATGAAAACGCGCTCAACGGCATTAATTTTCTCGTGCTTCAGTTAACTTATAAGCATAGTTTCAGCGATTTTTATTTTTTTTTCAATTTTCCGCCAAAAAAATCGCAAAAAGCGGTTTTTTAACATTTTCTCGAAAACCAGAAGTCATATGCATTTGAAGATTGCACCACTGGATTCAGTGGGTCAAAATACATATGTATGTAAATTTTCGTTGTAATAATCCTACGATTAAGGATTTTTGGTAAAATTGAATTAAAATCTGAAAAAACCAAAGGAAATAATTAAAAATATTAAATTGCATAAAATTGTATGAAAATTTGCTTATAAGTCAATTCGGACACGGGGAATTCAACGCCGTTGAGCGCATTTCCATATCTTGTTTAGTTTTTGAGATATAGCCTCCGGAGAAGTGAAATTTTTCGAATTTTTCAGTTTTTATAAATGTGTACAAAAACTAAAATTAAAAAATAAATATCCAAAAAGTGATATTTATCTGATATACATCCTATATATCAGATATTTTGATATTTATTATAAATATCATGATATTTACGAACCCTGGTTATACCATACTAATAAGAGCGAAACGTGTCTATGGTTACTAACTGTGCTAGCCAGCCTCTGACGATGCCCTCATAAGGTGACTTGGAGGCTGAATTTTGTGAGACTTAGACAAGTGTTTATTTTATACTTTTTATTAAACCTAGTTTCACCAAGTGTATGGATGACAATTAATTTTGTCTTTGTTGTAATTTTGTCTTTGTAGTTAGATAAAAGGTAACAATAATTTATAATTATAAAATTTGCAATTTGGCGGCGCTACCTTATGTGAATAACTGAAAATAAAGTAAGTCAAATAATAATTGATATCAGAATCAGAATATGTCCTGATGGGCTAGTTCGTCCCTGTTTCCCGAACACTTTCGTCCACCAAGTGACAGATTAAAGGAATGTTAGCTTAGGTCGGTAAACTTTTCAAAGACTCTTTCAAAAATAATCTGCACGCGTTTCTGCGGTCACACGTTCACGCACGCACGCACGCACGCCCGCCATCTTTCTGACGTCATCATCCCTAAATTAAGCCTCCAAGAAAAACAAAGCCGAGATTACATTCATCCCCGTTATGAATATTATAATTGGTTCCGCGGGAGAAATTTGGATTTTTGTTTCGCTTGAATTAAAAGAGTGGTGAAGCTTTTCAACCGCAGGACTCTAATTGCCTTTCAAATGAACACAATTTAAAAATGAAATTCCTGACTGTATTGTGAGATTTCGATGTATGAATATTTCATTAATATCTCAATTTCCAAACATAATAGTCATTTTTTATTCTAGATTGCGAAATGTTACTTTTGTATTCGTGAATGCAAAAGCATTTCGTAATCGAGTATCAAACAACGTTTTTTTCGAAAACTATGTCCCTAAATTAGTAATAATGTAATGAGAAAATGTTGAAGTTTAAGATTAATTAATGTGACATCTAATGTCTTCATGACAACAATGTATGTACGAGTAATATAATTGCTATCAAATCTGGTATTCTCTGACCAGCAATTGACAGCTGGTTGGCAATAGAAACCAAACAAACGTTCTAATTTTTTTCTGCGATTTATTGGAATTCGCATTGCATTTCTGAAGAAACTATTCTAGTACACCAGTTAGCTTCCTCAAGCGAGATAAATATGAATCATTGCTCAATTGGAACATTAAATATAAATTTTGTTAAAGAATAGAAGTATTTTTTCTAAGCAAAAAAATAAAGTGACAATTTTTATTAAATTGTGAGCCTTTCTTCTATCAAAAAATTGCAGGATGCAAAAAACTTTAGCATCCTGCATGCAATAGTTATTTACGTATCAAGTGTAGAAAGGAGTTGCGTACACTATTTTTTCTACAACCATAAACCAAATTTTGATAAAAATAATAAAACAAATTTCAGTAATTGTAACATCTCTGAAATTTTGTATTAATTTAGAAACTTTAGAAAGATACCTGGTTTAATGTATCTATGACAATTGACAATGACAAACTAACTCAATTATTTTGTTGATAATGAGGAAAAATTTCTCCGTGCTTTTAATTTTAAAAATGTTTAAATCGAGTGGCGAACACGTATTAGATTCTATAGACATTATAGAAGAAGCAAATGTTGCAACATTAAATTTGCTTTCATAAATATTAATAGAAAGTATACTGTATAGAGTTTATTTATATTAAATTACTTTTCTGCACTAGTGCAGAAATAATTCACATTTTTGCACTAGTGCTGCTACATTCATAATAAAAATAAGTTCAAAAACGCCTACTTATTTTAATGGTTGTAGAAAAGTCTTTTGCGTTCTGTAGACAAAAAAAACACTCATTTCGCGTGTTGATAGTTGTCATGTAAATTTCGAAAAAAATGTATTTGTTACTGACAACGAAAATTGATAAATGAATATATGTGTGTATATGTAAAATAGACTTACCCTTTTTTCAAGTTCAGGCGTGTTCTCCATAGCATACATGATGGCCTCCGAAATCTTGGTATCCAACCCCTTGATTACATAATGTACATTCACCCCCGCTTCGTTATTTTGTTGTTTCCACGCTGTGACCAACCTCTCCATAGCCAAAACATAATTATTCCATGCTGAATCCAAATCAGCAACATGCCTAGTAATGCAGCCATGTAAGACATTCAGACAATATCCTGAACACGGTTTAGTGTCTCTACGAAGTCCAAGACATTTCGGACAATACGACATCTTCAACAAAGCTTTATGACACTCTTGTTCATTGCCCTCATCAGTAAGAAGCGTCTCCGTGGTGTTTAACACTTCCACACCAACATTAAATGCTTGTAAGAGAAGTCTTGTCGCCTCCAAGCTTTTAGAAAGTGTTTGAGCGATCTGTCTAGGTATATCTCCAAAAGGTTGAACTTCTTGGATGGTTTCCCGAAGACAGACTTTGTAACTTGGTGTAAAGTCTCTAGCATGTTGGGTGTTGATGTTATGGTGATAGACTAGAGGGAACAAGTCCGTGAACAGTTTTGTAACTGCTGCTTTAATATCTATTGGAGATGAAGTGAAACTGTCTTGGTTTCCTTTGAGATGGATGCTTTGTCGTATGTCGGAGTAGAGAGCTTTGATTGGGTCTTGGGATAAGATTGCCATGCTGCGGTATACTTGAGAGAATAAGACAAGGGTCTTGTTTTCTGATTGGCGCGTTAGGCTCAACACGTGATCTGAAACAACACAATTAGCACTAAATTGGTAATGATGTCAAAATAATTACATTACATTTTACACTGCCAATACCAAGGGAGAGAGTCAGATATTTCATTCTGAAGAGACTTTTTAAAAAATGGAACAAATTAATGGCATATTGACAGATAACTTCATCATCTGTGGCGCTACAGCCCAAATCGGGCCTGGGCCTACCGGACACACCGAGCCGCAGTTTTTACACTGCCGTACTGCCGGTTTTCGTAGTCGAATGCTACATTATTTAAAGCGTATAAGTGACTAGCTTATAGCGCCCGAGTGTGATAAATACTTGTAGCTGTATTTTATATTTTACGACAAATCACACATTGTCGACAAGCGGATTCGAACTGACGAACCTTGGCTCGGGTGACGTCATAGTATGTTAAGAGATGTGCCTTAACACGCTCGGCCACCGCGCCTTTGCAGATAACTTACTTCTTTTTATCATTTATTTACGTATTTTTCGTTTGACAGCGAAATAGTTATTTTGCGTCTTCACAAAGTCAAAACGATAAAATAAAACGGCCATTATAAGTGTTGAAGTTATATTTGGTTTTAGTATATTAAAATTCGAATCCGGAGATCCCGAGTTCGAATCTCACTCAAGCTAAAAATGCGCTACTACACTGCGGCTCGGTGAGTGCGGACCCTGTACTGTAATTGGGATTCAGTTCCTGTTGTACAGCGTAACATAAATAAATAAATAACAAGTTGTTGTACTTACCGCCAACGTCCCATTTTTGGGACGCTTAAATATTTGGCTGTAACCATTTGTTTTTACATTTAAAATGTATATTTTGTTTAATGAATATATTAATTAGTTATGTTATGACAGCCAGTCACAGCCAATTTTCAAATATTTGCAAAACCAATAATTTAAAAAATATTCATTTCGGTGTTTTTAACAATTATATTTCAAGGTCAGATATATTTTAACACTTAGTATGTATAACTTTTATTATCAAAAACTTGTTTTTACTTCCTTGTACGAAGTAAATGAAGTATTATAATCGCGAAAATTTTCGGTTCTCAGATTTCAACGGAAATAGGTGTTTTGGCCCTCCCTGAATCCATTTTGACTAATTTCGTCATGCCATCTGTACGTACGTATCTCGCATAACTCAAAAACGGTAAGCCGTAGAAAATTGAAACTTTATATTTAGGATTGTTGTAACATCTAGTTGTGCACCTCCCTTTTTGGTCATTATACAACTACCGGAAGTGGTACTTTACTTGAAGCCTATAATAGATTTTCATGAAAAACTATATTCAAATATAATTTAAAATTTTCCAAATTTGGTATATAAGACTACTATATCAATGGAAATAACAATAGATTTTGGTTAAAATAGACTAACCGGAAGTGGCACATTACATGAAGCTGCTAACAGTTTTCCTTAAAAAAAATGGTATTATTTTAATTTTAGAAAGGAATGCTGCAAATAAAAGTTTTAGAGAATTAAATTCTGCGTCTAGCACACTAAGAATTTTTAATTAGCTTTTTGCATAAACGAGATATCTAAATTTAAATATTATATATTTTTTTATTTAAAAAAAAATTAAGTTTGCTATGGATTAGAACAAAAAATAAAAGATTTAATGTCAAATATGTGCAATTAAAAAAATATCTATAGTTTAATACGTGTACAAGGAAGTCATGTGTTGTCCACATCAGATATTTTAGAACTCAAATAAAGATATTTTTACTGAAAAGGTATTCTTTTATTGATCATTGAATTGTGGCGGGTATTGGGTTAATGTACTTAGTAAAAAATCGAAGATATTTTGAGCTTTCCATACAGTATTGTATATTCTCCGGGGTCCGGAACAGACTGGCTCCAGCCATCATTAGTATTCACAGCCGACCGCAAAAATTTAAGACAAAAAATGTCCGAGCCAACTACTTGACTCTGGCATGGAATTTCATACATTTTAATTAATTACTAAGTTATTTTATTGGCTTCCTACAGAATTTAATTCATTAATGCGATGATTCCAGTGGTCCAGTCAAGTAGTGTACGACACGTCGCCGTCACCTGCTGCTAGAATATTTCGGGTATTTCTATGAAATTTCATCTTATACTTCCAACCAAGAATTTTACATTAATTTTGTAAAGTATGCTGACATTTTACGGTGATATATGCTCTTTTCTACCCTTCATATTAGGGGTTGTTTTATTTATTTATTTACTAACAGAAAATTTTGTTTTTTATTACAGCTCTTAACATTGCAGTCACACAGTTTCTGTCTTTGTCGAGAGGCATTGAATCATTTCCAGTTGTTGACACAAACATTGTATACTTATACAACAAAGAGGTAGACATCATTTTATTTCAACAGCCATATAATTGTCTTTTCTTTCTTAATCTATTTTCTCCAAATTCATCAAAACTTACTAGTTATTTTAAAAATATGCTTTTTACAGACATATTTCATAATAGTTTGGCAAAGCAAACCAATTCAACTTTCTGGAGGCTATTTCATAAATACTAAACAAGATATGAATATGCGCTCAACGGCATTGAATTCATGTTCGAATTGGCTTATAAGCAAATATTCATCCAATTAATTTTTTAAAATTATTTCCTAAGGAGTTCCCTTTGGTTTTTTCAGATTTTAGGTCAATTTTCTCTAAAATTCTTATTCGTAGAAATATTGTAACGAAAATTTAACATATGTATTTTGACAAAATATAGTTGGAAAATCTCTAAGTGTATATATGCATATTCTAGTTTTTGAAATAATGTTAAAACTCTGTTTTTTTGACAAAAGTTTTGTGGAAATTAGAAAAAATTAAAAATAGCTCAAACAAAATTACTGAAGCACCAAAAATTGAGCACATCTTCTTGCCGCGTTTAGTTTTTGAGATATAGTCTCGAGAAAATCAGAAGAAAATGAAGATTTTAACTTTTCCGAAGGCTATATCTTAAAAACCAAACAAGATATGAAGATGGGCTCAACGGCATTGAATTCCCCGTGTCCGATTTGAGTTATATGCAAAATTTTATCCAATTTTTATAGTCTTGAGAAAGTATAAAATCTAATGAGGTAAAATTTGGGAAAATACAACTTTAGAAGTATAAACCAGATATAAAAATGAAGTTATTTGTTGTTTTAAATCAAATATGCTGTACAGAAATATTTAATAATAGTTTGGTAAAAACATGAAAGCAAACAAGCTGTTAATTGACAAGTTTTTATCAAAGCGAAAACAAAGCAGACTTTATTTCTATCTTCCTCCATTTTGTAATCTGCAAATGACGTAATCATAACATACAAAGAGTTTAATTTTTAGAGGTACGTTTAGTAGCAAGGTAAATGCAACATTACACATTACATTAACACTTTGTTAATGACGTAGCGAATCTCACCTTTAACAAGCGACAATCGCGCAGCAACAGCGTCGTTGACGTCGCCGGCGTCGCGACATCAGAGAGTTGTAGCTACACAAACTTCCCGAAAACAATTTTACGCATCGGAACTCCTTTTGTTTCGATGAAAATTACATTTTCGCCGGAGACATAGCTGACGAGGGGTAAGGCTGGCGGAAAACAATAACAAAAGACAACGACGACATTGTCGAGGGGGAGGAAACGACACAACATAGCTGATGGCATCGTGGTGTGCTTCTTCACTTGTTTAGCTCGGGGTGCACACATGTATTTGGAAAATTGTAAAATAAATAAATAAATATATCATCACGCCTTTTACCCATTACTGGATGTGGAACCAGCCGTCAAATCACGGTCTCCAAAGATATCAGTGGAGGGGGAGGTCACAGGGGTAGATTTAAATTGTTATAACTATAAATAAACGTGTTTTAGAAAAACAATGTCTACAGTTTTTATTTAAAGCATTTTTCAACTGTTTCAGTTTATGTAAGAAACTATGAAGAATCCAAATTTTCAATCCACATTGCGCTATCTCATTTAGTTTCTGAGTTACATCTGCTGCAAGTTGTCCCAAAATAAAACAACATTTTCAACGACCACACACTTAGAATTCCAACTGAATATAAACATACAAATATATCATATTCTACATGAAAACGAATATAGGTCAGTTGTAATGAGACAGTCCTTCCGCAGGACTCGTGTGTGAGACAAAGACAGCGTGTGTGTGTGAGTGAGATGGTACAGAGTGGCTGGTGCAGCAGTCAACGACCGAGCTCGACCATCTGCTTCTGCAAGAACAGCTGGAGATGAAGATTCCTTCGCCAAATATCATCCTCAAACCATGTATCATCACAGAGAGATTATTCCGTAGAATAAGAGGTTGTCGCATGCAACAAACAGCAAACGACCCCTAGGAGTCGATGGATGCTTGAGAGCCCGACAAACTAATAAATAAATAACAACAAAGACAAAATTAATTGTCATTCAACACTTGGTGAAACAAGGTTTAATAAAAATATAAAGTAAACACTTGGCTATGTTTCACAAAATTCAGCCTCCAAGTCACCTTATGAGGGCAATAAATAAATATAAATAAATATATCATCACGCCTTTTACTCATTACTGGGTGTGGCACTCTGCCTAAGCAGATCTCGGTAAGTGATATATTTTGTCGCGTGAAATGCGGTTATCAGCCGTCAAATCACGGCCCTCAAAGATATTAGTGGAGAGGGAGCCACAGGGGTAGATTTTTAAATTGGTGAAAATTGTTTGTCGGCTGTGGGGATCGAACCAGGGTTCTCAAGATCCATAGGCCGACTCGATACCACTGAGCCACCTACCCCATAAACTAATATTCAATACATTTAAAATTACACCTGTGGCTCCCCCTCCACTAACATCTATGGGGGTCGTAATTTGACGCCTAGTACTAAGATCTGCTATGGCCAGGGTTCGTAAATATCATGATATTTATAATAAATATCAAAATATCTGATATATAGGATATATATCAGATAAATATCACTTTTTGGATATTTATTTTTTAATTTTAGTTTTTGTACACATTTAGAAAAACTGAAAAATTCGAAAAATTTCACTTCTCCGGAGGCTATATCTCAAAAACTAAACAAGATATGGAAATGCGCTCAACGGCGTTGAATTCCCCGTGTCCGAATTGACTTATAAGCAAATTTTCATACAATTTTATGCAATTTAATATTTTTAATTATTTCCTAAGGGTTTTTTCAGATTTTAATTCAATTTTACCAAAAATCCTTAATCGTAGGATTATTAAAACGAAAATTTACATACATATGTATTTTGACCCACTGAATCCAGTGGTGCAATCTTCAAATGCATATGACTTCTGGTTTTCGAGAAAATGTTAAAAAACCGCTTATTGCGATTTTTTTGGCGGAAAATTGAAAAAAATAAAAATCGCTGAAACTATGTTTATAAGTTAACTGAAGCACGAGAAAATTAATGCCGTTGACCGCGTTTTCATATCACATTTAGTTTTCGAGATATAGCCTCGTAAAAGTAGAAAAACTGAAAAATTCGAAAAATTTCACTTTTCCGGAGGCTATATCTCAAAAACTAAACAAGATATGGAAATGCGCTCAACGGCGTTGAATTCCCCGTGTCCGAATTGACTTATAAGCAAATTTTCATACAATTTTAAGCAATTTAATATTTTTAATTATTTCCTAAGGGGTACCCCTTTGGTTTTTTCAGATTTTAATTCAATTTTACCAAAAATCCTTAATCGTAGGATTATTAAAACGAAAATTTACATACATATGTATTTTGACCCACTGAATCCAGTGGTGCAATCTTCAAATGCATATGACTTCTGGTTTTCGAGAAAATGTTAAAAAACCGCTTTTTGCGATTTTTTTTGTCGGAAAATTGAAAAAAAAATAAAAATCGCTGAAACTATGTTTATAAGTTAACTTAAGCACGAGAAAATTAATGCCGTTGAGCGCGTTTTCATATCACATTTAGTTTTCGAGATATAGCCTCGGAAAAGTAGAAAAACTGAAAAATTCGAAAAACTTCACTTCTCCGGAGGCTATATCTCAAAAACTATTTGATATTTTTATATAATGGATATATATCATTGCAAAAATATGACGATATATATCAAAATAAATATCATGATATATATCGATCGATATATATCTTTGAACCCTGGCTATGGCAGACTAAAATGCGTAATAAAAGTCGAGATGAGCATGTATGAAAGGAATTATGAATGTGGATGAAGTTTGGTATGACAGAGTAAGATAAATTGTGAATTTTTTAAGGATACCCCGTTTGATAGGATACAGCGTGATATTATGTATGAATATAAGTAAATAGATATATCATCACGCCTTTTACCCATTACTGGGCGTGGCACTCTACCTAAGCAGATCTCGGTAAATGATATATTTTTTCGCGTGAAGTGCGATTACCAGCCGTTAAATCACGGCCCTCATAGATATTAGTAAAGGGGGAGCCACAAGGGTAGATTTAATTGTTTGTCGGCTGTGGGGATCGAACCAGGGTTCTCAAGATCCACAGGCCAACTTGATACCACTGAGCCACCCATTACTTTTCTAGTTCCACAGAATTATTATTATTATTTTTTTTTAAATTTATATATCGGACCAACTACTCAGGTCATATGCCGATATTTTCTTTGTATGGCTGCCACAGGCGGGACTCGAACCCACGATCTTATGATTGTGAGTTAGGCCCTCAATCCGCGCTATTATCTACTATTAATATTTTGTGTCACTATTAATGTAGCAGCAGTATATTTAAGAATGCAGTATCGAATGGATTCGTAATCAATTTGAATAATTTTCTTAATCGTATTCTTTTTACGATACCACACATTAAACTTTATACAGTAATCTTGGTTAAGTTGAAGATAAATACACTTTGAAAGTAAAAAACAACAAAGATAAAAGCATCTATCTATTTTTGTTTCACTTCCATGGCTACTTGATATTTTCAACGTAATTTTTAATATTTTTTTATTTAATTTCTGTCGTTACAACGCATGTAAATGTAATTCCGTTTATTGATTTAGATGCAGAATTTTATGCTCTACAACATTTATTTGAAGCATTTTTGGCTAAAATAATTTGAGGAGCAATGCGCACAGAAAAACTGTTTTTTCATGTTAATCGCCTATGTACACAGGTATGATGTTCCACCCGGTATAAACATCATTTGAAACTTGTTTTTCTCGCTGAAAGTCGAAGAAGGTGTATGAAGAAACTGATAAATAGAGAGTTGAAGAAAAGTTGAGCAAATTGAATTTATTAATGAGCCAACTGAGAAATAGATGGAGACAGGGGGAGTATAGAACAAGACACAGAGACACAAGAAGAACAAAAGAAAGCGATTAGGAGCGTCCTGGGGAATTCTCACGTCTTGTGTGTGTCAGCAGTTTCACCTGAGCCCGCGATACAATACACCAGTGGTTAACAAACAGTCATATACGGATAGGCATAAATATGAAGTCACCGAGCTATGAACGATGACTCAATGAGTCCGAGATTGAGAAAAATGGGTGAGTGATTGCGTCGATGAACTAGCCTAGGATCTCTAGGAAGAAAATGGATGGATGTGATTGAATGTTTGCGGTGTGAACGAAATATGAAATATATAAATAAATATATCATCACGCCTTTTACCCATTACTGGGTGTGGCCCTCTGCCTACGCAGATCTTGGTAAGTGATATATTTTTTCGCGTGAAGTGCGGTTACCAGCTGTCAAATCACGGCCTCCAAAGATATTAGTGGTGGAGGAGCCACAGGGGTAGATGTTTTAACGAAATATGAAATATATAAATAAATATATCATCACGCCTTTTACCCATTACTGGGTGTGGCACTCTTCGGTAGCAGATCTCTGTAAATTTTTTCGCGTGAAATGCGGTTAGCAACCGTCAAATCATGGCCCCCAAAAAATTGTTTGTCGGCTGTGGAGATTGAACCAGGATTCTCAAGATGCACAGGCCGACTCGATACCACTGAGCCACCTACCCCATTTAATGAATAAGAATTCGTGCTACCCTAGGTAATGTAGCGTAGCATGACGTAACAAATCCCCTATTTTGAGAGAAATATCTCTGCCATATCCATCAAAAGCACTGCCACAACAGTGAAATAAAACATCCCCATAAGACCAATCTATTACCAATACATTCATCCTCGCCCCACCTACAAACATTCCACGGTTATAGACAAGGACAATGGCATCACACCCCGTGTGTGTATGAGGGAGATAGCAGTATAATAGGAGATTAATTGTCGCGGGTGAGACAGCAGGTTCCGCGCAACCAGCAGTCCTCAATCATGCGGGCAAGCGCGCGACCTCATCTTTTGTTTGATGTGTATTATCACGGTGGCTGTGATACAACACATCGGGGCTGTTTGTTCGATGCTCGTTGTTTGTTGGTAAATTAATTTTCATGTCTGTGCATAAAAAATACCAATAGGGGAGGTTGCCATGACGACCACATTGGTTTTTCATCATTTGATGAGTTGTGGGAAACCACAGATATTATTTGACAATTAAATTCGCGAACTTATTAGTAATTTCATCGTAATTAACAAGCAGTTCTTTCCTGCTGAACCCCTTGACCCATTCAAGCTCAATGCGCCCGCATACGTCTCTATCCGCTGTACATTCGATCGCCAAAGTTTACAGATCTCTCGCATTACACATTTCGAGATAATGCATTGATTTCACATTCCCATAGTCACAGGGTTCGAAGATATATATCGATCGATATATATCATGATATTTATTTTGATATATATCGTCATATTTTTGCAATGATATATATCCATTATATAAAAATATCAAATAGTTTTTGTGATATAGCCTCCGGAGAAGTGAAATTTTTCGAATTTTTCAGTTTTTCTACTTTTCCGAGGCTATATCTCGAAAACTAAATGTGATATGAAAACGCGCTCAACGGCATTAATTTTCTCGTGCTTCAGTTAACTTATAAACATAGTTTCAGCGATTTTTTTTTTTTTCAATTTTCCGCCAAAAAAATCGCAAAAAGCGGTTTTTTAACATTTTCTCGAAAACCAGAAGTCATATGCATTTGTAGATTGCACCACTGGATTCAGTGGGTCAAAATACATATGTATGTAAATTTTCGTTTTAATAATCCTACGATTAAGGATTTTTGGGAAAATTGAATTAAAATCTGAAAAAACCAAAGGGGTACCCCTTAGGAAATAATTAAAAATATTAAATTGCTTAAAATTGTATGAAAATTTGCTTATAAGTCAATTCGGACACGGGGAATTCAACGCCGTTGAGCGCATTTCCATATCTTGTTTAGTTTTTGAGATATAGCCTCCGGAAAAGTGAAATTTTTCGAATTTTTCAGTTTTTCTACTTTTACGAGGCTATATCTCGAAAACTAAATGTGATATGAAAACGCGGTCAACGGCATTAATTTTCTCGTGCTTCAGTTAACTTATAAACATAGTTTCAGCGATTTTTATTTTTTTTCAATTTTCCGCCAAAAAACATCGCAAAAAACGGTTTTTTAACATTTTCTCGAAAACCAGAAGTCATATGCATTTGAATATTGCACCACTGGATTCAGTGGGTCAAAGTACATATGTATGTAAATTTTCGTTTTAATAATCCTACGATTAAGGATTTTTGGTAAAATTGAATTAAAATCTGAAAAAACCAAAGGGGTACCCCTTAGAAAATAATTAAAAATATTAAATTGCATAAAATCGTATGAAAATTTGCTTATAAGTCAATTCGGACACGGGGAATTCAACGCCGTTGAGCGCATTTCCATATCTTGTTTAGTTTTTGAGATATAGCCTCCGGAGAAATGAAATTTTTCGAATTTTTCAGTTTTTCTAAATGAGTACAAAAACTAAAATTAAAAAATAAATATCCAAAAAGTGATATTTATCTGATATATATCCTATATATCAGATATTTTGATATTTATTATAAATATCATGATATTTACGAACCCTGCATAGTCATCATTAAAGCCCGGATATTTAGGCTCTTAAAAACACCCAAATAAACAGGCATATAGGCCGGTAAATACTCTAAAATAGGCGAGATTTTAGGCAGCCTAAATGTAAATAATTTGTTTAAAAAAAAAACGAATCCTTTTTCTAATATTGGTACTCGTATCTACTCTTCGTTAGAAAAAAATAATCATTTTAAACAAAAATTAACGCAATCTGAAAAATAATAATTTAGGGTTCTCATTTTATTAACCATTATGCAAATTCAAATTATGTAGTATACTTTAATTCACAAAATATTACGAGCAATTGCTCTATGAAGTTTTCGGAAAGAGACTGTCTTCGGTCTGTCAGAACTTGCTTGTAAGTTGAAAATTTCGTTCGACATCACAAAATGTGACCCTAGCGTTCTTATATTTAGCCATATCGTCTAAAGTTACCTCAGCTCCATTGATTAATGACAAAGACACAATTGAATTGCCACGTAAAATTTTGACTAAAAAACGTTTTTTCTTTCGGCATTTTAAATTCACACACAAAAAGTTCATTTAAGTAAGTACTTTAAATATTATAGGTTAGGTTGAAACACTTTGTCGAGTGCTGAAGTAGATGATAAACCTTGTCTGCTCAATAAAAGTTAGAATAGGTAACAAAAATAGGCAAAATAGGCTGTATAAAGTAAAATAGGCACAATAACCAAAATATAGAAAAAATAGGCTCTAAGGCACGAAAAAAAAACCTTCTATTACACGTAAACATATTACCTATGTATAGAAATACGAAATTGCCTGAAGTATATTAAAATTTGAATCTAGGCAATTGCCTAAAAATCCGGGCTGTAGTTAGTCATCATACATCCTCGAAATATTGAATACGATGTAATATTGTCAAGTAACCAGCACGTAGAAGCTCTGATACTGGATACGTTTCGACGTGGTCTTATTATAATTTCATTACAAGGGACTTTGATGTTACATACATTTGTGTAATCAAATATCTCGTCGTTGTTTGTAGTTATGAACTTCTGTTGTTATTTCCTGTCGCTATTTTCTACACAAGTATCTTAATGATATTAGTAATTCACTCACATTGTCTTTATTAACAGCAGTATTAATAAATGTGCCTCTTTACTATTCTACGTGAGTTTGTTGTGAACTTTCACTTCGAACTCTTGCTTGTGAAACGATAGTGCAACCGCGATGTTACAACATATTTATACTGTGCATCATCTAACAATTAATTCAGGTGTTTTATGCTATCGCTCGTGAAGCAATAATGCAACCAAGGTGCTACAACTATTCAAAATTAAAATAAATAAATATATCATCACGCCTTTTATCCATTACTGAGTGTGGCATTCTGTCTAAGCAGATCTCGGTAAGTGATATATTTCTTTGCGTGAAGTGCCGTCGAATCACGGCCCCCAAAGATAATAGTAGAGGAGCCACAGAGGTAGATTTTAAATTGGTGAAAATTGTTTGTCGACTGTGGGGATCGAACAAGGGTTCTCCAGATTCATATTCAAAATAATACTGTATATATATGATTAAACACCGGACTGTGGATTTAAGAATCCGGGTTCGATTCTCATAACCGACAAACTGTTTTCACCAAATGACGTGATTTGACGGCTGGTAACTGCACTTCACGCGCATACAGTAGAGTGCCATATTCTATAAAAGTAAATGGTGTGATTATAAATTTATTTTTTTGATGTGACATAGCGCAACGTTAATTAAAAATTAATTCCAATTCATAGAGGAGTTACAGTTTATAGTGGAATTAGAACCGCTCAGACAGAATTGTATTTTTTTTATATAAGTTGAAATCTTGCTTAGTTGTACAGGAAAATTATGATACATAATAATTAATATTTTTACTTTGAATATTTGCTATAAAGTTAAATTAAAATTTTCAAATAAGACTGAAATAGACTGATAAAATTTACAGATTGTAGATAAGAAAAATTCTTTTCAAACTCTACGAGATTGTAAAAGTTAAAAGTAACTATTACATGTAATAATATGGAGTAAGCGGTCGGGTTATAAAGTATGACATTAACAGGTGTTTCATAAATTAAGCTGGGAACCACATCATAAATAAGTGTTAATGAAGGTAGAATACAACCCTGTGACTGTAACAACCCACGCTGTGTCAAGTTTTATATTAGGGTAAAACAGATGAAAATGTTTTGTGTATTTATTCTGACGCAATTCATTTTCAATTTGACAGCAGTCATATTTTAATTATTAAATATTTGAAATTGATATTTATAAAATAAATAGCTTTGTTATCCATCATGACATAACAAAGTATATTTCAATTTAATTCCTGCAAAATTTGCAATGAAAAATTATTTAAATATATTATATGTATAAAAATTTAAATAAATATATTATTACATAATTTTACCCTGCAGTACATCTATCGACCGTCATATTAATTTAATTAAAGACTATATGGTTAGCACGAGCTCTTAAGAGGCGAGAGTTTTAATTTAAAACTATAAGTTCATAAGTAGATGGCTCAGTGGTATCGAGTCGGCCTGTGGATCTTGAGAACCCTGGTTGATCCCTACAACCGACAAACAATTAAATCTACCCCTGTGGCTTCCTCTCCACTAATATCTTTGGGAGGTGTAATTTGACGGCTGGTAACTGCACTTGACGCGTAAATATATATCACTTACCAAGATCTGCTTAGACAGAGTGTAACACCCAGTAATGGATAAAAGGCGTGATGATATATTTATTTAAGTTCATCCGTATGCTTCAGATTCCACTGCTGTTACAAGTTTATCCAAATTTCAGTATAATCTGTAGGTCCTCTGTACTGTAATTGGAATTAATTTCTTGTTGTGCAGAGTAATAACTAAATAAGCCTATTAGTAATAAAATTGAAAATAATAATTTCCGAAAATAGGACAATCGTCCTCATATGATTAGTGTGATTACATGTAGTATTGCAGGGCACCGCAATCAAGGTAATTGGCGCTACTATCGACCAGAAGATAATAACATAGTTTTCGAAACAATTTGATTATGACTAGTCGCATAGTCAGTCATTAGTTTATAACAAGAATTGTATTCCATTTACCATTTGATTCACTACTTTATAATATCAGTGTGAATAAACTGACTGATTTAGGGAGACGGTTTAATAGTAGTGGGAGAGGAGAGGGAGGTTCAAGTCAGTCAGGCAAATTATTCGAGAAATAATAAGAAAATGGCAAATGAAAAGTCCAAGTGAGACTCCAGTAGGTCTAGTTGGCCATGGATAACATCCAAATTAATTCACAGGGTGGACTGAAGGAATGTTGTCAGGTATTTCACCCTTGCTGTCCTTGTCTCGCGCGCAGTCGTTCCCACGGACGACTTTTTGTGAATTCCAACCTCAAAAACTACCGTCGTCTTTCTCTAGCACACACGGTATATATCGCTCTGTCGCAGTCTGCCAGTCTGGCGCTTGCATTCCGAACTGCTGGTGCATGCTGGTTGTCTTTGTTCAACACACACACGCCGATGTAGCGGTGTCTTTGTCGAGACACACCAGTGGCACTGAAACGATACCTGTGAAGGTGAATGACGTCGGGTTTGAACCGGTGTGGGATGATGAATCAGTTCACCTGTGGACTGAATTTATCCATATTTACAGTAAGTAATACAGAGAATAAATACAGTCTGATTAGTTCTGATGTATGATAAGAAATGTGGGATCGAGAAGAATGTTGGCAGAAGAGTGGGAATAAGTCAATTGTGGACTGTATGTCAAATGAAAGATTGGTGACATTGAGGGTGAAGATTCCCAGGGTTCTTAGAAATGGAGGGTTTGTTGCGTGAATGAAAGATGAGGTGAGCTTGTACGATTTATCGAAGATTAATTGAATAAATCTAATCAAAGGTTTCTATAAAATCGTAATGTAAGTGCCATTATCAGCCATCAAATTACATTCCCTGAAGATGTTAGTAGATGAGAACCCACGTAGGTTAACTTCAGTGGGTTATTTATTTACTTGTGTTACTCTGGACAACAGGAACTTAATCAAATAAAAAACAACAAAGACAAAATTAATTGTCTTTAAATGCTCACTAGGTGAAACTAGGTCTAATAATCAAAATAAACAATTGTCTAAGTCTCACAAAATTCAGCCTCCAAGTCACCTTATGAGGGTATCGTCAGAGGCTAGCCAGCACAGTTGGTAACCATAGACGCAGCAACTGTGCTGGCCAGCCTCTGACGATGCCCTCATAAGGTGACTTGGAGGCTGAATTTTGTGAGACTTAGACAAGTGTTTATTTTGTTATTTATTATTAGGAACTTAATCCTAATTACAGTAGCTTATGGTGGTTTCAAACCACTCATTACAATCGTATTTTTTGCATACAAATTGGAAAAGGTAAATCAAGAACCCAGGTTCGATTCCAACAACCGATAAACAATCTTTTTCACATTAAAGTTACCACCATTTTTGAGGGCCATGATTTAGCGCCAGCTAACTCGCATAAATATATCACTTACTAATAGGTAACTGGCCTGATGAGATACAGGGTGTTTCAGGACTAGTGTAACAAACTTTAACAGCTTATTCCAGAGGTCATTTTGAGCCAAAAATGTCATATGAACATAGGTCCTATTCCTTCTAGTTACCAAAATATAAAAGGTTGAAGTTCTATAGATAACACGAAATTTTCAAATTTTTGTAATCAAGATACTTTCGGAAAACGATAGTTTTATTGAAAAGTCATACCTTATTTGTCTTAATTAATTGTATTTATTAATATTAACGAATACGATTTAGAGAACAAAACATAATTTATAGAACTTCAACCTTTTGTATTTTGGTAACTAGAAGGAATAGGACCTATGTTCATATGACATTTTTGGTTCAAAATGACCTCAGGAATAAGCTGTTAAAGTTTGTTACACTAGTCCTGAAACACCCTGTATATATATACAGGTGTCTACTTTTTTTTTCAGAGATCGAATAAATAAATAAATAAATTAAAGTAAGCTTCCAATTATGGTCCAATATGTCAAATAATGTTAGACACAATAAATAAATTATTATTTTATTTCTCATGGCACTCTGATAATTGCTTCAAAGTATTTATTTTCTTTCGTTTCTAACTCGGACATAAAAAACAATTGAACAACAAACTTATACTCTATGGATGCAGTTTTTCATTCTGAACATTTTTTTTCAGTACAATTTTATTCTAAAATTAATAGGTAAAGAAATATCGTTAAATCAAAATTTTAACATTGAATTTTCTATGTTCGGAAAAAAAAGTAGATACCCGGTATATATATATATATATATATATATATATATATATATATATATATATATATATATATATATATATATATATATATAAAACATAGGAACTAGATTGCCTGATTCATATTTAAATATTGAAATATCATTATACGTTTCCATATCTCGTATGTATACATGCTTGTAAAGCACATAGTATATGGAAAATTGTTAAATAATACAAGCCTCTTATATGTTACAAATATATGCTAATAGCAATTTACATATACACAATTCTATCTATGTACCACACTCCATTTATTTATTAAAAAGTCTTCCTCCTTGTCCTATATTCTTACGTGTAATTTAAATTTTAATCCAAATTTACACAGCACAATAACAATTTTAAAATAATAGTAATTACTTGTATCTAGCTTGCGTTATAATGTAATATTTCCTATGAAACAAACTGCATATTAGCCGGCATCATTTTAATAAGCAAGGATAATAAATGTGTAATGTAAGGAGGCCTGCTTAACTCCCGCATCGTGAAAGACGAATAGCCGGCTTATTTTTTAATATTTCGTGGATTTATGTTCGGATAAATTTGCAATTTTATGTTCAGCCACTTTACGTTATGTTCTGTGCTACGTGGATTCTTCATATGCACTATTTTTACGAGCGCATGTCACTAGATATCTACGGTTATAGTAAACTTGTATCTTATGCTTCATTGGATGATGAAATAATCATTTAAAGATTGGATTTTATGATGTTCAACTAGCTTGTGACTTACGGCTAGCACGCTTATTTCAAAGGCAAATGAATGAAATATTGTGTTGTAAAAACAGTTGAAATCATTTTCCATTATAAATAAATAAATAAATATATCATCACGCCTTTTACCCATTACTAATTGTGGCACTCTGTCTAAGCAGATTTCGGTAAATGATATATTTCTTCGCGTGATGTGCGGTTACCAGCAGTCAAATCACGGCCCCCAAAGATATTAGTGGAGGGGAGCTACAGGGGTAGATTTAAATTGGTGAAAATTGTTTGTCAGCTGTGGGGATCGAACCAGGGTTCTCAAGATCCACAGGCCGACTCGATACCACTGAGCCACCTACCCCCTTATTATTATTATCATTCCATTATTATTTAAAAATATATATTTTTTTGTTTTCATATTTATTACAATACTTTCAACTTTGAATTTAAAAATCTGTACAATACAACATAATAGGTTTCATATACAGGGTGTTTCACAACTTAGAGCAAAAAATTAATGGGTATATTCTGTACGACGTGCTGATCAAGAAACAAAAAGAATTTTTTTTTTAAATGCAAAACTATTTTCCATGTTTCCCAGTCCAAAATTTTTCGTTGCCACTGCCACTGGGTGAATGATTATGTTAAAGTTATTAATTAAATAAAATTCTATTATAAATAACTGCTAATAATTGAATTGTGTAATTATTCTTTCGTAGTTGATACCTACTTCATTGTTTGTGTTTAATAGGAAAGCGAATCCAGTGCAGTACTACAAAAAATGTTTTAGGTTAACAACCCTTAATTTTTCGAATTTAAAAAAATTCTTTTTGTTTCATGATCAGCACGTCGTACAGAATATACCCTTTAATTTTTTGCTCTAAGTTGTGAAACACCCTGTATAATAACAATGTCAGTACGGTGGCGTGGGTAACGTTATGGAATTCGAATCCGGAGATTCTGAGTTCGAATCTCACTCAAGCTAATAGTTATAAACTGTCACATTAAGGCTCGGAGAGCTCGAACCCTGTGTACTATAATTAGGATTCAGTTTAAGTTGAACAGAGTAACCAATAAATAAATGTTATAAAATAAGTAGGATGTATAGAAGATCTGCTATTGCAATATGGCTATATTATAATTTGGATTCTGTTAAAGAGTATAAAATAATGTGTGTATTTGAAGTGTGAGTAAGAAGAATATGATGAATTTATGGATGGGCAGTGAAATATGATTACATGAATTCGTTTGAAAGAAGAGAGCAACTTCGTCATTTCACAGAACATTGCGTCCGATATCAAACAGTTCCAATTCAAATTTACTTTTATTTTAAACAAAATCACAAATCCCTGCAGTCCAAATATCCGATCCAATAATTAAATATCAGTTTTCGTTCCGATAGAATAAACAAACGCGCAACGAACCAAACCAACAAGCGAAACAAAACGCAAAACAGAAATAAATACCAAGTCAAAAATACAAATGCAAGTTTTTAGGTATTTTTTCGGACATCCAAGAATGCGTTGACCAGCAGTGTGTATGTGTATGTGTGTGTGACAAAGTATAGGGATTTTCAGAAGCCCACCTGAAACTGGCTGAAACTTCAGCGCGCTGAAACTTTAAGCTGTGAAAGAACGACGCGGATAATTCGCTGTGGTACGTGATAGATCGAAGAGGGCTTTACACGTCTGGAACAAATGCAACGCAATGCTCTTTTATTTTATATCCATTTAATTATTATGTGTGATGGTGTCTTTAGGACACGTTGCTAAGGAACACCTAGAAGACAACAGACAGTCACGTACACGAACGAATGGAAATGAAACACATAAATATTCCTTACACTGGGAACAGGTGTTGATTTCCTATTTATTCATATTTTTTTGTCTTTTCTCAGAAACCTCCGTATATGTATTTCAGAGAGACAGTGGAATTCGTACCACTCACACGCACTTGTATTTTTTATTTAAACCAGACATATTTGAACTGTAAGACGAGCGTTCTACAAAATCTACAATTGCAGAACTGTTTCATTCCAAATTACATCAAAATTTCTTATCGTACATAATACGTTATTAAATAAATAAATATATCATCACGCCTTTTACCCATCACTGGGTGTGGCACTTTGCCCAAACAGATCTCGGTAAGTGATATATTTCTTCGCGTGAAGTGCGGTTACCAGCCGTTAAATCACAGCCCCCAAAGATATTAGTGGAGGAGAAGCCACAGGGGTAGATTTAAATTGATGAAAATTGTTTGTCGGCTGTGGGGATCAAACCAGGGTTCTCAAGATCCACAGGCCGACTCGATACCACTAAACCACTTATCCATATTCATACATACATACATAACATCACGCTATATCCCATTAAATGGGGTAGCACGAACCCGTCAACATTCTCATCCTGACACACGATACTCATTTCGACCACATTAACACTTCCTCCATACAAACTCTTTCTTTTCTCACAACCAAAATCCATCAACACACAACAAACATTCATCCATTCGCTCCTGTACACCTGTTCCGTAAATCTACAACATATTCCATATTCGTTATTAAGAGTTTCTAAATTATTTTAAAGAAAAACACTTGAAAAAAATCACCTAAACAAGTGCAGTACGATGGGTACCCCTGATGAAATAAAATATTTCCGCAACGTGTGGTAACAGAAAACATGTGAACGATACTTGAAGACGAAGAATAGAGGTACTCCTCACTCCAGCACGAAGCAGTGAGGGTTCGAACATCGATTAAAATCTGTAATAGATGTTAAAAACTCACATAGAGCTTGAAAAATCCATTAAAAGGCAGAAGCACTTTCCTGCCAATATTACACTTTACCGTTCGCCAACATCAATCTCACATCCTGCCAATCACGTGACGCTGTCACCATGACGTCATCACAACCTGTCTCTGTGTATCTATACTCAATAGAGACAATTGAACGCTGGGGAGTCTATATAGATATAGATTGTGTATTGTCGGATGTGGTGCACGGTGAGCAGTGCGGGTGCCACGATGTCTACAAGTGGTGGTTTAACCCAGGCGAGAGTGCTGACATCTGTGCGCAACACAAAAACCTCCAATTGCACAATTAGTGAAGGAGATAATCGATGCTGATGTTAGTTGGTATCGATAGTAGATGGTTTTTGTTACTAGTGGAACTGGAGCAGTTTTTATTTATTTGTTTGTTAGTCTGCACAACAGAAACTTAATCACAATTACAGTAGCTTATACTGAAATCTGAACCACGAAGACACAATCGTATTTTTTAGATACAGGGTGTTTCAGGACTAGTGAAACAAACTTTAACAGCTTATTCCTGAGGTCATTTTGAGCCAAAAATGTCATATGAACATAGGTTCTATTCCTTCTAGTTACCAAAATACAAGAGGTTGATGTTCTATAAATAACACGAAATTTTCCAATTTTTGTAATCAAGATACTTTCGGAAGACAAGAGTTTTATTGAAAAGTCATACCCTATTTGTCTTCATTAATTTTATTTATAAATAATAACATGCATACGATTTCAAGGCGCTCATTTTGAACACTTGCTGTATTTTTTTAAAATTTGTTATCTTATTTCATATTGTGTTAACCTATTCCATGTTTGGTTATGTTGTTCTGTGTCTATTTAATTGTGTCATTTTATGTTTTGTTTTCTAAATCGTATTCGTTAATATTAATAAATAAAAGTAATTAAGACAAATAGGGTATGACTTTTCAATAAAACTCTTGTTTTCCGAAAGTATCTTGATTACAAAAATTGGAAAATTTCGTGTTATTTATAAAACTTCAACCTCTTGTATTTTGGTAACTAGAAGGAATAGGACCTATGTTCATATGACATTTTTGAAACACCCTGTATAAGTTGAAATGAGCGAGATTTTAACACACGACCTCTTGTTTGGTAAATTGCTCGTTGTAACCAAATTAGTATTAGTACAGAAAATATTCATTTTTATACAAGTAAAAAAAAAGCTCTCATTTGATGAAAGAACGTGAACATTTGCAGACTAAGGCTAACTGCAATTGTGTGAAATTTGTTTTCAAGAACAAGAAACACTCGACATTTTAAAAATATTTGACAGCAAAAATGGGGTAGGTAGCTCAGTGATATCGAATTGCCCTGTAGATCTTGAGAACCCTGGTTCGATCCCCATAGCCGACAAACAAGTTTCACCAAATTTAAATCTACCCCACCACTAACATCTTTGGGGGCCGTGATTTGACGAATGATAACCGCACTTCACGAGAAGAAATATATCAGTTACTGAAATCTACTTTGGCAGAGTGTCACACCCAGTAATGGGTAAAAGGCGTGATGATATATTTATTTATTTATTTATAAATGAAGTTACGAAACCAAATAAAAAATCGTAACAACACATGAAATAGATATTTTCTAACTAGTAGCATCCTTAAATTGCTGGGTATATATTCTGAGTTTTCCAGCGCCATTACTGTCATGTACACCCCCACAAATCTTGCGAATTCCCCTTAATGTGACAGGCTCCAGCAGCACCGGAAGACAGATGAAGAAACAACCGCAGCAGGCACCCACAGCTCACTGTGATTCCCTGGCCGAGCGAAGCCCGCCGACTAATTGCCGGGAAAATGCAACGTCTTCATTTGAACCCGGGCGTGACTCTGTTGCGGCGCGGCCTTCACGCTCACAATCAGTGCAATCAAGTGTGCGCCAGGAGTGCTTTCCAGCAACTCTTCATAAACAATCAGATGTTTGAGATTCATTAGCGAGCAATTTATTGAAGAGGGAGAAATCACGTCGGAGGCGATATTTGGTGGAGGCGCCCGAAATATATTTTTATAATGTTCATGGTTATAGTGGGGGGTTAACAATAGTGATTATACTACTAAGTGTGGTTCATACTAAGGTTTATCGCATGTAACGAACTTCGATTTGGATATAGCAAGTCATTTAGCATTATTATAATATATTTTAGAAAATATCAGTAAACATAGGGATATATCATTACCATAGTTACAGTTAAAAAGTTTGACAGCAATACATTAGAGCGTTTATTTTAAAAGTAAACATAGGGAAAATAATATTTTCAGCAATGCATTGAAGTGTAATAGTCTATAGTCTAAAAGAAACATTTTAAGTTTAAACAAATTAAATTAATATGAATTACTTTAAATTACTAAACGTTAGAACATCAAAACAATCTAAAAGTTCTTTTGTGTAGAGGTTTGTTCGCAAATTTTTCGATTAATAAACTCGTACATACAAATAATGAGAATTTTGAGTTGAACCAGTTCAAAAATTGAAAATTAATAAAATGTGGTTCTATATAATTCAGACCACGAGAAATCGAATGGCGCAAGGCGTATCTTCATATCTTTTTTAGTTTTTGAGTTACAGCGATTTTTGACTTTTTTTAAAGCTCAACTTTGAAAGCCCATAACTCAAAAACTAAAAGAGATATTGAAATGCGGTTTGAACGAGTGTATTTCTCGTGCGCTACTTAACTTGTACATGATATTTAAAAATTTTCAATTTTTCAATTTTTTTCGAAATATTTTTTTGTCGATATTTCAAAAAGTTGAAGAGATAATGTAAATATGAAAACACCAGTGAATTCCTCGCGTGAAAATACATAGGTATGCAAATTTTCAGAAGAAAATTCGAACAGATACATTTTTTATTACAAAAAATCGAAAATGGCCGTTTTTTGAAAATTTCTTAAGGGGTACCCCTTGGTGTTTTTACGGATTTAGGCCATTTTTCGTTTTTTTGTAATAAAACATGTATCAGTGCGAATTTTATTATGAAAATTTGCATACCTATGTATTTTCACGCGAGGAAATCACTGGTGTTTTCAGATTTTCATTATTTTTTCAAGTTTTTGAAATATTAAAGAAGAAAAATTTGGAAAAAAAATTGAAAAATTTTCAAAATTTTCAAAATACCTGTACAAGTTAAGTAGCGCACGAGAAATACACTCGTTCAAACCGCATTTCAATATCTCTTTTTAGTTTTTGAGTTATGGGCTTTCAAAGTTGAGCTAAAAAAAGGCAAAAATCGATGTAACTCAAAAACTAAAAAAGATATGAAGAATTTGTGAACAAGCCTCTACAGAAAAGAACAATTTAGATCTGCTTACGGCAGAGTGCCACATCCAGTAATAGGTAAAAGGCGTGATGATATATTTATTTATATTTATTTAAAAACTAATATTTAAGGACAAATATGCATTTATCGTAAATTAAATAATTGTAATATATTTTTAACGAAATCTGCAATTGCAGCGCATAATAATGTAGTATTTTTCACTGTCAAATGTCTCTAAATGATTTTTAAAGAAAATGTTTCAAAAAGAAGAAATTTATTGAACTGTAAACTTAATAAACAGAAAAACATGATACGAGTATGTAAATTATGCGGAAGAGATAGGTGGCTATGTACAACTTGAGAAGTAAAGTACGTATCATAAAATAGTTTTAATGACAAATTCTCGTCTCGTTATATAAGTTTCCCAGAGGCATACTACATCATTATATCTACTGAGAATTTAGTCGAGGGTCAGGGTCTATTCCTGCCTAAGGGAAGGACCAAGAAAGCGTCGAGAAAAAATAGTGGGTGGCTGAGTACAAGAACAAATGAATCATTTCATCGTGCAGGCTTCGAACCCTTCACCGCGGAATTAAGATTAGTGGAACAGGCAACTTGGGAACTTTTCAAATAAACACACCAGCACCGCACCGATCATTGTTTCGCCGTCTTTTGTTCCATGCACTTTTATTAATAGAAAGTTTCGGTACTCCTTTGTCTTTGAAGCACCCGAGATTTAGTTTTATATTGATCTCAATTGTTTTACAATACATTATTATAACAACTGCGTAATTAATAAATTAATAGCCAAAACAAAAGGCAGTCTAATAAATATCCCATTTCAAGGCCTGCTGCATACTTAGATATATTTAATAAAATTTTTCCAAGTTGCGTATTGATTATATAGGTTACCAAGGCAATAGCTCGTGCATAAAAATTCGAATTCTCTGAATATATTCGCTTATTGCTCTGAAATTTAATACGAATGAATGCTACGTGTCTATAAATAGAAAATATAATCACTTCTACGTCTCTTTCCACTACGGAATTTTAAAAATTGTCGACATGCAGAAATTCAATCCTGAAAACTTTTTCACAAAAAAACAACATTCCACGTCAGGTGCATAAACTATTTCACCAAACAATTTTTAAATCATTTTCTACTATATTTCTCTATGAATTATTCGAGATGTGTGGTTGGGGGTGGGTGTATACAAACCCTGTCTTATATTAAAGGTGATAGCCATCTATAACACGTTCACTTCAACAAATTACATTTTAATATAAATATTAATTGATGCAATTGTTAGAATTTTCCGTTTATTATTAATTTCATGTAAATATATTTTCTTGCTTACAAAATACAGGATGGGTGATTTTTCATTGTCCAGCTTATATCTGAAGAAATATTAATGATACAAGAAAAAGTTAAATGTAAAATAAAATATAAAATAAACACTTGGCTAAGTATCACAAAAAAGTATGGACAACAATTAATTTTGTCTAAAAGCGAAAAGTTCTAGGGGTCTGGTTATGGTTACCGATTTATATATCGGTTAAATTTCGGTTTTATTTATCGGTTATGGGTTTTTGAAAATATTTTTTTAATTATAAATATCGGATAAGGGATTTTTCGGTTACGATATTGTTTGAACATTCCTTTACAAAAACGTCATATATTTATGCATTCGAGTCGGCTTGTGGATCTTAAAAACCCTGGTTCGATCCCCACAGGCGACAAACTTAAATCTACCCCTGTGGCTTCCCCTCCACTAACATCTTTTGAGGGACGTGATTTGACGGTTGATAATCGCACTTCACGCGAAGAAATATATCACTTACTGAGATCTGTTACGGTGTAGTGCCACATTCAGTAATGGGTAAAAGGAGTCATGATATATTTATTTATTTATTTGCAAAAACTTTAAGTTTATATTTGAAGCAAATATTTTTCGTACCACTGGACTAATAAGTGCCACTGGAATTTGGCATTCAGTAAAGGGTAAAAGGCGTGATGATATATTTATTTATTTATTTATATTTACACCAACTTTACAATTACCGTATTTTTTTAAGTAACTAATTTACGGTTTTAGAACTAAAATAATATCAGTTTGGTTACAGTATCAATTAAATTTTCGTTTCGGTTTTTGGTTTCCATATTTCAAAACAAAAATATCAGTTTAGGTTTTCGGTTTCACTGCGGTTCTGATTCCTGCTTGTCGTATTTCGATTTGACCATAGACTTACAACTATAGCAGTAGAAGTAAATAAATAAATAAATTAAATGAAATAACGATACAACATTATTGAATACTAGTATTATTTCTACAAACTTGAAATGAGAAAAAAAATCCTAAAAATAAACAAAATCGATAGGATCTGGTCGTATTTCGTATATCATAGCCATAGTCGTATCTACCGATGCGTTCAAAATGCGTTCGAATAAAACAACTGAACATATCGACAGGGCTTGTGCGATGGCCGGAAATCGTCGATCGTCAGTTCCGGATCCAGCAGGACAGAATCCGGGATGATAATGACACATGAAATTCGACATTCGGTTTCAATATGTGCATACTCAAACCGGTGTCGCGATTCAATGTTTTTCTGTTTCATTGGATTAAATGTGCACATATAAAGTGATTACGATTCATTTTACTTCGATATTTTTAACTGATAAACTTTATTTCATCCCTTCTTTATATCCGTAATAAAATGTAACTAGAAAGTAGGTCCTATTCAAGACTGGTGAAATTCAGGATGAGACAGAACTAATGGATGGTAAAAAAATAAAATATAAAATAAACACTTGGCTAAGTCTTACAAAATTCAGCCTCCAAGTCATCGTCAGAGGCTGGCCAGCACAGTTAGTAACCATAGACGCGTTTCGCTCTTATTAGAGCTGTTTATTTTATATTATATTAAACCTAGTTTCACCAAGTGTATGGACGACAATTAATTTTGTCTTTGTTGTTATTTAAATGAATGGAATTTTATTTATGCTACTCTGGGCTTGAGTATGTTTCGAACCCGGAATTTTGGTACTGCTAGTGATTGAGGGTTTATGAATTGAGGGATAGGAATGTTGATGGGACATAGCATGCTATTAAAGTGAAATATTCGCGTGCATATTTTATATATTTTCTTTCATGACATCATGTTTAGTCTATCGTAAAGATAACAATTATTTTATCAGGTTTAAAATGTCATAACAAAATTGGTAAACATTAATTTGTTACGCCAGGGATGGACTCAGGTCTTACAGCAAGCTTGATGCGTCCTTTTAAATTAAACTCAAGTCTCTACACTAGAAATTAAAATATATCATCACGTCTTTTACCCATTACTGGGTGTGGCACTCTGTCGTAGCATTTGTCAGTAAGTGATATATTTATTCGTGTGAAATACAGTTACTAGCCGTCAAATTACAGCCACAAAAGAAAGAGGTCAAAAATATACTCGATGTGGCGCTGTTTCTAGCAAATTGCAATCTTTAATTTATTTAAAAAAATGTAAAGTAAACACTTGGCTATGTTTCACAAAATTCAGACTCCAAGTCACCTTATGAGGACATCGTCAGAGGCTGGCCAGCACAGTTCAGTTAGTAACCATAGACGCGATTCGCTCTTATTAGAGCTCATCAGTATGGTATACCTCACTTCTTCACCATACCATACTGATGAGCTCTAATAAGAGCGAATCGCGTCTATGGTTACTAACTGAACTGTGCTGGCCAGCCTCTGACGATGCCCTCATAAGGTGACTTGGAGGCTGAATTTTGTGAAACATAGCCAAGTGTTTACTTTACATTTTTATTAAACCTTGTTTCACCAAGTGTTGGATGACAATTAATTTTGTCTTTGTTGTTATTATAATTTATTTATTTTGTTTGTTTGCACAACAGGAATACTCAATCATGTTTGTTTCAAGTCAGCGAGATTTGAACGTACAATCTTTTGTTTGGCTACGTATTTTATGATTAGGTATCATTAATTATTCATTTCAATTAATTAATCTGATTTATTTTAGTAATAAAATAAGTAATCTTTACCTTATACTCCTTATATAACTAAAGTTGTAATTGGATTGAGATTAATTAATTACCTGTAACAAAAGAAATAATTATTAGTTTATTAGCTAAACATATTTTAAACTACATTTTAAATGCATTTTAAACTGTTATTTCCACATTACTGATAACAACTAATATCAATAAACATGTAAGATAGTAGAGATATATGTTTTTTAAAACCTTGAGTAAATATATGCTCATAAATATACTAAATATTATTGTTACTTTTATAAATAGCAGTTATCTGCTGTCACAATATAAACAAAATGAAATAGAGCGCGTTTTAATCTACGGCATAATTTCTGCAAGATGTTAGCATCGTTTCCTTAGTGATCTCAATGATCTCAATGATCTCATGTTGTCCGCCCATCATATCTAGAGGCAAAAGAACTAAATTACAACGAAAAAATTCCCTGAGTGTGCTTTTTCGTTTTCATTTTTTCCTTTAGAACGCATCGTGGAAAACGACACGAGAAATTTATGTTGGCAATGTGAAAAACGCGAAAATGAGACGTCGCCGTAACAAATGAATACACATAATTTAGAGTGAAGTAAAGTAGAATACGGAATGTCACTTCACTCCCTCTACACCCACTACACACAACTGACACTCGGATATAACGAGATGAGGACAATTGTAAAGAAATAAATATAAAAAATTAATAAATAAATATATCATCACGCCTTTTACCCATCACTGGGTGTGGCACTCTGCCGAAGCAGATCTCGGTAAGTGATATATTTTTTCGCGTGAAATGCGGTTACCAGCCGTCAAATCACGGCCTCCAAAGATATTAGTGGTGGAGGAGCCACAGGGGTAGATTTTTTAAATTGGTGAAAATTTTTTGTCGGCTGTGGGGATCGAACCAGGGTTCTCAAGATTCACAGACCGACTCGATACCACTGAGCCACCTACCCCATAGAAATAAATATAAATAAATAAATATATTACTGGGAGTGGCACTCGACTGTAGTAGATCTCGGTAAGTGATATATTTCTTCGCGTGAAGTGCGATTACCAGCCGTCAAATCACGGCTCCCAAAGATGTTAGTGGAGGGGGAGCCACAGGGGTAGATTTATTGTTTGTCGGCTGTGGGGATCGAACCAGGGTTCTCAAGATTCACAGACCGACTCGATACCACTGAGCCACCTACCCCATAGAAATAAATATAAATAAATAAATATATTACTGGGAGTGGCACTCGACTGTAGTAGATCTCGGTAAGTGATATATTTCTTCGCGTGAAGTGCGATTACCAGCCGTCAAATCACGGCTCCCAAAGATGTTAGTGGTGGGGGAGCCACAGGGGTAGATTTATTGTTTGTCGGCTGTGGGGATCGAACCAGGGTTCTCAAGATTCACAGACCGACTCGATACCACTGAGCCACCTACCCCATAGAAATAAATATAAATAAATAAATATATTACTGGGAGTGGCACTCTACCGTAGTAGATCTCGGTAAGTGATATATTTCTTCGCGTGAAGTGCGATTACCAGCCGTCAAATCACGGCTCCCAAAGATGTTAGTGGAGGGGGAGCCACAGGGGTAGATTTATTGTTTGTCGGCTGTGGGGATCGAACCAGGGTTCTCAAGATTCACAGACCGACTCGATACCACTGAGCCACCTACCCCATAGAAATAAATATAAATAAATAAATATATTACTAGGAGTGGCACTCGACTGTAGTAGATCTCGGTAAGTGATATATTTCTTCGCGTGAAGTGCGATTACCAGTCGTCAAATCACGGCTCCCAAAGATGTTAGTGGAGGAGGAGCCACAGAGGTAGATTTATTGTTTGTCGGCTGTGGGGATCGAACCAGGGTTCTCAAGATTCACAGACCGACTCGATACCACTGAGCCACCTACCCCATAGAAATAAATATAAATAAATAAATATATTACTGGGAGTGGCACTCGACTGTAGTAGATCTCGGTAAGTGATATATTTCTTCGCGTGAAGTGCGATTACCAGCCGTCAAATCACGGCTCCCAAAGATGTTAGTGGAGGGGGAGCCACAGGGGTAGATTTATTGTTTGTCGGCTGTGGGGATCGAACCAGGGTTCTCAAGATACCACTGAGCCTCCTACCACACATCTGTAATTTTAAAATTGGAAAATATAGTTTGGGGTTGTTTAATCGGCGGTTGCAGATCATTAAACATATTTATTTGCTACTCTATATGAATATCAATTATGCTACAGAGAACCTAAAATTTATAGTGGAATTTGAACGTTTATAATGTGTCTAGACTTAGAAGAATCCCAAAAACAAAGGGGGCACTTGTCTTTTTAATTATATTTGTACATAGCACACGAGTTCTTTTCTGGAATAATACGAGGGCAACTACGATGCAACAAATACTATATTAAATATACGTTTTGTCCCGCGTGATGGTCGCACGGGTTGAGGGCCTGACTCGCAACCATAAGGTCGTGGGTTCGGGTCCCGCTCGTGGCGACCATCCAAAGGACATATCGGCATATGACCTTAGTAGTTGGTCCGATATATAAATTTAAAAAAATATATACTTTACTAATGTAATGGGGTAGATGGCTCTGTGGTATCGAGTCGGCTTGTGGATCTTGAGAACCCTGGTTCGATCCCCACAGCCGACAAACAATAAATTTACCCCTGTGGCTCCCCCTCCACTTACATCTTTGGAGACCGTGATTTGACTTCACGCGAAGAAATATATCACTTACCGAGATCTGCTTAGGCAGAGTGCCACACCCAGTAATGGGTAAAAGGCGTGATGATATATTTGTTTAAAAAAAAACAACAAAGACAAAATTAATTGTCTTTAAATGCTCACTTGGTGAAACTAGGTTTAATAATAAAATATCAAAATAAACACTTGTCTAAGTCTCACAAAATTCAGCCTCCAAGTCACCTTATGAGGGCATCGTCAGAGGCTGGCCGGCACAGTTCAGTTAGTAACCATAGACGCGTTTCGCTCTTATTAGAGCTCATCTTACCAGTTTGTTAGAGATCTTATTCTCTGCTGGCACAGTTCTTCGTCACCAGCTTCTTCACATGAACTTTGTTCTAGGTGAAGAAGTGAGTTATACCATACTGATGAGCTCTAATAAGAGCGAAACGCGTCTATGGTTACTAACTGAACTGTGCTGGCCAGCCTCTGACGATGCTCTCATAAGGTGACTTGGAGGCTGAATTTTGTGAGACTTAGACAAGTGTTTATTTTGATATTTTATTATACATTTATTTGTAAAAGCTTTTTCAACTTCTTGCTTGCGCCACATTTACCAAACTCAATATTTGCTAAATATATCCACGAATCTGTGAGCTTATTACGTAAACAGGATTTGCAAATATTACATTTTTGCTGATCGCATTTTCTCACCTGTATTTACATATATTGTGTGAGATGCGGCGCCACTGTTAGTGTTGAGGAGGAAAAGTACGTTATTTACCCGCCGCGAGAGACAGTCTTACTGATACGATTACAGTAGAAACATCATTCAAAACGTATTTCATACAGGGTGTTTCAGGGCTAGTGTAACAAACTTTAACAGCTTATTCTTGAGGCCATTTTGAGTCATATAAACATATGTCCTATTCCTTCTAGTTACCAAAATACAAGAGGTTGAAATTCTATAAATAACACGAAATTTTCAAATTTTTGTAAACAAGATACTTTCGGAAAACAAGAGTTTTATTGAAAAGTTATACCTTATTTGTGATAATTAATTTTATTTATTAATAATAACATGCATACGAATTCAAGGCGCTCATTTTGAACACTTGCTGTATTTTTTTTTAAATTTGTTATCTTATTTCATATTGTGTTAACCTATTCCATGTTTGGTTATGTTGTTCTGTGTCTATTTAATTGTGTCATTTTATGTTTTGTTCTCTATATCGTATTCGTTTATATTAATAAATAAAACTAATTAAGATAAATAAGGTAAGACTTTTTAATAAGACTGTTGTTTTCCGAAAGTATCTTGATTAAAAAAAATTGAAAATTTCGTGTTATTTATAGAATTTCAACCTCTTGTATTTTGGTAACTAGAAGGAATAGGACCTATGTTCATATGACATTTTTGGCTCAAAATGACCTCAGGAATAAGCTGTTAAAGTTTGTTACACTAGTCCTGAAACACCCTGTATAATATTGATTTCTTTTAAGAGCTATCGCTCTTAGAAATATACGTTAATTTTATTACGCTTACTTCAAGTTAAAAACTCGAATAATTTGTCTTCTCAATAATAATAAAATTCCTAAAACTTGTTTTAATTACCGTCTCATTTCTAAGAATTAACCGAGATGAAAATAAAGTGTAATTAGCTCAAGTGTTATTAAAAGATTCCGCGAAGAATTTCCACGTCCCTGTTTTATCAGAAATAATAAAGGAACATCGAACATCCCTCTAGCTACAATAACTACATCATCGTAAAGTTGGAAAATCGCAAAATTCGTTGCTGGTTCTCTAGAGATCGTGGTTGGCTTTGCAACATACGAGAGGGGTGGTAACCCACTACTACGAACACGCGATTTCTAATGTTCTCCCTCGGGACCGCATCAAACGAATTAATTGTTCCCTGGGACACTATCGGTTGCACGGCGTATAGGAATGTATACGCGGTGCCGTGAACAACGAACGTGACTTCCTAACTTGTAATTTCGCAGACACCAGAACAGAACATTTTCATATTTATTTCCTACGTTGCACTACAGGAACTTTATTACAATTACACTAGCTTATAGTGACATTCGAACTACTCAAACACAATCAGTTTAAAAAAAATATAAATTCAAGTAATTGACAAAGCATGAGATCAAATGTCTGGTTAATGAGTTTGCTCTAATTATATTCAATACATCTGAGTGTATAGAATACATTTATTTAAAAAAAAACCTATTCATATTACATTTTTCAAAATGATATAAATAAAATAAATATATCATCACGCCTTTTATTCATTACTGGGTGTGATACTCTGCCTAAGCAGATCTCGGTAAGTGTTATATTTCTTCGTATGAAGTGCAGTTACTAGTCGTCAAATCACGGCCCTCAAAGATGTTAATAGAGGGAGAGCCACAGGAGTAGATGTAATTTAGTGAAAAATGTTCTCAAGATCCACATGCCGACTCGATACCACTGAGAGAAGGTGGCTCAGTGGTATCGAGTCGGCCTGTGGATATTGAAAACCCTGGTTCGGTCCCCACAGCCGACAAACAATTTTCACCAATTTAAATCTACCCCTGTGGCTCCCCCTCTACTAACATCGTGATTTGACGGCTGGTAACCGCACTTCATGCATAGAAATATATCATTTACCGAGATCTGCTGCGACAGAGTGCCACACCCAGTAATGGGTAAAAAGGCATGATGATATAATTATTTTATTGTTTACATATGAGTGTAGCAGCTCTGCAATTGCAGGTGTCAAAATGAAAACAGTTTAAAATACGTAAGTGTGTGAAGAAGATTTAAGGCCACACGGTAAATGAACCGAGTTCAGTGAGGGTCCTTTGAAAGGAGGAAAGTGTTTGTGGTAAAGGATAAAAGGAGGTGTCGTGAAAAGGGTTATGAATGCTGATAAACCAGGGTTCGTAAATATCATGATATTTATAATAAATATCAAAATATCTGATATATAGGATATATATCAGATAAATATCACTTTTTGGATATTTATTTTTTAATTTTAGTTTTTGTACACATTTAGAAAAACTGAAAAATTCGAAAAATTTCACTTCTCCGGAGGCTATATCTCAAAAACTAAACAAGATATGGAAATGCGCTCAACGGCGTTGAATTCCCCGGGTCCGAATTGACTTATAAGTAAATTTTCATACAATTTTATGCAATTTAATATTTTTAATTATTTCCTAAGGGGTACCCCTTTGGTTTTTTCAGATTTTAATTCAATTTTACCAAAAATCCTTAATCGTAGGATTATTAAAACGAAAATTTACATACATATGTATTTTGAACCACTGAATCCAGTGGTGCAATCTTCAAATGCATATGACTTCTGGTTTTCGAGAAAATGTTAAAAAACCGCTTTTTGCGATTTATTTGGCGGAAAATTGAAAAAAAATAAAAATCGCTGAAACTATGTTTATAAGTTAACTGAAGCACGAGAAAATTAATGCCGTTGAGCGCGTTTTCATATCACATTTAGTTTTCGAGATATAGCCTCGGAAAAGTAGAAAAACTGAAAAATTCGAAAAATTTCACTTTTCCGGAGGCAATATCTCAAAAAGTAAACAAGATATGGAAATGCGCTCAACGGCGTTGAATTCCCCGTGTCCGAATTGACTTATAAGCAAATTTTCATACAATTTTATGCAATTTAATATTTTTAATTATTTCCTAAGGGGTACCCCTTTGGTTTTTTCAGATTTTAATTCAATTTTCCCAAAAATCCTTAATCGTAGGATTATTAAAACGAAAATTTACATACATATGTATTTTGACCCACTGAATCCAGTGGTGCAATCTTCAAATGCATATGACTTCTGGTTTTCGAGAAAATGTTAAAAAACCGCTTTTTGCGATTTTTTTGGCGGAAAATAGAAAAAAAATAAAAATCGCTGAAACTATGTTTATAAGTTAACTGAAGCACGAGAAAATTAATGCCGTTGAGCGCGTTTTCATATCACATTTAGTTTTCGAGATATAGCCTCGTAAAAGTAGAAAAACTGAAAAATTCAAAAAATTTCACTTCTCCGGAGGCTATATCTCAAAAACTATTTGATATTTTTATATAATGGATATATATCATTGCAAAAATATGACGATATATATCAAAATAAATATCATGATATATATCGATCGATATATATCTTCGAACCCTGTGATAAACCAACACACAAAACACAAAATAGCCTGCGCGTTTATCAGCTGTGACAGTTTCTCAGGATAAAATGCATATCTTGGGTATTAATTGCGCCATCAGGTGTAATTCCCGCGACATGCAATCGCGATCATCACGTCAACACGTCAATTACATCGTAACACGCGCGCTTCTGGCCTCTGTTACATGGCGAGTACCATGTCTGTTCTGTACGCCATGTACGTCGGTATGTAACTTATACACGTACCTAACCGGACATTATGATTTATGGTAATTAGGTGTAATTGATCGTATTCGTGGGAGGATGATGTGGATGCTGGCGGGATGCTCTTGTTTTGTTTTGAGATGCGACTGTCTAAATAATTAGATTTATGAGCCGACGACTGTCTGCATCTTCAAACATTGTCAAATATATTCTATTAATTTATCAGTTTCTATGAGGTGGCTGGCTCAACGGCAGACAAACAATTTTCACCATATTAAAAAATATCTGATGTGGACACCACATGACTTCCTTGTACGCGTATTAAACTATAGATATTTTTTTAATTGCACATATTTGACATAAAATCTTTTATTTTTTGTTCTAATTCATAGCAAACTTAATTTAAAACAAAAAAAGAAAAAATATATAATATTTAAATTTAGATATCTCGCTTATGCAAAAGGCTAATTTAAAAATTCTTAATACGCTAGATGTAGAATTTAATTCTCTAAAACTTTTATTTGAAGCATTTATTTCTAAAATTAAAATAATACCATTTTTTTCAAGGAAAACTGTTAGCTGCTTCATGTAATGTGTCACTTCCGGTTAGTGTATTTTAACCAAAATTTATTATGTTATTTCCATTGATATAGTAGTTTTATATACCAAATTTGGAAAGTTTTAAATTATATTTGAATATAGTTTTTCATGAAAATCTATTATAGGCTTCAAGTAAAGTACCACTTCCGGAAGTTATATAATGACCTAAAAGGGAGGTGCACAACTAGATGTTATAACAGTCCTAAATATAAAATTTCAATTTTCTACGGCTTACCGTTTTTGAATTATGCGAGATACATACGTACGTACGTACTCAGGGAGGGCCAAAATGCGTATTTCCACTGAAATCTGAGAACCGAAAATTTTCGCGATTACAATACTTCCTTTACAAGGAAGTAATTACTCCTGTGACACATAAATACATCACACTCAGTAATGGCCCGCAAAGATGCTAGTAGAGCGCAGCCTTAGGGGTAGGAAATCATTCTAAAAACGCGTAACAAAAAGACAAAATATGTATTGTCCATATTGTGAATACTCGGTGAAACTAGGTGAAATAATAGTTTATTACACAATGACGCTATAATGGATGCTCTTATTCCCGAGGATGAAGTTTGCAACCCGAGCGAGCGGAGCGAGCAAGGGTTGTAATCATCCGAGGTAATAATAGCCATTATAACGAGTTGTATACTATACTTTATATACACGACTAACATATACGACTAATTTAATAAAAATTAGTCAATTTTTATATTATTTATTATCTATTAATTTTACATCTATTTACCTAATAAATTTACATCTAATTGAAATGAGTAAATGGAGTAAAAAGACCATAATGAAGATGATTTGTATTTTTCAACTAATTCAGTAAAATATGCCAACAATACATTTTCTGAATAAGAATTTGTCTTCATTTTAATACGCCAGTCCATAAAACTTTGGTATGCTTTGTCATAGAAATTTGTAGACTTTTGCGGTAATAAACCATATGTAGTAGCATCAGCGATTTTCGTTATTTCTGGTGGTGTAGAAGATATACTGTCTTCTGTAATACTGTCCATTTTTTCAATTACAGTTAAACACAATAATTTAACACAATTTGCAAGGCCGTTTTTGACAACTTCTCAACGATGATTTCGTTTTGTCTGTTTCCGATTCGTTAACAACAGTGAACTTAGCAACGAGCATGTTTAATGTAAATATGAGTCGCTAAGGCAACACTGTTCCCATGGCACAATAAAACAATGATCCATGTTTTAAGCAGATTGGTTCACGAGCGGGAATAATGACCATTATTCCCGACGGGATTAATATATAGCATTATATAGCAAAAAACGCATATATAATGTTAATATTATTAGTTAGTCGTATATAAAATATTTAAAAACACATCATTCAGCCTCTGAGTGGACTTATTAGGTCATCATCTCAGTTAGTAACAAACTCCTTCACAGCGAACGAGTGTCGTATTCGAGAAGATTACAAGCAAAACATCAAGATTGCGTTGTATTGTCAGTTGACAGTCACAAATGGGGCGTGGCCAGGACACTGCAATTAATCAGAACGCCGACCACCGTTATTTGTCGCACTCTAATTGGAATTTTTATCTCGGGAAACAAAACGTTTTTAATTAAAGCAAATGATTTGCATTTCGATCTACGCTCGCGAGACTCAAGTCGGCTGATTCGCTGATTGCAGCTTGTTATATGAGTGACGCCATCTAATTATCTATTTACCCTGCGTTCACAATTAAACACCGGCAAATGTAATTGTTCTCTCGGGAATTCACCCCACTACAGCGACCTGCTCAATACTTATAACTAAAGCCCGGATTTTTAGGCAATTGCCTAGATTCAAATTTTAATATACTTCAGGCAATTTCGTTTTGCTATACATAAGTAATATGTTTACGTGTCATGGAAAGTTTTTTTTTCGTGCCTTAGAGCCTATTTTTTCTATATTTTGGTTATTTTGCCTATTTTACCTTATAAAGCCTATTTTGCCTATTTTTGTTGCGTATTCTAACTTTTATTGAGCAGACAAGGTTTATCATCTACTTCAGCACTCGACAAAGTTTTTCAACCTAAACTATAATATTTAAAGTACTTACTTTAATCAAGTTTTTGTGTGTGAATTTAAAATGCCGAAAGAAAAAACGTGTTTAGTCAAAATTTGACGTGGCAATTCAATTGTGTCTTTGCCATTAATCAATGGAGCTGAGGTAACATTAGACGATATGGCTAAATATAAGAACGCTTCTGTCACATTTTGTGATGTCGAACGAAATTTTCAACTTACAAGCAAGTTCTGACAGACCGAAGACAGTCCCTTTACGAAAATTTCATAGAGCAATTGCTCGTAATATTTTGTGAATTAAGTATACTACATAATTTGAATTTGCATAATAGTTAATAAAATGAGAACCTTACATTATTATTTTTCATATTGCATTAATATTTGTTTAAAATGATTATTTTTTTCTAACGAACAGTAGATACGAGTACCAATATTAGAAAAAGTATTCGTTTATTTTTTTTTTAAACAAATTTTTTACATTTAGGCCGCCTAAAATCCCGCCTATTTTAGAGTAATTACCGGTTTATATGCCTGCTTATTTGGGTGTTTTTAGGAGCCTAAATATCCGGGCTTTACTTATAACCCAGTGGTTAGCTTGAGTGGGAGAATGTTCTCGATGTTATGATTTAATTACATTGTAACATAACATGTTATAGTCTATTTCCGTGGGTTTATCAAAGACAACCCTAATTCTTTCCAGTCACGAATTATATTAAAAATAACTTGAATGTTCTATAAATACAGCTAGTCACTTTCCATAAGCATTAGTGCTAGCTACCACAACAGCAACTAACAAAGCAAGAAAGAGCCCATCATGGATGGTAGTTAAAGTTCAGTGGTTAAGGCAATGGTTCACGTAGGTTATAATTTCGCGTATCTGCACTACATAGGCTGCACGGTGCACGGTACACGGTAACGTTGTGAAATCACGCGACTCACGCGACGCCAGCGGATATACGCGGCGCCAGTTCATGCGGACGCTAGTGTAAACATAACTTGCGTATATTTATTTATATTTAATAAATTCGACTGTACCATAAATATATCAACACGCCTTTTTACCCATTACTGGGTGTGGCACTCTGCCGAAACAATATATATTTTTTCGCGTGAAGTGCGGTTGCCAGCCGTCAAATCGCGGCCTCCAAAGATATTAGTGTAGGGGTAGCCACAGGGGTAGATATAAATTGGTGTAAAATGTTTGTCGTCTGTGGGGATCGAACCAGGGTTTTCAAGATCAACAGGCCGACTCGATACCATTGAGCCACCTACCCCATTCGACTGTGAGGTGCTAATTTAGATGGCTCAGTGGTATCGAGTCGGCATGTGGATCTTGAGAACCCTGGTTCAATCCCCACGGCCGACAAACAATTAAATCTACTCCTGTGGCTCTCCCTCTACTAACATCTTTGGGGGCCGTGATTTGACGACTGGTAACCGCACTTCATGCAAAGAAATATATCACTTACCGAGATCTGCTTAGGCAGAATGCCACGCCCAGTAATGGATAAAAGGCGTGATGATATATTTATTTTATTTATATAATTTTGAAAAAAATAAATATGAATAGGTTTTTTGAAATAAATGTATTCCTGTAAGTATATTCCTGTAAGTAATAGTAACTACACAGGGTTGTGTGAAGGAACAATGTAAAGCTCAGGTTGTTCCAGGCCCGGACTGAGGTTTATGTAATGTATCGCGCAGTTGGTTGTCGCTGCATGTATGCCTAGTGAGTGCAGTGGTTCCGCGAGGCGGAAATGGACATTAAGCATGATTAAAACACATCATAAATTGGTGTTCGTTGTCGCTAGTTCCACTCACATTCACAGTCAACCTCTTTCCGTCACATCAACATCAACCAACAATCACAACACTTGTAATCTAAAACTTTTCAATTATGTACAAAATACTATAAATATAAATATATCATCACACCTTTTACCCATCACTGGGTGTGGCACTCTGCCCAAGCAGATCTCGGTAAGTGATATGTTTTTTCGCGAGAAGTGCGGTTACCAGCCGTCAAATCACGGCCTCCAAAGATATTAGTGGAGGAGGAGCCACAGGGGTAGATTTTTTAAATTGGTGAAAATTGTTTGTCGGCTGTAGGAATCGAACCAGGGTTCTCAAGATCCACAGGCCGACTCGATACCACTGAGCCACCTACCCCATAAAATACTATATTACCTATATCAAGGGAAGAAAGTGCGACATTTCTTCTCGAAGATACAGTTTCATTTCTCGAGAATGACACTTTCTTCATGAGGTGTACACAGGATGTAACATAAAAAGCCTTGCGTAAAAGTGGCCACTACATTTTAGACATAAATGCTTCAAATATAAGTTATATATAATTTAATTCTGCATCCAAATCGGTAATTACATACTTTTCACGTTTTTTAATCGAAATCATTGAATTTAAAGTTTTATTAGAATTGTTTCTTTATTGTGATAGCCGTGGAATTGCAACAAAATAATAAACAAATGTATAACGTTTACATGTCAGGAAAGTTTAGTTTTTAACAGGTGAAATGTTGTCAGTGTAAAAAATAAATAGTTATAAAACTTTTAATGCGATTATTTCGGTTAATAGGGTAGGTGGCTCAGTGGTATAGAGTCGGCCTGTGGATCTTGAGAATCCTGGTTCGATCCCTACAGTCGACAAACAATTTTCACCAATTTAAATCTACCCCTGACATCTTTGGGAGCCATCATTTGACGGCTGGTAACCGCACTTCACGTGAAGAAATATATCACTTACCGAGATCTGCTACGGCAGAAAGCCACACCCAGTAATGGGTAAAAAAAAATAAAAAGTGATTACTAATTTGGATACAGAATGTAATTGATCACAATTTGAAGTATTTTGTCATCAATTAACTGTCCACTTTTGTGCAAGGCCTTTCATAAAGTATATTTTTTAGAAATAAGTGAAAAATTTCGAGACAATTGAATGAAGGCAGACTCGAGCGAAACGCACTTGTACTTTTCTTGCTTGGTAATATATCAATTTTAATGAATATTTATGAATGTATGTTAGGTCAAGGATTGCATTTTATGTGCATTACAATTTAATTGATCTGAGTACATAATGACATCTTTATCCCGCATATCACATATGTCAACAATATAATCTTTTATAAAATGTAAATATATTCTTATACAATTTCTACATACTCCATTTATACTGTTAATTAAAACATATGGTCATAATAAACTCCACTTGTTTGCAATTGTTCATTGACTCTTTGATGCGCGACTGTTTCTTTTCTTGTTGTTTTCATCATTTCTAAAATCGCACGCGTGTTCAAGTCGCTTGCCAAAATCATCTGGCATTTGTCCTAGAAAGTTCTTCGACCCCGCTAATCGAACGTTCGTACATACGCACACTACTACGTATATTCATAAGCTTCAAGACTTTTCATTTTTCCACATACATTTTTTTAATTTTCTACGAAAAAATATATTTCTGGGCTTTGATATGAAGTGTATAAATATGTATGTTCGTCAGTACGATGGTGTGGATAGCGATACGGAATTCGAATCCGGAGATCCCGAGTTTGAATCTCACTCAAGCTACCACACTGCGGCTCGGTGAGTGCGGACCCTGTACTGTAATTGAGAATAAGTTTCTGTTGTACAGCGTAACATAAATAACATAAATAAATAATTTAGAGCTACGTTAGCATTTAACAATTTATGTGCGAAATACTCTTTTGTGATGTGCTCCATTTTGTGTGTTTGTGATTAAAATACGTTTTAAAAACCAGGACCATGGTTGAAACTGAAATGGCAAGTTGTAAGCTGTCAAACTGACAATTTGTCAGTGTTTAAAATTCTTTAAAAAAGTGAAATATAGTTTGAAGAAGAGTCGAAGCTACTAAATACCAAACAACGTATCAACAACAGAACGACGCACAAATGGCATGACATTGTCAAGTCAATTGAATAGCGACAACAGCGCCACGAACGAGAACGCCAGGAATTCCGGTGGGCGACAGGACGACAGCAGGGACGCAAACCAGTGCAATGCATTTGTGTTATGATGAACAAGTGAACATCGCTCGGACAAAACAGCTGCGTATATTGTGAAATTGTTCGGATTACTGCAAAGTGAAATATGTAAAATTATTAGCGTTTGATCTACGAGAAGCAGGCTATGAATACAACAAAAATATATAAAATTGAATTTAATTATAAATTTGTTGAATAAAATGTATTACATATTAATGCATATGAAATCCCAAATATTTAAAAACAATGAAATATTTAATTATGTTTTTAATTATGAGTTATATCGTAACAAATATTCAATAATAAATGAATTGCAATTTAATTAAAATTAAAATGTACTGACAACCGTGCGCCATATTTTACATACAGCCATCGATAATATTATGAAATTCATCCTAATTACTGTACAAAGGACCTACACAACTTTTAGTGGAACCTGAACCACTAAGGTGCAATTGTAGACATAACTAAATTATCAACCATTTTAATTTTAAAATACATATATCATCGCGCCTTTTACCCATTACTGGGTTGTGGTAGATCTCAGTAAGTGATAGATTTATGTGCGTCAAGTCAAAGCACGGCCCCTAAATATACTAATGTAATGCCGTTGAGAGCATTTTAATAGCGAGGTTAGTTTTTGAAATATAATCTAAGCAAAGTACAAAATTCCAAGAAAATGAAGAGCTTTTCCAGGCTATATTCTAAAAACTATATAACGATATTGAATTCCCTGTGTCCGAATTGACTTATGCAAATTTGTATCTAATTTTAAGTAATTTTAACCATCCACGATATAATATTGCGCAACCAACAAAATTTCATAATTACCTAGAATTGTATGCAATGATTTCTCTTGTTCTACGAAACCTAATGCAAGGGGTGGTTTTCCACGAACATCCCCTATTCAATCAAATAATAAGCGTTCCATGAAACATGAAGGCTGTGATAGCCCAGTGGGGTGAAGAGGAGGTAAGAGGGTGGGTAAACAAGTGTCCTGCGCGGCGCTCTGTGACCTCTGAACCCTGACCTGCTTCTACAAGCAAGCAAAGTATCCTCTACAGCTTACGTCCTGCACCCTTAACTTCTCTGACCTTCTACAGACTACGCGGGTGAATTAGATTAGGCTGATGTGCTACTACAAAGCCAACAAACGGATTTGTTTTGTATTTACAAGAAGTAGAGGACACGGCAGCAAATAGGGTTAGTGCTATTTATTTATTTGCTACGCAATTGTGGACTGCGTGCTATTTAGAAATTTTAAAAAAAACAGTATATTATGTAACAATTTTTATAAACGAGTCACATACTATACTTTTTCTAAATTGCAAATTAAGACAATAAAAAAAATATAAAGTTTCATGAATTATTTAAAAAGTAAGCTAACTTCATACATATACAGGGTGTTTCACAACTTAGAGCAAAAAATTAAAGGGTATATTCTGTACGACGTGCTGATCATGAAACAAACAGATTTTTTTAAATTCGAAAAATTAAGGTTTGTTAACCTAAAACATTTTTTGTAGTACTGCACTGGATTAGTTTTCCTATTAAATACAAACAATGAAGTAAGTATCAACTACGAAAGAATAATTACACAATTCAATTATTAGCAGTTATGTATAATAGAATTTAATTTAATTAATAACCTTAACATAATCATCCACCCAGTGGCAGTGGCAACGAAAAATTTTGGACTGGGAAACATGGAAAATAGTTTTGCGATTTTCATGATCAGCACGTCGTACAGAATATACCCTTTAATTTTTTGCTCTAAGTTGTGAAACAGCCTGTATAGCATCACGCTATATCCCATGAAATGGGGTAGCACGAACCCCTGAAACATTTTCATCCTGACACACGATACTCGTTTCAACCACATTAACATCCACATCCATCCATTCGCTCCTGTACACCTATTTCATAAATCATTATTTACGCCCACTTCTCTAACAACGAGTTAAATATTACATACCTAGAAATATTTCACCGGTCAACTGTTGTAATCTGTAATTGCAAATTACATAAAGTCTAGGGCAGTGGTCGGCAAAGTGCGGCTCCAGAGCCGCATGTGGCTCTTTGGCTCCTTAAGTGCAGCTCTGGCACAAATATCCACGGAAGGCGCAATAATATTTTCATTTAAAAAAAAAACTCGGTAAGAAAATAATTAAAAATAACAACATACAAACCTGACTTACTCAAACTATCCAAGGAGATGCAAGCACATTGTTCGCATTCATAAATATTTATTAAGTATGAAATTTAGTTTTATTTAGTATACTACTTATTTAGTGTAATAAAAGTTTACTAAACAAGCAGATTTGGCTCCAATTTTTTTTTAATTGTTGTAATGTTCATATTTGGCTCTTTGGCTAATAAGTTTGCCGACCACTGGTCTAGGTAAAAGATATAATTTTGATTTAATTTATATACAAATAAATAAATAAATAAATTGTGTGGAGTTCACCTTCAAAAACAAGCGCAGAGAGATACTCCCTTCCTTTCTTATCTTTTGGTTCATTTTCTGTTTTTACTATAGAGTGGAATTCAGTTTCAAAAACAAGCGCAGGAAGATACTCCCTTCCTTCCACATCTTTTTTACTTCATTTTCAGTTTTTACTATACAGTGTGTAACTGCAATTGTGTTAAATGTATTTTTAAACAAGCGCAGGTGATGCTGCCTTCATTTCTTATAGATTCGTTGTTAGAGAAGTGGGCGTAAGTGAAGATTTACGAAACAGGTGTACAGGAGCGAATGGATGAATGTTTGTTGCGTGTTGATGGATTTTCGTTGTGAGAAAAGAAAGAGTTTGTATGGAGGAAGTATTAACGAGTACCGTGTGTCAGGATGACAATGTTGACGGGTTCGTGCTACCCCATTTCATAGGATATAGCGTGATGTTATGTATGTATGTATGTACAAATAAATAAATATGAAGATGAAAGCATGAACTGTAAGCTAACAACACAATTTACAATTGAAATTGAATTTGGCTCGCGAATGTAAAACCCGTGCAATAAACATACATGTCCAGTGCATCTACCACAATATCCTACATGCTACGTTGTGCTAGCGCATCACAAGTAATTGATTTACAACGATTAGTTTATTGACTCCGGAACAATGTATTAATCCGGGTACTCTCTGGAATACCAATCAGTGCACATACAACAACGGACCAGCGTCCATAGATCACTACACAACATACATGCACATTGGTCGAAGAGCGTCGAAGAGAAACAACAGAACGCACCAGTCATCGACGAAAAATAGAGACTCCTCTATTTCCATCTAATGCCTATGGCACACTGGTCGATGAGCGTGGATGACCATCAATGAACTCCTCGATGAAACATCAGAACGCACCCGTCATCGACGAAAATTAGAGGCTCCTCTATTTCCATCGATGAGCTCATCGATGAAACGAACGTATCTCATTTCACTCGTATCTTTTGTGTCTCATTTCACGTTAGCGTGGGTTTCCATTTCAAAATAACCTCCAAACGTCAATAAACTAGGGAAATATCAATTTGAAAACACACGATATAGGAACATTTTATTGATACTATTACCAACATAACTTTTTTTGTCACAGAGAAATTTATTGTATTTGTCATCGATGAAACAGAAAACCGTGAAAGAAGAGTGCGTTCTGTTGTTTCATCGAGGAGTTCATCGATGGTCATCGACGCTCATCGACCAGTGTGCCATAGGCATAAGAGCTCATCGATGAAACGAACGTATCTCATTTCACTCGTATCTTTTGTGTCTCATTTCATGTTAGCATATTTTTGAAATTTAGTTTTTGTTTCTCAACTTTAGAAGCTTTTATTTTTTGTCAATGACGGGTGCGTTCTGTTGTTTCATCTGACCAGTGTGCCTAAAACATACGAGTACAGCACAACTACAGTTGAAAGAAATCGGATATTGCTATGTTGACGATTTATTTCTCTTTGTTTTCTTCCCTTACATCATCAGAAGAACCCCCACAATAGAATATTTGGTGGTTGGTTAGTATTCCGTTCTCGTACAAGGCTGGTGATATGCATGTATTCAATTCGTTTGTATCGTATAGGTTCTGTGCGTTCAAAATGAAGAATTTTTTGTTGGTGTTAGGGTTGCTTGAGGAGATTTATTCGGTGCGTGTAGATCTCTGGTGAAATTGGATTTCTCAAGCGATTCACAAGTTTGGAAAGTTTCACTACGTTAACTTATATTGGTTTTGCTATTCATATTTTAATGTACTTAAAACTACCTTTATAATTACATCAACAGGATGACTCAGAAATACTAACATTTACAGATGCCAGACCTATTTCAACTGTAAAGACTGCAACTTTATAAAAATATAAAAACTAATAACTTATATTCTTATTATTTTTGGTTCAGTATGTTATTTATACCGGTTTAAATTTACAGTTTTTAAATAAATAAATAAATATATCATCACGCCTTTGCCCACTACTGGGTGTGGCACTCTGCCGTAGCAGAATTAGGTAAGTGATATATTTCGTCGCGTGAAGTGCGGTTACCAGCAGTCAAATCACGGCCCCCAAAGATGTTAGTGGAGGGGGAGCCACAGTTTTTGAACCGAAATAATATGGCTACTTTTCAGTTATAGAATCAATTAAATTTTCGTTCCAGTTTTAAGTTTCCATATTTCAAAACAAGAAAGAGCACTTACCAAGATCTGCTTAGGCAGAGTGCCACACCCAGTAATGGGTAAAAAGCGTGATGATATATTTATTTATTTATTTAAAGAGCAGTTTCGGTTTCCGGTTACGTTCTCATAAAAAGGTGAATACTGATTCGGTTTTCGGTTACGGTTCGGGTTCCTGCACCCAAGATTGCATTATAAAAAGTATTTGTTCAAACTGCCAAATATTTATAAATAACAAACACAAAGAACTAATACATTTTTGAATTTGAAGAATTTTCCTTTAACATAATGAAGAAGCGTGAAAAATATAGATCGCTAAAACATATGTAAATAATTTGCATAAAACAATCTGAAGTTGGTTGGTTGGCTAGTCTGACAGCGAAACACACTCATGTAGGTATAAATTAGCAGAGAGTATAATCCAGATAGCGTGGTGTACACCGAGCTTACACTAATCCCACGCAAGCTCTTCTCCTGCTAGGAGCTGGGAACGACTACAAAGCAACGAGTTACAAGAACACTACTGTGGCTCAGCCACTACCAACAACCCCCTGATCACATAACAAACACACAAAGAATATCGCCCCGGGGACTGTGTGATGACATACAAGAAAAACTACGAGGACTATCATTACAATCAATACAAATTAATTAATAAGTGCAACTCTGATCATGTATTTTACTTGTTTTTAAAGTGTGCCTCGCGAATTTTGTTTACTGTGAAACTAAATTGACATTTGCATAATAATCCAATGAGCCCAGTAAAGATTCATTGCAAGCGTGTCGCGCACAAAGTTTTATTTCTACCTTCACACCGTCTTTTAAAATTAATTTACCTTATTAGTTTTATAAAAAAATCTGATGTGGACACCACATGACTTCCTTGTACGCGTATTAAACTGTAGATATTTTTTTAATTGCACATATTTGACATAAAATCTTTTATTTTTTATTCTAATCCATAGCAAACTTAATTAAAAAAAACTTATGCAAAAGGCTAATTTAAAAATTCTTAATTGTGCTAGACGCAGAATTTAATTCTCTAAAACTTTAATATCCAGCATTTATTTCTAAAATAAATATGATGAATGAAGACAAGCGTATGATTCTTGATTTTAGATTCATTGGTTAGATGTTTCGAGTGTTTACCTGCAATTGTGTGGAGACCATCTTCAGAAACAAGCGCAGTGTACAGGAGCGAATGGATGAATGTTTGTTGTGTGTTGATGGATTTTGGTTGTGAGAAAAGAAAGAGTTTGTATGGAGGAAGTGTTAATGTGGTCGAATCGAGTATCGTGTGTCAGGATGAGAATGTTGACGGGTTCGTGCTACCCCATTTAATGGGATATAGCGTGATGTTATGTATGTATGTATTTCTAAAATTAAAACAATACCATTTTTTTTAAGGAAAACTGTTAGCAACTTCATATAATGTGTCACTTCCGGTTAGTGTATTTTAACCAAAATCTATTATGTTATTTCCATTGATATAGTAGTCTTATATACCAAATTTGGAAAGTTTTAAATTATATTTGAATATAGTTTTTCATGAAAATCTATTATAGGCTTCAAGTAAAGTACCACTTCCGGTAGTTGTATAATGACCAAAAAGGGAGGTGCACAACTAGATGTTATAACAGTCCTAAGTATAAAGTTTCAATTTTCTACGGCTTACCGTTTTTGAGTTATGCGAGATACATACGTACGTACGTACAGACGGCATGACGAAATTAGTCAAAATGGATTCAGGGAGGGCCAAAATACCTATTTCCGTTGAAATCTGAGAACCGAAAATTTTCGCGATTACAATACTTCCTTTACTTCGTACAAGGAAGTAAAAATATATTACATTTTATAATGAAAGGTTGTTGGCGATAGGATAATTTATAGCTAGACTTTGTCCTGGTGTTGTGATCGAATAACTATTGTCAGTGTCAACAGTTTAGTGAATTCTAGAAATAACTAATTTGAAATAATAGATTTAATGCTCGACGAAAACTTTGAAGGCGATTTTTTTGCAGTTAAAAAAATATACAAAATATTGCAGATGCTGCAAGTCATAACTTTTAATTAGTTTATATTAGAGCCTGTAAAATTTTACAGGGCTACGCGCTATTGTTATTCATTTATTTATGGTGCTATTCTGTAATTTTCTATAACGCTACAGTTCGGTAAATTTGAACAAAAGCGTATAGATTTTTATTGACAAATACATTTAATGCCATTTATCAATCAAATATAATGAGCTTTTGTTCTGATTTACAGATCTGCAGCGTTATAGAAAATTACAAAATATCACAATTAGTTGAAAAATTGTCTATTATTTTATGAACATAGAAGGTGAAAATAAAAATATAATTACTATCAAATACTGATTAATCGAACAATAGATATGCATAAAATTACAATAAAAACTGTTGAAATAATCATTAATTCTAGTTTTAATTCAAAATGACATTGATTAGATTTTGAAATGCAGTGAACAACATATGCAGAAAGTTATTTAGCCACAGGACAAATCGACAAATGACGCCTTTCTAATCGTAATCGTAAAGTTTTTAAATTTGATACAAGTACTTGACTATAAGTAATTAATCTGTTAAATCGATTTAGCAAGGTTATCTCAATAAAAACACATTTCTAATATTAAATATGATATAGACTAACGTAACCGCGAATATTTCGATGATGTATGATAAGTATAAGATTGAGAAGAATGTTGTTAGAGAAATGGGTACGTGTGTTTGATTAAAATTTGTCGAATTTTCTATTTAAAATCTAATTAAACTAAATTGAGCTGGTTCTGTGTATGTGCATTAGTAGTAAGAATATAAAGTTTTTTATATTTGTTTGCGAGGAACTAATCGAAGAGGCAAGAGTTCCAAAAATATGATTCATATTATGGGTAAATATAGTTAGTGAAGTAATTATAATCATAATTTAAAATTTAGAAACTAATATCGCAAGCCAAGTAAAACATTTAGAGTTTAATTAAATTTGTAACCCCTTAAAAAGTATGTAATATGAGTTTGAGGCTCGCTCAGCTGTTGCGGTGAATCCCCCTGGGCCGGCCCTGGCCTGGCAATTACCCGCGGGACTCTAGCCTTCAGTTTCAGCTTGCTGAAATCACTGAAATCTCTCAGAGGGTCTTGTAACTGTGGTTTCATCTGTTTCAAATCACACCCACTACAAATTTCATTTCCCCTACTCCGGCCCTGTTGTCTGCCTTGGACTAATCGGATTTTGGATTCCTTAATTGAAAAATCTAATTGTTCTTTTCATAATTATCTAACTGGTAGTTTACATATGTTCATTACACTAAAATTACCCCTGTGGCTCTCCTACACTGATATCTTCAGGGGCCTCGATGTAATTTTCTGTGCCACACCCAGTACTGGGTAAAAAGTATGATTTATAACCAAAATAGTGAAATATATATTCTATGAAAACTTATATTTATTTAAAAAAAATATAAACTAAACACTTGGCAAAGTCTCACTAAATTTAGCCTAAAAGTCATCTTATGAGAGCTCTCTGCTGGCACAGTTCTTCGTCACCAGCTTCTTCACGTGAACTTTGTTCTAGGTGAAGAAGTGAGTTATACCATACTGATGAGCTCTATAATAAGAGTGAAACGCGTCTATGGTTACTAACAGTGCTGGCCAGCCTCTGACGATGCCCTCATAAGGTGACTTTTGTGAGACTAAGTGTTTAGTTTATATTTTATTAAACCTAGTTTCGCCAAGTGTTTAGATGACAATTAATTTTGTCTTTGTTGTTATTTATATTTATTTAAACAAATATAAACAGCTAAATTACAATTATGTTGTTGTTTGTACAGCTGAAACAAACATTTTATTTTATTAGTAAAAAGCAAATAGTAAAATTTGGTGTAATTTAATCCGCGATGTTTCTGTTGTTGAAGGCAAGGACGCGACAGGCAACTGAGGCGAGATAACAACGTAGTTTGGCCGTAAAAACATCGCAATGAAAGAAAGAACTGTTGAAAAAATACACAACCTTGACTTGTTTCACGTTTAATTCTGTGCAGGATTGCTCAACCTGCTTCTGTTACGTTTGACAGCACTTACGTCATTGTTACGTTCTTGTATAGCGTGGGTGGAATTGGGAAATACAAAAAGAGATAGACTATATGTGATTGATTGTTGTGCGTGTGTTGATTGAGTCTGTACATTCTAGTTGATATAGATGTCATCGATCAGAAGGAAACGATTGTTCATTGTTTTAATTGCATCGCTAGTGAAAACATCACCTAGCAGTCTGGTCTGTCTAGAAATAAAGGCGTTCAGTATCCGAACATAAAATTTGCAACGCTTCTTAAAATAACGTCAGAGTCGCAATGGCCATGGATGCGGCGTGACGTCACCAAGTACGCATTGCACATCGCAGTGTGCCATGACTAGCAAGCGTATCTGGTCGTGCATTCACCCCATGTCTGCACTCTACAGATATTTTAGAAACAGGATAGCCAACTGTCCTAGGTTAAGGCCGCTCCGGAGTCAATACAATTTTAAATGCACCCGCTAAACCCAGTAACTTGCCGTGCTCTGCTGTTATTATCTTCGACTTCCGAAATATCTAACCCAGATGATACGAGTTTCACAGACATTTAATTTTAGACGAATTTGCACGTTATTTTGTATTTATTATCTATTCTTAAAATATTTATTAGATTAGAAACAACAACAATTAAAATAAATGAACTGTACTCAACATCAATATAAATAACTCAAATCATTTATAGTACAGAAATGAGATATTGCTTTGTTTATATAAATATTAAGGAATAACATCATGTATTTGACGGCTGGTAACTGCAGTTCACAAGCATAAATATATTACTTACTGAGATCTGCAACGATAGAGTGCCACTGCCAAAATGGGTGAAGGCATGTTTATTTTTTGTGAATTTTTGGTTGAACCGGTTCAAATATCGAATTTTATTAAAATATGTTTCTATATAGTTCGAAGCACGAGAAATACGCTCGTTCAAACCGCATTTCAATATCTCTTTTCGTTTTTGAGTTATATCGATTTTTGACTTTTTTTAAAACTCAACTTTGAGAGCCTATATCTCGAAAACTAAAAGAGATATTGAAATGCGGTTTGAACGAGCGTATTTCTCGTGCGCAACTTAACTTATACCGAAATTTTACAATTTTTGAAATTTTTCAACTTTTTTTCAAAAATTTTTTTTCTCAATATTTCCAAAAGTTGAAGAGATAATGAAAATCTGAAAACAGCAGTGAATTCCTCGCGTGAAAATACATAGGTATGCAAATTGTCACAGCAAAATTCGCACGGATACATTTTTTATTACAAAAAAACTAAAAATGGCCAAAATCCGTAAAAACACCAAGGGGTACCCCTTAAGAAATTTCTAAAAAATGGCTATTTTCGATTTTTTGTAATAAAAAACGTATCCGTGCGAATTTTGCTGTAAAAATTTGCATACCGATGTATTTTCACGCGAGGAATTCACTGGTGTTTTCAGATTTTCATTACCTCTTCAACTTTTGGAAATATCGACAAAAGAAAATTTCGAAAAAAATTGAAAAATTTTCAAAATTTTCAAAATACCGGTACAAGTTAAGTAGCGCACGAGAAATACGCTCGTTCAAACCGCATTTCAATATCTCTTTTCGTTTTCGAGATATGGGCTCTCAAAGTTGAGTTTTAAAAAAAGTCAAAAATCGATATAACTTAAAAACTAAAAGAGATATTGAAATGCGGTTTAAACGAGCGTATTTCTCGTGCCCTGAACTATATAGAAACATAATTTAAAACATTTCGATTTTTGAACCGGTTCAACCAAAAATTCACAAAATATAAATATATCATGCTTTTGAACCATCACTAGCAGTGGCACTCTGCTGTAATACATCATTTGATGACGATATTACTAAATAAAATCAGTCAGTGAACGACAAACATCGCTGTGATTGTCGGATTCCGTATCCTGATCGAATTTACGGAGCCAATACTTCAATGAATTCGGTTCGCAGTAAAGTATATTGAAGTCTGGGGGTCACGAAATAATTCAGTCGGTCCTTTATGTAGCAGTTTTTTATTGTGACGCACCAAGCGTCGAGAACTCGAGAACTCGGGAACTCTTGACGTCGTGACCCAGCCTTCTTGTCTAGAACTCTCACTCACATTACTTATTTATTGCAAGGGATGGTATATCGATTAAACTAAGGATGTACTTAACGACTCTTTTAACTAGCTACTAAAAGATGGTTAAACCATTATGAGATAATCATAAGTTATGTTCCTAATTGTTTTCCACTTTTGAATAAAGTATGTCACCTACTAGAATCTGCAAATGCAGAGCTGCAATATATAGCGCATATAAGTTGAAAATAAAAAATATATAAATATGTATATCATCACGCATTTTACTCATTATCATTACTGTCATTCACCGATTTAAATGAAACTTGGCACACTAATAGAACTCTAAAACATATTGAACCCCTATTTTGTGTTTCTTCCGGATGTTGCTTTTTAGGGGTACAAACCACACTTGAAAGGTGGGAACCTCGAAAATAGATTCAGCGACCCCAAAAACCCTCGAGTAACTAGTTTAGAACCTAAAACTTTATTTCAGATGAATATCGTAATTTCATCCCCCCAACCCCTTTTTAACCCCTTAAATAAGTGCATATGATCAAAATGATTTTGGCGATCTCAAAAACCCCTGGGTAATCAATGTTGAACGCGTAATATTTAATTTCATTTATGGCGATTCTTGCTTTTACCACCTTTCAGGGGTGGTTTCTACCCCTAAAAAAACAACTTTCGGAAGAAAAATAATAGGGGTTAAATTAGTTCTATTAGTGTGCCAAGTTTCATTTAAATCGGTGAGTGACAGTTGGATAGTGTGGCATATCTCGGCAAGTGATATATTTCTTCACGTGAAGTGCGGTAACCATTCGTCAAATCACGACTCCTAAAGCCGGTAGTAGAGGGGGAGCCACAGAGGTAGTTTTAAATTGGTGAAAATTGTTTGTCGGCTGTGGAGATCGAACCATGGTTCTCAAGATCCACAGGCCGACTCGATACCACTGAGTCACCTACCCCATAAACATAAATAAATAAATAAACTGCGTATTGAATTTATCTGAAGTTAGGGAAGACGAGCAGAGATATTGACCAGTGGACATTTCTTTCTTATAATCTATTCATTTATTACAGGCGCGGTGGCCGAGCGTGTTAAGGCACATCTCTTAACATACTGTGACGTCACCCGAACCAAGGTTCGTCAGTTCGAAACCGCCTGTCGACAATGTGTGATTTGTCGTAAAATATAAAAATATAGTTATATGTATTTATCACACTCGGGCGCTATAAGCTAGTCACTTATACGTCTTAAATAATGTAGCATTTGACTACGAAAACCGGCAGTACGGCAGTGTAAAAACTGCGGCTCGGTGTGTCCGGTAGGCCCAGGCTCAATTTGGGCTGTAGCGCCACAGATGATGAGAATTAAATCTACAGGCCGATTCGATATCTAGGTACACGAGTAGTTTCTGAAGACGTGCAGACAACAGACATCAGATCGGAAGAAACGACCTTGGTCTGTATTTGGCGGCGCGAGACAGCGGCGGCGGCAGTTGCGGGGCATCCGGGGGCAGAATTCGTAATTAACGAAGATTTATGAGTATGTTAACCTAAACGCCTGAACTGAACCCGTTTCACTGAATTCGGTTTTTGTCAAAGACCAAACAAAAAAAACAACAAATGAAAATTTGAGATCATGGCTGAATATGTTAACTTGAGACGTGTGTGATTTTCTCAGAGGTGACGTCACCCACTTGGCGGCAGTTTTTTGTTATTTACTAGTAACTTGGTACAGGAAATTATATAGTTTTTCCAAGAATCGCGAACGAACACAGATGTTATATGTTGTAAAACATGCCATCGGAATTTATAAATAATATCATAATTATTGTTGATACTATTAAACAGTTATCAGAGGTTGTCAATAATAAAAATTATGTGGTTACTGTCACGTAGTAATCAGAAAAAACTATTAAAATGCACTGCCTTATCTTTATTAGCACTAAAATTCAAGGCATTGTTAATATTTCTAATTAATTTGCACAGCAAAACTTTAATATATCTAATTACAGTAGCTTATAGTGGCATTCAAACCATTCAAATACAGTCGAATTTGTGTTTGTTTTTTGAAACAAAAATATAAACTCTTCTAAAATCTGCAATTGCAGAGATATTTTATTTTACGCATGTAATACAAATAGTACCTATATAAACTTCATCAAAGGATTTTTCCAAGTTCTGCATTTGCAGAATATGATTAATTTATTAATTTATTTGATATAAGAAAAAACAAATCTAAGCGATTCGGATTATACTATGCACTACTGTAATTGGGATGAAGTTCCTGTTGTGTGTAAGTGGATAGAGTTGTAGCTTGAGAAGCAAGAACCGCGCCAAGTGTTTTAGAGCGTATTTGAGTTATTGCACGATTATACGTCGTATAATAAAATCCGCTTAGACTTCTCAGTTTTTCTTTTCCGTTCTTTTTCGCCAGTGTTTTGTCGCATTTATCATTGTTTCCAGCCAATCATTTTAATCATTCTAAAGCTGAATTAGTCAATTTAAAAGTCAAATTGTCAACCAAGATTTGGATAAAATATTGAGAAAGAAAACAACCAAGTTATTGTTCGCCATTTTATTTTTATTACGGAGATTAATTGGCTACTCCTCTACTAACATCGTTGACGGTTGGTAACCGCACTTCTTGCGCATAAATATATCACTTACCGAGATCTGCTTACGGCAGAGTGCCTCACCCAGTAACGGGTAAAAGGCGTAATATATTTATTTTATTTATATTAATTGCTCAGTGGTATCGAGTTGGCCTGTAAATCTTGAGAACCCTGGTTCGATCCCCACAGTCGACAAACAATTAAATCTACCCCCACTAATATCTTTTGGAGCCATAATTTGACTGTTGGTAACCACAATACACGTGAAGAAATATATCACCTACCGAGATCTGCTTACGGCAGAGTGCCACACCCAGTAATAGGTAAAATGCGTGATAATATATTTATTTTATTTATATTAATTGCAGCGAATGTTCTACTCCATGTAATAGGATATAGCGTGATGTTTGTATGAATGTATTAAATATCCATATACTAAAAGAGAACGGAGGTATATTTATATATATATCTGGATTCATCACGGTCAGTTGCCCATTTCTACAGCCTAGACGGATTATCCGAAAAATTTAAAACAATTTTTATTTGATAGAGGGCAACTCTGGGGAGTGCCTTTTGATAGTTTCAAATTTTTTGTGCACATGATGTGCGAGATATTTTGGAAAAACATGCGTTTTTGGCGCAAAATCAACTTAGAGCAAGGTAGCTTTGGATTTTTTAAGAAGAACATCTATCGTCGATTTGACATTTCTCAGTGGCCATGTCGTATTTTTAATTATAAATTACTTGCATAGAAAAATTTTTACACTACTTTTGATATATTTTACTCATATTATAGGAATGAGGGGACGTTTTTATTATAATTACAGATTTTTTAAATGTTTATTTAAAAAATAAATTTTTTAACATGACAGTGCACTATGAAGTTGCCAAGTATTGACAGAACTAGGTTTTACACTATCAGCTTGGCTGCGTATTTTCTCAACAAAATCAAGTTTCATAATGAAATATTTTAACAGACTTGATAGTCGTTAGAATTAAAATTAGTAATCAACTATTATCAATATATTCGAGTGATTGTCTATTGTTTTTTTATGAAAGTCACTAGAAATGTATCGTGTTTGGTATCAAACTAAATGGTTTGAAGAGGGCTTTAAACAGAATTATAAAAAATTGTGATTCACTGATTGTCAATTGTTCTCTTTTCTAAAAGTAATTAGAAACATATCGTGTTTGGTATCAAATTAAATGTTTTAAAAAGGGATTTCGAGCAGAATAATAAAAAATGATAATCGAGTGATTGTCAACTGTTTTTTCTAAAACTATTTAGAAATGCATCGTGTCGATTGTCAATTGTTTTTCATAAATGTCATTAGTAATCTATCGTGTTTCGTATCAAATTAAATGGTTTGAAAAAAGATTTCGGGCAGAATAATTACAAATTATAACCGACCGATTGTCAATTGTTTTTCTTAAAAGTCTTTCAAAATCTATCGCGTTTGGTATCAAACTAAAAGGTTTAAAGAAAGCTTTCAAACAGAAATATAAAAAAAAAATTAGGTCAACTGATAGTCAATTGTTTATTTCTAAAGTCGTTAGAAACATATCGTGTTTGGTATCAAACTTGAAGTTATGATTAGATATAGAAGCCAAAAATTGTAATCGACTGATTGTCAATTGTTTTGACCTAAAAGTTATTGAAACTGTACTTATTTCAGTTCTAATGAAAGATCTGAGAGATAATGTAAAAATAAATCAGCAAAGAGTTGATAGCAATTCATTTTCGAAAAATTTGTAAACTGTAATTTTTTACAATATCAATACTCGACCAGGTGGTGTATAAAGTAACAAGTTTTAAAAATACTTTTCTTCAAGGGCTGCGGAGCCTAGCTGAAGGTCGGCGAAGCCGACCTGATCGCTAGTAAATAACTAATCTAGTTAAATGTGTTTAAAAGTAGGATAAAATAAATAAGTCCCATTAAATGTAGATGAGGTCAAAACTCAGTTTCCACGGAAGCGCACGTAAAGGTTGTTAATAAAATATTAAGACGAAACTAATTAACCACTTAAACATCACCACATCTTTGATTATTTACAAGAACAGTTTCAGCAAAGTCTGCGGTTTCCAGAAATATCCTACGCTATGCTGCAGCAAATGAAGTAGCACCGAAAATTGGAACAATCTTTTACAAACCATACAAGCTCGTTTATTCCTACTATAAATAAATATATCATCACGCCTTTTACCCATTACTAGGTGTGGCACTCTGCCGGAGCAGATCTCAGTAAGTGATATATTAGTGCGGTTACCAGCAGTCAAATCACGGCCCCTAAAAATGTTAGTGAAGGAAAAGCCACAGGGATAGATTTAATTGTTTGTCGACTGTGGGGATCGAACCAGGGTTCTCAAGATCCACAGGCCGACTCGATACCACTGAACCACCCCTATCCTATACTACTTCAATGTATATACATTTATTTATTCCTAGTGATCCTAACTTGAACACACAATCTCTCACCCTCTTTTTTACCAGTCTTATACATATATCCACTTTTCTAATAATATTAATTTTAATTTGCAAACCATTTAAAATAACGTATGGGGTAGGTGGATTTGAGATGCCGGGTTCGATGATCTGACGACTTGGAACTGCATAAATATATCACTTACTGAGATCTACTACGGCAGAGAACCACATTCAGTAATAGGTAAAAGGCGTGATGATAAACTTTTTTAACCAACTCTTCCGCTAATATTATTTATTTATGTTACGCTGTACAACAGGAATTTAATCCCAATTACAGTACAGGGTCTGCACTCACCGAGCCGCAGTATAGTAGCTTGAGTGAGATTGGAACTCGGGATCTCCGGATTCGAATTCCACATTGCTATCCACACCACCGTACTGACGGACTTTATTATTATTATTATTTACAAAAGCAGACAGCGAAGCTGATAAAGCTTTGCTAAAGATACATGAGTAGTATTTTACATAATCAGGTTGGCGATTCAAGTAACATTAATAAATTCCCTGACTTTTCCCTGATTAAGTAAAAAAATTCCCTGACTTCTAGAATATTGACTTATTTATGAATTTATGGTTACATTTCATATATTATATCATATATTGTAATATAATTGTTTTTTTTTATTAAATATTTAGTAAAAGCAAAATAAATTTGTGTTTCTAAACAGGCAAAGACACAACCTTAAATATTGCATACAGAAACAAACATAGCGCGGTAGAAACGTTAGACAAAACAAAACAGTTTTCAATTAGTAAACATCCTTCGGTTATATTTTCATAGATGGCGGTTCTCACTCTTAAGAGTCAATAAAGGGTATTTGTTGCCAATAAAGGTATACTATCTATCTAATAAAGGGTATTCTGCCAATAAAATCTAAAAATAACTAAATATATTTTGAAATAAAAGTTTGTAGTTATTTTTCTAAAATTAAATTAAAAAATTTAAGGAACAAAAAACTTTTTTCCCTGGAATAAAATTCCCTGACTTTTCCAGAAATATAAAATTCCCTGACTTTTCCCGGTTTTCCAGGTTAGTCGCCACCCTGATAATAAACCGTAGTATATTATGGGGAGTATATTTGTCCAGGTCGGACGTGTGTTACAACAGCAAGCTGCATTATCCAGAAATACTCAGTTTTTATAGAAATATTAATAATTCTTTTCCGTATCAATTTCACCATATATTCCAGATTTCAGCAAAACCTGGGGTCCTCATAAATACCTAACTTCATTGTCGACCTCATCAAAATGTCTCCTACGAAAATATTAGTTTCCAAACGTATTGAATCCATTAGAAACGTAATATTCAAATTTAAAAGAGCTATTGAATTCCTATTTCCATTCTCATTCAGGTTTGAATAAATCGTCCAGCGTCAAATGCAAATCGTCGCGCGGATTTAGTTTTATAAAATGTTGAAGGGATGTAACTGACCTTGCAATGTGGAGACCGTCGTGTCCAGAAGCCCTTGCAGAGAGCGAGAGTTATGTCGCAGCAGGCTGGAGAAGTCTCGTTGGACCTGGAGACGAAGGTTGGATTCCATCGATGGGTTGCAGCAGCTTCCACCACACACTTCACCTATACAACAACAACAACAAAAATCATTAGTTAATACTTCACTACGTTATATTATAGTAGTTCTTAGTCGAAGGAATCATCATTTATGGATTCAATTTTACATTTATTCAAACATTGTTTGTATCTTCTTACTCTCACACACAAAATTAAAGATACTGGTACCCCATCATATCTCCATGATAAACTTAAATTTAAAAATTATGAATACGGTCTACGAGCTAGAGATTTATATGTTGTTCCTTCATTCTCCAAATCTAAATTCAAATGTTCGTTTTCTTATCTAGCACCAACTCTGTATAACACTATTCCAGATAACTTCAAGTCTCTGTCGTTCAGTTCATTTAAATATCATATTAAGAAGTTATTTATTTAATATGCACTTTTTGTCTAACTTATTTTATTTATTTTATTTGTTTAATACAATTTTTTGAAATGATGCAATTTATTTAAATGTATTCTGTTGTATTGTATTCTATTTGTTTATTTTTACTTCCTTGTACGAAGTAAAGGAAGTATTGTAATCGCGAAAATTTTCGGTTCTCAGATTTCAACGGAAATAGGAATTTTGGCCCTCCCTGAATCCATTTTGACTAATTTCGTCGTGACGTCTGTACGTACGTATGTATCTCGCATAACTCAAAAACGGTAAGCCGTAGAAAATTGAAACTTTATATTTAGGACTGTTATAACATCTAGTTGTGCACCTCCCTTTTTGGTCATTATACAACTACCGGAAGTGGTACTTTACTTGAAGCCTATAATAGATTTTCATGAAAAACTATATTCAAATATAATTTAAAACTTTCCAAATTTGGTATATAAGACTACTATATCAATGGAAATAACATAATAGATTTTGGTTAAAATAGACTAACCGGAAGTGGCACATTACATGAAGCTGCTAACAGTTTTCCTTGAAAAAAATGGTATTATTTTAATTTTAGAAATGAATGCTGCAAATAAAAGTTTTAGAGAATTAAATTCTGCGTCTAGCACATTAAGAATTTTTAAATTAGCTTTTTACATAAACGAGATATCTAAATTTAAATATTATATATTTTTTGATTTTTTTAAAATTAAGTTTGCTATGGATTAGAACAAAAATAAAAGATTTAATGTCAAATATGTGCAATTAAAAAAATATCTATAGTTTAATACGTGTACAAGGAAGTCATGTGGTGTCCACATCAGATTTTTTATATTTTGTACTCTGTACTCATTATATTCATTAGGTACATTTTCTTTATAATTTTTGTAATCTTATGTACGTGGTTGGGTGGAAGAACAGCCTTTGGCTGAACCCCGCCTTTGACATGTGTCAATAAAGTCATTATTATTATTATTATCTAATGATACAAGTTGGATAGATGGCTCAGTGGTATCGAGAACCAGGGTTTGATTTAAACAATTTACACCATATTAAAACTACTACTACGGTTTTGACGGCTGGTAACCACATTTCACACGCGTAAATATAATAAATATATAAATATATCATCACGCCTTTTACCCATTACTATTAGTGGAGGAGGAGCCACAGAGGTAAATTTAATTTGGTGAAAATTGTTTGTCGGCTGTGGGGCTCGAACCAGGGTTCTCAAGATCCACAGGCCGACTCGATATTACTGAGCCACCTACCCCATTAAATAAATAAATCACTATTTTTCTACGATTGCTATGAAAAGTTGACAATTACGCTCTCATTTGTCATAGTAAAGTTGATATTTTCTGTGGAACAATCGAAAAATATCTTTAAAAAGAAGTTAAATGCGCGCTTATTTCAATAGTTACCAGGGATACAAACAAAAAATAAACTTGTCATATTGACAGTTGACAGAACGAATTTATTTTCAGTACGTATACGTTTTTAAATAATTTTAAGATGCAATCGTACAAAAATTAAGTGTGTATCACGAGCGTAAAATGTCTTTGTTCCTCTTACACTACTATAGCGCGAACCGAATTACCGTGTTCGAGTAACAAAGAATCACTTTACGCTCTTAATACACAAATAGCTATTGTTGTTCTTTTTATTTCGTTAATCGGACGTGCTAGTCATTCAGCCACAACCATAATTAAAATTGAAATAATATTTCGCAACTTAAACTAATGATAATTATATATTAATAAATTCAAATACATATTCATGTAATGCCAGCAGTGATAGACTCATATCTAAAGACATGTGCTATTTACATATGTAATTAATATTCAGTTCTTATTAGCAAATAATTTTTGTATATTTAGTTACCTTACACATGATGTGCATGTATTTATTTTCGCACAGAACACACACAACACTTTATCCCTAGCACGCTTTCAATACAACTAACTCTACAAACAATTTATTGGCGATTTAGTTGGTTTGGCGCGGTCATTGCAGGTTCGTTCCATATTAAACCGCAGAACAAAAATCAATCAAATGAGTATTTTATATTACTGTTAGAAATTCCAGTGTTTCTCAAACAATTTCAAGACATATTTATGAAATAATAAATTGAATAGCACTACAGCCCAAATCGGGCCTGGGCCTACCGGGCATACCGAGCCGCAGTTTTAATACTGCCGTACTGCCGGTTTTCGTAGTCGAATGCTACATTATTTAAGGCGTATAAGTGACTAGCTTATAGCGCCCGAGTGTGATAAATACATGTAACTGTATTTTTATATTTTACGACAAATCACACATTGTCGACAGGTGGATTCGAACTGATGAACCTTGGTTCGTGTGACGTCACAGTATGTTAAGAGATGTGCCGAAACACGCTCGGACATATTTTAATACTAAATTTGTCCCGATTTTACAAATGAAAATGTGTGTATATTGTAGCAACAACAAGCAAATAACAAGCAGATATCTAAAGTAGTCGTAAAAAAAACAAAATAAATATATAATGACGCCATTTTAGTTCAGACTTGGAATTTAATAATCAGTACAGATAATGAAATCCCAATCAACTATGTTTGTAGTTTGAAATTACGAACAAAGATTTATTTGAAAATATAATTTATCGACATATAAGTGTATGAATATGACAAAGAATTTTAATTCCGATTCGAATGATTTACGATCATGTTATTTGTAATTGAATATTTATTGCATTTAAGCATAATAAACATCATACAACCAAGGTGAAATTCGTTATTTAATTCTATGTACCAATCACTATATTTCTCCGCAGGCTTTGAATTGTAATCAACTATTTTAAAATCAAAGTGAACCTTGATATTCTGGACGTTTCCTTCCGTTCAAATATTAAATATTATATCTATTTCCAGAATTAATTGCATAAACAGGACTTGAAATGTTGGGAGGACTCTGATTCATTTCAAGGATAATTTACTTTAAATGGAGATTATTATAACGTCCGCTTACATGCTCCAAAATATTTTAATTATTTTGGCATTCATGTCAAATATGTGCCATATACTATTGTTCATTTATGTTTGCCTGTTATAAATAGTAGCAATATCTACGTAAGTGAAAACCCGGGTTTGTATCCCACTGCCAACTGTTCTTAAAATAGAGTAATTAAAACAATTTATTAAGCAAAATTCATTCTTCTTTTGAACTGAAATACATAACTGGTGATGAAACAAAGTGACAAAGATAGATATTTATTTATTTATGTTACTTTACTTCAAGTGTGATAGTTCGTATCATTTTTAGCTTGAATCAATTCGAATTCCGTAATGCTATCCACACCACCGTACTGCCGGACAATGTGCATGTCTGAGCTTGCCACAATTGATGACATTTTTCTGTCAATTTTGACAGATAATTAATTTCAAATTTATGATTTTTGAATCATGCTTGTTAGAATAGCTATTTATGAAACAAGTAAGGTAATAACCTTATTCCCTTACTAGTTTCATACAATTTTTTTTTCCGTTCTAATAAATACGAAAGAGCGTTTTTGAAATTATGAAATTTTGACATATTAATGACAGTTATAAATTCAAAAAATAAAAGAATAACACATCAGCATTCGTCTACCAAGATATCTGTTGCAATGTTACCTCATTATTTCACTAGTTAAATAATGCAGTTCATTACCTAACTCAAATAAGTGAAATAAAACGTCTATTTCCTAACGGAAGTAGAAAAATATATTTTAGAAACTGTGAAAAAATTGATCTTTCTAAATTGAATAATCGGTCACAATTATCATGGTTAATTATGATAGGTAATTACCTAATTATTTCAGATATACTATTTAATGTAATTTTGTTTTAATCACCCGTTACATACATAACATCACGCTATATCCCACAAAATGGGGTAACACAAATCCATGCAATCTCGCATTCTCAATTTCACCGATATATAATTTTAAATAAAAATAATAAAATAAGTATTTTATTATTTGTTATTTATTGTACACCCTGTATAAACCCAATTCATAATGAAGTTCAAATCCCGGTGACTTCAACTTCGATAGTGTCTGAGTGTAATTGGAATGAAGTTCCTGTTGTACAGACGAACAAAATAAACAAATAAATAAACCGAAATATATCAAAATAAAATAAATATATCATCACGCCTTTTACCCATTACTGGGTGTGGCACTCTGCCTAAGCAGATCTCGGTAAGTGATATATTTTTTCGCGTGAAGTGCGGTTACCAGTCGTCAAATAACGGCCCCCAAAACCGAAATAATTAGAATATATCTTGCTTTCAAAGGTAAACTTCTAATCGAACATCTTCAGGTGGGCGTGAGCGATAAGTTAGGGAAATACCCTCAAGTTCATCGATCAGCACGGGTTCAATTCCCTAACTGGGTGCCATTACGGCTTCGCTGTCAGCATTTCAGTTCACAACGAGCTTTAAAACATGCAAATGGCTGCCGGTGTATCGCAGGTTTCAGTTTCAGCCGCGAACTGGATTTCTACGATGGATTTCAGTGCTGAAGCAGTCAGTTTCACCAGGTCAAGGACACAATGTTTTTATTTGTTGCTGAAACAATGAAGAATGAAGGATGTGATGTCAAGAGTTAGATTGAGGGGTTTGTGAATGTTTTAAGGGCTCTGGGAGGAATGAGGACCTCAATATTCTACAAGGAGGCTTGTACTGTAATATTCATGAGGGCTGTTCATTTATAATGAAAGAACTATTCATAGATCAACTAGCTTTTTACTTCCTTGTACGAAGTAAAGGAAGTATTGTAATCGCGAAAATTTTCGGTTCTCAGATTTCAACGGAAATAGGTGTTTTGGCCCTCCCTGAAACCATTTTGACTAATTTCGTCATGCTGTCTGTACGTACGTACGTATCTCGCATAACTCAAAAACGGTAAGCCGTAGAAAATTGAAACTTTATATTTAGGACTGTTATAACATCTAGTTGTGCACCTCCCTTTTTGGTCATTATACAACTACCGGAAGTGGTACTTTACTTGAAGCCTATAATAGATTTTCATGAAAAACTGTATTCAAATATAATTTAAAACTTTCCAAATTTGGTATATAAGACTACTATATCAATGGAAATAACATAATAGATTTTGGTTAAAATAGACTAACCGAAAGTGGCACATTACATGAAGCTGCTAACAGTTTTCCTTGAAAAAAATGGTATTATTTTAATTTTAGAAAGGAATACTGCAAATAAAAGTTTTAGAGAATTAAATTCTGCGTCTAGCACATTAAGAATTTTTAAATTAGCTTTTTGCATAAACGAGATATCTAAATTTAAATATTATATTTTTTTTTGGTTTTTTTTTAATTAAGTTTGCTATGGATTAGAACAAAAAATAAAAGATTTAATGTCAAATATGTGTAATTAAAAAAATATCTATAGTTTAATACGTGTACAAGGAAGTCATGTGGTGTCCACATCAGATATTTTACCATAATTTTGCTGATTTTATAAAAATACATGCACATAAGTTACGGATATATTTTATATATCACTTACCGAGATCTGCTTACGGCAGAGTGCCACACCCAGTAATGGGTAAAAGGCGTGATGATATATTTATTTTATTTTATAAGTTACGGAAAGTATAAGATTTTTCATTGATAAATTAGTACCCAGATGAGTATTGTAAGTACCCACTTGACATGCTAATAATCACCCTGGAAGTGGTTTGTTTGAGACATGTCCGCTAGGAGCGCTGCTAGCTAACAGTCGAGCATCAACACCATATGTGTGATCGCGACAATCAACCATAAACATATCCCAGAGAGAGATAAACAGATGTGACACGCCGCTGAAATGTGACCGTGAACCTGGGCTAGCACAACACGTGCTGGTGACGTCACGGACGGTAGGACCTCCTGGCACATGCTAATGACAGGTGACGTCATACAGGATGTAGGGATGAGTAACATTGCGGATTTAGGGAGCTGACTGGCTCTATGCTGAATAAGAATGAGAATCATTTGTTTATTGCAAAACTTTGTTCACTAACAAATAAACAAGATGCTGTACATTGCAATAAGAAAATACGAATATGTAGCTAATAAAATATCAAACTAAACACTTGTCTAAGTTTCAGAAAATTCAGCCTCCAAGTCACCTTATGAGGGCATCATCAGAGGCTGGCCAGCACAGTTAGTAACCATAGACGCGTTTCGCTCTTATTAGAGCTCATCAGTATGGTATAACCCACTCCTTTACCTAGAACAAAGTTCACGTGAAGGAGCTGTATGACGAAGAACTTAGACAAGTGTTTAGTTTGATATTTTATTATTAAAGCTAGTTTCACCAAGTGAGCATTCAAAGACAATTAATTTTGTCTTTGTTGTTTTTACTTCCTTGTACGAAGTAAAGGAAGTATTGTAATCGCGCAAATTTTCGGTTCTCAGATTTCAACGGAAATAGGTGTTTAGGCCCTCCCTGAATCCATTTTGACTAATTTCGTCATGCCGTCTGTACGTACGTACGTACGTATCTCGCATAACTCAAAAACGGTAAACCGTAGAAAATTGAAACTTTATATTTAGGACTGTTATAACATCTAGTTGTGCACCTCCCTTTTTGGTCATTATACAACTACCGGAAGTGGTACTTTACTTGAAGCCTATAATAGATTTTCATGAAAAACTATATTCAAATATAATTTAAAACTTTCCAAATTTGGTATATAAGACTACTATATCAATGGAAATAACATAATAGATTTTGGTTAAAATAGACTAACCGGAAGTGACACATTACATGAAGCTGCTAACAGTTTTCCTTGAAAAAAATGGTATTATTTTAATTTTAGAAAGGAATGCTGCAAATAAAAGTTTTAGAGAATTAAATTCTGCGTCTAGCACATTAAGAATTTTTAAATTAGCTTTTTGCATAAACGAGATATCTAAATTTAAATATTATATATTTTTTGATTTTTTTTAAATTAAGTTTGCTATGGATTACAACAAAAAATAAAAGATTTAATGTCAAATATGTGCAATTAAAAAATATCTATAGTTTAATACGCGTACAAGGAAGTCATGTGGTGTCCACATCAGATTTTTTATTTAAAGCTTATAATCAAGGCCTATGCTTGCAAAGCGAGCGTTCGAACTGCATAGCCACAAGAAGAATACAGGAAAGCTACAGCAAAACAGGTGCAGTTATATATTTAGTTATAAGTTGAAGCTAGTAAAGTGAGCCACAACTACTACGTTCACAATTCTCTACAAATGATTAATAATTATTTATATATTTTGTAAAACATTCGTTTGCGAAACGTACCGCTAACGATGCTGCTACAAATGTGTATTAATTATTAGTCCTGGCGGGATCTGCATTTGTAGATCTGCTACACTTGTAATATAATAATGAGTATCACTTATAAGGTAGGTGGCTCAGTGATATCGAGTCGGCCTGTGGATCTTGAGAACCCTGATTCGATCCCCACAGTCGACAAACAATTTTCACCGATTTAAATCTACATCTTTTGGGGTCGTAATTTGACGGCAGGTGACAGCACTTTACGCGAAAAAATATATCACTTACCAAGATTTGCTTCGGCAGAGTGCCACACCCAGTAATAAGTAAAAGACGTGATGATATATTTATTTATTTATTTGCCTGTTATTTAGAGTAGCAAATAAATAAAATAATGTAATTTAGATGAGAACGTAGAGAATGAAATAAACCAACTGTGAAATCAAGAAGAGACTTTTTAAATTTATGAGAGTTTTTGTGTGAAAACGCTTCGTGTTTTTGTTAAAATATCATTAGTACGAACAGATTTAATGCTGAAGAACAAATAATAAATTAATTTCTTTCTGTATGACGTGAACATCTACTACCACGCTAATTTCATGTCTCCATGTTTTTACCACTTGTTTTTTAATTCGCAGAACTTACATTTATTGTATTCAGTTTCCACGGTCCACAATTCATTGATCTTTTATGACGCGATGTAACGATTTTCTGATGGAGATATTTTCACCCTAAAATCTACTTTCCAACCCCAGCCCTTCCATTAATTGCTGACAGCGCCGTGATATGTCACTATCTCTAAGTTAGTGTCATAGCGTGACGCTTAGGCTCGCTAACTGCAACTAATGTCAAAAGGACACAATACTAAACAATCAGAGAACCTACAGCTTATAGTGGAATCTGAACCAATAGATTGCAGTTGTATTTTTACTTAAATAAAATATAAATATATCATCACGCCTTTTATCCATTACTGGATGTGGCAATCTGCCATAGCAGATCTCAGTAAGTGATATATTTATACGCGTACCAGCCGTCAAATGACGGTCCCCAAAGATATTAGTAGAGGGGGAGCCAAAGGGGTAGATTTAAATTGGTGAAAATTGTTTGTCGCCTGTCATCTATCCCATTTTTATTTCCTTGTACGAAGTAAAGGAAGTATTGTTATCGCGAAAATTTTCGGTTCTCAGATTTCAGTGGAAATACGCATTTTAGCCCTCCCTGAGTCCATTTTGACTAATTTCGTCGTGACGTCTGTACGTACGTATGAATCTCGCATAACTCAAAAACGGTAAGCCGTAGAAAATTGAAATTTTATATTTAGGACTGATATAACATCTAGTTGTGCACCTCCCTTTTTGGTCATTATATAACTTCCGGAAGTGGTACTTTACTTGAAGCCTATAATAGATTTTCATGAAAAACTATATTCAAATATAATTTAAAACTTTCCAAATTTGGTATATAAGACTACTATATCAATGGAAATAATATAATAGATTTTGGTTAAAATACACTAACCGGAAGTGACACATTACATGAAGCTGCTAACAGTTTTCCTTGAAAAAAATGGTATTATTATAATTTTAGAAATAAATGCTTCAAATAAAAGTTTTAGAGAATTAAATTCTGCGTCTAGCACATTAAGAATTTTTAAATTAGCCTTTTGCATAAACGAGATATCTAAATTTAAATAGTATATATTTTTTGGTTTTTTTAAAATTATGGATTAGAACAAAAAATAAAAAATAAAAGATTTTGTCAAACATGTGCAATTAAAAAAATATCTATAGTTTAATACGCGTACGATTAGTTATTAATTAAATAAAATTCTATTATAAATAACAGCTAATAATTAAATGTAAATATAAATATATCATCTGCCTAAGCAGATCTCGGTAAGTGATATACTTTGTCGTGTGAAGTGCGGTTACCAGCCGTCAAATCACGGCCCACAAAGATATTAGTGGAGAGGGAGTCACAAGGGTAGATTTTTAAATTGGTGAAAATTGTTTGTCGGCTGTGGGGATCGAACCAGGGTTCTCAAGATCCACAGGCCGACTCGATATCACTGAGCCATCTACCCCATAATAATTGAATTATGTAATTATTCTTTCGTAGTTGATACCTACTTCATTGTTTGTGTTTAATAGGAAAGATAATCCAGTGCAGTACTACAAAAAATGTTTTAGGTTAACCCTTAATTTTTTTAATTTAAAAAAATTCTATTTGTTTCATGATTAGCACGTCGTACAGAATATACCCTTTAATTTTTTGCTCTAAGTTGTGAAACACCCTGTATACATTTCAAGTGCGATTTCCAGCCGTCAAATCGCGGCCCCTCAAAAATATTAGTGCAAGGGTAGTTTTTAATAAGTCCTTAAATCCACTCAGCCTGTGTTGGCTAAACAGCTAATAACGAATGCTTTATAAATGATGGTTAATCTTCAATGAAAGAATTCACTTTCGCTGAGTCTGTTCAGAAGTTGAAGGCATCCCTAGGGATGAAAACAAGGGCAGTGACGTCACCCGAGTAACCCCGCACCCTTAAAAAGGGGTTCGAATGAGTGACAAGGGTTAGACAAGCATTTTACATAGTATTGTAACCATAGTAACTGTGTTAGGAAGTTTAACAACCAGTGATGAAAAAATCTAGAGACTTGTTGGATGTTTTGAATAATGTTGGTAACTTGTTGAGTTTTTAATGGGGGAATTTGAATAAGTTATTTTGTTGTTGGTAATTCATACCGAGCCAGGAATCCGGAAAAGTTGAGATGAGTTTTTGTTAACACTGTTACTTGCTAAGAATTTATACACCACTCGATTCGTTGTTTCGCTGTGTATTTATTTGTGCGGTGTTTGTTTGCGTGCTCATTGATTTTTGTTTGTTTTAAACTTTTTACTCACGAATTGGCACAATTTACGTCATTGCTAAAATTAGACCAGGTATAATAAAAATTACATAGACAAAATGTTTCACAACTAAAAGACGCAGTAGTTCGCGGACTTTATTGTCACGTTGGGTATTTATAACGATTTGAAAACGTATAAAATTTTATTTGAAATGGTATAATTGGCTGTAGGTAATAAAACAAAAGTTTACGGCCGTTCACGCTCATAATTCCAAGAAGTTTTCTGGGAAACTCGTTCAAAACATATTTTTTATCACAATTTATTGTAGTTCGATAACTTGTAGAAATTTAACCGTGGAATGAACTGCTGATATGTTAGTTTTAAATTTACATACTTTACGCTGTGTTGTGCTTGAATTATTCGCATGATCTTGGGTTCAAATCTCGTTAATGACAACTGATAAGCTATGACTGATTTCAAGTTTACTATATTCTACTACACTCCTACCGACAAGTCATTGTAAATAACTTCAATTATTCATCATTCATTGATTTTGCACCTTTGTAAAATAAATTAATAAATATATCATCACGTTTTTTACCCATTACTGGGTGTGGCACTCTGCCTAAGCAGATCTCGGTAAGTAATATATTTTGTACTTATTCATAATATAAAAATACACATATTAGTTAAAGAAAGTACAAGGAATTTAAATTTTATAAATAAATAAATATAAATATATCATCACGCCTGTACCCATTACTGGGTGTAGTACTTTGCCTAACCAGATCTCGGTAAGTGATATATTTTGTACTTATTCATAATATAAAAATACATATATTAGTTAAAGAAAGTACGAGGAATTTAAATTTTATAAATAAATAAATATATCATCACGCCTGTACCCATTACTGGGTGTGACACTCTGCCTAAGCAGATCTCGGAAAGTGATATATTTTGTACTTATTCATAATATAATAATATACATATTAGTTAAAAAAAGAACGAGGAATTTAAATTTTATAAATAAATAAATATAAATATATCATCACGCCTTTTATCCATTACTGGGTGTGGCACTCTGCCTAAGCAGATCTCGGCAAGTGATATATTTTATACTTATTCATAATATAAAAATACATATATTAGTTAAAAAAAGTACGAGGAATTTAAATTTTATACTTAAATAAAATATAAATATATCATCACGCCTTTTACACATTACTGGGTGTGGCACTCTGCCTAAACAGATCTCGGTAAGTAATATAATTTTCACGTGAAGTGCAGTTACCACGGCCCCCAAACATATTAGTGGAGAGGGAGCCACAGGGGTAGATTTAAATTGTTGAAAATTCGATACCACTGAGCCACCTACCCCATATTTAAATTTTGGAACAGATTTTAATTATATTCTTGAGTCTTGAAGTTACTTTCGTTCAAAGTTCATAGTGCCGAACATAAAAACCTTTAAAAAATAAATTCCACTATTTTCCAGTGTGGCTGTAACCAACCACAAAACTTTACACCCCTCTAAAAATACAACATAAAAAGATACTCAACACAAACACATTAAAATAATTACTCTCTCTGTTTCTTAGAAAAAGAAAATGTTCTTAGCGTAGAATCAGATGTCCACGAGTTCGTAACAATCCCTCGTTCTTCTTCCTCCCTCTCTGGGGTAATCTTGAACGTCAACATTAAACATTCAGCGGGCTCCGTGTCCGTCCCTGTTGTCCACAATTCTTACAATAGCTAGTAGGGATTCGAACGTCGGAGCGTCCTCGCTCAAATATTCAAATATTTATTCAGACTGATTTAGGGGAAGCAGAACTCTCTGGCCGTGATGACGAGTGACTCTGCAGGGACACGGGGATGCTGGAGATGTTATTTAGGGGTAGGTGGACATAGGATGAAACGGATGGGTGGATACTTCGTTCTGTTTTTCTGGAATGATGGTTGATATTGAATTTGGTGTTATTTCATTATTTTTTGATTGAGGTGATGTGTGATCAAACAGGGCTGGATTAAGAAGAATTTACCACCGAATCTCTCAGGCACAATCGTACTTCTTGGGTATAAGTTGAAATCAGCGAGGTTTTAATGCACGACTTCTTACTTGTTAATTAAAATAAATAAATAAATATATCATCACGCCTTTTATCTATTACTGGGTGTGGCACTCTGCGTAAGTAGATCTCGGTAAGTGATATATTTTTCGCGACCAGCCGTCAAATCACGGCCCCCAAAGATATTAGTGAAGTGAGAGCCACAGTACTAGTTTTAAATTGGTGAAAATTGTTTGTCTGCTGTGGGGATCGAATCAGGGTTCTTAAGATTCACAGGCCGACTCGATACCACTGAGCCACCTACCCCATTACTTGTTTTTAATAAACGTAAGTTTTATTTACTGGGTTATGACTGATAGTAAAACTGTTTAAAATAGTACCATTGTAACGCATCATACTGTTGAAATGACTATCTATTCGTACTTGAGTTTAAAACCCACAATCAATAACTGGCATATTTATTCAAAAATAGTACTTATGGTTCTTTAAGGTGCCGTAGCTTGACGGATGTTACAATTATCTTAATTAGAAGCACATCTAAATACAAACATGTCATCTATTAGGTTCTGCAAAACTATTGCACTAAAAAATAAATACAAGAGCGTGAATTTATTTATTTTTATTCTTTTATAAGAACAACTGAAAATCAAATGGTAGTATTAAATAAGACTGTTACTAGTGAGAGCTGCTACGGCCAGGACAAGCTGTAAGAAATGATACTTGTGAAGCGATAGATATGTTTTAGTAGAAAGCTGACGGTATGTCGTGATGATATATTGAATGTAGTAGATAGTTGTTGTGTAGTTGGGGTATATGAGCGAGTCCTGGTCTGTGTTGGCGTCGTGGGAGCGTCGTCTCCGGCTCCGGCGTCCGGAGCTCAATCGATACGCTCGGCGCCGGCCGTCCGCTACTCCAGGCAGGCAGCGCGACGCCTTCCACATACACACAAACAACAAACACAGACAGCGGGAGAGGCGACGGCGACGTCGAGTCAAAGGCCGTGCACCGCAGACCGAGTGACGCGACGCGATACGACACGACGACCACATGTCACCATCCAGATGCAACTGACACCCAACCAAATTCCCAGTTGAAGAAACTAGAGTTTCATCTTTATATATACACATCAAATGGGGTAGGTGGCTCAGTGGTATCGAGTCAGCCTGTGGATTTTGAAACAAATAATTTTCATCAATTTAAATCTACCCCTGTGGCTCTCTCTCCATTAATATCTTTAGAGGCCGTGATTTGACGGCTGGTAACCGTACTTCACGCGAAGAAATATATCACTTACTGAGATATGTTTAGGCAGAGTGTCACACTCAGTAATGTAGTAGTTTCTAAACTTTTTCTCTCAGCGACATCTTTTTTCCGTAAAAAATTGTCGCGCTCCCCTCATTTTTATAACAGCCTAATTTCAAAATTCGTAAATAATTTATTTTATAGAATACAAAAAAATGAGCACTATAAACAAATATTTGTTATAACAAATCTTTTTCTTAACCTAAAATTTTGTTTATTACAACATAATAATAGAACAAAATAATGTAACAATATTTATAAACATAAAATTGTAATAAGATTGGAAATTATATTTAATTTAAATTAGGCATATTTAATACAATATAATCATAATTTTTGAGTGTGCTGAATGGGAGCTTGTTTTTACTTCCTTGTACGAAGTAAAGGAAGTATTGTAATCGCGAAAATTTTCGGTTCTCAGATTTCAACGGAAATAGGTGTTTTGGCCCTCCCTGAATCCATTTTGACTAATTTCGTCATGCCGTCTGTACGTACGTATCTCGCATAACTCAAAAACGGTAAGCCGTAGAAAATTGAAACTTTATATTTAGGACTGTTATAACATCTAGTTGTGCACCTCCCTTTTTGGTCATTATACAACTACCGGAAGTGGTGCTTTACTTGAAGCCTATAATAGATTTTCATGAAAAACTATATTCAAATATAATTTAAAACTTTCCAAATTTGGTATATAAGACTACTATATCAATGGAAATAACATAATAGATTTTGGTTAAAATAGACTAACCGGAAGTGGCACATTACATGAAGCTGCTAACAGTTTTCCTTGAAAAAAATGGTATTATTTTAATTTTAGAAATAAATGCTGCAAATAAAAGTTTTAGAGAATTAAATTCTGCGTCTAGCACATTAAGAATTTTTAAATTAGCTTTTTGCATAAACGAGATATCTAAATTTAAATATTATATATTTTTTGATTTTTTTTAAATTAAGTTTGCTATGGATTAGAACAAAAAATAAAAGATTTAATGTCAAATATGTGCAATTAAAAAAATATCTATAGTTTAATACGTGTACAAGGAAGTCATGTGGTGTCCACATCAGATTTTTTAGTTTCTCGAACCGGGGAGTCATTGAAAATATCGCCACTCGCAATTCTTTTTCAACGAATAATCGAGTTCGATATTTTGTCTTTAAAACAGCTACAGCGGAAAAGCCTGTTTCACACAAATAAGATGTTACGAAAGGTAATAAAATTTCTAAGGCTTTGTTTGTTAAACTAGGGAAATTTTACTGTGAGAGAATGTGTTCGTAAGCCTCAATTATATTTTTATATAGCGCCCCCCCCCCTAAGGGGGCGTGCCCCACAGTTTGGAAACCACTGCAGTAATGGGTAAAAAGCGTGATGATATATTTATTTATATACTATACATATCTTAAAAACTAAACAAAATATGAAGACGCGAATTCTACATACATGTTTCTTGTTCGCTATGTTCACTATCCCGCTAACCCAAGATATTCTAGTTTCTCATTAATATTATATCTCGTCGATGACGTCACAACGTCTAGCCAAGGTTGGACGGAAACTTTGCGCTTGTTGTAAAATTCAATCCGGCCACAGTTTAGATTTCCCGGAAAGAATGAAAACAAATTATCCTCCTTGGAGAGCAAAGAAAAAACCAGAAACAGAAACTAAGTTTGTATAAATCTTCCTCGGTTGTCGCTTGCCATCAGTTGCCATGACGGCAACTCTGCCAATCCCACAGGACATCTAATACCAAATTTATTCCTGTAGGATTTAATTGCGTGAAGAGATTCTTCCACAGTGCCTCAATCATTTTATTGCTGTGACGTCACGACAACATCTAATTGTGTTTTGTTTTGTTGTTTGATGTTGTTGTTTAATTAGCTTTTGAGAAATGTGTTCGAGGATCCCACAGTCGAGAATTATTAGCTGTTGTGAATATTAAGTAGCGAGATTGGTTTGAAACACTTTCAAATTAATTTCAGAAGTGTGCTATTCATTATTTATTTATCAGTTGGTTAGTTAATATATTCTTGTATCGTAATTTTTAACAAGGAGGTTTAATTCAAATTCTGAACAACTCGTATGAAGTTTTATTTAATTAGTTACACACGCAAGAAACCTTCAATCACATCCATCTATTCGCTCCTATACGTACACCTGTTTCAATCATCTTTCACTTACATCTACTCCTCTAACAATGAATCTAAAAAGATAAGAAATTAAGGCAGCATCTTTATGTGCTTAATTTGAATGTAAATTTCACACAATTGCAGTTAGGCACTCAATTATAAGAACAGGAAACGAATCAAACAAAATAAATGCAAGGAATTCAATCTATATCTAAACAACTAATCTAAGATTACATTTATCCATTTATTCATAGAGCGTTCTTCTTTAATTTCAGCAACATACATCTGTTTCATTCGACATACGTTCCATACATACATAACATCACGCTATATTCCATTAAATGGGGTAGCACGAACCCGTCAACATTCTCAACCACATTAACACTTCCTCCATACGAACTCTTTCCTTCCTCACAACCAAAATCCATCATCACACAACAAACATTCATCCATTCGCTACGTTCCACATGCCTAAATCATCATTGATGCATCATCAGTGGCCGCGGAAGTGCGGCAACCCCTGTTCAGGACACAAAAAATAAAATACGAGTACGAATTCAATTCCAGCTTCAGAATCGTCAGCCGAAAGGTCATTCAGCGGGGTTCGTCGAATTTTGACTTGGAGCCGTACTTCAATGTTACAAAAACGACTGTTTCATTTAGTTTTTTTTTCATATAAACAACATTAAAACATTGGACATTGATTTAAATAAGATTATTAAAATATTCATCAATAAAACCGCAGAGCGAATGACAGTTTTCGGAGCAATAGAGTAAAATTGTCTTTTTCAATTTATACAGATGTAAAAACTTTATAAAACTGTTACATTAATTGACAAAAACAAATTATATTATTAATATAAGGCAGGGTTCGAAGATATATATCAATCGATATATATCATGATATTTATTTTGATATATATCATCATATTTTTGCAATGATATATATGCATTATATAAAAATATCAAATAGTTTTGGAGATATAGCCTCCGGAAAAGTGAAATTTTTCGAATTTTTCAGTTTTTCTACTTTTCCGAGGCTATATCTCGAAAACTAAATGTGATATGAAAACGCGCTCAACGGCATTAATTTTCTCGTGCTTCAGTTAACTTATAAACATAGTTTCAGCGATTTTTATTTTGTTTCTATTTTCCGCCAAAAAAATCGCAAAAAGCGGTTTTTTAACATTTTCTCGAAAACCAGAAGTCATATGCATTTGAAGATTGCACCACTGGATTCAGTGGGTCAAAATACATATGTATGTAAATTTTCGTTTTAATAATCCTACGATTAAGGATTTTTGGGAAAATTGAATTAAAATCTGAAAAAACCAAAGGGGTACCCCTTAGGAAATAATTAAAAATATTAAATTGCATAAAATTGTATGAAAATTTGCTTATAAGTCAATTCGGACACGGGGAATTCAACGCCGTTGAGCGCATTTCCATATCTTGTTTAGTTTTTGAGATATAGCCTCCGGAAAAGTGAAATTTTTCGAATTTTTCAGTTTTTCTAAATGTGTACAAAAACTAAAATTAAAAAATAAATATCCAAAAAGTGATATTTATCTGATATATATCCTATATATCAGATATTTTGATATTTATTATAAATATCATGATATTTACGAACCCTGATATAAGGTATCTCACCTAATTATTCATTTTAATTACCTAAATTTATCTGTGTTCAATTTTTACTCCGGTCAAAAAAATTTCGCAACCCCTTTCGAAAAAAGGTTCCACGGTCTTTGTGCATCATATATTAATATATTCCGGATAAATAAATAAATAAATATGTTTGTATGAGGGGTGTGAGTATCTCCTCAACCACCTCCTTACACAACTCTCATCAATTACATGATTACAGTGTTTAATATCTGACATCATCATCATCATCATCTGTTTCAGGCAGCAACGTGTTCGCTCGCTGGGTTCATGTGCTGATGCAGCGTGCAGCGCACAGGTACAGACTTGTGGCTGGTCTGGGTGCATGGACCGCGATGCAGGGTGGCCAACCCACGGGACCGCATTCCACTGTGGTCCCCCTTGCCCCCCAGAGTGGCGCTATGCTCGCCAGACAGAGACAGAGAGCTGTGATGCATATACAACCTGCTTTTGCACACTACTGATGAGATTGAGAGACTTTATCAATATTCCTACAGGGGTTGTACTCAATAATCACGAATATGTACGAACCAATAGAAATAAATTAAAAAACACTAGGTTAGTTTCAAATAATGTAAAGTTTATTTTACAATACGTATTTCGGTCGACTAGACCATCATATCTTGTTCACCTGATGATGGTCTAGTCGACCGAAATACGTATTGCAAAATAAACTTTACATTATTTGAAACTAACCTAGTGTTTTTTAATTTAATTTTATTATAAAATGTTTCAACGAGAACCGACAGTTAAATCTATCGAATTTACGAACCAATAGAATTGATAATTAATCAATTAAATGGAAGCTATTCTCATTGTTTTCCACTTGTGAAATTATTTACCCCTGTGGCTCCTCCTCCACTAACATCTTTAAGGGAACGTTATTTGACGGCACTTCACGCGAAGAAATATATCACCTACCGAAATCTGCTTCGGCAGAGTGCCACACACAGTAATGAGTAAAAGGCGTGATGATATATTTATTTTATTTTAATAAAATATTTTGAAATGGCAATTTTTTGCAAAATATAACTCGTAAAGAACAGGAATTAAATTCCAGTTTTACAAGCTTATAGTGGAATTAGAACCACTCAAAAATAATCTTCTTTTTACTTCCTTGTACGAAATAAAGGAAGTATTGTAATCGCGAAAATTTTCGGTTCTCAGATTTCAACGGAAATAGGTATTTTGGCCCTCCCTGAATCCATTTTGACTAATTTCGTCGTGCCGTCTGTACGTACGCATAACTCAAAAACGGTAAGCCATAGAAAATTGAAACTTTATATTTATATTATCTAGTTGTGCACCTCCCTTTTTGGTCATTATACAACTATCGGAAGTGGTACTTTACTTGAAGCTTATAATAGATTTTCATGAAAAACTATATTCAAATATAATTTAAAACTTTCCAAATTTGGTATATAAGACTACTATATCAATGGAAATAACAATAGATTTTGGTTAAAATAGACTAACCGGAAGTGGCACATTAACGAAGCTGCTAACAGTTTTCCTTGAAAAAAATGGTATTATTTAATTTTAGAAATAAATACTGCAAATAAAAGTTTTAGGGAATTTAATTCTGCGTCTAGCACATCAAGAATTTTTAAATTAGCTTTTTGCATAAACGAGATATCTAAATTTAAATATTATATATTTTTAGATTTAAAAAAAAAAATTAAGTTTGCTATGAATTAGAACAAAAAATAAAAGATTTAATGTCATATATGTATAGTTTAATACCCGTACAAGGAAGTCATGTGGTGTCCACATCAGATTTGTTTAATTATATGGATATAAGTTGAAGTAAACGAGATTTGAACGCATGTCATTTCGATTGTTAATTAAACTTGACTGAAGATATTGTTGCAGAAAAAGAATAAAGAGTAAAAGAATCGCAAGTTGTCGAGTTTGTCTGCTAGAAAACAGATGTAGGGATGTTTCCGCAAGTGACCGCTACTTGCCGCCACCGTCGCCACGCTATTCATTCTCAGTTAATTGTATTTCCTTGAAGTACTTGCCTCCTGGGTCTGAATCCCACACCGCTTTCATTCCCCGAATACATTACATCACCGACAACATCATACATGATCTGAATCTGATATCAAACGTTTAGTTATTTGTATGCCAAGGGCAGAAAGTGAGACATTTCTTCCCGAAGGAATCGTTTCATTCCTCGAGACGAACACGAGAGGGAATAATGATACTTTCTTCACGAGGGTAACATACAATTTTTAATGTATATTAAATTATAAAGAGAAAATTTGGAACCTATGAACTTGGGTCATATCCTTGAAAGCAACTAAGCTACGGTCGTCTATGAATCAAATCTGATTTTATTTCAATTTTCCCTCCATTTTTGTTATAAGTCATAGACAGCTTCAAACACATGACTTTCAGAAACAGAAAGATTTGACACAAGAATCGCCTGCAGTCACACTGCTGTTTTAAGAAGAATAGTAACATAAATAAATAAATAATTCCATTATGGGGTACCCGGGTTCAATCTCCACAGTCGACAAACAATTTTCACCAAATTAAATCTACCCATATGGCTCCCCTTCCACTAATATCTTTGAGAACCGTGATTTGACGGCTGGTAACCGCACTTCACGCGAAAAAATATATCACCTACCGAGATCTACTTCGGAAGAATGCCACACCCAGTAATAGGTAAAGGGCGTGATGATATATTTATTTATTTTATTTTTATAGTAAGCATTTGAAATATTTAATTCATATTTTTTTAAGTAAATATTTAATTAATGTGAATCAAATTAAATTATAAAAGTACACTTGTAACAAAATGTTCTGTGTACGTTCCTAGTCCAGAACGTCTATTTTAATTCGTGTAAAGTTGGCAACTCGTTAAAATAAAGTTCATTGTTGTCACCTGACAAATGAAAATTAAAGTAAATTAAATAAATATATCATCACGCCTTTTACTCATTACTGGGTATGGTACTCTGCCTAAGCAGATCTTGGTAAGTGATATATTTTTTCGCGTGAACAGCCGTCAAATCGCGGCCCTCAAAGATATTAGTGGAGGGGGAGCCACAGGGGTAGATTTAAATTGGTGTAAATTGTTTGTCGGCTGTGGGGATCGAACCAGGGTTCTCAAGATCCACCAACCAGATTTTAAGTGAAAATTAATTGCAGGATGAATTTTTCAAGAAAACCGTTAATAGTTATTTACGCCGGCCAGCGTAGTAAATTAATTTTTACAGGCGAGTTGATAAGTTTGTCGGGCGAGCCTTCAAATCCAGTGAAACCAGTAAATATTAATTGCAAGCCTACTGCGTACAAAGTTTTATTTTAAGTGATATATTTGTCGCGTGAAGTGCGGTTACCAGCCGTCAAATCACGGCCCTAAAAGATGTTAGTGGAGGTGGAGCCACAGAGGTAGATTTAAATTGGTGAAAATTGTTTATCGGCTGTGGGGATCGAACCAGGGTTCTCAAGATCCACCAACCAGATTTTAAGTGAAAATTAATTGCAGGATGAATTTTTCAAGAAAACCGTTAATAGTTATTTACGCCGGCCAGCGTAGTAAATTAATTTTTACAGGCGAGTTGATAAGTTTGTCGGGCGAGCCTTCATAATCCAGTGAAACCAGTAAATATTAATTGCAAGCCTACTGCGTACAAAGTTTTATTTTAAGTGATATATTTGTCGCGTGAAGTGCGGTTACCAGCCGTCAAATCACGGCCCTAAAAGATGTTAGTGGAGGTGGAGCCACAGAGGTAGATTTAAATTGGTGAAAATTGTTTATCGGCTGTGGGGATCGAACCAGGGTTCTCAAGATCCACAGGTATGTTCTATTAGGGTTATGAAAAAGAAAATTATTTATCTATCAGATTGCAAGTGCAGCTTTATAATACTCAAACAAATAATAGTATTTCGTGACAGTCTGCAATTGCAGTTCTCAAAAAGTACCGGTTTAATAAGTAAAGAACAGGTGGCAACAGATAAGCACAAAGAATTGAACTTGAAAGAGTAATAATGAGGAAAATAAAAAAGCAAATTCCAGCGACCGTCTGAGGTTGAGATGCACTCCCCTCCCAAGTATTCGTCTCCGTGGAATTCCTAAAACGTCGAATTGAAAACGTCGTGTTTCGCGGTCGAAGCTTTTTATCTCGTTTTAAGGTGAACGATCGTAATCAAGTTTGGGGTTTGGTAAAAAGGATTGAATTACAAGTATCAAAGCTCTCTCTGTCTGTCTCTGTTTCTCCCCGCTCCCCGCTCCACGCAACGCATTTTATAATAAAGCGTAATTGATTAACAGGTCAATGTAATTAACTAGAGACGCGATCAAAGTATTCTAGTTCTGCGGGCTCAAACGCACGGAAATTATGCTTCAAATGAATTTAGCAGAGATGACAAGGCTTGGGTTTCGTGACTCGACGTTCGTTTCACACTTCATTTACACTTCAAATCATCATAAAGCGAAGATATGTTACACTCCTACTTTTATATTTTACATTTTCTTTTATTACAAGTCAATCAATGGGGTAGGTGGCTCAGTGGTATCGAGTCGGTCTGTGGATCTTGAGAACCCTGGTTTGATCTCCACAGCCGACAAACAATTTTCACCAATTTAAATCTAGCCCTGTGGCTCCCCCTCTACTAACATCTTTGGGAGCCGTGATTTGATGGCTGGTAACCGCACTTCACGCGAAAAATATATCACTTACCGAGATCTGCTTAGGCAGAGTGCCATATCCAGTAATGTGTAAAAAGCGTGATGAAATATTTATTTATTTTTTTATCCAACAGGATTAAATATCTCAAATATTATTATTAGTTACATGGAATAAATAAATATATCATCACGCCTTTTACTCATTACAGGGTGCGGCACTCTGCCGGGCCAGATCTCGGTAAGTGATATTTCTTCGCGTAAAGTGCGGTTACCTGCAGTCAAATCACGGCCTTCAAATATATTTGTGGAGCCATATGAGCAGGGTTCGTAAATATCATGATATTTATAATAAATATCAAAATATCTGATATATAGGATATATATCAGATAAATATCACTTTTTGGATATTTATTTTTTAATTTTAGTTTTTGTACACATTTAGAAAAACTGAAAAATTCGAAAAATTTCACTTTTCCGGAGGCTATATCTCAAAAACTAAACAAGATATGGAAATGCGCTCAACGGCGTTGAATTCCCCGTGTCCGAATTGACTTGTAAGCAAATTTTCATACAATTTTATGCAATTTAATATTTTTAATTATTTCCTAAGGGGTACCCCTTTGGTTTTTTCAGATTTTAATTCAATTTTACCAAAAATCCTTAATCGTAGGATTATTAAAACGAAAATTTACATACATATGTATTTTGACCCACTGAATCCAGTGGTGCAATCTTCAAATGCATATGACTTCTGGTTTTCGAGAAAATGTTAAAAAACCGCTTTTTGCGATTTTTTTGGCGGAAAATTGAAAAAAAATAAAAATCGCTGAAACTATGTTTATAAGTTAACTGAAGCACGAGAAAATTAATGCCGTTGAGCGCGTTTTCATATCACATTTAGTTTTTGAGATATAGCCTCGGAAAAGTAGAAAAACTGAAAAATTCGAAAAATTTCACTTCTCCAGAGGCTATATCTCAAAAACTAAACAAGATATGGAAATGCGCTCAGCGGCGTTGAATTCCCCGTGTCCGAATTGACTTATAAGCAAATTTTCACACAATTTTAAGCAATTTAATATTTTTAATTATTTCCTAAGGGGTACCCCTTTGGTTTTTTCAGATTTTAATTCAATTTTACCAAAAATCCTTAATCGTAGGATTATTAAAACGAAAATTTATATACATATGTATTTTGACCCACTGAATCCAGTGGTGCAATCTTCAAATACATATGACTTCTGGTTTTCGAGAAAATGTTAAAAAACCGCTTTTTGCGATTTTTTTGGCGGAAAAATCGCTGAAACTATGTTTATAAGTTAACTGAAGCACGAGTAAATTAATGCCGTTGAGCGCGTTTTCATATCACATTTAGTTTTTGAGATATAGCCTCGAAAAAGTAGAAGAACTGAAAAATTCGAAAAATTTCACTTCTCCGGAGGCTATATCTCAAAAACTATTTGATATTTTTATATAATGGATATATATCATTGCAAAAATATGACGATATATATCAAAATAAATATCATGATATATATCGATCGATATATATCTTCGAACCCTGCATATGAGTATATTTAATTTGGTGAAAATTGTTTGTCGACTGTGGGGATCAAACCAGGGTTCGTGCCACCTACCCTATAATGAAATTATTTATTTATTTATGTTACGCTGTACAACAGGAACTGGACTCATCGAGGCGCAGTGTGGTAGTTCATATAATTTTTAGTTTGAGTGAGATTCGAACTTGAGATTATGAACACATATTCTCGCTTTTCAAGCAACAATTCTACCCACATATTTTAATGAGACAAAGGTACTGTTTTTGTTGTCTACATAAGATTAATATTGCTGTCGCTTATATTTCTTTGTTTTTTTTTCCCTTTTATTTTGTGTTTGCTAGTAGTGGTTCTGTGTTGTTCTTATTTGTAGCTATTTAGAAATTAAGGGGTAAGGCCACTCTAAAATTTTTTAAAAATGCATTTTTTTATTTGCTTAAATTATAGTTTAAACCCTTAGGAATAAGGGACAATTAATTTAAATGCCGCGCGGAAGTATTTCAGAGGGAAAAAAGCATATATCTATTAGTACTAGTATATATATGTATATATATGACTCGAAACTTTAAACGCGTTTTTCTCGAAATCTATTTTCAAAATCGGGCGAAAAGAAATCTGAAATACTAATTGATGGATCGTGCTGAATCATTTTATTTCGTATTCTAGATATAAAATACTCAAAAACTACGGGGGCTTTTTTTTAAAGTGCTTCATTCGTTTTTTATGGTCGTTTTTATACAGAAATTTAGTCCCGAATAATGAACTTTTTTTCAAACGTGCGCCATTTTGTTAAAAATCAAAATTTTCAAAATCCAGCCCGTAGTTTTTTAGAGTATACATCAGAGATTAAGAAAACATATCCCTTTTTGATCCAAGTCTATTGCTGTTCCCGGAATGTTCTCGCCCGATTTGCCCTACGCGCCGAGATGAGTCGCCATTTTTTTTAATTTCTGACAATTTTGAATATTTTCTATAAAAAATTTTTTTAAATAAAGTTTAAAGAGCACTAAATAAAGATCCAAAAACAGTTCTTAAGCAGCACGTTTAGATTTCGTTAAAAAAATCTAGAAAATGACCCTTTTTTTCCTTGTCTAGAGTGGCCTTACCCCTTAATATTATCTTGTAGTACAGAGTAACATAAATAAATAAATAGTCAGTACGTTATTGAATTGAAATAAATGCCATAAGTTGTGAAACATCCTGTATATTTTTTAAATAAAAAACAACAAAGACAAAATTAATTGTCTTTGAATGCTCACTTGGTGAAACTAGGTTTAATAATAAAATATCAAACTAAACACTTGTTTAAATCTCACAAAATTCAGCCTTCAAGTCAACTTATGAGGTCATCTTCAGATGCTGTATATTCTTAAAATCTAAAATGCAATTATAAAATAATTGAATATTTATGAATGTATTGAGCCCCAGAGGTGTTTTTCCACAGCTAGTAAATGATTGAACAATGACAATTACAAGCATCACACGTTTCCACCCTCTTCACCCCTAGTCCTCATGCACCCCACATGAAACAAGTGAACGGCTTACGATAATAATTCACACGATTTTGTCTCCGCGGCGAGACGGCCAAGTTTCAAATTGAACACAGCGTTTAATTAATGAAAGTAATTAACGATAGTGATGCATGCGCGCGCCTACAAACTTCTACCCTTCCTTCTCCATCCTTCACCCCCTCCACCACAACCCCTGTGTTGTATGTGAAGAGTTTAATGGGCCCTACGAACACGAATAATTTATCAAAACCGCCATTTTGCTTGGCGGAATCTCGACAACTTTAATATTCATTTGATTGTACTATATAAGGTTATTCATTTTATTTTGAAATTCACCTTGCATGCATGCACACTGCTGTTAATTATAATTACTAGTTTATATAATGTTTCCAGTTGAAATAATACTAGGATAAATGACTCAACGTTCGTTTCACATTTCATTTACTCTTCAAATAATCACAAAGCGGAGAACACTCCTACTTTTATATTTTACATTTTCTTTCATTGCCAATCAATCAATGGGGTAGGTGGCTCAGTGGTATCGAGTCGGTCTGTGGATCTTGAGAACAATTTTCACCAAATTAAATCTACCCCTGTGGCTCCCCCTCTACTAACATCTTTGGGGGCCGTAATTTGACGGCTGGTAACCGCACTTTACGCGAAGAAATATATCACTTACCGGCAGTGTGCCACACCCAGTAATGGGTAAAAGGCGTGATGATTTATTTATTTATTTATACCAATCAATCCAATAGGATCAAATATTTCAAATATTATTATTAGTTACATGGAATAAATAAATATATCATCACGCCTTTTACCCATTACTGGGTGTGGCACTCTTCCGGGCCAGATCTCGATAAGTGATATATTGCTTCGCGTGCAGTTATAGGCCGTCAAATCACGGCCCCCAAAGATATTAATGGAGGAGGAGCCTTATTTTGAAATTCATCTTGCATGCATACTGCTGTTAATTATAATTACTAGTTTATATAATGTTTCCAGTTGAAATAATACTAGTTGAGAATAGTAGAGGTGTAAGTTGATGACCCTTTTAGTTTGTTCCAGTCCATACATTTGAACAGGACGATCTGAACAGAGAAAAGAGGATAAAAGTCGCCATTTATCTTGCTTTGAAGCTAGTAGAGAAGTAAAAGAATCCAAAACCGTACAGCAATGCAAACAGGAGAACGCGAGTGCAGGCGATGTATGCACACTGAACAATGCAGTGTATTTGTTGTGTTGGGCAACTTTGAAGAATCGAGAACTTTCACAGAAAACAGATAAATTATTCACAATTCAATTTATAATCTGCAGCAAACGATTGCCAACTATTCTTGACTTAACTTTATTTTATATTTATTTGTGACGATGGAGGTTCGACCTCTACAATACCAATTCAGGGTGGCGATTCAAGTAACATTAATAAATTCCCTGACTTTCCCTGATTAGGTAAAAAAATTCCCTGACTTCTAGAATATTGACTTATTTATGAATTTATGGTTACATTTCATATATTATATCATATATTGTAATATAATTGTTTTTTTTTTATTAAATTTATAGTAAAAGCAAAATCAATTTGTGTTTCTAAACAGGCAAAGACACAACCTTAAATATTGCATACAGAAAAAACATAGCGCGGTAGAACCGTTAGACAAAACAAAACAGTTTTCAATTAGTAAACATCCTTCGGTTATATTTTCATAGATGGCGGTTCTCACTCTTAAGAAGCAATAAAGGGTATTTGTTGCCAATAAAGGTATACTATCTATCTAATAAAGGGTATTCTGCCAATAAAATCTAAAAATAACTAAATACATTTTGAAATAAAAGTAGTTATTTTTGTAAAATTTAATTAAAAAATTTAAAGAACAAAATACTTTTTTCCCTGACATGGAATAAAATTCCGTGACTTTTCACTGACTTTTCCAGAAATATAAAATACCCTGACTTTTCCCGGTTTTCCAGGTTAGTCGCCACCCTGAAATTGCAGAACTTTATAAAGAATGTTTATTGTACATACTTTTGTACGTTCCTGTATTCTACATTATTTCACATATCAATAAACATAGAATAAATATAAATAAAATAAATAAATATATCATCACGCCTTTTACGCATCACTGGGTGTGGCACTCTGCCTAAGCAGATCTCGGTAAGTGATATATTTTTTCACGTGAAGTGCGGTTACCAGCAGTCAAATCACGGCCTCCAAAGATATTAGTGGAGGAGGAGCCACAGAGGTAGATTTTTTAAATTGGTGAAAATTGTTTGTCGGCTGTCGGGATAAATAAATATATTATCCCGCCTTTTACCCATTACTGGGTGTGGCACTCTGCCTAAGCAGGTCTCGGTAACTGATACATTTTTTTGAGTGAAGTGCGGTTACCAGCCGTCAAATCACGGCCCTCAAAGATATTAATTGTGGGGGAGCCACAGGGGTAGATTTAAATTGGTGAAAATTGTTTGTCGCCTGTGGGAATCGAACCAGAGTTCTTAAGATCCACAGGCCGACTCGATACCACTGAGCCACCTACCCCATTAAATAATAGCTATTTATGAAACTAGTAAGGAAATGAAGCTTATTACCTTACGCATGTGAAATTTGCAGAACGAGGCGTAGCCGAGTTATGTAAACACATAAGTAAAGTAATAACCTTCATTTTCTCACTAGTTTCATACAATATTTTTTCTACTTCCGTTCTTCCGCACCAGTTAAATAATGCAGTTCATTACCTAACTCAAATAAGTGAAATAAAACGTCTATTTCCAAACGGAAGTAGAAAAATAAATAAATATATCATTACGCCTTTTACCCATTACTAGGTGTGGCACTATTCCGTAAGCAGATCTAGGTAAGTGATAAATTTCTTCGCGTGAAGTCCGGTTACCAGTCGTAAAATCACGGCCCTCAAAGATATTAGTGGAGGAGGAGCCACAGGGGTAGAAAAGATATTTTTCGATTGTTCCACAGAGAACGTCAACCTTACGATGACAAATGAGAGCGTCATTGTCAACTTTTCATAGCAATCGTAGAAAAAAATGTATTTTATTTATGTTAGTAACACATATTTGTAGAACAAATGCTTTGATATTTCTAGTAAAAATAAATCTTGTGAATGAATGTAAAGGAATTTGATTGTACCGAAATAAATTTCCAATAATCCTACAGATAAAAATAATTTACGCTGTGAAATTTCCTGTGTAACACCGATACATTTTTCCTAAAGGCAGTTTTTAAATCTTGACAAAGAGCATATGAATTTTCTTTTGACGTATTTTAAGCCAATGAATCACTTTTATGTTCTGGATATAAAAGAGTCTACATTCGATTTTAACATGGCTGCTTACAGGACACTGGATTATAATTTAGAAATTAAGTTTTAATCTGCTGCGATGTTCATAATTGATTAATGGCTGGTCTGGCGACGAGAAGACAGCGATGACGACACGCATGAAGACACAAACAAAAAACTCAACAAACTTGATTTCAATTCGAGGATTAACAAAGAATACTGTTACTCACTAATTAATCGCTTCAAACTTAAAAAGCACAGAAGCGGACTTGGAATATTTCACATATAACTATCCAACAATTTAAAGTAGAGTGGTGTGGATAGCGATATGGAATTCGAATCCGAGGATCCCGAGTTTGAATCCCACTCAAGCTACTACACTGCAGCTCGGTAAGTGTGGACCTTGTACTGTAATTGGGATTAAGTTCCTGTTTTACAGCGTAACATAAATAAATAAATAATGGTGGTAGCACAAGCTTTGTTTTTGGGTGTTTTAAGAGCACAGTTTTAACATGTTAGAGATAGCTAAAACACCCAAATACACTGCTCTTAAAACAGGCAAAAACAGAGCTTGTGCTACTAATTGAATGATTTTTTTCGTCCGTGTTTATAAAAGATATACGAACATACAGGGTGTTTCAGGACTAGTGTAACAAACTTTAACTGCTTATTCCTGAGGTCATTTTGAGCCAAAAATGTCATATGAACATAGGTCCTATTCCTTCTAGTTACCAAAATACAAGAGGTTGAAGTTCTATAAATGACACGAAATTTACAAATTTTTTTAATTAAGATACTTTCGGAAAAGAAGAGTTTTATTGAAAAGTCATACCTTATTTGTCTTAATTAATTTTATTTATTAATATTAACGAATACGATTTAGAGAACAAAACATAAAATGACACAATTAAATAAACACAGAACAACATAACCAAACATGAAATAGGTTAACATAATATGAAATAAGATAACAAATTTTAAAAAAATTACAGCAGGTGTTCAAAATGAGCGCCTTGAACTCGTATGCATGTTATTATTAATAAATAAAATTAATTAAGACAAATAAGGTATGACTTTTCAATAAAACTCTTGTTTTCCGAAAGTATCTTGATTACAAAAATTTTAAAATGTCGTGTTATTTATAGAACTTCAACCTCTTGTATTTTGGTAACTAGAAGAAATAGGACCTATGTTCATATGACATTTTTGGCTCAAAATGACCTCAGGAATAAGCTGTTAAAGTTTGTTACACTAGTCCTGAAACACCCTGTATATACGTACAGATTATGACAAATACAATTTAAAATTGTCCTTCTCTGTCACATGGTAATATGCAATTCATCATTGTCTGTCTGGACAAATTATAGTGTTCTAGAATTTTCTGCAGCGTTTATTATTTAAACGGCTATTCTACGTTTTTGCATAAACCTCTTGTGAAATAATGAACATTAATCACAAACTTGCTATGCTATGCACTACGTTACACCAGAGCTACACCAGCACTAAACTAGAGCACTAGAACCGACCGTTCTTTTATACATATACAAAACAGATTGAGAAGAATGGTGTTAGAAGAGAGGGTGTAAGTCGGTTCAGATGCTTTGAGTATGTGGAACGAATATCGAATAAAAGATTGTTGAAATTAATACAGAGAGATCCTTAGAAATAAATATCATCATCTGTAGCGCTACAGCCCAAATTGGGCCTGGGCCTACCGGACACACCAAGCCGCAGTTTTAGTACTGCCGTACTGCCGGTTTTCGTAGTCGAATGCTACATTATTTAAGGCGTATAAGTGACTAGCTTATAGCGCCCGAGTGTGAGAAATACATGTAACTGTATTTTATATTTTACGACAAATCACACATTGTCGACAGGCGGATTCGAACTGACGAACCTTGGTTCAGGTGACGTCACAGTATGTTAAGAGATGTGCTGTAACACGCTCGGCCACCGCGCCTGTAGAAATAAATATATGGATATGATTTAAATCTACCCCTCCACTAATATCTTTGGGGGCCGTGATTTGACGGCTGTTCACTCGCATAAATATATCACTTACCAAGATCTGCTTAGGCAGAATGTCACACTAAGTAATGGGTAAAAGGCGTAATGATATATTTATTTATTTATATTTGAATGAAGGTTTGTTGAATGAATGAAAGAAGAGACAAGGGTGTATGAAAGGAATTATGAATGTGGATGAAGATTGTGACAAAAATTAATATAGGTTGTGTTACGGGTTAGACCTTATTATTTATTAATTTATTTATGTTACGTTGTACAACAGGAATTTAATCCCAATTACAGTACAGGGTCCGCACTCACCGAGCCGCAGTGTAGTAGTTTATATAATTTTTAGCTTAAGCGCGATACAATAATAAATTAATTATTAGTAAATAAATAAAATAAATATATCATCACGCCTTTTATCCATTACTTGGTGTGGTACTCTGCCTAAGCAGATCTCGGTAAGTGATATATTCCTTCGCGTGAAGTCAAATCACGGCACTCAAAGATATTAGTGAAGAGGGAACCACAGGGTTAGATTTAATTGTTTGTCGGCTGTGGGGATCAAACCAGGGTTTTCAAGATCCACAGGCCGACTGAGCTAGCTACCCCATTATATAAGTATAGAATTGTTGATGTATATCTTCAGAACGCACGTGCGTCCGTCGTGTTCTTGTGATCCCCTCAATTAATTCCTCATTAGCGACTTGTGACAGGGGGCAGTGTCAACAAAACACTGACGAAGGCACGCGATACGACGATTTTTCATGCACAGCCAGCTTGTGACGTCACAACACAACAGGAAACACGGTTTAATAATGCGTAATGCGTTTACTATGTTCATGTACCTTCCTTATTCAATTATCTTAGCAACTTCAACAAGAAATAGTCGAGATTGAGTTGAGATTTTTAATCTTTTCTTTTCGTTTACAAGACTGGCGTTATCGGTCTTCAATACCGTTCTTTCGACGACAAAAACTTCCAGTTTCAAATTTATTGACTGTTTGTCATGTTATTATTACTTGTAGAAGAGACACATTTAATTTTGGGGATCAAATCTTGAAATCAATTCAACTATCTGCAATTGTAGAGCACCTACTCCAGTTCAATTTCCACAACAGACAATATCTATTTATCTTGAGAACCCTGGTTCGATTCCCACAGCCGACAAACAATTTTCACCAATTTAAATCTACCCCTGTGGCTTCCCCTCCACTTTGGGGGGCCGTGATTTGACAGCTGGTAGCCGCACTTCACACAAAGAAATATATCACTTACTGAGATCTACTTAGGCAGAGAGCCATACCTAGTAATGGGTAAAAGGCGTGATGATATATTTATTTGTAAAAGCTTTTTCAACTTTTAATATCTTTGGTGGCCGTGATTTGACGGCTGTTCACGCGCATAAATATATCACTTACCGAGATCTGCTTAGGCAGAGTGCCACACCCAGTATTGGGTAATCATAATTGATGTCCGAATTTAAATTAAAACTTGTAAAATCTGCAATTGCAGAAGTGTAGGAATAACAAGTCGTGATGATGATTTTATTTATTTGTATTTTAGCAGGAGTCTAATTATTTGGAAATTGCGCGCAATTCGCGATGCTAATTAAGATTGCAGCAAGTAAATTTGCATTACAACTTAAGATAAGCTATCATTGAGAAATGTTAATTAATATTAACACTGTAATTAATTCATGTTTTGCAAAAGAATTCCGTGTTATTCAGACTTTAAATATGTATTGGTTCGCCAGTAAACAACATTTAAAATTTATTATTTTATTATCACTTGTTCATAAAATAAATGTGACTGCAAAAATTACACGGAATTTTATCACTCATTAGTCATCAAAAAATGAAAAGTTGGAAAATTATACATTGAACATGTGACCACAAGAATGAACAGCTGATGAGTAATTAACAGTTCATTGTTCTTTCCTTGACAGAAGTAGAGCTGCGGTCACATACAGAAAATAAATAAATACCATCATCACGTCTTTGATAAACTAGAACTAAAAAATCTGATGTGGACACCACATGACTTCCTTGTACGCGTATTAAACTATAGATAATTGCACATATTTGATATAAAACCTTTTATATCCATAGCAAACTTAATTAAAAAAAAAAAAAATATATAATATTTAAATTTAGATATCTCGCTTATGCAAAAAGCTAATTTAAAAATTCTTAATGTGCTAGACGCAGAATTTAATTCTCTAAAACTTTTATTTGCAGCATTCATTTCTAAAATTAAAATAATACCATTTTTTTTCAAGGAAAACTGTTAGCAGCTTCATGTAATGTGCCACTTCCGGTTAGTCTATTTTTACCAAAATCTATTATGTTATTTCCATTGATATAGTAGTCTTATATACCAAATTTGGAAAGTTTTAAATTATATTTGAATATAGTTTTTCATAAAAATCTATTATAGGCTTCAAGTAAAGTACCACTTCCGGTAGTTGTATAATGACCAAAAAGAGAGGTGCACAACTAGATGTTATAACAGTCCTAAATATAAAGTTTCAATTTTCTACGCCTTACCGTTTTTGAGTTATTCCTCGTGCTTTAATTGACTTATTAAAGTTATAAGTAGGCAGGGAAATGTGGTGTTTTGATAGATATGACATGAGAGGCTACAACTCGGAATAAATAATTTAGCTGGATGTTGAGAATTTCAGTTCAAAGGGTTCAAATTTTCAATATTTTTTTAATGCGGTTCTATATAAATTAAGCCACGAGAAATCGAATGGCGGTGGGCGCATCTTCTTATCTTTTTTAGTTTTTGAGTTACAGCGATTTTTCATGTTTTTAAAATTGCAACTTTGAGACGCAATATCTCGAAAACTAAAAAAGATATCGAAATGCGGTTTCAACGAGGGTATTTCTCGTGGTTTACTTAACTTAATTAGAATATTCAGAAAATTTATAATTTTTTGTAGATTTTTCCAAAAATTTTCCTTGTTGATATCTCAATAACTAGAAGTGATAATGAAAATCTGTGAACACCAGTGAATTCCTCGTGTGAAAATACATAGGTATACCAATTTTCAGAAGAAAATTCGGACGGGTAGAGTTTTTATTACAGAAAAACGAAAAATGACCAAAAATCGTAAAAATCTTAAGGCTAACCCCTTAAGAATTTTCCATTTTTAGCCGATTTTCGTTTTTCTTTAATAAAAACTGTATTCCTGCGAATTTTCTGAAGAAAATTTGCATATCTACATATTTTCACGCGAGGAATCCAATGGTGTTCACAGATTTTAATTATCTCGTCTACTTTTTGAAATATCGACAAAGGAAAATTTTTGAAAAAGTCAGAAAATTTTCAAAATTTTCAAAATTTCCTATCAAGTTAATTAGAATACGAGAAATACACTCGTTCAAACCGTATTTCAATATCTCTTTTAGTTTTCGAGATATACCCTCTCAAAGTTGCAATTTAAAAAAAGTAAAAAATCGCTGCATCCACAAAACTAAAAAAGATATGAAGATGCGCCCACCGCCATTCGATTTCTCGTGGCTTAAATTATATAGAACCATATTAAAATAAAATCAATTTTTTTAACCGGTTCAACCAAAAATTACAATACAAATATATCATCACGCTTTGTGAGGGGTAATCACTGGGGGCACTCTGCCGTAGCAGATCTCGGTAAATGATATATCTATGTGCGTGAAATGCGGTTGTCAGCCGTCAATCACGATTAGTTAGAGAGGGAGCCACAGGAGTAATTTTAATGTGGTGAAAATTGTTTGTTGGAAATCGAACACGAGTTTTAAATTCACCTGCTCCGTAATAATTAACAAAACAGTAGTTGTAAGTTTTTCAAATAATAATTAATGCGTTAGATACGAGTATATTAGTATGTTTATATTTTTCTGTCGTTACCTACAAACAAATTCAAGGATTTTTCCAACAATATTAGACCAACAGACACCATGTACGTTGTTAGTTCATAAAATAACCGAAATAACGTGTTAGTGACGTGCGGTTGCTAACACAGCGTTAAACAATTTCGGGATATAAACAGGGTGGCGATTCAAGTAACATTAATAAATTCCCTGACTTTTCCCTGATTAAGTAAAAAAATTCCCTGACTTCTAGAATATTCACTTATTTATGAATTTATGATTACATTTATTATCATATATTGTAATAAAATTGTTTTTTTTTAATTAAATTTATAGTAAAAGCAAAATCAATTTGTGTTTCTAAACAGGCAAAGACACAACCTTAAATATTGCATACAGAAAAAACATAGCGCGGTAGAAACGTTAGACAAAACAAAACAGTTTTCAATTAGTAAACATCCTTCGGTTATATTTTCATAGATGGCGGTTCTCACTCTTAAGAAGCAATAAAGGGTATTTGTTGCCAATAAAGGTATACTATCTATCTAATAAAGGGTATTCTGTCAATAAAATCTAAAAATAACTAAATACATTTTGAAATAAAAGTTTGTAGTTATTTAAAAAAAATTAAACTAAAAAATTTAAAGAACAAATAACTTCTTTCCCTGACATGGAATAAAATTCCCTGACTTTTCCAGAAATATAAAATTCCCTGACTTTTCCCGGTTTTCCCGGTTTTCCAGGCTAGTCGCCACCCTGATAAATCATAACCGTATTTTGTTCGAGATTCGAATTCTATTCGTGTGAAGAACATATAAACGCAAGATATTGATTCAATGTAAAAAGTCATTGGCCAAGCTTCTCCAACAAGGCGAAGCTTAAAAAAATATAAGTACAGAAAAAGCTATTATACAGATGGCAGCAGCGTCGAGCGGCGTCGCCGGCGGACGCGGAAAAAGGCAGGCAACCAAACAAAAGAACATCGCACGAAGAAACGGAAGCAAATGGAACAGTAATGCGTACTATCTTACTTCTGTGTTCTGTATCGCAAGGTACAAAATATCATACCGCATTGGTGTTGCTGATAATGTGGGGAATATTGTTGCTGTAAGAGTGCCGACACTGCTTAATGTGGAGGGCACGAGAATTAGCCACAAAACAGAGAATTTAAAAACTTACCTAGTTTTTATTCTTTCTTACAACAGAAACAAGTGGAATTATTGTAGACTTACCTGAAAATAAAAACAAATTATTAGTATCATTATTCATATTTACTACAACTCGATTCTCAAATAGATTTGACTAAAGTTAATTTATATTATGACAGCAAAATTCTGATGACGCCTGGATTCGAACCAGGGACCTTCCGCATACCGGGCAGAGATGCTAACCGCTACACATCTCTGCCCGGTATGCGGAAGGTCCCTGGTTCGAATCCAGACGTCATCAGAATTTTTCTGTCATAATATAAATTAACTTTAGTCAAAAACTACAGGTATGATTACCTTTAATAATCACACAACTTAATAATATTAGCTCTCAAATAGATATTTAGCGAGACCTACAAGTTTCACCGGAAGACTTATCAGAGAAGCTATTGAAATTTGTAAGGAGGTAAATAATATTAATAATTGTGATGGTTTAGAATTAAACAAAGCCTGGCTTCCATTGATTCACAATTTATAATTTTTTAAATGACATATTTTGTCTTTTTACTTGTCATTTTTATTTATATGTCATTTGTTTATTTTTATGTCATTTATGTTATTTTATTTGTATTTCTGTCCTGATGAGGGTATTTGTTTAAAGTACCGAAACGTCGAGTTTTTTGAATTTTAAATATATACAGAATTTAAACCAGAAGCCCCCTTTTATTTATATATATATATATGAATTCTGAAAGGTTTTTCCCTATGTTAGATATTTGTTTATTCAGAGCGTAAAGTGATTCTTTGTTACACGAACACGGTAATTGCAGCGCGAGTCGAAGGCGAGAGATGCAATAGTGCAAGAGGAACAAAGATACTTTACGCTCGTGATACACACATCATTTTTTCTACGATTACATCGTAAAATTATTTAAAAAATCTATGCGTATTGAAAATAAATTCATTCTGTCAACTGTCAATATGACAAGTTTCTATTTTGTTTGTATCCCTGGTAACTATTGAAAAAAGCGCGCATTTAATATCTTTTTCACGCGCAAAAAAGATATTTTTCGATAGTTCCACAGAAAACGTACGAAACGCCGCAAACAGCTAATAATCGTAGTCTCTAGGGAGAGAAACATCCTACCTAGGGAGAGAAAAGCAGTGTTTCTCTATCTAAAATAAGGGAATTAAATTAAAAAACACTAGGTTAGTTTCAAATAATGTAAAGTTTATTTTACAATACGTATTTCGGTCGACTAGACCATCATCAGGTGAACAAGATATGAATGAATTTGTACATTAGAGTAGGACTTATAAATAGTATACACAAGAATTCTGACACAAGAAGTGGGAGATACATGATTGAAAACAGATGTAAGTACAATTAGTTTGGGAAAAATACATTTATGACCATAGTTGGAAGAAAATAAGATAATCCATCCAAATAATTATAGTTGCCTCTTCGGTCTGATCTTATCTTATTTTCTTCCAACTATGGTCATAAATGTATTTTTCCCAAACTAATTGTACTTATAACATCTGTTTTCAATCATGTATCTCCCACTTCTTGTGTCAGAATTCTTGTGTATACTATTTATAAGTCTTACTCTAATGTACAAATTCATTCATATCTTGTTCACCTGATGATGGTCTAGTCGACCGAAATACGTATTGTAAAATAAACTTTACATTATTTGAAACTAACCTAGTGTTTTTTAATTTAATTTTATTATAAAATGTTTCAACGAGAACCGACAGTTAAATCTATCGAATTTATAAAATAAGGGAATAAGAACGTGTTTCTTGTACGTGTTGTCACGGTAATGTTAAAAAAATCACGTACTTCGCGTATTGTTATTAGTGAAAAAATAGTGGTACAAAGTATCAGTTTCTTCTCTGAATTGAAGAAAGAAAAACAAGCTAGTTCGTAAAAATATGAGACATATAACAGGAAGTGGTGGTCCACAGTCTATTAATACATAACTAGTATTTTTTGAATCATACACCCACATTCACCCAGTTACGTACGTTCCGCTTACAGTACGTGAGTTAGAAATGAATATATAGTATGTCACGTAGCTACAAAATGGCACAGAGCGACTTGTCGTATGATGTGGTAGCTTGGCCCCGAGCCAACATTGGCGACAACTTTGCTGTGTATAGTTTTCAAACTGTATGATTTGATTCTTTAAATACTTCTTGTGTTTCTTTTTATTTGAAACACTCATTTATAAATGGTGTACTCATGAAGACATAGAAATACAAGATTCAAACAAGAGATAGTCGTACTTGTTCAACACAGAGAAATGTTTGAATTAATTAAATTTGTTTAGTAAGAACGAGATAACACAGTTCATACCATGCTAATTGTTCTAGATTTTATCACGCTTGGTATGTACAAGATATTCTAAGCTTTCATGTAGATATATAAAGTAATTTAAATTCATTCACTATTTGCACACGATTCATCAAATGGTATCTAATTATTTTACAAAACTGTTCAAAATGTACGATATTTTAACAATTATTCAGGGTTCGTAAATATCATGATATTTATAATAAATATCAAAATATCTGATATATAGGATATATATCAGATAAATATCACTTTTTGGATATTTATTTTTTAATTTTAGTTTTTGTACACATTTAGAAAAACTGAAAAATTCGAAAAATTTCACTTCTCCGGAGGCTATATCTCAAAAACTAAACAAGATATGGAAATGCGCTTAACGGCGTTGAATTCCCCGTGTCCGAATTGACTTATAAGCAAATTTTCATACAATTTTACGCAATTTAATATTTTTAATTATTTCCTAAGGGGTACCCCTTTGGTTTTTTCAGATTTTAATTCAATTTTACCAAAAATCCTTAATCGTAGGATTATTAAAACGAAAATTTACATACATATGTATTTTGACCCACTGAATCCAGTGGTGCAATCTTCAAATGCATATGACTTCTGGTTTTCGAGAAAATGTTAAAAAACCGCTTTTTGCGATTTTTTTGGCGGAAAATAGAAAAAAAATAAAAATCGCTGAAACTATGTTTATAAGTTAACTGAAGCACGAGAAAATTAATGCCGTTGAGCGCGTTTTCATATCACATTTAGTTTTCGAGATATAGCCTCGGAAAAGTAGAAAAACTGAAAAATACGAAAAATTTCACTTTTTCGGAGGCTATATCACAAAAACTATTTGATATTTTTATATAATGGATATATATTATTGCAAAAATATGACGATATATATCAAAATAAATATCATGATATATATCGATCGATATATATCTTCGAGCCCTGCAATTATTCTTATCCTTATTATAATTATTGTAAAACGTGGAAGCCTGTTTTTGGGTAACTCTGTTGATTTCCCTAATAACCTAAATAAATAAATAAATACTACATTCTGGGGCAGGTGGCTCAGTGGAATCGAGTCGACATATGGATCTTGAGAACTTTGGTTCAATCCCCACAGCCGGCAAACAATTTTCACCAAATTAAATCTTCCTCAGAGGCTCCCCCTCCACTAATATCTTTGGGGGCCGTGATCTGGTAACCGCATTTCACGCGAAAAAATATATCACTTATTGAAATTTGCTATGGCAGAATGCCACACCCAGTAATGGCTAAAAGGCGAGATGATATATTTATTTATTTTATTTGGATGAAATAAATTAAATTTTTATAGTGACAGATTTGTCAACAGCTAAAACATGGTAAGTTTAATCTATTTTGTAACAGTTTTTAATTCTGAACATAGATTGTTTTCAAATTAACAGGGCAGAAACAACCGCCAAATTAAATTACATTTTATATACAGGGTGTTCCTTTAAAACAATGCTGTTTTCAGCAAACTAGTGGCTTTAAAGAAAAATGTTATATACATAAAATGATCAATGGGGTAGGTGGCTCAATGATATCGAGTCGATCTGTGGATCTTGAGAACCCTACAGCCGACAAACAATTTTCACCAATTTAAATCTACCCCTGTGGCTTCCCCATCACTAATATCTTTGGGGGACATGATTTGACGACTGATAACCGCACTTCACGCGAATAAATATATCACTTACCGAGATCTGCTTCTGTAGAGTACCACACACAGCAATAGATAAAAGGCGTGATGATATATTTATTTATATAATATAATCAAGAATTAGGAATTAATGTATTAAGAATAACATAAATTTAACAAAATATAACATTTTTTAAATAGGCTTTACATTAAATTTTTTTTACAGGTAACAGATAGTTTTATTAGTTATCTTATTATTTGTTTACCTTCGCCATTATTTAATTTAAATTAAAGAAAACACCCTGTATATCAAAAAAGTCAATACTTGGTATTATGTGTAGAATTACAAACAATTGACTAGTTTAAATCTGCAATTGCAGAGCAGTTACACAATTCAGATCAAGTATAAAATGACTTAATGATATCACTCTAGCTTTTACATAGTGCACGCAACCATAATGCTACAATTACTCATTTATTAGTTAGTCTGTACACAAGAACTTAATTCCAATTACAATATCTTATAGTGAAATCCGAACTACTACTAGTCGTCATTTGATTAGACTACTTAATAAACGTAAGTTTTAACTAAATTCCATTCACTTGCCTGTCATATTCTATAACAAATTATAATGAAATATATTTGAATATTCCTCACGAAACTTCCAAGTTATCATACTTCTCAAAATAGTTCAATTTAATCCTCTAAAAATAAAAAAAACCTCAATCTCATCAACTGAGAGCGTTAGCATGACCAGAATCAGCACACAATCTCGTCTATCGGTTCCGTGGTATGACTTTGGGTTCCGGGACTCCGGGACTCCGGTAAGCAGCTCCGCAGTTCCGGTACTTTGAAGTGGCCGACCAGACTCTGGGAATTACACGAAGTGCTGGAGTTGTACCGGCAGAATTAAAATGTAAATTTGATTAAAAACGAAAACTGGACTACGGTGACTTGTTGGCGATATATTTTTGTTTCGAAATGAAATTGGAATTACATATTAAAAATAATATGCAGAATTCTAAATCATTATCTTTTATGGAGTCCCTTCCTCCACTAATATTTTAGGGGGGCATAATTTGACAGCTGGTTCACGCGTATAAATACATCTCTTATTGAGATCTGCTCCGACAGAGTGCCACACCCAGTGTGATGATATATTTATTTACTTTTCTGTAAATATAAATAAATAAATATATCATCACGCCTTTTACCCATTACTAGATGTGGCACTCTGCCTAAGCAGATCTCGGAAACTGATATATTTTTTCGCGTGAAGTGCGGTTACCAGCCGTCAAATCACGGCCCTCAAAGATATTAATTGTGAGGGAGCCACAGGGGTAGATATAAATTGGTGAAAATTATTTGTCGTCTGTGGGAATCGAACCAGGGTTCTTAAGATCCACAGACCGACTCGATACCACTGAGCCACCTACCCCATTAAACAAATAATTTACACCATATTAAAACTACTTATGTGTCCCTTTCTCCACTAATATTTAGGGGGGGCGTGATTTGTCGCCTGGTTCACGCGCATAAATACATCTCTGATAATTTTGTTCTAAATTTATTTATATTTTTGTTATGGCAATGTCAATTGATGTGTATAATTTTATAGAAAACAGAAATATGGGTTTTTTACCCACCGGGTTTACTAGTTTTACTGACTACACTGCGGCTCGGTGAGTCCGGACCCTGTACTGTAATTAGGATTAAGTTCCTGTTGTACAGAGTACAATAAATAATAATTTGTATTATTGAGATCTTTACAGGCGCGGTGGCCGAGCGTATTAATGCACATCTCTTAACATACTGTGACGTCACACGAACCAAGGTTCGTCAGTTCGAATCCGCCTGTCGACAATGTGTGATTTGTCGTTAAATATAAAATACAGTTACATGTATTTATCACATTCGGGAGCTATAAGCTAGTCACTTATACGCCTTAAATAATCTGACTAAAGAAACCGGCAGTACGGCAGTGTAAAAACTGCGGCTCGGTGTACCCGGCCCCTATGTTCCGAAATGGAATGATGGGATATCATTATATTATTATTATTGTGTTAAATGTATTTTTAAACAAGCGCAGGCGATGCTGCCTTCATTTCTTATAGATTCGTTGTTAGAGAAGTGGGCGTAAGTGCAGGGGCGTATCTGGGGTACTTGGCGCCTGGGTTCTGAAGCAGAATGTGGCGCCCCGAGGCACAAAAATCCGATATGGTACTCCAAATATGTGGAATTTTATGCTCTACGATACAGAATGGATGGATTTTGGTTGTAAGGAAAGAAAGAGTTCGTATGGAGGAAGTGTTAATGTGGTCGAATCGAGTATCGTGTGTCAGGATGAGAATGTTGACGGGTTCGTGCTACCCCATTTAATGGGATATAGCGTGATGTTATGTATGTATGTATGTATGAGGTATGCAAGCACAGAAATTCGTAGAAACCGAAGCCAGTGATTGACTGTGAAGCAAGTTACGCTATGATATGTAACAGTAGATGAATATATTCGTATGTGAATAGACAGTAGTGGTAATTGAAAGACATGTATGTTTATAATCTGGCATTTTAATTAAATAGCAGAATTTTCCATTCGTCGCAAACAGATGTAAAATATAATTTTTTCTAGTTGACCTTTTTGTACGACGTGACCTTCCATTTTATTGAGAATTTGAAAAATGTATTCGCAAACAAACGCACATGTGTTGGACAGAGGACATTGACACTGCATGTGGTGAACTAAGTGTAACATTAAATATTACTATGATGTCACAACATTACTAGAGCTAAACTAACACTAATAGTAATAGTTACGAAAGTTTAGTTTCATTTGCATTTGAAAAAATAAACATGGCGTTGTATTGGAGTAATGAGCAAACGGTAAAGTTATTTTCATGGTATCTAGTGCAAGTGCAGGAAATTACATTCCTGCTCTCTGCTCGCTTGTTTGTTAGTATTTCACACAAACACAACAAACATATTTTTGTATTGTTCGGAGTATGCGGCTTCTGTTGTTCCAGATTTTCCTCATTTTTATTTATTTATTTATGCTAGTCCGGAACTCGAACCGTAAATAAACCGTTACCAAAAACCGTACCGATATTTTCTTTTTTACCGTAGCCGAAATCGAAATCAATATTTTTACTTCCTTGTACGAAGTAAAGGAAGTATTGTAATCGCGAAAATTTTCGGTTCTCAGATTTCAACGGAAATAAGTGTTTTGGCCCTCCCTGAATCCATTTTGACTAATTTCGTCATGCCGTCTGTACGTACGTACGTATCTCGCATAACTCAAAAACGGTAAATCGTAGAAAATTGAAACTTTATATTTAGGACTGTTATAACATCTAGTTGTGCACCTCCCTTTTTGGTCATTATACAACTACCGGAAATGGTACTTTACTTGAAGCCTATAATAGATTTTCATGAAAAACTATATTCAAATATAATTTAAAACTTTCCAAATTTGGTATATAAGACTACTATATCAATGGAAATAACATAATAGATTTTGGTTAAAATAGACTAACCGGAAGTGGCACATTACATGAAGCTGCTAACAGTTTTCCTTGAAAAAAATGGTATTATTTTAATTTTAGAAATGAATGCTGCAAATAAAAGTTTTAGAGAATTAAATTCTGCGTCTAGCACACTAAGAATTTTTAAATTAGCTTTTTGCATAAACGAGATATCTAAATTTAAATATTATATATTTTTTGATTTTTTTGTAAATTAAGTTTGCTATGGATAAGAACAAAAAATAAAAGATTTAATGTCAAATATGTGTAATTAAAAAAATATCTATAGTTTAATACGTGTACAAGGAAGTCATGTGGTGTCCACATCAGATATTTTAATAAATAATTGTTGATGAGCCCAGTAGGATTCATTGCCCGCTGCGCAAAGTAACAAATAAATTAAAAAATATATACTTCTCTTTCTACAATTAGCACGTAATAAAAAAGCAGAACCATTAAAATAAAGCAGCTCACAATAAAACAATTTCCATCAAGGGTGGCTGGCCGAGCAGCAGATGCTAATGGAGCCCTACATACGCGCGCGCCTATGTCATTTTATGAAGGGTGAGCATGAAATGTGACACTGGCAAAAACTCTTCTTGCCCCTACAGCCCTACAAGCGGTAATGGAAGGGTAACGAACCAAGGATGACGCGATCAATTCTTTCCGTGACAGATGAATGATATGCTGCCAAGATCGATCGCTTTTTATTTGCTTTTATTTTAAATATACTTTTTTATATTCATTGTTGTATACAGCATTTCCAGTCGTTGTTACTGTAAGCTACTGTTATTGGAAATCAAGTCCTGTTGTACAAAATAGAAAATAATAGTTATTCATGTATTAAGAGCGCATAAAATAAATTCGACAAGACTAAAAGTAAGCGCGCATTTAATATCTCAATCGAGAACGTGTGTCGTTATATAACGATTGAGAAAACGTCAAATTCATGATGACAAATGAAATGTCAAGTTTTCATAGCAACCGTAGAAAGATATATTTTCATAACTATCTCTGTACAAGGCATTCTTTCGTTGGACAAAATATTGAAATAATGTTGAGTGATAATTGCGCGAAAATATGCAGTCAATTATAACGTAAATGTCATGGTTGTTGAATTTATATCTTAGTTGGTAAACAATACCAGTTGGGTAAGTTTGAGCATGCAATATAAGAGATTGGTGTATATCAGGAGCGGATACAGCGGGGTGAGGGGGCATGGGGGTCATGACCCCACCCCCCTTAAGCATGGACTTTTTTTTTTATGTTGGCCCTAATACATAATAATGATGTCATTATTCACGATAACTAAATTTGTTAAAACAAATTAAATAGAAAATATTATCTAAGAACTTAAAATTCTAAGATAATTAAGAACTATTGTTGAATTTATTATTCTAATAAATAGTCAAAAATAAATTATTTTGTGGGGATATTATATCGACCCGCAGATGGGAGAGGTATTCTAAGACTTAGTCAAGTATGTGACTACCGACATTTTCACTTAGAAAATCAACGATTTAATGTGATTGTAAAAATTATTTAAAACAGGAATATAATATGAGCAAATACAAATGTTTTTTTATATTTAGAAGGTCGTCAACTTTTGAGATGTTTTAAGCAAGTAAGGAGAGAATAGATGGATGTGTTTGACGATTTATTATGAGACGAATAAATGAGCTTGTATACTATTTTCATTTTAAACTCAAGGAATCGGCATAAAAGGATTAAATGCACTGCAATTATGTTTACAAAGGAACTTAAAATATGACCCGTTATAACTGGGTTCACAAGGTTTACACAGAATTGTACAGCCCTATTCGTCGGTCCGTCAATCATAGGAAAAAACAAGAATAATTTTAGGCTGAATACGACCCTTGAAAATTTACCTATTTTGACCATCGATAAGCGATATGGGGTAGCCGCACTAATGGATTATATGGGACAAGGACGTTTAATCGTTTTATGCCGATCCCTCGAGTTTAAAATGAAAATAGTATATATGAATGTGGTTGAAGCGAAGATGGTGAATGTTTGATTATTTGATTAAACCAATGAGTGAATGTTTCTAGAATTCGTGCTTCCCCAGTTGATGAGCTATAGCGTGATATTACGTTAAATGTTTCTGTGTTTCAATTAATAAAACATTTGACAGTTTTCTAAATATTGACATTTTTGTAACAAAAGATCTTTAACAACATCAATAAATAAATCTGCAAGACTTAAATCCGGTTTAAACCATACATTTAACATCCACACTACTTCATACAAATAACTAGATTAATTGAACACAACAAACTAATCAATAAATCTTATTTCCATCTCATACATTAATTCAATCATTAATATTACTGGAGACTTTTCTTCCTGTTCCATTTAAATAGTTTGATAATCAAGTCATTTATAAATATCAGCGTGAAACAAGTGAACAAGCAAATAACTCTGACAAAACAAAAATAGATCGCGTTACACGATGAAGAGCAGGATTCGCTTGCAGGATCTAAATACACACTGTAAGTTTTAATCTGTTGGTTGCTGTAAATCCTGGGTTCAAATCCACCCAAAAACTTGTACGATATTACAAGGCGAAGAGATTTAAGAATCATTTTCAAAGTATGCACATTTCTATATAAAAGTAAAATTTATTTTAATATGGACGTAACAAAAACGAAGTTATTTACTTATTTATGTTACGCTGTACAACAGGAGCTTAATCCCAATTACAGTACAGGGTCCGCACTCACCGAGCCGCAGTGTGATAGTTCATATAATATTTTAGCTTGAGTGAGATTCGAACTCGGGTTATGTCGTATGTCTTCTAAATCTAAATAGAAAAATTAGAATTTAAAATGTCCGAAATTTGGGAAATATTCCGGAAGCAATATTTCAAAGACGTAGTATGCTTAGGAATTTGGCGGTGCCCGTACTCCGGTTACGACTGACTTTCTTTTTTTACGAAGATATATCTGGATTAGAAGTGACGTCACATGGCGTTGTCAAGGCGACACACGACAACCCGCAACGGAACATAACATACTCGCGGAAAGAAAATAAAAAAGTTTACTGAAAAATTGCGATAGATTCTATTGTGCAATCGGTTTGAAAATGGCGCGAGAATTGTTGTTGATTGTTCGACAGTGCTTTATGGATTTTGCGTTATTTTTATTTTTATTTTATATTCTCCAGTGCCGGACTTGCTTAACTATTAATTTATGTGTTTCTATTTCACTTATTTTACTTATTTTTTTTTGCAGAAATGTACTTAGATCTAGTGATATGCTCGCAAATAATTCGTTAAAGAGATTTTAACATATGAACATGCAGAATATACATTTATATGGTAGGTGGCTTCGGTTCGATTCCTACAGTCGACAAACAATTTTCACGACATTAACACTGACCCTGTTAAAAATAATAATTTTTTTTTTAATATAGTTTTTATATAATTTAAGCTACGAGAAATTGAATGCCGGTCGCGCATCTTCATATCTTTTTACTTCCTTGTACGAAGTAAAGGAAGTATTGTAATCGCGAAAATTTTCGGTTCTCAGATTTCAACGGAAATAGGAATTTTGGCCCTCCCTGAATCCATTTTGACTAATTTCGTCGTGACGTCTGTACGTACGTATGTATCTCGCATAACTCAAAAACGGTAAGCCGTAGAAAATTGAAACTTTATATTTAGGACTGTTATAACATCTAGTTGTGCACCTCCCTTTTTGGTCATTATACAACTACCGGAAGTGGTACTTTACTTGAAGCCTATAATAGATTTTCATGAAAAACTATATTCAAATATAATTTAAAACTTTCCAAATTTGGTATATAAGACTACTATATCAATGGAAATAACATAATAGATTTTGGTTAAAATAGACTAACCGGAAGTGGCACATTACATGAAGCTGCTAACAGTTTTCCTTGAAAAAAATGGTATTATTTTAATTTTAGAAAGGAATGCTGCAAATAAAAATTTTAGAGAATTAAATTCTGCGTCTAGCACACTAAGAATTTTTAAATTAGCTTTTTGCATAAACGAGATATCTAAATTGAAATATTATATATTTTTTGATTTTTTTTTAAATTAAGTTTGCTATGGATTAGAACAAAAAATAAAAGATTTAATGTCAAATATGTGCAATTAAAAAAATATCTATAGTTTAATACGTGTACAAGGAAGTCATGTGGTGTCCACATCAGATATTTTAGTTTTTGAGTTATAGCTATTTTTCATGTTTTTAAAATCGCAACTTTTAAAGGCTATATCTCGAAAACTAAAAGAGATATCGAAATGCGGTTTGAATCAGTGTATTTCCAGTGTTTTCATTAATGTCATAGGATATTTTGAAAATTGTCCTTGTTGATACTTCAAAAAGTAGATTTATTTTATAAATAAAAATAAAAATATAAATATGGGGTAGGTGGCTCAGTGATATCGAGTCGGCCTGTGAATCTTGAGAACCTTGATTCGACCCCCACAGCAGACAAACAATTTTCACCAATTTAAATCTACTTCTCTGGCTCCCCCTACACCAGCGGTTCCCAACCGGTGGATCGCGACGCACGAGGGGGTCGCCTTAGCTTTTTTGGGGGGTCGCCTTGGCTATTTTGAGGGGAAAAAATATAATCACTAAGTCCTAAAATATATTTTGTCAAACCTTTTATTTTTTATTTTATTGATCAAATATGCGAAAGGGGGGTCGCGAACATTTTTAAAAAACTAAAAAGGGTCACGATTAAAAAAAGGTTGGGAACCACTGCCCTACACTAACATCTTTGGAGGCCGTGATTTGACAGCTGGTAACCGCATTTCACGCGACAAAATATATCACTTACCGAGATCTGCTTCGGTAGAGTGCCACACATAGTAATGGGTAAAAGGCGTGATGATATATTTATTTATTTTTATTTACAAATGCATCCAAGTGGTTTGGATTTCACTAAAAGTTGTCATAATTGGTAACAAATAAATAATGTTGGGAACAAAAGTCAATGACATGTAACAATCTCATTCTCGTACAATAGCTTCGGGATTCCTGTGATGGATGAATGGTCATAAGAATAAACCGAATGAGGTATGCAAAGATAGCACTAACCGTCTACTCGTCCGATAACCGATAATCGGAAGAAATGGGCTGGAATCAGAGCTGGTCAATAGCTAGCTATCTTTTTACTTTACTTACAACTGGAGCTTCGCTAAATGTGAGAATATATAACACAAAACTATTCCTAATATCTTTTATTAAATTTAAATTAAATAAATTGAATTCATTTTATTCATCAGTAACTATACTACAATCGCAATAAATGAATTATTTATTATATACATTAAACATCCATTTAGACTATTTATTTATTTATAACTTTGTACAACCGGATATTAATTTCAATATAAATTATTCTAAATTATTGCATTAAAGTAACTAACGCCTTTGGGAGCCGTGATTTGACGGCTGATAACCGCACTTCACGCGATCTGCTTCGGCAGGGTGCCACACCCAGTAATGATATATTTATTTATAAAACTATTACGAAATAATGTTTTAAAACTCGGAAACTAAAACATGGTTACATTTTGAAAGAGTTCAATTAATTTTTGAAGTAGCTCTGGTAATATTTGTGAGCGAGACGTGCTGCTGATCTATCTGCAATGAAGACATTTGGAGTATGTTCTGTTTGCGTGCGTAGTCTTAATCGCGCCAATTGTCCGAGAGAATTCCCTCAGATTGAAATGGCGCGTGAAGCTATGCCAACTAGAGGATCAACACTTTACGAGCGTGAAACAGAGGAATGTCGTTCAATAAGTGTTTCATTGCGACGCTGGCCGACGCCAACATGTTCACTTAAACAGACACTGTTCAAAATTCATTATTTTATCCATAAATTCATTTTAAAACATAAGCGCAAGTCTACAAACTTGAAAGCTCTGAGACACAGTTACATTTTTGGTTATTTTGTTGTAAGTCAGTGAAATATGGACCAAGATTGTTGCTTGTGAAGCGGCAGCGCTACCAAGGTGCTACAACTGTCTGTAATATTATTCTGTATCAACTATCAACTCAATCCGAACCCTAAACTGTAATTGGGATTAACTTCCTGTTGTATGGGGTAGGTGGCTCAGTGGTATCGAGTCAGCCTGTGGATTTTGAAACAAACAATTTTCACCAATTTAAATCTACCCCTGTGGCTCCCTCTCCACTAATATCTTTGAGGGCCGTGATTTGACGGCTGGTAACCGCATTTCACGCGACAAAATATATCACTTACCGAGATCTGCTTAGGCAGAGTGCCACATCCAGTAATGGGTAAAAGGCGTGATGATATATTTATTTATTTTATTTATTTCCTGTTGTACAAGGTAACTTAAATAAACAAACTTATTATAGCCTGCAACTTCAGATCTTATGTGTACATATAATAATAGCGTTAGCTATTTGGCCACAGTAGTCTATTTCTTGGAACCAAGATTGATCTTCAAAACTTTTGCTTGTGAATTAATAGGTCCATAATTATATCTAGTATCATCTAACAACCTACTAAGTTCTGCAATTGCAGATCTAAAATATTACAATAGAAATAATAATTTATTTACTGTTTGTTTATATATTTTTAATTAATTGAAAACGATATTATTTGTTTTACAACTGTCCATAATTATATCTAGTATCATCTAACAACCTACTATATTCTGCAATTGCAGATCTAACATATTACAATAGAAATAATCATTTATTTACTGTTTGTTTATATATTTTTAATTAATTGAAAACGATATTATTTGTTTTACAACTGTCCATAATTATGGGGTAGGTGGCTCAGTGGTATCGAGTCGGCCTGTGGATCTTGAGAACCCTGGTTCGATCCCCACAGCCGACAAACAATTTTCAGCAATTAAAAAAATCTACCCCTGTGGCTCCTCCTCCACTAATATCTTTGGAGGCGGTGATTTGCCGGCTGGTAACCGCACTTCACGCGAAAAAAATATATCACTTACCGAGATCTGCTTAGGCAGATTGCCACACCCACTGATGGGTAAAAGGCGTGATGATATATATTTTTTTTTGTTCATAATTATATCTAGTATTATCTAACAACCTACTAAGTTCTGCAATTGCAGATCTAATATATTACAATAGAAATAATCATTTACTTACAGTTTTTTTATATATATTTTTAATTAATTGAAAATTTTATTTGTTTTGAAATATGGAAATCGAAAACCGAAACGAATATTTAATTGATTCTGTAACCAAAAACATAACCAAACCGATATTATTTCGGTTCTAAAACCGTAAATTTAAACCGGTATAAATAACGTACTGAACCGAAAATAGTAATAATACGAAGAAGATCTGCCACAGCAGAGTGCCACACCCAGTAATAAATAAAAGACGTGATAAAATATATAATAAATATATCATCACGCCTTTTACCCATCACTGGGTGTGGCACTCTGCCTAAGCAGATTTCGGTAAGTGATATATTTCTTAGCGTGAAGTGCGGTTACCAGCCGTCAAATCACGGCCTCCAAAGATATTAGTGGTGGAGGAGCCACAGGGGTAGATTTTTTTAATTGGTGATATATTTATTTTGTATTTATCTATTTGGTGTTATTAACAATATTTGAAAGTAATTGCGTTGGTGTAACAAGAGCACATTGAAGTGCAGTGACTCGATTTGATTAAAAATTTCAGTGTAATTTTGCAGAGAGGAACAACTCAAAGGTTTCAAAAGGTTCTGAAGGGAAGAATCAGGATATAAAAGAAACATAGATTAATTTGCTCTTTTCTCGTGCGATCATTTCTGTAATGACTTTGTTTACACCCTCACATTCGCGGACCATTCTTCTTCCCCATGTTACACAGGCTCGCCTTGAACACTATATTATATTATATAATTGGGGTAGGTGGCTCAGTGGTATCGAGTCGGCCTGTGAATCTTGAGAACCCTTAGGCTGCTTAGGCAGAGTGCCACACCCAGTGATGGGTAAAAGACGTGATGATATATTTATTTTTATTTATTTTGAGTACAGTATTCATCGAATCATACAATTTACGTGTTCCATGTATTTTTAAATCTATATTATATTTAAATAAAAAACAACAAAGACAAAATTAATTGTCCGTTCCTTGGTCAGACTAGGTTTAATAAAATATTAAAATATTAATTTGTGAGATTTAGACAAGTGATATTTTAATATTTTATATATTATATTTATTTATTTATGTTACGCTGTATAGCAGGAATTTAATCCCAATTACAGTACAGGGTCCGCACTCACCGAGCCGCAGTGTAGCAGTTTTATATAATTTTTCGCTAGATTGCGATTCGAACTCGGGATCTCCGGATTCGAATTCCGTATCGCTATCCACACCACCGTACTGACGGATATTACTTCCATCTTCTATGTAAATGAGATTTTACAGGTATTTATATTAAATAAATGAATAAATCCAGCTCGTAGCCTTGTAAAATTTTACAGGCTCATAGAAGAGACCAGTCAAATTTCACAATGCTTATAAAAAAACTAATATAAACTAATTAAAAGTAATTACTTGCAGCAGCTGCAATATTTTGTATATTTTTTTGAACTTCAAGAAAATCGCCTTCGAAGTCGGGCCATTAAATCCATTATTTCAAAGTATTTATTTCTAGAACTTGCGAAACTGTTGACACTGACAGAAGTTGTTATTTGTTATCACAACACCATGACAACGTCCAGCTATAAATTTTCCTATCACCAACAACCTTTGATTACAATATGTAATTTATCTTTTTATAAAACTAAAGGTGAAAATAAAACTTTGTACGCAGTAGGCTAGCAATTAATATTTACTGGGTTCACTGGATTATGGAGGCTCGCTCGACAAACTATCAACTCGCCTGTAAAAATTAATTTACTACGCTGGCCGGCATAAATAACTATTAACGGTTTTCTTGAAAAATTCATCCAGCAATTAATTTTCACTGGTCGCTGGATTTTGAGAACCCTGGTTCGATCCCCACAGCCGACAAACAATTTTAACCAATTTAAAATCTACCCCTGTGGCTTCCCCTCCACTAATATATTTGGGGGCCTTGATTTGATGACTGTTCACGCGCATAAATATATCACTTACCGAAATCTGCTTAGGCAGAGTGCCACATCCAGTAATGGGTAAAAGGCGTGATGATATATTTATTTATGTATATTTTTTATCTGGTATTGGTTAGATGTTTCGAGTGTTTACCTGCAATTGTGTGGAGACCATCTTCAGAAACAAGCGCAATGTACAGGAGCGAATGGATGAATGTTTGTTGTGTGTTGATGGATTTTGGTTGTGAGAAAAGAAAGAGTTAGTATGGAGGAAGTGTTAATGTGGTCGAATCGAGTATCGTGTGTTAGGATGAGAATGTTGACGGGTTCGTGCTACCCCATTTAATGGGATATAGCGTGATGTTATGTATGTATGTTTTATCTGGTCGGTATTTGTAAATGTAAACATTGCAACATATTATTGATATTTCTCTTAAAACTGTATAAAAATGTTGAATTTCAGTAACATAGTTACCATCTCTGGTACGGGTACCTCAGCTAGATGGAAACATTACATCGTTATTATTCGGTTTGATTAATTAAATTCCCGTCAATGGGCCACTGAAATGTGTCACGTGATTAATATTAATTGGCCTGCCTTTGAGCAAAAATTATTCACTCCTGTGATTAATACCGCCGCGCGCCACGCGCTGCGCGTAATCGATCCATGTTATGAAAATTTAAGAAAGGGGTTTACATATTTGAAATCTTTCATTACCGGAACAGAATCGATTAAATGTGCACAAAGTATTGAGGGATTCTGAAACTTTGCGTCAGGTTGACAAGAATGCTGGATTATCCAGGAATAAATGGATAGATTGTAAGTAAGAAACCATTTATTTATGTATAGGTAATGTCCACTGGTCAATATCTCTGCTCGTCTTCCCTAACTTCAGATAAATTCAATACGCTGTTTATTTATTTATTTATGTTTATGGGATAGGTGACTCAGTGGCAGGGTTCGTAAATATCATGATATTTATAATAAATATCAAAATATCTGATATATAGGATATATATCAGATAAATATCACTTTCCCAAAAATCCTTAATCGTAGGATTATTAAAACGAAAATTTACATACATATGTATTTTGACCCACTGAATCCAGTGGTGCAATCTTCAAATGCATATGACTTCTGGTTTTCGAGAAAATGTTAAAAAACCGCTTTTTGCGATTTTTTTGGCGGAAATAGAAAAAAATAAAAATCGCTGAAACTATGTTTATAAGTTAACTGAAGCACGAGAAAATTAATGCCGTTGACCGCGTTTTCATATCACATTTAGTTTTCGAGATATAGCCTCGTAAAAGTAGAAAAACTGAAAAATTCGAAAAATTTCAATTTTCCGGAGGCTATATCTCAAAAACTAAACAAGATATGGAAATGCGCTCAACGGCGTTGAATTCCCCGAGTCCGAATTGACTTATAAGCAAATTTTCATACAATTTTAAGCAATTTAATATTTTTAATTATTTCCTAAGGGGTACCCCTTTGGTTTTTTCGGATTTTAATTCAATTTTCCCAAAAATCCTTAATCGTAGGATTATTAAAACGAAAATTTACATACATATGTATTTTGACCCACTGAATCCAGTGGTGCAATCTTCAAATGCATATGACTTCTGGGTTTCGAGAAAATGTTAAAAAACCGCTTTTTGCGATTTTTTTGGCGGAAAATTGAAAAAAAATAAAAATCGCTGAAACTATGTTTATAAGTTAACTGAAGCACGAGAAAATTAATGCCGTTGACCGCGTTTTCATATCACATTTAGTTTTTGAGATATAGCCTCGGAAAAGTAGAAGAACTGAAAAATTCGAAAAATTTCACTTCTCCGGAGGCTATATCTCAAAAACTATTTGATATTTTTATATAATGGATATATATCATTGCAAAAATATGACGATATATATCAAAATAAATATCATGATATATATCGATCGATATATATCTTCGAACCCTGCTCAGTGGTATCTAGTCGGAATGTGGATCTTGAGAACCATGGTTCGATCTCCACAGCTGACAAACAATTTTCACCAATTTAAATCTACTCCTGTGGCACCCCTTCTACTAATATCTTTGGGAGCCATGATTTAACGGCTGGTAATCGTACTTCACGCGAAGAAATATATCATTTACCGAGATCTACTTCGGCAGAGTGCCACATCCAGTAATGGCTAAAAGGCATAATGATATATTTATTTTAATTTTCATTTGTCAGTTGACAACAATGAACTTAATTTTAACGAGTTGCCAACTTTAGACGGATTAAAATAGACGTTCTGGGCTAGGAACGTACACAGAACATTTTGTTACAAGTGTACCTTTATAATTTAATTTGATTCACATTAATTAAATATTTACTTAAAACAATACGAATTAAATATTTTAAATGCTTACTATAAAAATAAAATAAGTAAATATATCATCACGCCTTTTACCTATTACAAACATATATCATGGCGACTTCACATGGAGTCCCCCAGAATAACGCATGATTATTTTACTATTGCTAATTTAACGAAGTTAAGCTCACTAGCGTCTTATATTAATTACAATGATACATTATTTTTATTTAAATTAATTAATAACAACATCTACTGTCCGTTTTTATTATCTAAACTGTCTTGGCAGATTCCATCACGGAATCTGAGAAATACTCAACCTATATTTTGTATTCCTCATTGTACCGCAAACTACTGGTTTCATGCTCCTTTATGGAGAATATGTCGGCGCTTTAATAGTTTACATTTTAATATTAATGATGTAAACAGCGACTTGATTTCAACCACGTTAACCAGATTTATAGACTTAACCAAAAATATGCTATTAAATGATTTCTCCTGAGAAATGACCTGTATCCTATGTTACATGTGAAATGAAATATGTTAAGTCGTACTACTTATACGCTCAAATTGTATTTTTGGGCGATTGTCTGTACGAATGAATAACTAAATAAATAATTACTGGGTGTGGCACCCTGCCGAAGCAGATCTCGGTAAGTGATTTTATTTATGTTGTACAACAGGAACTTAATCCCAATTACAGTACAGGGTCCGCACTCACCGAGCCGCAGTGTGCTAGTTTATATAATTTTTAGCTTGAATGAGATTCGAATTCTGTATCGATATCCACACCACCGTACTGACTTTTATTATTATTCTGCATAAACACTTCAAGCTGCATACCAGACATACTAATAGATGTTTTCCACAGAAATGGAATGTCAATGGCGCCTTCTACTTAGCGTAGGTAACCAGGTAATATTTTACCTGGTGATAAATATGACAGAAGGGACATTTGTCATTGAGTATCATTGTCCTGGTGACTAAGTGCTCGAATTTTTCCTAAGTTTTACAGTCGTATATCATAAACACAAAACACATTCCATTTAAATAGAGAAAACTGTAACTTATATAGTATATTCAAAGATATTCCGTTATGGCTTTAACTTACTAAGCCTGTGTTGAACCGCACACAGTAAGATTCTACCTGTTGTCGCTCAGGATAGGATTGCAAAATATTTAAATTCGGAAATCTCTAATCTCTGTGCGGATTACGTATTTCAGAATTGTTATACAATGATACTTTCATGTAACATTTTTTTCTTGCTTCATTATCAATAATAATATTTGTACAAAATTCTCTGTTTCATTATTATAATATATATAAGAATAAAATTAAATTGGGAAATACTGAATACATACCTGTCCTTGCACCCCTATAAATCAAGCTTAAATCCCTAACAATAGACCCGCTGAGAGGGTCATAACGGAGTATCTTTGACCATAGTATACCTGCATGACATGACAACCAATTTTAAGAATTGGCAACGACCTACGAAGGACAAGTCGAAACTGTTCACGCAAATCTATGCGCATAAATTCTCCATGGATTTAAAAACTATGAATTCAGTTAGGATATTTTAGGATGATATTAAAGCATGTTGTTTGGAAGAGTGGATATTGATTTATTAATTTTTCTACTCGCGATGAAATAGCTATTTATGAAACTAGTAAGGAAATTAAGGTTATTACCTTATACATGTGAAATTTGCAGAACGAGGCGTAGTCAAGTTATGTAAACAAATAAATAAGGTAATAACCGAGTTTTCTTACGTGTTTCATACAATATTTTTTCTACTTCCATTCTAATAAATACGAAAGAGCGTTTTTGAAATTATGAAATTTTGACATATTAATGATAGTTATAAATTCAAAAAATAAAAGAATAACACATCAGAATTTGTCTACCAAGATATCTGTTGCTATGTTACTTCATTATTTCACTAGTTAAATAATGCAGTTCATTACCTAACTCAAATATGTGAAATAAAACGTCTATTTCCTAACGGAAGTAGAAAAATGTCATTTAACGTACTGGTTTACAGGAGCGAATGGATGAATGTTTGTTGTGTGTTGATGGATTTTGGTTGTGAGAAAAGAAAGAGTTTGTATGGAAGAAGTGTTAACCCAATACCCGCCGCAATTCAATGATCAATAAAAGAATACCTTTTCAGTAAAAATATCTTTATTTGAGTTCTAAAAAACAAGTTTTTGATAATAAAAGTTATGCATACTTAAGTGTTAAAATATATCTGACCTTGAAATATAATTGTTAAAAATTAAGTAACTTTGAATATTTTGAAAATTATTGGTTTTGCAAATATTTAAAAATTGGCTGTGACTGGCTGTCAAAACATAACTAATTAATATATTCATTAAACAAAATATACATTTTAAATGCAAAAAAAAATTATTACAGCCAAATATTTAAGCGTCCCAAAAATGGGACGTCGGCGGTTAATGGGTTAATGTGGTCGAATCGAGTATCGTGTGTCAAAATGAGAATGTTGACGGGTTCGTGCTACCCCATTTAATGGGATATAGCGTGATGTTATCTATGTATGTATATATGTTTCCATGGCACTAATTAATATCTTACATACATCTCGGTAAATTTGAGTCTCTGTATAAAACTTCAACTTATATGCACAAAATACAATGATGTCGTTCTGGTTTTGATTTCCCTATAAGCTACTGTAATTGGGATAAAGTTACTGTTGATCAAGCAACATAAATGTGTGCACAACTGTTTGACCACTGCTGGTAGAATGCTAGCTTAGCAAAGAAGAATATTTATACTCCGGCTGTCGTAATTAATTTGTTTAATTAGAAAAAGTTTAGAGGAAAACCGGTTCTTTGATATATACAGACGCAGACTCAGGTGGTTGACATTTGCTTGCCGCCATCGAACAATCACCGATCGTGCGTGGGTGTGACGATATTCCAACACAGCAGAGGAGGCATCTGCACTATACATATACTCTATAGGTATTCCTTTTCATCTAAATTTCATTTATTTATAGTACGTTATAGTAGAAAAAAACATAAACAAATAGAAGACGAAATACGATAAAAGCTTATAAAATGTTACGAATGAAGTGTATTACTTATGTGGATCTTGTAAAAATGGATTTAGAGAAGCATGAAGAAAATGAAGCAAAGACGACTAGAGATGGTAATAAAAATAAAACAGATAGCATGATGATGTATTGAGCAATTATTGGCAAACCGAGACGTAAGCAAAAGCTGAACACTCGAGCTGAAGTCGAGGTTTGCCAACTTCACACAAGGGATAATCGCGCGCCCCCGTGAAGCATATTATACTTTTCGTAACAAGTGCACAAAAATTACTGTCTTATCGGGACAAATGGCAAGCGCGGTGGCCGAGCGTGTTAAGGCACATCTCTTAGCATACTGTGACGTCACCCGAGCCAAGGTTCGTCAGTTCGAATCCGCCTGCCGACAATGTGTGATTTGTCGTAAAATATAAAAATACAGTTACATGTATTTATCACACTCGGGCGCTATAAGCTAGTCACTTATACGCCTTAAATAATCTGACTAAAGAAACCGGCAGTACGGCAGTGTAAAAACTGCGGCTCGGTGTGCCCGGCCCCTATGTTCCGCAACGGAATGATGGGACTAATATATATCGAGACAAATGTCAAATATGGGTTGCGTAACTAGTTACCTAGGAAACGCCGCAAACAGCTAATAATCGTAGTCTCTAGGGAGAGAAACATGCTACCTAGACAGAGAAACATAATGTTTCTCTCCCTAGGGGAGAAAAGCAGTGTTTCTCTCTCTAAAATTAGGGAATAAGAACATGTTTCTTGTGCAAAAAATAAATATATCATCACGCCTTTTACCCATTACTGAATGTGACACTCTCCTGTAGCAGACCTCAATAAACAATATATTTCTTCGCGTGAACTGCGGTTACCAACCGTCAAATCACGGCCCCCAAAGATGTCAGTGAAAAGAGACCCACAAGGGAAGAAAATTGTTTGTCAGCAGTGGGAATCGAACCAGGGTTCTCAAGATCCTCAGGCCGACTCGATACCACTGAGCCACTTACATTAAATAATATTATGTACTGAGAGGTCAAACCCCTTAATTGGTAAAATTTATTATTTATTTTTTAAGTTGAAGTTAGAAAGATTTAAATGCGCGAACTAGACGCAAGTTGTATGCTTGTGTTTAATATTTATTACTACGTTTAAGGATAGTCCGCAATTACTTATTCATTTATTTTATGTGAATTTTTCCACTTAACGACTTATGGATAAGTAAATAGTCAGGTATATAAGTACTGCTGGTAGATGCACATCATAAACATACATAATTAGCAAAGACTTAAAGGGAAATAGTACTTGTATCTTCAAGGTAGTAGTAGGTAGTTTTATGCTATTGGAGTGCTATTAACTAAAGCTTAAACCATAAAATATAAGTGCGTCCAAGTGAATCAAATTTCACTAAAACTTGTACAATTCCAGAGAAGCCTCTCAGAGAAGTAGGTAGAAAGAAGTGTTGTTAAATTAATATTTAAATGACAGCGAAGAGTCTTAGAAAATAATTAATTTGATAAGTCAGGAAAGATGATCCAAGCCTAGAATTTAATTTCTTTTGTTTCCATTTTCAGATGTGTAAGTAGGCGTAGGATGACAATGAAAACGGTTCTGAACAAAATAAATAAGGTATTAAATTGAAAAATTCATTAAAAATAAATGCTATGCATGGATGTAGCGATTATACCGCCAGGAAACAAAACATGATGATCTCAGACAATGAAATAAAAAATATTACTTTTTATTTAAATAAATTGAATTCATTTTACTCATCAGTAACCATACTACAATCGCAATAAATGAATTATTTATTATATACATTAAACATCCATTTAGAATATTTATTTATTTATAACATTACACAACCGGATATTAATTTCAATATAAATCACTCTAAATTATTGTATTAAAGTTACTCCTGTCACTAACGTCTTTGGGAACCGTGATTTGACGGCTGGTAACCATAATTCACGAGCATAATTGCTACATCTAGTAATGTTTAAAAGGCGTGATGATATACAGGGTGTTTCACAACTTAGAGCAAAAAATTAAAGGGTATATTCTGTACGACGTGCTGATCATGAAACAAAAAGAATTTTGTTTTAAATCGCAAAACTATTTTCCATGTTTCCCAGTCCAAAATTTTTCGTTGCTACTGTCACTGGGTGGATGATTATGTTAAAAGTTATTAATTAAATAAAATTCTATTATAAATAACTGCTAATAATTGAATTGTGTAATTATTCTTTCGTAGTTGATACCTACTTCATTGTTTGTGTTTAATAGGAAAGCGAATCCAGTGCAGTACTACAAAAAATGTTTTAGGTTAACAACCCTAAATTTTTCGAATTTAAACAAAATTCTTTTTGTTTCATGATCAGCACGTCGTACAGAATATACCCTTTAATTTTTTGCTCTAAGTTGTGAAACATCCTGTATTTATTAATTTATTTTTAAAATTCTGAAACATATGATGAATATATGAAGGTATACTTTTAAAATAATTATGTAGAAATACGAGAAAGGGAACGTAGCAGTGGGTAGTTACTGGAAGCAAAGAGAATGAATTGTTCACAGTAACAGTAATAGAAACAGCAAGTGCGACAGTAACACTCGAATATCCACTTCAAAGGTTCCAGTTTCAATTTCCATAAATATTCAGGTCATATTTGCATCGACCGCCCACCGACTGTCTTTTGTTTACACACACACAAACAAACATTTACATTCCAATGCAAAGTGAACAATCAAATCATGAATGAACGATACCTTACTTACAACTAGCAATGCCATCTACAATTTCACTTAGTTCTTACAAAAATCTATATACGACTACCAATTTCTGGGTGTGTCACATCTAAATCTAGCCTTATAGTGAAACGCGAGCTAAGAATTCAACTGAATTTTGAGCTGATTGTACGTGTTGTAGCTCTGCTGTTGCAGATCTTACTGCGGTTACCAACCGTCAAATCACGACCCCAATATATTATTGCAAGAAAAGTCACAAGAAAATTAATCAATTAACTGAAAGAATCGAACTGAATTTTGAGCTGTTTGTACGTGTTGTAGCTCTGCTGTTGCAGATCTTACTGCGGTTACCAACCGTCAAATCACGACCCCAATATATTATTGCAAGAAAAGTCACAAGAAAATTAATCAATTAACTGAAAGAATCGAACTGAATTTTGAGCTGTTTGTACGTGTTGTAGCTCTGCTGTTGCAGATCTTACTGCGGTTACCAGCCGTCAAATCACGGCTCCAAAAATGTTGTGCAATAGAAGCCACAAGAAAAGTAAATAATGTTGAAAATTGTACTTGTTAACTGCAAAAATTAAATTAAATTTTGAGCTATTTATTTGTAATTTCCGGGTGTTGTAACTCTGCTGTTGCAGATCTTAGTGCCATCAAATCGCGGCCCCAAATGTGTTAATGGAGGAAAAACTACAGGAAAGTTATTAAATATTGAAAATTATATTTGTCAACTGTAAAAATCAAATTTAAATCTCCCCCTCCACTAACATCTTTGGGGAAGCGTGATTTGACGACTGGTAACCGCACTTCACGCGAGGAAATATATCACTTACCGAGATCTGCTTACGGCAGAGTGCAACATCCAGTAATGGATAAAAGGCGTGATGATATATTTTTTTATTTATAAAAATCCAATTGAATTTTGAGTTGTATATTTGTTTATTGTTTTCGGATAAAGTAAGTCTGGTGTTACCTTGTTTTGCCGACTTAATTAGAAGGAAATGAACACAGCTAGAGCTAATGACCAACAGACCTACCCACGCACGAACCCTACGCACTTACGTTTGATGTTAAAGCAACTAATTTCATTTTGTAACCAACATCAAGTTACAATGTCTTAGCACAATCAAATAATAACACACAATTTCAAATAGCCTCAAGCTAATTCCTACTAATAACAATTATTTGAGTTCATTTTATAACACAGCTACACAACTTTCATTAGTTTTTAGTTGTTGATTGCGTAAATAAACTTTTAAACTTTGATAAAAAAACATAATAAAATTAATTTATATCTTTCCTGCTCTTATTAACTGTTAATTCATATATTTTTTGCCTGTTCTACTTTATATGATATATAGAACAAAATTTAATGAAAAAAATTATGGGTTATACCCAGGGTTCGAAGATATATATCGATCGATATATATCACGATATTTATTTTGATATATATCGTCATATTTTTGCAATGATATATATCCATTATATAAAAATATCAAATAGTTTTTGTGATATAGCCTCCGGAGAAGTGAAATTTTTCGTATTTTTCAGTTTTTCTACTTTTCCGAGACTATATCTCGAAAACTAAATGTGATATGAAAACGCGCTCAACGGCATTAATTTTCTCGTGCTTCAGTTAACTTATAAACATAGTTTCAGCGATTTTTATTTTTTTTCTATTTTCCGCCAAAAAAAATCGCAAAAAGCGGTTTTTTAACATTTTCTCGAAAACCAGAAGTCATATGCATTTTTAGATTGCACCACTGGATTCAGTGGGTCAAAATACATATGTATGTAAATTTTCGTTTTAATAATCCTACGATTAAGGATTTTTGGGAAAATTGAATTAAAATCTGAAAAAACCAAAGGGGTACCCCTTAGGAAATAATTAAAAATATTAAATTGCTTAAAATTGTATGAAAATTTGATTATATGTCAATTCGGACACGGGGAATTCAACGCCGTTGAGCGCATTTCCATATCTTGTTTAGTTTTTGAGATATAGCCTCCGGAAAAGTGAAATTTTAAGAATTTTTCAGTTTTTCTAAATGTGTACAAAAACTAAAATTAAAAAATAAATATCCAAATATATATCCTATATATCAGATATTTTGATATTTATTATAAATATCATGATATTTACGAACCCTGGTTATGCGGACTATTTTTTGTATCATTCCTGCTGAAATCTTCGATGAGCTATATCTCTAAAACTACTAAAGATATTTTAATTCTGTTAATACCATTAAATTTACCACAATTTATTTGTATTAACAAAATAGAAATGACTAAATTATTTTACTCTAAATGAAAGTAAAGTAAATTTTTAAAATTCCTGCTTATGAGTTGTATCTCTCAAACTATGCTAGATATTTAAATACGATTTTTAGTATTTGATTAGCCACTGTTAACTATATATTTTAGTATAATATAATTAAATTATACGACTAATTTTACTAGATTTTAACATTTCGTTCTCAAACATTTTAAAATGATTTTATAGTAAAATATTATCACGCCTTTTATCCATTACTGGGTGTGGCACTGTGCCGGAGCAGATCTCGGTAAATGATATATTTCTTCGCATGAAGTGCGGTTACCAGCCGTCAAATCACGGTCCTCAAAGATATTAGTTGTGAGGGAGCCACTGAGGGTAGATTTAAATTGGTGAAAATTGTTTGTCGGTTGTGGGGATCGAACCAGGGTTCTCAAGATCCACAGGCCGACTCGATACCACTGAGCCACCTACATAAAAGTCAATTTAGTTCATCACATCTTAAAAGTATTTTTCTCTAAAATAATTTCGAGTGTTTGACAGCAGCAAATATAAGTTTTGAAAAAACAAATAAGAAAAAAGTCAAGCAGCTAAACATTCCTTCTAGAATGTGGTATAAAATTTGTGAGAACTGAATATGGCCGACATTAATTAGTTAAGTGAATTGGGTTAAGAAATGCAACAGAAGCAGTGCTGCAAGCAGAAAGAATCCTGGTAGAAGCGTTCCACGCCACTTTATTTAACTTTTGGAAAAGTTTTATTTCACCATTATACAGAGAAAACTCAAACATAATTTAAAAAGTTAAAAAGCCTTGGGAAGAAATATCATCGCATTGAAATTCTTTTTTCTTCGTAACTTTCAGGTAAATGTTATTAAAATATGCCTCGGCAATTTTAAATAATATTTATGTTTGTCGTTTCAATGATTTCACTGACTTTTAGTTGCCGACTGAATTTTTGAATAGTTAATAAAAAAATTCAATCCTAAGCTCACTTTGTTCCACTCTTTTGTTTATACCATAAAAGCAGGAATGTACAGAACTTCTACTATATTGAATTTCATAAACTTTTATACAAATATTTCTATTGTATATATTTTCAAAATTGAATTTATAAACATACAAATTGTATTTCCTAAATATACATATATCTAAGCACAAAAATCACGCTTATACTAGCTACTGAGATCTGCAACTGAAGAACCATGCTCATACAAAGGAAATACATTTTCCATTATCATTGTTTTCCTAATTACTGTATTACAGGAAAATGTTGGAAAATTCTGAATAAAAATATCATCACGTCTTATATCTATTACTGGGTGTGGCACACTTCCGAAGCACTTTTCTTCGCGTGAAGTGAGTGACCCAGTGGTTTCTGGGTGTAGTAGCTCTGCTGTTGCAGATCTTAGTGCCATCAAGTCACGGCCCCAAATGTGTTATTAAATATTGAAAATTGTATTTGTCAACTGTAAAAAATGGGGTAAGTGGGTCAGTGGTATCGAGTCAGCCTGTGGATTTTGAGAACTCGGGTTTGATCCAAACAGCTGACAAACAATTTTCACTACATTAAAAATACCCTGTGGTTGCTCAACCACAAACATACAGGGTGTTTCAGGGCTAGTGTAACAAACTTTAACAGCTTATTCCTGAGGTTATTTTGAGCAAAAAATGTCATATGAACATAGGTCCTATTCCTTCTAGTTACCTAAATACTAGAGGTTGAAGTTCTATAAATAACACGAAATTTTAAAATTTTTGTAATCAAGATACTTTCGGAAAACAAGAATTTTATTGAAAAGTCATACCTTATTTGTCTTAATTAAAAATTGTTGTACTTTTGATTGTATTATTGTTTCATAATGGATGGTTATAGTACTGCTGAATATGCAGATATGATTTTTATTTATGGATTATGTAATGGTAATGCCCGTTATGCGTCCAGAGAATACCAAGACAGATATCCAAATAGAAGCCAACTTTCCCATCCCTTATTTGCGCGCAATTTTGTTTTCCGAAAGTATCTTGATTAGACAAATTTGAAAATGTCGTGTTATTTATAGAACTTCAACCTCTTGTATTATGGTAACTAGAAGGTATTGGACCTATGTTCATATGATATCTTTAGCTCAAAATGACCTCAGGAATAAGCTGTTAAAGTTTGTTACACTAGTCCTGAAACACCCTGTATTTGGGGAGGGCGTGATATGACGGTTAGTAACCGTACTTCACGCGAAAAAATATATGACTTCCTGAGATCTGTGAAATTTGAATACGCGAATTTTCCGTCTCTAATTTCCCCGCAATATATCGTACATTTAAACATTTCCATATTTTAATTTCCAAATGACATTTTGAAGAAATAATTCCTCCCGGAGGACCGGAAGTAAGAAAGTTATGTGGCTCGGTGTATCGCCGAGGGACTCGTAATACTTGAGACGTTCTGTTGCTGTTAGCATCGCTTCTGATACTTATTTATGCAGTTTAGGTAAACATGTTAACCATGTATGAAAGTACTTGCACATGCATATCATCATAAGTAAATGAGTAGGAAATGTGAACACCGTAGAAACAAATATGAACAAACCTTGAGAAATTCTATCCTCGTTTCCTTCATTTCAGATGGGCAGCATCTTCACAGAGTCACACAAACACAACACTACACTGGCACTAACACTACTGAACACTATTTTCAACTATACTTTGGTTCTACATTTATTTTAGTGATTAAAATGGCGGAAATATGTAGTAACAACGAGCTGTCTAAATGTAGGAGCCATTGGTCTTACTGCGCAAACGTACATCGCGTCACTGGTCGCCAGATTCCAAGCGCTTCATTTGAATTGGATGTTACAGACTTGTTTTATGTAAGGTTCAATGTAATCAAATTATCGATTTTTATTAACATATCTAATAATATACAGGGTGTTTCACAACTTAGAGCAAAAAATTAAAGGGTATATTCTGTATGACGTGCTGATCGTAAAACAAAAATATTTTTTTAAATTCGAAAAATTAAGGGTTGTTAACCTAAAACATTTTTTGTACTATTGCACTGGATTCGTCTTTGCTATTAAACACAAATAATGAAGTAGGTATCAACTACGAAAGAATAATTACACAATTCAATTATTAGCTGTTATTTATAATAGAATTTTATTTAATTAATAACCTTAACATAATCATCCACCCAGTGGCAGTGGCAACGAAAAATTTTGGACTGAGAAACATGGAAAATAGTTTTGCGGTTTTAAAAAAAAATCTTTTTGTTTCATGATCAGCACGTCGTACATAATATACCCTTTAATTTTTTGCTCTAAGTTGTGAAACACCCTGTATAGTATAAATCAGTAGTTTTCAAACTTATCTCGACCGTTACCTCTTTGAAGTAATAGTTATTTTTGTATTAAGTGCATAAAATGATTGTTTTTTGTTGCGCGTAAAAATGTCACTTTTTGTGAAAACAAAAACAGCACAAACAACATTTCTATCTACAACCGTAAATAAAATAAATAAATATATCATCACGCTTTTTACCCATTACTGGGTGTGGCACTCTACCGTAGCAGATCTCCCCAAAGATGTTAGTTATGGGAAGCCCCAGGGGTAGATTTAATTTGGTGAAAATTGTTTGTCGGCTGTGGGGATCGAACCACTGAACCACCTACCCCATCAAACGATTTATTCAAGTAAATTGAAGGAAAACAATTAAAAATAATATTAATTTAGTACTATTGTAAAGGAAATTTGAGAGCGTGCGCGAAATACTTATTTAGCGCACTGGAGTGCGGGGCGCAAAATACTCAATACATTTAAAAATGATTTTATTCTAGTTTTTCCCTTTATTAAACATAAAGGGGTAAATGGAAATATTTGGACTAAAATCAGATTTGATTCAGACGACCGTTGACCACAGTTCATAAGGTTCCCAAATTTTATTCTTTATAATTTAATTTGAATAAATAAATAAATCATCACGCCTTTTACCCATTACTGGGTGTAGCACTCTGCCATAGCAGATTTAATTTGATTTGCATTAATTAAGTATTTACTTTAAAAAAATACAAATTAAAAATTGTTATTATAATTTAATTTAACGTACTAACAAATAATTTAACCCCTAAACCTTAATAAATTAATTAATTTAACGTTTTATCAAATATATACATTATGAAAATATGAAAAATAAATTAATCTTAACTATTTTATTTTAAAAAATACAGGCAACCGATTTTATAAGGGGTAAAGAAGTATACTGGCCCACATCCCGAATGTAACAGGATTGCATACGCTGAGAGAATCAAGGGGCTCAGCAGGAATGAAAATTAGTTGCTTATAGCCAAAGTGCGATGCCGAGTGACGTCACGATGCCGTTTGAGCTTGTTACTTAGATATCGCGATTCGCATTTGTACTATCTATTGTAATTATATAGGTTTCGCGCTGTGACTAGAATTACAATAAATTATATTTTATCAATTCGAAATATTATTGTCTGTTTCAAAAACATTATTTGTAATTTTTTATAATTAATTTCGCCTGTAATCATTGTAAATGAATAAATTAAATTTAAGGAGTTCTACAAGTGCCTAGTCTGCAATTGCAGATCTTTAAGCAGTTATATTCTGTCTAATTATATATTAGACATATTTTTCAAGTTACACGGTAAAAATATTGTATTTAAATTGTACAAATAGTAATAGAAAATGATTTAAATTTGTTTATTTAATTTCTCAAACATTTTTGGATGTTCACTAATAGTAGTGATTTATACATGATAATTATTATGAAAAAAAAACGCAGTTTGGGCATCTCCTGGGCCCTAGGCAATATAATATTTAGGGCCCCAAAACATATAATATGGCTATCAATATTTTCAACGTAATTTTCGACATTTTCATATTTAATTTCTGCCGTTATAAAGCACGTAAAAGTAATTCTGTTTATTGATTTAGATGCAGAATTTGATGCCCTAAAACTTTTATTTGACGCGTTTTTGCTTAAAATAATTAAGGAAGCAGGAAATTGCAAAAAACTGATTTCCCATGTTAAAGTCCTATGACCGGCTGAGCGAGTCACCAGCCTGTATATAAATACATTGTATCGGAGTGCGAGTGTCACATTATAATTATTGTATTATTTTGCATTTGTGTTACTAGCTGCCATCCCTCAATACAATTCATATCAAATGTAGTAATTATTAAAAATATTTGGTCAGAAAATGACTTAAAACTTAAAATGTGTATATTTTTTTTCATTTTAGTCGAACGATTCGGGCCCCCCCAGAGTCACGGGCCCCCAGCACTTGCCTAGTTTGCCTAGGCGAAAAGACGGCCCTGGGTTGCGGTGCAATTAAAGGTGGCACATTACTAAATTAATTATTTCATACATCAAAGCCATTGTATTGTTGTTTGCAATAAATAATAAATGATAAAGCAAGCGTTCCCTCACCGTAGCTCATTACAAACAATACAATTAAATGAATTCTGTTAAATGTGAAGAATTTCGGCCTCGTTTGATAAATGTAACAAACGACAGTCGTTATTTGTTCCCAATCTTTACGAGCGAATATTTCGCGCTATCGCTAAAACAATTGCAAGGCATATGCGATTCGCATGGGAACAAAAGCACCGCGAAACAAAAGGATAATCCGTAGGATAAAAACAAATGAGAACAACGCACATAATTAGTAGGATTTTTTAACCGGAAGAAACAAACTTGAAAGCTGTAATTTTATTGATATTGTCGAGCTGAAGAATTCAGACTTTACGAATGTATGACGTAACCAACATCTTACATACATTTTTAATAAAAGTAAAAGTTTTCTCCGACGAAGTCATTTGGTAAATGGGTCCACTTTTACGTTTAGAAATTCAGGGCCGGATTAAAAGCTTTCTTGGAGATCATCCTCAGAAATATTCTTCATAAATTTGCTCAGTGTTCAACGGTAGTTGAGCTTGAGATCACGGGTTAAAATCTCGCTGTTTTATATTTTTTCTTTTTATTTGTTTTTTTATTACTTATTATAAACAACCTAATTAGTAATTATAATTGTTTGACATATGTCAACTAGTGTTAATTGTAAGTATTAAGTGAAATAGTTGTACAACAACTTCACAATCATATTTTGTATATCAGCGAAATTTAAATTTCGATCCTCACAGCCGTCAAATATTATATATTTATTTTTTCTACGATTGCTATGAAAAGTTGACAATTACGCTCTCATTTGTCATCGTAAAGTTGACGTTTTCTGTGGAACAATCGAAAAATATCTTTTTTGCGCGTTGCCATTGGCAACACGCGAAAAATATTATTTCAATAGTTACCAGGGATACAAACAAAACAGAAACTTGTCATATTGACAGTTAACAAAACGAATTTAGTTTTAGACGTATACCTACGTTTTTTAATAACTTTAAGATGCAATCGTAGAAAAAATTATTTGTGTATCACTTTACGCTCTTAATACACAAATAACTATTTTATCTCCTGCTTGAGGTTTTTAATTTTTTTTCTGTCGTCCTTATTAATCCCGGGCGTAAAAGTAATATTCTGTCACCAATTTGATGTTAATAATTATTGGTCGAACACGGTAATAGTGTAAGAGGAATAAAGACACTTTACGCTCGTGATACACACATTATTTTTTCTACGATTGTATCTTCAAATTATTAAAAAAATTATACGTATCAACTGTCAATATGACAAGTTTCTGTTTTGTTTGTATTTCTGGTAACTATTGAAATAGGCGCGCATTTAACACCTTTTTCGCGCGTGGCCATTGGAGACGCGCAACAAAGATATTTTTCGATTGTTCCACAGAAAACGACAACTTTACGATGACAAATAAGAGCATAATTGTCAACTTTTCATAGTAATCGTAGAAAAACAAAATGATAATGACAGTAATGATTGTGGTGCGGCAGTAAAGAAAAGTCAACGAAGCAAATAAATCCTTGTCGCTGTCATCTTACGCTGTGGTCACGGCTCACCGCGATTATTACGCATTGTTAACACACAAACAAACAAGCATCGGTTACATTGACACGTGCCTCATACGCACACATGATGTGCTGGGTGACGTCACCAGCAGGCACACCAGCAGGAATGTTTGTGTGAATTGAAACGAGACAATGATGTGCAAGTTGTGATTGTGCCACTGATGAAATAATTCAAGTTATTTCAGCTATTTCTGGATGTGGTGACAGTCGACGCTAATTGTCCTAGGCTACAATATTATTAACATCGTATATAGTCTGGCTCGAAACTCTAAACTTCTTCTTCTTCTTCTTCTGATGGCGCTACAGCCCAAATTGGGCCTTGGCCTACCGGACTCACCGAGCCGCAGTTTTTACACTGCCGTACTGCCGGTCTTCGTAGTCGAATGCTACATTATTTAAGGCGTATAAGTGACTAGCTTATAGCGCCCGAGTGTGATAGATACATGTAACTGTATTTTATATTTTTACGACAAATCACACATTGTCGCCAGGCGGATTCGAACTGATGAACCTTGGTTCGGGTGACGTCACAGAATGTTAAGAGATCTGCCTTAACACGCTCGGCCACCGCGCCTGTCTTACTTACTCAAATACAAATAATATATCATCACGCCTCTCTAAGCAGATCTCGGTAAGTGATATATTTATGCGCGTGAAGTGCTTCAAAATTAATACATAACTATATTGATGATCCAGCTTTACTTAATTGCATTAATTTCCATTACCCAGCCTTCAACACACGGTCTTCAAACCAGGGTTCGTAAATATCATGATATTTATAATAAATATCAAAATATCTGATATATAGGATATATATCAGATAAATATCACTTTTTGGATATTTATTTTTTAATTTTAGTTTTTGTACACATTTATTATCACAATAGGAAATACAAAAAAAATTATTACTCCTAAATAAAAAATTAACATAGGTAATGAAAAAAAGTAAATATACATTGAATGGGTACACAAATATTATATAGTACTAAGAATAGTAAGAATATTTAAATAATCCTATATCCTAAATAGGGGCAAATCATCATCTTCTGATGAACTTCCTGAACATAGCGTTGCAGATAGAGACTCACTTGGCCAAAGCCAATCTAAATTAGTTTTTTTTTTGTAGTTTCTTTTTGGTTGAAATATTTAAACATAAAAACTAATTTAGCAGCTTTGTCGTTACCGAGACGATTACGTAATTGAGATTGGACAATGCCAAAAGTGGAGAAATATCGTTCCAGCCCTGCTGTGGCTGTTACAGCAGTGTGTAACTGTTCACATAGTTCAATAAATGTACTTTTATTTGGCCACTCTGACTCATTGATAGTTACATTTTTCCACCATATTAAAGGATTTGTATTTCTAAAATGCATACCAAATAAAAATTAGTCAAAAGCTAGTAAAATAACAATTATCTTTAGAATATAATTTTAACAGAATTAATGAAAGTAATAATGAGAGGTATACTGTATTTATTACACACTATTTGAAATTTTTATATAATGGATATATATCATTGCAAAAATATGACGATATATATCAAAATAAATATCATGATATATATATATATATATATAAACCTAGTTGTAAAGAGATTAAAGCGGACGTATTAAAGGTGAACGGTACAAATCTATTTGTTCATTCATAACCGTTAGCTGCAATCGGAATTTCCAAGGATTCTAAGAAATCCAACTTTAATCCCTTTTTACAAATGTGTTTGATTTTTATAACTTTTCTTAACGTGTTCTCATTGTTAGTATGTTGTCTAGAATGAATATATGTGTTAGTACGGCCCTGCTTAAGTGTGAAGCTGCGGTTATTCTCTGGTTAAATGTTTAGAAAACTTGGCCCCAAGTTCTACATACACTGCGGCCAGCGGTTCCACACAAACATGCACCATGTTCTATTATGTATCAATGTGCCACAATTTCATTTGATCATTTTATTTATTTGTAACAGTAAATGAGGGAATGAAGAGCTTGTGGCTCGTTGAAGGGGTTGAGAGGGGTTACAGGGTGAAGGGCGTGTCGTTAACACGTGGACATTAACTGCACGCCGTGCTAATTCGCACCGATTGTGCGATCGTTAAAAATCAAGTGCCCATTGAATACTAATTCCTGGAACACGGATGTGGCCAATATTCACCAAATTATATTGTTGTAATCGCTTGCTTAGTACAGAATATAAATAAATATCCACTGGTTGTGGCACTCTGCCGTAGCAGATCTCGGTATGGATATGATTGAAGGTTTGTTGCGTGATGACAGATTCCGCGTGTATGAAATAAATGAGCTTGTTAATAAAAAGTATAAAATAAACACTTGGCTCAGTTTCACAAAATTCAGCCTCCAAGTCACCTTATGAGGGCATCGTCAGAGGCTGGCCAGCACAGTTGGTAACCATAGACGCGTTTCGCTCTTATTAGAGCTCATCAGTATGGTATAACTCACTTCTTCACCTAGAACAAAGTTCACGTGAAGAAGCTGGTGACGAAGAACTGTGTCAGCAGAGAATAAGATCTCTAACAAACAGGTAAGATGACATGAGAAGTTCTGTGGAACATGTTATGTCATCTACCGAAAAAAGGAATGAGTTTGTATGATCATTTGAATGATGAGCTTGCTTAATACAGAATATAAATAAATATATCATCACTCCTTTTAGCCTTTACTGGTTGTGGCACTCTGCCGTAGCAGATCTCGGTAAGGATGTGTGTATGAGCTTGTATGATAATTTAAATGATCTTGCGTTGCGTGTCCATGTCACTATAACGATGAACGAGTTTTGGAAACAATTTCGTTGGATTTCGTGTGAGTATATAAGCTATGAGAGCTTGTATAGATGGATGGGTCGTATAGATAAAGGGACAGAATTGCCAGAAGGGATAGTGCAAGTGCTTCATTCGCCCTTGGACTTGTCTGCGGTTGGCAGACGGATCGAATGACACACGTCACGTGACGGATAGTTTTCTACACAGACACGAGATACACTCTAAACCAGGCCCAGGTGTACAATGTAAGCAATGACTCAAAAACTCCATATTATATCAACACTCTTTTAGCAACCATTACTTGTTTATTGTTGTAATTTTTAAACATTTTTGACGATTTATCTTTTAATTTGTGACTAATTATGTTAAGTTTTTTTAAACAATTTGTTTATGTCAATTATTAGCCGTTACATGTAAGTGTTTTAAAAACATAAGTCTTATTGTTATTTACTTTGTAGATCCCTGAAGAAATAAAATTTTCTTTTTTGGTAGTTGTGATTTGACAAGTGGTTACTGTACTTAACAGCTTAAAATGTATAGTTTATTAAGACTGCTATTGCAGAGCTGCCATGTTCATGAATGACCAAAATTTTGACATATAAACATGTGAATTCCTGGTTGAACCAGTTCAAAAAGTCAAAATTTGTATAATATGGTTCTATATAGTATGGAGCACGAGAAATGCACTCGTTCAAACCGCGTGTCGATATCTCTTTTAGTTTTGGAGTTACAGCGATTTTTGACTTTTTTAAAAGCTAAACTTTGAGACGCCATAACTCAAAAACTAAAAGAGATATTGAAACGCGGTTTGAACGAGTGTATTTCTCGTGCGCTACTTAACTTGTACAGGTATTTTGAAAATTTTTTAATTTTTCAATTTTTTTCGAAATTTTCTTTCGTCGATATTTCAAAAAGTTGAAAAGATAATGGAAATTTGAAAACACCAATAAATTCCTCGCGTGAAAATACATAGGTATGCAAATTTTCAGAAGAGAATTCGAACGGATATATTTTTTATTACAAAAAATCGAAAATGGCCGTTTTTTAAAAATTTCTTAAGGGGTACCCCTTGGTGTTTTTACGATTTTTTGCCATTTTTCGTTTTTTTGTAATAAAAAATGTATCCGTGTGAATTTTATTGTGAAAATTTGCATACTTATGTATTTTTACGCGAGGAATTCACTGGTGTTTTCAGATTTTCATTATCTTTTAAAGTTTTGGAAATATTGAGGAAGAAAAATTTTGAAAAAAATTGAAAATTTTTCAAAATACCTGTACAAGTTAAGTAGCGCACGAGAAATACACTCGTTCAATTTCATTTCAATATCTCTTTTAGTTTTTGAGTTATGGGCTTTCAAAATTGAGCATAAAAAAAATCGCTGTAACTCAAAAACTAAAAAAGATATGAAGATGCGCCTTGCGCCATTCGATTTCTCGTGGTCTGAATTATATAGAACCACATTTTAATAATTTTCGATTTTTGAACTGGTTCAACCCAAAATTCTCATTTGTATGTACGAGCACTTAAACGAAGAATTTGCGAACAAACCTCTACAGAAAAGAACTATTGGATAGTTTTGAGGTTCTAAATTTATACCTAACGTTTAGTTAATGTAATTTAAAGTAATTCAAATTCATTTAATTTGTTTAAACTTAAAATGTTTCTTTTAGACTATAGACTATTACATTTCAATGCATTGCATGTTTACTTTTAAAATAAACGCTCTAATGTATTGCTGTCAAACTTTTTAACTGTAACTATGGTAATGATATATCCCTATGTTTACTGATAAGAAAAACTCCCGGTATATATTGAGGAACAGGAACTTAAACCTAATTACAGTAGCTTATAGTGTCGCTCTGCCGTAGCAGATCTTGGTAAATCATGTATTTATGCACGTAATGTCAAATAACGGCTCCCAAAGATGTTATTGAAGGGAAAGCCACAAGGGTAATTTATATCTCTACCAAAACAATTGTATTTTTAACAGTAGTGAATAAAATGATATATTTATTTCTAGATAATACAATTTTATAAAATAGCTACTATAGTTTGTAGTACATGAAGTATACAAATGAACTAATAAAATTACCATAATAATTGTCGTAAATCTTGCAGTTTAAAAGATAATAAAATTCTGGATGTAAATCAATGCAAACAACTGACAACATGAGCTCCGAAATATCGCTAAAATTACCATTTTACACGGTAGAATCACATCAAACATCGGATAAAATATCGCAGCCGATTTCATCTCTGTTATCATCAATCAGAGAATGTGGCGTCCGTCAGTGGAGGGGGCACACTGTTAATTGATATGCACCACCAACGCACGATTCAAAATGGTACACAGAGCGAAACAAAACAGCCACGCACAAAGCACACTGTGACATTATTGATGTTTTACCGGGAAATACTTAAAAACACTTTATTTCTTCCTGTAGATGTGTTCATCATACATATGTGCAACTATATGAATAGATCAACTATTTGATATTAGATTTTCCGGTGTTAATTGTAGTTTTTGACCTGAATTACTTCAATATGGTATAAACAACGAAATTTAATGAAAAAATTTGTAGGTTATGTATGATTAATTTATTTTTTATTCCTGCTGAAACCTTTGATGAGCCATATCTCTAAATCTACAAAAGATATTTTAATATTGTTTGCAGCATTAAATCTGGCATATTTTAATAGTACTAACAAAATAAAAATGAGGAAAAAAAATTGCACCAAGCGGCAGTAAAGTACATTTTAAAAATTCCTGCTGATGGTCTATATCTTTGAAACTATGATAGATATTTAAATGTAGTTTTTAGCGATTGATTTGTTAATATTTACTATACATTTTAGTATAACTAGCTTTAATAATACAATTTAGTTTTTTTTATAATTTTTATTTGAAGTATTTTATATGTATAATAATTTATATAAGTTTAGCAGCGAAAAAGATAGAAACCAAAATTGTTAAAGTTATTTATTCTATTTCTGACTAGTCAACAATCAACGTAGTCGTTATAAAATGTTGAGGGTTCCTCTAGTACAAATATATCTCAAACTGGAAACACAACAATATTCAAATGTATGCAAATTATTTATAATTAGCTGTATGAAATCACAGGATTTTTGATTAACCGCAAAACCGTCTAGTGTGCCATGACTGCTTCTCATTTGTTTATATTACATTGATTCAAATGTTTACAACGCCAACTAGATAACGAGAAGTGGGTTGAGAATTCATATATTTTGTTTTTAGTTCACTAATTATAACTGTGATGTTAGTAGCTTATTAATTACAGCAAAACCGACAGGAAATTAATTAATTTAGAACTTCATTAGCTCTCTAGAAAATATGTTTAATCATTCAGTAAATAATTGAATATTGGTAAATTTAATTTTTCTACGCTTGCTATGAAAAGTTGACAATTACGCTCTCATTTGTCATCGTAAAGTTGACATTTTCTGTGAAACAATCGAAAAATATCTTTGTCGCGCGTCTCCAATGGCAACGCGCGAAAAAGATGTTAAATGCGCGCTTATTTCAATAGTTACCAGGAACACAAACAAAACAGAAACTTGTCGTATTGACAGTTGACAAAATGAATTTATTTTCAATACGTATACATTTTAAAATAATTTTAAGATGCAATCGTAGAAAAAATAATGTGTGTATCACGAGCATAAACTGTCTTTGTTTTTCTTACACTATTGCAGCTATCGCTGCAATTACCGTGCTTGAGTAACAAATGGGGTAGATGGCTCAGTGGTATCGAGTCGGCCTGTGGATCTTGAGAACCCTGGTTCGATCCCCACAGCCGACAAACAATTTTCACCAATTTAAAAATCTACCCCTGTGGCTTCCTTCTCCACTAGTATCTTTGAGGGCCGTGATTTGACGGCTGGTAACCGCACTTCACGCGACAAAATATATCACTTACCGAGATCTGCTTAGGCAGAGTGCCACACCCAGTAATGGGTAAAAGGCGTGATGATATATTTATTTTTATTTTATTTGAGTAACAAAGAATCACTTTACGCTCTTAATATACAAATAACTATTTTTGTTAACTGTGATTTCGGTTGTAAAATACATATTTATTTTGTTCTGAAGAAGAATATTTTTCGATACGGTACTGTAACATTGTGCACATTCCATGAATGTAAATGTATCATTTGAAAGCGGATTACACATTAATTGCTAATACACTAATTAATAACAAACATTTATGTAGGTAATATGTGTAGTGCTTGACTGTTCATCATATTTCATCAAAATGTCCACTATGACAATCACTGCAGTTTATATATAACTTTACCAGTTGAAAATTCATTGAAATTCAAGTAGATTACATAATTTGTAATATTTGAGTGTTTGAATGTAGCAGCAGTGGGGGTTAGTTGTCATCGTAATGCGTGTGGGTGTGGCTTCCGTCGCTCAAGTAACACAATTTACTGTTAATATTGTTTATAATTTACCCCACAAAAGCAATTTGCGCTTCTGCCAGAGCAGAAACTAAAATACGAACAAGAACATCAGCAGCAACATAGAACAGAACCGAGTGGAATATTCGCCAGCGAGCACAAGATGTTTACGAGCACGACCTGAATTTAATTCGGATCGCAAGTGGGTCATTCGCCGACTGTGGGTCACGCACACTCATACTCATACACATTACTACAAGTTAATGGGTTCAAATCCCGACAATCACCAGGCTCATCTATATATACCCATATAAGCGGATGGTTTGCTTGTTGCCAGTCAGATCTGCAATTGCATGCTTAAGTAGGCAATACAGAACATTTTCAAAAATTTAAATCTACTCCTGTGGCTCCCCCTCTACTAATATCTTTGAGGGCTGTGATTTGATGGCTGGTAACCGTACTTCACGCGAAAAATATATCACTTACCGAGATCTGCTTAGACAGAGTGCCACACTCAGTAATGGGTAAAAGACGTGATGATAGATTTATTTATTTACTTTATTTTGTTGTGGTTACTTTACAAGCGAGAGCTAACAAAATATAATGAAATAGTTAGTGCTTTGCAGTGCGCCAGATCTGCAAACGCAGATCTCGGTAGGTGATCCAGAGTGTGAGTTGTAGCTTCATGGTTGCCCTATCACTTTACAAACTAGAGTTAACAGCTTCAAATAATCATTATAAATATAATGTGATTGTTAGCGCTTTTCCTGTATGTTAGATCTGCGATTGCAGATTTCAATAGATGATACAGAGCATTGTAAAAATTATGATTTTGTTTATTTATTTATGTTCAGGGTTCGAAGATATATATCGATCGATATATATCATGATATTTATTTTGATATATATCGTCATATTTTTGCAATGATATATATCCATTATATAAAAATATCAAATAGTTTTTGTGATATAACCTCCGGAAAAGTGAAATTTTTCGAATTTTTCAGTTTTTCTACTTTTCCGAGACTATATCTCGAAAACTAAATGTGATATGAAAACGCGCTCAACGGCATTAATTTTCTCGTGCTTCAGTTAACTTATAAACATAGTTTCAGCGATTTTTATTTTTTTTCAATTTTCCGCCAAAAAAATCGCAAAAAGCGGTTTTTTAACAATTTATCGAAAACCAGAAGTCATATGCATTTGAAGATTGCACCACTGGATTCAGTGGGTCAAAATACATATGTATGTAAATTTTCGTTTTAATAATCCTACGATTAAGGATTTTTGGGAAAATTGAATTAAAATCTGAAAAAACTAAAGGGGTACCCCTTAGGAAATAATTAATAATATTAAATTGCATAAAATTGTATGAAAATTTGCTTATAAGTCAATTCTGGCACGGGGAATTCAACGCCGTTGAGCGCATTTCCATATCTTGTTTAGTTTTTGAGATATAGCCTCCGGAAAAGTGTACAAAAACTAAAATTAAAAAATAAATATCCAAAAAGTGATATTTATCTGATATATATCCTATATATCAGATATTTTGATATTTATTATAAATATCATGATATTTACGAACCCTGTTTATGTTACAGCAAGTTAATCCTAATTACCTTGGTTCGATCCCCACAGCCGACAAACAATTTTCACCAATTTAAAAAAAAATCTACCACTGTGGCTCCTCCTCCACTAATATCTTTGGAGGCCGTGATTTGACGGCTGTTCACGCGCATAAATATATCACTTACCGAGATCTGCTTAGACAGAGTGCCTCACCAAGTAATGGGTAAAAGGCGTGATGATATATTTATTTTATTCATTTATTTACAGTACAGAATTCGTACTCAACGAGCCGCTGTGTTTATATTTTGTAGCTTGAGTGGGATTCGAACCTGGAATCTTCAGATTCGTATACTGTAATTTAATTTGTACAACAGGAACTTAATCCCAATTACAGTACAGGGTCCGCACTCACCAAGCCGCAGTGTGATAGTTTATTTTTAGCTTGAGTGCGATTCGAACTCGAGATCTCCGGATTCGAATTCCGTATTGCTATCCACACCATCGTAATGCTAGTCATATTAGCGTACTACCGTACAAATTATTATTATAAATATGTCGAGACATAGTTAACCTTAAGCAGTAAATATGTAGATATAATTAAACAATTGCAGTACATTAATTCCACTCTCGTTCTCGAGACTCAAGTCTCGTTGACATTACAAGTACATACATATAACTACAGATATAAGTGCGTCCAAGTGATTCGGATTCCACTATAAGCCGTGGCTTATAACATTCACTAACTGAATCCCAATTACAGTAGCTTATACTGCTCGCGAACATTCATTATTACAAGTATTTTCTTTGTCGTTATTTCAATGTATTTTATGTATGTTTGTAATAACATCTTTTACTCATTATAATTTAATTTTTAAATGGCTGAAACAACAACTTGATTAATTAATTAATTAAATTAATTGAATAATAATAATAATTAATAATAATTTTTTTTTAGGTTAGGTTATAATATTAATAATAATAATAATAATTGAAAGTCAATAGAAATGTATCGTGTTTGGTATCAAATTAAATGTTTTAAAGAGTGTTTTTTTTAAACAGAATTAATAATAATTAAATGGTTTGAAGAGTGTTTTTTTTTTATACAGAATTATAAAAAATTGAATCAACTGATTGTCAATTGATTATTTCTAAAGTTGTTAGAAACATATCATTCATTAGTTAATTAAAATTAAGACGATTTATTTGATACATTTTTCAATTCATCCCTTAGTTAAAGAAATATTTGTATCTTTATTTACCTTGTAAATGCATGATTATTTTAAATATAAAGACCTTAATTGAAAAAAAAATTACGATTAAAAGAGCCAAGATATGACAAAATGAAACTTTTTTATTATAATTATAATGAGTTTGTTGGAAATAAATTATTATTTAAAAAATAATAATTAATTGTCTTTGAATGCTCACTTGGTGAAACTAGGTTTAGTTTATTAAATTATTATGGGGTAGGTGGCTCAGTGGTATCGAGTCGGCCTGTGGATCTTGAGAACCCTGGTTCGATCCCCACAGCCGACAAACAATTTTCACCAATTTAAAAAATGTACCCCTGTGGCTCCTCCACCACTAATATCTTTGGAGGCCGTGTTTTGACGGCTGGTAACCGCACTTCACGCGAAAAAATATATCACTTACCGAGATCTGCTTAGGCAGAGTGCCACACCCAGTGATGGGTATAAGGCGTGATGATATATTTATTTATTTATTATTTAATTATGATTATTCAGCTTATAATCGTAAATGTTGTATCAGTGAGATTTGAACGTACGACCTTTTACTTCTGACGTAAGTTTTATCAAGTAGGCTACGATTGGCAGTAATTCTAACAGCACTGCACTTGCAGAAAATAACCACGTCCTGTGCAAGTTGCAAATACAAATTAAATGTTTCTATTGTGTGACACAGTGAAGCATTTGTGTGTGTTGGTTTGGCAGAATTTAGTGGGTATTTAACAGGGTTCGAAGATATATATCGATCGATATATATCATGATATTTATTTTGATATATATCGTCATATCTTTGCAATGATATATATCCATTATATAAAAATATCAAATAGTTTTTGTGATATAGCCTCCGGAAAAGTGAAATTTATCGAATTTTTCAGTTTTTCTACTTTTCCGAGGCTATATCTCGAAAACTAAATGTGATATGAAAAAGCGGTCAACGGCATTAATTTTCTCGTGCTTCAGTTAACTTATAAACATAGTTTCAGCGATTTTTATTTTTTTTTCAATTTTCCGCCAAAAAAATCGCAAAAAGCGGTTTTTTAACAATTTCTCGAAAACCAGAAGTCATATGCATTTGAAGATTGCACCACTGGATTCAGTGGGTCAAAATACATATGCATGTAAATTTTCGTTTTAATAATCCTACGATTAAGGATTTTTGGGAAAATTGAATTAAAATATAAAAAACCAAAGGGGTACCCCTTAGGAAATAATTAAAAATATTAAATTGCATAAAATTGTATGAAAATTTGCTTATAAGTCAATTCGGACACGGGGAATTCAACGCCGTTGAGCGCATTTCCATATCTTGTTTAGTTTTTGAGATATAGCCTCCGGAGAAGTGAAATTTATCGAATTTTTCAGTTTTTCTACTTTTCCGAGGCTATATCTCGAAAACTAAATGTGATATGAAAACGCGCTCAACGGCATTAATTTTCTCGTGCTTCAATTAACTTATAAACATAGTTTCAGCGATTTTTATTTTTTTTCAATTTTCCGCCAAAAAAATCGCAAAAAGCGGTTTTTTAACAATTTCTCGAAAACCAGAAGTCATATGCATTTGAAGATTGCACCACTGGATTCAGTGGGTCAAAATACATATGTATGTAAATTTTCGTTTTAATAATCCTACGATTAAGGATTTTTGGGAAAATTGAATTAAAATCTGAAAAAACCAAAGGGGTACCCCTTAGGAAATAATTAAAAATATTAAATTGCATAAAATTCTATGAAATTCGGACACGGGGAATTCAACGCCGTTGAGCGCATTTCCATATCTTGTTTAGTTTTTGAGATATAGCCTCCGGAGAAGTGAAATTTTTCGAATTTTTCAGTTTTTCTAAATGTGTACAAAAACTAAAATTAAAAAATAAATATCCAAAAAGTGATATTTATCTGATATATATCCTATATATCAGATATTTTGATATTTACGAACCCTGGTATTTAACCTTCGCCGGGAGCGGTGATGCCGCAGGTTAAGTATTTACCATTTCTGGGTAATGGCGCATTACCACTCGAACCGCCGCTTCGCCAACTATGAATATCGAGTTGGTTAATCGTTCCCTGAAATATTCGCTGGCTGTCCCGGCCGTTGTTCGTTCGTTGCTTGGTTACCACCACTGATAACGACTCATCAATACATAAATAAACAAATGACTTCACTTTCAGTTCAGTTTCTCGCGATTTACTATTTACTCTAGTGTATCAGTTCACAGTCAACCAATTCATACTCATGTCAAATTTAATTTACACTTATGAACTACACTCACTTCATTCGCAAAATTAAATTGATTGATTTAGATTGTGGTTAGCGATACGAACATCCCGAGTTCGAATCCCGCTCAAGCTATTTAGTACTGTAATTAGAATTAAGTTCCTGTTGTCAGGGGCGCAGAGAGGAAAAGTGGGCCCCGGGAAAAAAATTCGGGCCCCCTTTAACTTTGAATATTTATTAATTAAATATAAGATACAAAAAAAATATATTTATAAATATATGTATGACAACAATAAAAATTATTAATATCTAAATAAAGTTATAACAATATAAATAAAATTAAATACAAAATTCTGAGTAATTGGTGCAGCGATGTGTATTGTATACTCACTGTATGACTATCTAATATCTAGTTGCATATTCGATAAATGCAGGGGATACCAAAACAGCACTACGCACAAATGTATAGAGCCTTTGCCTATGTGTGTTGTATACAATGAATGTAGTATTAGAAACAAAAATGCAACAATGTAATCATGTACTTTTGAATAGTCATAAATTTATTTAAAATTTGCAACTAGGGCCCTTGATCAAGCATTTCGTCATTTTTATACAATGTAATAAATTGTTGAAAACGTGTATCAGACATTTCGTTATACATGTTTTAGTAAAGAATATAAAAAATTGGTGAAATAGTAGAAAATTAAAAGCAATTTATAAAATAGCATCACATCCGGGCCCAGTGTATTTTTACCCCCCCACCCTTCCCACTCACGCCGGGCCTGCCTGTTGTACAGAGTAGAATAAATAAATGAATGACTTAACTAATTGTGGGGTAGGTGGCTCAGTGGTATCGAGTCGGCCTATGGATCTTGAGAACCCTATTTTAATCACCACAGCCGACAAACAATTTTCACCATTTTAAATCTACCACTGTGACTCCCCCTCCAGTAACATCTTTGAGGGCCGTGATTTGACGGCTGGTAACCGCACTTCACGTATCACATACCGAGATCTGTGTAGGCAGAATGCCACACCCAGTGATGGGTAAAAGGCGTGATGATATATTTATTTATTTATTTACTTAACTTATTGATTCGGATTGCGGTTATCATTACGACATCCGAACATCCCGAGTTCGAATCCCGCTCAAGCTATTTAGGTACTGTAATTAGTATTAAGTTCCTGTTGTATGGAGTAGGTGGCTCAGTGGTATCGAGTCGGCCTGTGGATCTTAAGAACCCTGGTTCGATCCCCACAGACGACAAACAATTTTCACCATTTTAAATCTACCACTGTGAACATTTTAGTCACTGCTTGTGATATTAAGCACGGGATGAAGTTAGCTCCTTGCATAAAACTTTGCATTTTTTGTTGTTTTAATTTACTCCCCCAACACTAATATCTTTGGGGGCCGTGATTTGAGGGCTGGTAACCGCTTTTCACGCGAAAAAATATAGCACTTACCGAGATCTGCTTAAGCAGAGTGCCACACCTAGCAATGGGTAAAAGGCGTTATGATATATTTATTTATAAAATAACTTATTGATTCGGATTGCGGTTAGCGTTACTACATCCGAACATCCCGAGTTCGAATCCCGCTGAAGCCATTTAGTAGTGTAATTAGAATTGAAGTTGCTGTTGTACAGAGTAGAATAAATAAATGAATGACTTGTTGCAATGTCGTGGTGATTCATTTCAGTTTCAGATGTTTCTTATTAATAATACGGTCGCTTGTTTCATTTAATAAGCTTGGTTGGTTTGTGGTTTTCCTTGTAATGCTTACAAAACCATTTGTTCCACGATTTGTTTATTTTGAGACGTCAAATTGGTTGGCATTTCGAATTTCAGTTATTAATATTTTAATTAAAACTTCTTATTACAAATGCATTTATAGTTGAAAGCCAGAATTGAATGAATTTAAAAGAAGCAGAGTTCTTCATTGAATAGTTTTGTAAATGTTTCAAAGATCATTTTCTGTATTTAGTACTGAAATAATTTATTTTATGCACAGATACTTATGCTACTAACAGGACAGTGAGACTACAGCTTATATTTTTGGTTATAAAATACATGTATGATTAACTACTAATGAACAAAGATCTGCTATTGCAGATCTGACTTACAAGTGGCTCAGTGATATCGAGTCGGCCTGTGGATCTTGAGAACCCTGGTTCGATCCCACAGCCGAAAAACAATTTTTACCAAATTAAATCTACCCCTGTGGTTCCCCATCCACTAACATCTTTGGGGGCCGTGATTTGACGACTGGTAACCGCACTTCACGCGAAGAAACATATCAATTACCGAAATTTGCTTACGGCAGAGTGCCACACCCAGTAATGGGTAAAAGGCGTGATGATATATTTATTTATTTACTTACAAAAAACCTCTATTTAAAAAAAATCGGTTATCAAATGTTTCTCAAAAATAATTTAGAAACGTTTGATAATATATCTAAATAAAATAAATATATATTTCAAGCCGTTTACCCATTATTGGGTGTGGCACTCTATCATAGCAGACTTCTAGCAGTGAAGGAGAAATTACAAAGTTAATTGCGATGAAAATTATTTGACGGTTGTGAAATTAAATCTTCATTTTACAGAAATTACTGTTTTTACTTCCTTGTACGAAGTAAAGGAAGTATTGTTATCGCGAAAATTTTCGGTTCTCAGATTTCAGTGGAAATACGCATTTTGGCCCTCCCTGAGTCCATTTTGACTAATTTCGTCGTGACGTCTGTACGTACATATGTACGTATGTATCTCGCATAACTCAAAAACGGTAAGCCGTAGAAAAGTGAAATTTTATATTTAGGACTGTTATAATATCTAGTTGTGCACCTCCCTTTTTGGTCATTATATAACTTCCGGAAGTGGTACTTTACTTGAAGCCTATAATATATTTTCATGAAAAATTATATTCAAATATAATTTAAAACTTTCCAAATTCGGTATATAAGACTACTATATCAATGGAAATAATATAATAGATTTTGGTTAAAATACACTAACCGGAAGTGACACATTATATGAAGCTGCTAACAGTTTTCCTTGAAAAAAATGGTATTATTTTAATTTTAGAAATAAATGCTTCAAATTAAAGTTTTAGAGAATTAAATTCTGCGTCTAGCACATTAAGAATTTTTAAATTAGCCTTTTGCATAAGCGAGATATCTAAATTTAAATAGTATACATTTTGTGTTTTATTTAATTAAGTTTGCTATGGATTAGAACAAAAAATAAAAGATTTAATGTCAAATATGTGCAATTAAAAAAATATCTATAGTTTAGTACGCGTATAAGGAAGTCATGTGGTGTCCATATCAGATTTTTTACTTCCAGATCTGTAATTGCAGATCTCGCTGGGATTGACGTACAGGTCCTGCTAGAGTCCGCGATCAACACTAATTATGTTATCAACATTAATAAATAATTATAAACAATTCTACTCAACATTTGCTGCACGGTAGGTAATACGAATTCTTATCAGTAGAATATTCAGCGACAAAATAGCGATGAACAATTCTTGCAGACTACACAAGAACGAGACAGTTCTAACGATGCTATATTTCAAAACTGGCCGCTTTTAATCCTTTTTTAGCGGCGCGGTCCGCGTTTCCTGGAACACTGTTCTTTCGCTAACCAACTGTACTTGTGTTTAGCATAAGGTTGTGTTACCGCAGCAACGAGAGCAGTTGTTCTTGTGGACAGGTGCCTTACAAAATTAACACTTATTTAGATATAGTTGTCCTAAATGAAACTATATTTAATTGAGTCATTATGATAAGTAAATATTTTGGGAGTTAGTAGATACGTATAGATAATATAATCAAGAGATTTTAATGGATAAGAACGATTTATGGATCTTAAAATATGATTTTTATTTTAGATAGTTTTACGATAATGCAATTATCTCAAATACTATTGCATAAAAACTGTTGATATTTTGTATTTTACTTTTGTGCTCCATATAAAAGACATGATTAAATGTTAGTCAAAATTTACTAATTTAAAATAGTAGTTTATTTGAAGGTCTAAACAGTTTTTTTGAAATATCTCCTTAAATAACAATTTTATGGCAATTTTTGTCACCACGAAAAAGATATGAAATATTAGTAGCAACAAATTTTATTTGAAACATTTTTCTGTAACTAGCACCATTTCAGAATTAAAACACAAAAATTTGAGCTTTTATTAAAAAAAAACAGAACAGCGTCTGTTAATAAAAATAAATATAATAAAACAATTGAAAAGTAGTCACTTAATGTCAGTTAATATAATCATTAAGATAAATAATTACAAGTGTCTTTTTGTGAAAATTTTTTTCATGAATGGAATGGGTATAAAAAATGTTTGCTTTATTCATAGGTGTCTACGATTATCTGTAGTATACCTGTTAGATAAAAAGAATAATATGACCTGCCTGAAGGTAAAAAGCTCAGACGCTAGCCGACAAAAAAGCGATAAAGTGAAAAAGTTAACGAAAAACGAAAAAAGTTTACCTAAGCGGCATTGAAGGTATAAGGTCAAAACCCTTACAGCAGATGAAGTTGATAAAATGGAATTTGAAAAGATATGCCATCTAACATTAACAAGAGAGTTATCAGCCATTATAACCCGCGATAAATAACATATAAACATAGCCATTATGTATATTGATACTATTAAATAAACAATCTCAACAAATCATTTATTTTCATAGCTCGGCTTTGTGTTGAACCCAATTCAATTATTTCTCAATATATCACGAAGAATTAAGAGTGAACAAAATCCGCGAACAATTGTGATCAAACTGACAGATGATCAGTTTGATATATTGTTGATGATGCGTTGCTTTGCAACGATTTTATTTCAAAGTTTTAGTACTGCAAAACTCGAAACCAATGAACAAAAGTCGGTATTTGTGTGTTTCTTAAAATATAACTAGCAGACGTTTCAAAATAGCAAACATAACCCCGCTGAGTTGTGCAAAAGTTTATCAATTTCACTTACCGTGAGTGTTGTCCTCCTGGAGAGTCACGGAGATGTTCCTCATCTCGAAGAAGGACTTGACAAGAGTACAATTCAGCTGGTGATGGTCATTAGTCCTCTGGGAAGATGCACAGTTCACATGGCTTGCACTCAACACAACAACTATAGCAAAAATCGCGTATTTGTAGTGATCCATTTTAGTCTTTGTTGTAGTCTTTCTGGTAATTTGTTATGAAAAAACAGACGCAAAAATTCAACGAAACTGTAAAGCACGCTACAGTACACCACACTCAACCATCTCTTGGAACCGACTGAGAAAAACTCTAGCCGAAATGGGAATGCGACCTACCAGACAGATGAAAATCTGACGTCATGACTGCTAGTTCAAATCGCGTCGCGTCTACTGGCGGCAGCACTGTACAAGAATTCAAAACTTTTATCTGACATTTGATTAGCATTTATTTGTACTGATTACAGATTCAATATTAGCAGACCTACAAGTCGTCCACGTTAAATATAATTAAATAGATAAATAATTTTAATTGAAATCCTGCTTAAATTTATAGAATATTTATTTTAAAACGTTTTGAACATGAAAATGGACTATTCTTATATGTAATTGCATAATTCCTTTCATACACAAGCTGGTCTTAAATTTCCTTACAGATCCTTCGTCCTCTACACATCCTCTCACCATTAAATAAATGAATTAATAATATGAAGTTTATTGAGTAAAAAAATACACAAAACATGTGTGGTACAAATACTATGAAAATATAATATAAATTTATTAGAAATACAGATTTAAATAAATGTAATTTTGGTTCTAGTTTGGTTAACTTGCCAAACATTCATTTCTTCATACTCCTCAATGCAAGAGTCGACCTGATCGGGTTTAAATCCTTTCGTAGCACATTTTTCTAGGACATCAGCGACTTTAACAACCTTGCTATCTCCAGCAAGTTCTCGAATAACAGCAAAGATCTTGTCATAAATATTTGCGGCTCTAATAAATTAAAATAAAATTAAATATAAATATTTCAGTAAAAGAATATCAATAAAATACTTTTTCTCTGGAGGAGTATGATTCAAAGAAGCTTTCGACATCTCCATAAGTCGAATTGCTTCATTAATATCTTCTTTTTCGACTTTATTGGACAATCTAAGTCTGGCCAAAGCGGTGGACAATCTCAGAATGGCCAACAGGTTCCTGGCAGAAGTAAATGTTACATCTCTGTTATTGCGAGCGTCTTGTCTTAATTCTACATAAGATCCTGTAAAATAAAACACAAGTTTTAGTGATTTAACTTAAATAATAATATTAAGACTTACCAACAATGTATTCGGTTAAATCAATTGGAATAACCGGTTCTTTAAGTTTACACAAAGCGATATATTTCCTCATAATGGTAATATCTAATGGTTCAACGTCAGTGGGAGGTTGTTTGCAATGTTTGTGGACATACGCGATATGTCTGGCGAGTTTTAAGTCTGCCTCGCGGTCTGCACGATCCTGGATCAGCCAAAGTAGATCAAATCGAGACAGTAGCGCTGCAGGAAGCTGTATATTTTGTTCAATGGTCCTTTTGGGGTTGTAGCGCCCGTAGGCAGGATTTGCAGCAGCTAGGATGGACACTCGAGCGTTGAGGCATGTCATTATACCGGCCTGTAATTTATTTTCTTTTAATTCTGTCAAACGTAATTTTAGAGAAAATTGCTTCAAATAAAGGTTGTAGAGAAAAAATTAACAAATATTTTCTTTCATTATAAATTTTCTACAACATTAACTGTATAGCCAGAAATCTGGAAAAACTATTTTCAGGAATAATCAAACGAGACTGCTGGCGACATCCCTTCAACACTACAATGAACTATATACGTGGGTAAATATCTCGGAACTGGGAGGTTGAAATGAAAAATGTTTCGAATAAAAGATGTAGACAATAGAAAAATTAAGAAGTCTTATTTGAAACTTTTTTCTATTTATCTCTTAGTTTAAGAAATATTTGCCAAAGTATGAAGCTGAGATATATGATTATAAAGCTAATAAATATATGATTATTATGAAAACTAAGGATCAAAAAGGTTTCAAATAAGAATTGTTGGTCTCAATAAATAGTTTTTGTTTGAAATATTTTCGTTACGACGCACCATTTCGTAGCTGTACATAATTATGTTTATATTTTTCAGTATGTAAATAATATTAAAAAATGGTTTAAATAAAGGTGGTAGAAAAAAAATTAACGAGCATTTCTTGTCATTACAATTTTTCTGTCAAGTTAATGGTATAGCCAGAATCGAGAAAATCTGTTTCCGAGAATAATCAAATGAGACTGCTGGCGCCATCTCTTCGGAAACGAACGAACTATATACGTGTAAAAATATCTCTGTAACTGAGAACTTAATCAAAAAATGTTTCAAATAAAAGAAGTAGAGAGTAGTTAAACTAAAAACTTTTACTTGAACCATTTTTCTCTTAAATGATCCTGGAACATATGACAGCGGAAAATAAATGTCACTTACTTTAGCAATAGAGATAGTTTGTTGTTCCATAACTTCATGAATAGCAGTTCGATCACTGTCCGGCATTTTGTCAAATTCATCGATACAGCACACTCCTTGATCTGCAAGGACTAGGGCTCCTCCTTCCAACATCATTTCCCCCGTTAGAGGATCTTTCATGATTGCTGCTGTTAGACCAACACCAGAAGAACCTCTTCCTGTCGTATACTGACCTAAACATTACAAAAGACTATAAAAACTCTTCAAACAAATTAATAATAAAAAATAATTACTTCTGGGCGCTAGACGATCAATATAATGCAGTAACTGAGACTTGGCGACACCAGGATCTCCCATCAGACAGATATTTATGTTTCCACGAATTTTCATTCCATTTGGACGTTTGTCAACACCACCAACAAGTAATAGCAACAAAGCTTTCTTTATATCTAAGTGACCGTAAATTTCAGGAGCTAAACTAGTCGCTAGTTTAGTGTAAAAGTCATCTTCGGTCAATGCACGAAGTTCTTGCTCAGTTAGCTCAGTGGAAGAGATTTCATCTTCTTCCATTTTGTTCAGACAAACAACGCGCTACAAAATTAATCATAATAAATGTTATTTATATTTGTATTCGTAGGAATACTCACATGAGCTTCTAGATAAGTTTCGGACATCAATCCTCCGGCCATCTGTCTGAAACCGGTCTTCATCAGCGGTAGAAAAATCCCGGTAACAGCAACGTGGTCACCCGGTAATGCTAGCCGAGTTACTTCACCGCTACAGTAAATAATTAAAGTTCTAGGAATGTGTCCAACTGGAACTTGCTCACTCTGAAATCAAAACATCTAGAAACCACCAAAAAAAGATTTAAAAAACAACTTACATGCTCCTGAATACGAATTTCTTGGAACTTGATGAACTTAGAGCCTCTGGTTTGAAGATACAGTCTTCCTCCAGCTTTGTTAATTCTGCAATCGTCACTGGGACACATAAATACAGGCATAAAACTTAGAGATTTAATTGGTTGATAAGTTTCGGTTCCACATTTGTCGCAAGTATATGTAGCGACTTGCATCATTGGTTTTACTTCTGTTGTCCTGGTTACAACTCCTTTAACGGTTACTAATTTACCGATAGATTCAGCTTTTACTTCTCGGATTGGAACGCATTTGCTTGTGGAAAGATCTTTGAAGTATATCTCACTGTAAAACAAGTATTTACAATAATTTACTTAGTTAGAAAATCTGAACATCTTACAATCTCTTCAACAGATCTTTTGGATATTTATTTCTAGGGTCCCGATTGGGAATGTTAGGTCTGTTACGAGCCTCCATCAACAATCTGTGTTCGATGTAAACATCCAATGAATCTTTGGGAGGAACGGTTTTTGTTTTAAACTCTGGTAAAAGGTCATAAATAAGATCCGAGATTAAGTTCTCGTATCTCCTGGCATTGACAAGAACTGCTTGTGCTAAATCATCATTGAATTCATCAACATCATCAAGTTCAACCAACATAGAATTTTGTTCTCTGTGAGCGATTTTTGTTATCTGATCGGCATATTTAAAGTTCTTGTTCCCAGCGTCGTCTTGCTGGCAGAACTCCATAAAAAACGTTCTAAAACTGTCTAAAAATTAAATAGCTAGTTAATAAAATACGTATTTAAAAAAAAATATATTATTTACCTTTGTCTTTCGTATAATCTCTGTGTTCCATTTTGTACTACTTCTTCAATCTATTTGGTATATGTTTAAACTATAGTAGAAACAAAAGTGGCAAGCTACAACAAACAACTGAACATCAACTGCATAGAAAACAACACACCATCAATAAACAGCTGCTTATTTGGCGCCAAATCTCTTCTGTTCCCGCCAACACCGGCTGCACGCTTATGTAAATATTTCGAAATCTAATGATTAAATCGAAAAAAGCTTCAAATAAAAGTTCTTAGATTTATGATTCTCTACAACATTTATTTTAAATATTTTTTATTTAAATCACTCAGTTCAGAGATATTTTTATATGTATATAGTTCAGTAGTTTGCGAAGAGATGACGACAGCAGTCTCGTTTTAAAATTACCGGAAACCATTTTTCCCGTTTTTTAACTTTACCGTTAACGTTACAGAAAATTCGTAATGAAACAAAATATTCGTTATTTTTTTCTCTACAACCTTTATTTGAATCATTTTTTCATAATAATTTGTTTTACATCATAAAATAATAAAAACAGATCTGATATATAAATTAAATATTCATAATATTGATGTATAATGTAATGTAAAATATATAATAATCATGATAATAATAACAATAATACAGTTTACATGTCTTTATAAGCCATCTTTAGCATTTCTTGAAGCTGTTCATATTCCTGTTCTTTTTCCAGCAACTCCTGAAGTAAATTATCCAATATTTCCTGGAATCTTTGGCGTAGAGCATGATTTTCAATATTTATAATTTCCATCTCATGTTGTTCTCTTCTAGTTCTCAGTTCTGCTAACTGTACTTGCAATTGTTCCATCCTTTCAAAGATCTTCTCTTTTGGTACTGTTTCATTTATATACATAGTACTGCTACTACTTTCTGCCTTCATGTACGAGGCATAACTCTGATACTCCAATGGTTCATCTTTAATATCCATATCCAGTTCTGTCTTTGTAGTTGCAGAAAACATCTCACTAGTAAATTCAGTTACTAAAGATTTAGCGTCCGTGTGAACTGGCAAAGAGCTGGAATCAGATAAACGGCTGTCTTCTCCGGATAATCGACTGGTTTCATCCATTTCCAAGATGTTGATGTTGGTTTCGTCTTCATCAGAGTCGCTAACAGCTCCTCCGAAGATGTCATGTTCGATGTCCAAGCTCTGTTGATCCTGCATACTGGTTTCTAAGGATATGTCGCCGCTTTCTTGTGCTTGTTCTTTTTCTACTTTGACCACTACGCCTTTGTTGACTTTATGTTCATCGTCTTCGCTGATTACTTCCCATTTTACGCTGACTGCATCATTGTCAACACGGAGTAATCGTTTGACTTCTTTTTCGATTTCTGGTGCTTCGACATATTTCTTCTTTAAAGTCTTGCGAAAGCGTCTTCGACGGACATTCTTAGCAGGTGGTGTTACTCCATGTGGCCACAGGAACTTCTTGTCTACCTTGTTGGGATCTTTCTTTTTTGTTTTGGATGTTACTTCTTCATCTGTTGTTTGATCGTCTTCCTCTTTGCAGACTACCATCTGACATATATCAGCAGCTTTGTAAAAGCTTTTGTTGTCTATGGTTTTTAAGGATTCTATAACGGTAGGTAAATCTAGAACTCTGGCTGGCATTAACCAGTGGTCAACACGTACTTCGCCATATCGAATATCGTTTTCTAATTTGATGCTAAGCAAGTCTTTTAAACTTGTAGCTCCACTTCGGATGGCTTCCTTAATTATTTTAGCAGGTTCTGCTGGCATACGAAGAATAAATTGGGACTCTATCTCAGTTAATTCCTCTCTTTCATAGCCCCGATTCATTTTTGTTTCTTGATAATATGTAAACAGAAGAACATCAATAAAATTTGGTTATGAAATTAGATTAGGGATTTACATATATGGATTAGTAATACATATATGGGGATTTATCTATTTGAAACCAGCAATACCTTAACCTATCTCAACTAAGTTCTACCCATATATCTATTTACTAGAATATATATGGTCCTACCGTTCAAATGTATTGCTGGCTGTCAGTGACAGTTTCGCAGCAATATATTAGCCAGCAATAGTTTCATTATCTCCAAAACTATTAAACTTCACCATGCGAAATTTAGCTAACTACAATTAACTGAAAATTAATACATTGTTCCATATAGAAATATGAGACCTTTATACCCAGACCTCGATGTTTTACTTTTCAGTTTTTAGCTCGGATTTGAACGTTTCACACTGCTATTGCGTGTTTGGCGAAATTCGGCGGTAGCTAATGCTACTCTTCGATATATAAATACCTACATTTTTGTGCTTACCCTACACAACAGGAACCTATTCTTCATTGCAGTACAGGGGACCTATAGTTTGAAGTGAAGCCAGGAGCACTATGCTAAACTTCATCAAATGAATAATTTTAAACATCTAATCAAACTTTCAAGACTTTTATAAATAAAATTTCACATTTATTAAAAATATATTTAAATAAATACATTATAAAATAAATAACATCATAATTTAATAGCATCTTCTACCGTTTCCGGTAGCTTTACCCCTAGAGTTTCCGGCAATTTTAACGCTAAAAGTCCAGCTATCATTGAAACGGAACCGAATAATATCATCGGTAAAGATTGGACATAGTTACCCTATAAATTAATAAAATATTTAGTATTTTAAATACAATTTATCTTACAAATCATTACCAAAAGAGGTACAAAAGGTGCTAAGAGTGCTCCGAATCTTGCCGACGTGGAAGCTGCTCCTACACCACCGCTTCGGACAGTCGTAGGCAAAAGTTCTGCTGTGTGTACGTACACAACTCCAAAAGAAGATGTTATTCCCAATTTTCCGACCAAGAATAGAAGAATAACTGCCCATGTCATGTCTGAAAGATAGAAACAATTATCAACTTATTTTCGGAATGCATTGTGAAGAAAGATTAATTTAATATTAATTGTTTGAAAGTTGTTGAGAATCTTGTGATGTTATATATGTACGTATTTTCTTACCAATAGGGACAAAAATGGAGCCAATACAAGTAACTCCACAAAGAAGTAAAGAAGCAATTAGAGAAATACGTCTTCCAAGATACTGAATGCTGATCCAGGCTAAAGTGTATCCAGGAATTTCTATCAGACAAACCAGTGCAAAATTTACGTATTTGTTTCCCACCATACTCGTAGAATTTAATGATAATCCGTAATAAACAAATGCATTTGTTGCCCTGTAAAAATACATATTTTAATTAATATTAATCAGCTAATTTATTTTGTTTTATAACGTACCAAATAAAAAGTACAATAATAAATCGAACAACAAGCTTCTTTGATCGCAACATTATTTTAACAACTGGTAACATATCATTATTTCGTTGCTCTGTTTCTTTTGTTTCCTAAAACATATTTTAATTAATTTATTATAATAAATTAGTTATTAATAATAATACTTCAGGCTGTTCTTTTTCAAAAGAGTCTAAAAGAGCGTCCGATAAAGTCACTCCATTCATTTTCGCTGCTTTACAAACAATTCCTTTTGCTTTTTCATCTTTCTGTTTTGCTAGAAGCCATCGGACAGACTCTGGTATCATCCTATTAAAAAAATAATCAATAATTGCTAATTACGATAGATTAAAATAAACATTACCAATAATATCCAATGAAAACAACGCAAGGCAATGAAACTAATAATTGAACTAAGACCCAAGATTTTGTTAGCCACGCCAGCAGAGCTACCAAAGCCTCACCCAGGGCGTAAAAGTAATTTAGTACTATTCCTGTAGTTTCCCTTTTCTTTCTTCCAACTAATTCTACCCCTAAAATATTTATAAAGTTAGTACGAACCCTTTAAACGTTCACAATCATAGTATATAGCTTGTTCACGCAAACTGTCATCTTCAATTTCATCGAAATAAATAAATAAATTTACCGATTATAAATGCAAGGGGGTAAACTCCAGCAGTGCCAACAGAATTAACAAAAACTAGGACTGCAAATGTGACATAATTTGGTGATATGGCTTGAGCTGCCCCACTTATAGCCATAAGTACAATACAAATGATAAAAACTAATTTTCTGCCGTACCTATAATTAAAACAATATTACTAATACATGATCTCATATTTTTAAAACAATTTTATTGTACCTATCTGCTAATATTCCAAATAAAGCAGACCCAACGATGATTCCAGCAAAATGCATCGTCCCTATGAATGATAACATCCACTGATTTTCCAAACATGTAATTTTCCACTAAAATTAAACATAATTAATTATGTTATTCTTTCAAATATTATAAATATACTTACATCGCTAACAATAGTTCGTTCATCATCAAATACCCATTGATTACATCTAATAATTTGGGTAGAAAATGCTTCAGAGAAGCAATATTTTTCTGTGTAATTATTTGTAAAATTGTACGGCGCGAATTTTTCGCATTGGCTTGGAACATAAGTTTCTGAGATTATACCTAACGAATTTTTAGGTATCGCAATTTCTAGCCATTCTTCTTCGAACTTAGGGAAGTGTGGATCATCACATCCTGGGATATAGCACCTAAAAAGAATCGAAATTTAGATGAATCTTTCGAAATTATCGCACTTGTATGTTGTAAATAAAATGATTAATATTTCGGAAACTAAAAGTTAAATAAAAAAATGTTTCAAATAAAATATTTTAGTTTTTTGATTCTCTGTATTTTATATTTGAAACATTTTTTGATTAGGTCCCTCAGTTTAGAGATATTTTTATACGTATATAGTTCATTAGTTTGCGAAGAGATGGCACAAGCAGTCTCGTTTGATAATTACCGGAAACAGATTTTTACGATTTCTTGCTCTACCGTTAACTTTACAGAAAATTTGTAATGAAAGAATATACTCGTCAATTTATTCCGTATATTTTTTGTTTGAACAATTTTCTTAAGTTATTTAAATATTTGAAAATATATTTATAATAATGTAAAAGTTGAACAAAAAAAAAATTCAAAAAAAAACTACTTATTTTATTGATATCAACAACTGTTACATTTAAAAAAAAATTAAGTCCTTAGGTTTCAAAATAATCATACATATATACTTTGACAAATATTTCTTAAATTATGGGTTAAATGGAAAAAAGTTTCAAATAAGACCTCTTAATTTTTTGATTTTCTACATCTTTTATTTGAAATATTTTTCATTTCAACCCCGCAGTTCCGAGATATTCACGCACGTATATAGTTTATTTCAGTTCAAAGAGATGGCAGCAGCAGTCTTATTTGAAATAACCGAAAACAAATATTTATGATTTTTTGCTATACGGTTAATTTTACAAAAAAATTATAATGAACAAATTTGTTCAGCTATTAATTCCCTACATCTTTTATTTGAACTATTTTTTGATAATATGTAGAAGTTTAAATTTATTTAATGATAACGAAAAGCGATAATAACTACCTAATATAATTTTTCACTTAATTCAATTTTTACTGATAAAAAATAGTGTAGGCTTTAATTTATGAACTGATTTAAGTTTATTATACATTAACAGAAATAAAAAAAGTATTTCTTACCTATATTGAGGTACTCCAGCCGTAAATACGTAACTTAAACTGTTTGCAGCAGCAAATAAAACAGGTAGACAAACTAATAAATATGTTGTTAGTTGAAATTTACCCAGTTCACCCAGTTCTTCCAACATATCATCGAAATCCATCTCTTCTTAAGATGTGCGCACTGCAACACAACCAGAATTATAATCGTACAGTATTTGCAACTTACATTTTATACCGAGTAATATTATCGCCAAATTTGTTTGCAATGTACGTTTTTAAATACGATAAAAGAAGGAAATCACAGACGGAAAATACACGAAAATTTGCAGTGGATAAACCTTATCCATATTCCCAAACGATTAATATCTATTGCGATTTAATGCAGTAATTATTTATAAATTACTATTACACAATGAATCATTTGCTGCATGTTTATTTATCGCATATAATAATTAGGTTCTTTTAAATTTTGCATAACACAATTTTTTTAGAAGCTGTCATCTTTGTGTCAAAAAGAATAAATTAATGGCTTTCTTGATTGGTTAATTAGCAATAATTTAATAATTGTTTGATTATTATTTAAATTATCAGTTCCAAATGTTTTTTACCTCTTTGTATATTTATGTGTTACTTATTTTAAAATAGAATTTAATTCTTACTGTTATCTACTGAAAACATACTAGTAAACCAAAGACAGAAAAGATATATGTCTTAGGACTATTTTAAAAATAGATTATGGAATAAAATAAAAAGTAGTCAACAAGTGAATAGTTAAAAATATTTATAAAATTGTATTTATAGTTGTCATTGACCCATTTATGATTGTGGCGCGCTGCCGTTGCAGATCTTAAATAAAATAAATATATCATCACGCCTTTTACCCATTACTGGGTGTGGCACTCTGCCGTAAGTGATATATTTATGCGCGTGAACAGCCGTCAAATCACGGCCCCCAAAGATATTAGTGGAGGGGGAGCCACCGAGGTAGATTTAATTTCGTGAAAATTGTTTGTCGCCTGTGGAGATCGAACCAGGGTTCTCAAGATCCACAGGCCAACTCGATACCACTGAGATTGCAGATCTTAGTAGATGATATACTTATGTGCATGAAGCACGATTACCAGCCGACAATTTACGGTCCCCTATAATTGTGGGTTACAAATTGGAATTGTCATTTTTACACTTTGATATATTATCGGTTATAATTTCAATAAACAACTATAAAAATGATAAATATTAAGTTCATTGCACCGAAAAGTTTTATTTGACTGAAATATCAGTTTAATTTTGTCATTAAAATTATAGTTAATGATAAAATTTGACACATTTATACAAGTTAACAAATATTTGGTACAATTTACTGTGTCAAATACGATTTAAATTTAATATTGCAAACGTTGCTTTTATTTATTATTAGCCGACAAAAATTAATACTTTTTATAGGTGGCCCAGTAGTATCAAGTCGGACAGAGAATTCGGTTTCCACAGCCGACAAACAATTTTTACCACATTAAAATTAGCTCTGCTAACAAATTTGACGGCTGGTAACAGCACTTCACGCGCAAAATATATCACTTACCGAGATCTGCTACTGTAAAGTGCCACACTCAGTAATGGGTAAAAGACGTGATGATATTTTTATTATTATTCCTATAAAATAATCAGGGAAGCAGCGAAAATTCGATTATTGTGAGGTTTTTTTAAGACACCCTGTACACAGCAATTATTATATTTGTTTATGTTTTCTTGAGATTAAATTACTTATAAACAGTAACAGGTGCTTCATATTTCCATACATACATACGATACATTCATCTTGTATTGATGCTAGTCGTTTATTGATCATTTAAATAGAAAATAAATGTGAGTAATGATTATTACATGACACGCAAGAAATAATATTACATAATTTGTCCTTCGATTAGAATTTAATTCTTGGAGAATCCACACTTTAACAACAGAAAAGAACAGAACAATACGTACTATGCTAATTCCTTGAATAATAAATATAAATATAGTTGTTCCAGTAATGAACAAACTAACGATTGATTAATTATGTGTCAACAACGTTACTACATATAATTTTACCTGAGTGTAGTAACTTAGTGTGATGTGATAGCCACATAGGTTATTATTATTGATATACACTACTGCACGTATAGCGCACAAATGAAAAGAAGTAATGATGACTGAATTGTATTCATGCAGAATTTGTGTGTGTGAGTGTACTGGTAACACTGGTTTTTTATGTTTACTAAACAATCCAATTGTTATTGTTATTATAATTAATTTAAACTTTATAAGCTGTTCCTATTTGCTCACTTTTCCACTTATTATTATTTATCAAAATAAATCACGACTTGTCATAATTATTATTACAGGATTAAATTATTATTTATTTAGACTTGCTAAATGTAGGTTTAATCTTTCATGTTATCTTTACGATAAGATTTAGGTGTGCAATTTTTCTAAGATGACCACTAGTATTTTAATCATTAAAATCCAATGTATTCATTTCAAGAAAAACTTGATTATTTAAAAATGTTTGACCAACAATGATTCCTGTTTTCAGGCAAACTTTACTACAAGACAAATGTGCGGTACAGTCTTTCTAAAAGTACATTAAATGTCAAAAGTATTTTTCATTTTAGACAGGTTTTTATGCAATTATCTATTAATAAGAATAACTACAAATATGCTGTGATGATCCTGTGAAAAAGTAAAATTTTCTTTCCTCAAATGAGAAAAGAAAAGTATACTTTTCATCTATAGGCTCCCTAGAGAAAAAAGTAAATTTGTCTTCCCTAGGGAAGGAAAGTAAAGGCAACTAAAAAACAACGATATGATTTGACATTATTATAATATGTTTTCTAAATATTACTCTTGTTAGGGTAGTACAAAAAATTATATGTATACTTCGTGAAAAAAGTGTAATACTTGCATTAAGTGCTTTGTATCCCTTGGAAAATGGCTCATTTCGTCCCTTGATATATCGCAGCTCAATAGGGCTACAAGTGCGAAAATAGTTCATTACCTAACGTGCCTAGCTACGTATCCAATATAAAATAACAATATAGTATGTATAAATAAATTATATATTTCATAATAAATTATACAATACATTACAAAGTAAATAAATTCATTCCACAACAACCACATCATCAGCATGTAGCTTAAAAGTTTCAAAAATCGCTCGCATCCAAATTCCGACAGCATGGGCCCCTGGGTCTGGATGTAGGGCTCCCTCGCGCTTCGTTCGTACTGCAGCGTCTTCAGCAGCTACGGCTGCCAACCCCACAGCGTCCAAGGGGCTCACCTGTGCAGCTAGAGCATCTTTCAGGGCTTCGCTTGCAGCGTATATTGCATCGTACATTGTGTATTTTCCAAGACTGATTCTTCCGTATCTAAATATTAGTTTTTTGCCATTATTCTAATTATTATTTATTTGATATGCTAAACAACAATAAATTAATTCGACGGCAGAATGCACTTATATTTTTAGTTATAAGTTCAAGTCAACAAGATTAAAATTAAATGGGGTAGCAAGAACCTTTAAAACATTTGTTCGGTTCAATCTGCAATTCTTTTCATACAAGCTCGTTTCATCAATCGTTCACGCAACAAACATTCTACCATTTGACCAATCTTTCATTCATCATACGTTCAACATGCCTAAACCATCTCAACTAATTATATTCTTCTCTATAAAGAATTAATTATATGTTGAATTTTGTTACGTCATTTGTATATCAATGAAAGAAATTATACTTTTTTCAAGGAGTATACATATAATTTATGTCATTACCCTATAAGAAAGTTAATTTTTCAAAAATAAATTAGAAATTTAGATAAAATGTCATCTGGATGTCACTAATATGAATTCATACCGTTGTCATACAATCTGATAAAGTCGTGAAAAAAAAATTTCTATAAATTTACCTTTTTACGGCACAGCAGACCAATTGAAAAGATTGCGTCCACAATTCAATTGTCAACGAATCATTTTCAGCCAATAATATGAGAGGCTGAGAAGCAGCCTCAAACATAATCGCATAGAAACAAGCCAAAAGACCTCCACAAATATTTTCTAATATCCTACTAATTTCTTCAAACAGCATAAACGGCCATTGTATCTTCAGCTTGCCCTTAGTAAGATAATCATTTATTTTATGAGCGCAAATTCTTAAATTCGTCCCTAAATTAGTAACACATTTTTAATAAATATTTAGGGGATGTAAATAAATCTAGTAACCTGTATCTGCATCACCGGATTCGGAATCAATTAGATTTAATTGTTTCTCACAGGATATTAGAGCACCACAAGCAAAATTAATCATGTTTTCTATGATTTTAGAAGTTTTTTCGCTTACTAGTGGACCTCTGTTTGGTTTTAGTTGTGTTTCTTTTGGTGGCAATTCTGTACTAATTGTTAAACTAATCTCTGGTGGTATAACAACTTGTGTAAATGATTTCCAAAATGGTGCATCACATGGAGCATCCAAATATGTTAAAAGTTCAGGATTTATTTTATTTAAAATTGTTAAAGACAGTCCACACATGTCTAACGATGTCAAAAAAGAATTGGTATAAATTCTTTCTATAATTATATTTCTTGTTTGTAATTGAGTAACAGTCTCGTTAATAAAAATGAGTTCTTCTAACTTTGATGAATTTCCTAAATTATTAACTAATAATATGACAGGTATAGTCGGATCCAAAGTTATTTTACCGACCATATTAGGATCTGTTATATGATTTAACATTAATTCTACTGTTTCATGTGAAGATAATAAAGGTGATTGTAAATATCCTGGTTGTCCATGTAATCCTGCACCGAATTCGACATCTTTTGTAATAGTTCTAGTACAAGAGGATATTTCCAAGTATGGAGAAATCGCAGGTTTTAAACTAACCATAACTGTAGCTAAATTATCTAATAAACTTTTACAAAATATGTCAATTTCAAATAAATAAAAATCAGCCTCCGACATCGCTCCCGCTATTTTTTGAATAAATAAACTTCCGGTTATGCCTCGTCGTTCAAATGTTTTATTGCAGTCATCAGCAACTTGTATTATTCTTACTTTCACGTTTGGAATGTTTTTAGCTCGTTCTACAGCTAAACCAAAGCTTAATCTGTCGCCCATATTGTCTCCGATGATAATAAGTATGCCTTTTTCATGTCTTCGAGATAGTTCTTTTATTGTACGAAGAATTAGGTTAGGTGGTGGTGAAGTGTAAATGCCTCCTAAAGAGTTCTGCTTTAAAATAACAATCAATGAATGAAATACAATCTCACCTTGTACTGAAGCTGTCAGCATCCCTTGTCCAACGAACCCAGCGAACGCTGGTTCATGGCCTGATGCTCCTCCAGAAAGGATCTTAACTTTGTCTAGCAGAAGATGCTCTCTTCGGACCACCACGCGACCGATATCCAACAATGCTAACTGCGGATTGCATTTTATAAGCCCAGCTAAAGCATCATCTACGATCTTGTTTATATCGTTTATTAGCCACTGTTTATTTATAAAAATATCAGGAACTTCTGTACACATTTTTAAACGACATTCAAAATTCTAAGGTTTCAATTTAAGTAAAGAAATATAAAAATAAAATATCTCTGTTATGACAAATATGTTGTTTACATAGTATTGTCAAAATAAAACGATTTTAGCGTAGTTACTGGAAATATGTGAACTAAAATGAAAGATATTTTATGTTGGAAATTCATTTATAGATGTCGCTACGGTATATATTGAGGTTAAAAGCGCGCATCAATTTTGTAACGCTTCAAAGAATACACGGAAACAAAATTTATAAACTATTTTATAAATCTATAAGTCAAAATATAACACATAATTACTCAGAACATTAATAAAGTACTATTTATAAACTAGAAAACTTAAACCGTCTCAGTGGAGAGCAATTTACGCATTCAAGAAGCATGAAATATCTCAATTTAAATAACTCGAGACATTAGTGAAGCTACAACGTATAATTGTTATGAATTTTAACTTTAAATTAACTTTTTATAAAAAGTCAAATCTTTTTGACCGGACTATATGTAGAAAAAATAATTTGGTATGTAGTATATGTACCCATAACGTGACGTCAGTAATTCAGTTGTTTTGATTGCCAAAAAGAAGACTTGTCATTTCTGATCAAATTAATTAAATAAAAGTATTTAAAAGTGTTACATAAAGACTTTAAATACTTGCAAACTGTAATTAAAACTATACTTGAGAGATTTACATAATAATTTTCACTTATTTTTAAGTAAAAAGTAATTCAACCTTAATTCATATATTTGTATCTGAACAAAGTGGTTACAATGTATTGGAACTATAGAAACAGATAAATAACTAACAAAATGGATTGAAATATTCAAACAAAGATTGAATGATTAACTTTTAATAATTATACATTATTACAATTATAATTTTTATAAATTTCTATTTTCAACCCGATAAAATTGACAAGGTTATATTTATTGGCAATTAAAACTATTCAGTAAGGGAAATTATATGTATTCAGTGACTTTTTGTACAATCATCAATAATCATTATTGCTGTGCCCAAGAACCATCATCTTGAAATCAGAAGTTCTGGAATTCATTTCGGTGGACCAACAGGGCGGCGACAGCAGCAGACATATCTACATGGACAGGTGATTTCCTTATTTATTCTTAAATCTTGATTCAACGTGTTATAAGAAAATTATACAGCTTTATTTATGTTTTGAGATATGAAATCATTAGGTAAGCAATGAAATGATTAGTATTTAATTTAATTAATTTAGATAATATCTCTTACATAAAAATATCAAGAACTTTTGAATCACTTAGAAACATAGATATATTTTAGGTTGTGTTTCTGAGGATAACGTTCTATCTGTTCGTATATAATCTATAGATTGTAATAAAGCAAAAACACTAAACAATTTAATAAATTCCAGCAACATAAAAGAACATGCACCCCTAGTTCTTGAATAGAGCAAGTGCATACGTTATTAAATTCATGTAAGGGTCACCTATGCTCTTGAACAATATAGCATCGAGGGTCACCCATCACGAGGGCACTAGGGGGATGTTTGAACATTTATTAGCCTCGCTTTCGGGGGTGCAAGGATCATATGATCTCAGAAAGGAATTTTAATATGTGTCATCATTTATTAATGTTTCGTACGGTGATATTAATGAATGAATAAATGGTGTATGATTAAATTGAGGGTAGCTAGCTCTGCGATTGAGCTTGTGTGAGTACTAGCCGTCAAATTAAGGCCCCTAAGATACGATATATAGTGGAATCAGAACACAACTACAAAAAGGCAGTTGTATAGCAAGGGAAGAAAGTGAGACATTTCTTACTGAGTTTAAGGCGTGGGATATAAAGCACTTGAGGGTAGAATGACACTTTATTACAAGGTTTAATAATTTTTTTTCGCTATTTTATCAAAAAGTTAAATATTCAAAAATAAATTAGAGATTTCTCTCAACAGATTCACTTTCCTTCGATATGGAAGAAATATTTACTTTATTTTTTGAGGATGAAATGTATGACTTTTTTCTCTCAATATTCAGATAATAAAATATAACTTTCTGTTGTCGTCGTGAAAAATTAGTATATTATACACCAAGCAAGAGAAGTGCATGAAAAAATACTATTTTTCTGCTACTATTTTATTTACAACCGGTAAATAATATCAACTTTTTATTGTTAATTATTTATTTTTAATGGGGTAGGTGGCTCAGTGGTATCGACTCGACCTGTGGATCTTGAGAACACTGGATCGATCCTCACAGCCGACAAACAATTTTCACCAATTTAAATATACCTTTGTGGCTCCCCCTCCCATCTTTGAGGGCTGTGATTTGACGGCTGGTAACCTCATTTCATGCGAAGAAATATATCACTTACCGAGATCTACTCTGGCAGAGTGCCACACCCAGTAATGGGTAAAAGGCTTGATGATGTATTTATTTATTGTTACCAAAATCATTACTTAATGTGCTTCATTATTTACAGAGAGAAATTAAAATGACAAGTCTCTTTTGTGAAATGACTAATTTTTACGTTATATAAATATCTTATATAACATGGGAGAAAAAGTGTCATTATTTGCTACAATTCAGCAACTTTATTCCCTTGAAATATAAACTATTACTAAATGAATAAATGTTCATTTTAATCCCGTCGCTATTAGCTATGACACAACGGGCTAAAATGTATTATTTCTGTAAAAAAAACAACTTTTACTTCCAGGAAACAAATAATTTTTTTTAAATCATCTAAAATTTATGAAAAATCTTGCTTACAATTAGCCAATGAACAAATTTGATGTATCCTGTTGATATCCCAGCATGCTGTTTGATGTGCGGTGCTGGCACGTGCCATGACGTTACTCACCCCCTGCTGTGTCCAATAACCAGGAACAAATCCGTTGCAGTCAGTGTGTAATTAAATACAGGGCCACAGAACTCGGGTTGGAATCTTTCTAGAGTCTGTAGGGTGAAATGTGGAAGCTGGACACCTGCTTTATTTGATTTTTTAATGGTCTGTTCACAACTGCCGGGGATAATGTGTATTTATTTGCTTTGAAGGGTTGGGGAATGAGTGTGAATTCATTTAAGAGATTATGTTTATTTTATTTGTTTACAGATAGTCGTAAATAATTTAAATTAATTATACATCTGCATAACTAACGTTGATTTAGGGTGACTACATTTATTTTATAGAAAACTACAACATTTCAAAGTTATGGATAATATTGTATAATAAATGATGATGATGCTCTCATCATCATCTTGAAAGATAATTGTGAAGTGATCTGAGATGAAGAGCGTTGTTGAATGTGCAGTGGCGTACATTGTATGGGGTTGTCGCGTCAATATGCTTCTGTCACCCTTGCGTCTCCTCATGGACTATTGAACAATCGAGAGCTCGCAACTCCGAAGCGCTGTTTCAACCCCTACATACAAACAGAAATACATACATATTAATGTCAACAAAATTAATAAATAAATATATCATCACGCCTTTTACACATTTCTGGGTGTGGCACCCGTAGCAGATATCAGTGAAGTGCAATTACCTGCCGTTAAATCACGTCCCCAAAGATGTTAGTGGAAGGGAAGCCACAGGGGTAGTTTTAACGTGGTGAAAATTGTTTGCCACCAGTAGGAATCGAAGTCGGGTTCTCAAAATCCACAAGCCCATTAAATATGAAAAAATAAATAAATATATCATCACGCCTTTTACCCATTACTGAGTGTGCTACTCTGCCATAGCAGATGTCGGTAGGTGATATATTGCTTCACGTAAAGTGCAATTACCTGCCGTCAAATCACGCCCTCAAAGATGTTAGTGGAAGGGAAGTCACAAGGGTAGTTTTAACGTGGTGAAATTTGTTTATTGGCCGTGGGGCACGAACCAGGGTTCTCAAGATCCACAATAAATAAATATATCATCACGCCTTTTACCCACTACTAAGTGTGATACTCTGCCGTAGCAGATCTCGGTAGGTGATATATTTATGCACGTGAAAGGCGGTTACCAGCCGTCAAATATGTTAGTGGTGGGAGAGCCACATATATTTTTATATTTATATAATACTGCTGAGCCAAATTTAGGTTCATCTACATTCATAATTCCTTTCACGCAACAAACCTTCAATCATATCCATCCGTTTATTCTTAAGTCGTCCCATCAAATAGGGTAGCACGAACCTTTGATACATCCACTCATCAGATTCATCAAATAATCAGTTCTCATCCTAACATACTCATTCTCTCCGTGCAAGCTCATGTATTCCTCACCCTGAGGGGTAGGTGTTGTGAATGTGCATCTGATGCGTCTGTAAGATAAGTGTTTGAATCTACCACGGGCGTTCACGCAATACAGATCAGATTAAGGGCTGCTAACATACAAACCCTCCAATAAACGAGCCCGGAGGCCTGGCTACCACCACCGACACGGGGGTGAACCAGTCAACTAATATATTTGACAAATAGATCTTCGTCAAGGGTGCAACTGATACCCTCTCTTCCTCACTATGTGTGTGTGTTATATTAAAATTATCGTATAGGGGTTGTTTGAGATTATATTAGTTTGAACACTGGAGAAATTATTTCGAAAAATATTAATTATTTATTTTTAAAAAAATATTCATTAGTCCGGCAGTATGTTCCCCACACTGGCTCAGTGGGTACTGGCATTAAGATCCTGATGTACATAATTGTGGTCGTGAATATAGATTAAAAATCAGTTTTAAAAGTTGATTTATATTGAAGTAGGTATGATGATTGTTTGTTTATTTCTAGACTGCAGCCACTATGAAGATGATACTCCAGGTCTAATACAATTCAAAGTCAAATCCAGTGCAAGGTCATTCCACATTTCACCCAGTTCTGGAAACTGAACAAAATGGATGCAGACGAGAATGCAGTCCAGTGAGTAATAGTTTTATTTGTTTTCGGATGCATCTGCAGCTCTGTAGTTGCAGATCTTGATACGAAAGTACAAAAAAGGTATAATCATGCCTTATACCCAATAGTGGGTGAAAATAACTGCAAAATGCAGATATTTGGTGATAATATATTACAGTTTTGGTGCATATTAAGTAAATTAAATTTACAACTGTCGATGAGAATGGACGATGGCTTCACCTACTGTTAACTATCATTCTGAATGTTTGTTTCACCCATTTGTGGGTGTAGAAGCTCTGCATGTTGTAGATAATCGTTGATAATATGTTATTTATTATTAGTTATGATCTTTTTACCCATTTATGAGCGCAGTTTTTCATCCCTTGCATTTAAAATTATTTTTTTTAATGGGGTAGGTGGCTCAGAGGTATCGAGTCGGCCTGTGGATCTTGAGAACCCTGGTTCGATCCCCACAGCCGACAAACAATTTTCACCAATTTAAATCTACCCCTGTGGCTCCTCCTCCACTAACACCTTCACGCGAAGAAATATATCACTTACCGAGATCTGCTTCAGCAGAGTGCCACATCTAGTAATGGGTAAAAGGCGTGATGATATATTTATATTAATTTATTTATATTTTTTTAATAACTAGTGAAGTTGAAAAATATTTTATGTATTTAGAGTGCATTTAAGGCTAATGTTCTTTCTGTTTGTTCCAGGCTAAAAATTACTTCAATTCCTCTAATTGTAGTATATCCACACATTCATTCATCTACATTTATTTATTTCTCCCGTCTTTCACCTGGTTTACATTCAGCATGGCTACACCTCCTTGGTTCACTTTCATATTCTTACAATATTCTTCTCAATTTCACACTCATCTCATATCAACTTATTCCTGATTCAACCCCGTCTAAGGTTTCTGTACAAACCCCTTGAATCCCTTATTTCAACAGCAGTTACACGTGGACAAATCATTTAGTTCAGTGTATTCAAATTAAAAATTAAAATAATGTTTGAACATTCTACTATGATTGTTCACACAATGACGGCTGGTAAAGTCGTGGATTAAGGGTGACTAACTTTAATTTTGTTGTTGTTAAATGTTCATGTTCTTTCGTTACTTTAAAGATAACAGTTTGAAATAAAAGTGATAAAAAATTTAATTAATAATATTTGGACAATCAAGATATATTCAGAGAGCATAATTAGTTAATATAGGGGTGTAGGACTTGTAGAGGGTGGGGGGTATTTATTGTTGCAGATCATCGAAAATAGGTTAGGAAATAATTAATTACATATTGTTATTAGTTAGCCATTTTTATATTTGTATATATTCGCTTTAGCTACCCTTTTCTACCCTTCGCACCGAACCGTATGCATGTTAGTTTTAAGTTCTAGTTTTAAGTTATGCGAATATATAACAAACTCGACGAAATGATAGGTTCAGGTGCTCTTTGAGTATATCTAATAACACTTGCAATATTTATATTTATAAGATCAATGAAGTTAGCCACACCTTCATCTACATTCATATTACCAGTGATTGTGCATACAATTGTTTTGGTATAATAATAACAGAATTACTTTGCAATATTTCAATCCACTGAATAAAATTGTTTGACGGCGCATAATTGTTGTTTAAAAAAGATATTTAAGGGGGTGTGTTTGGGTGCACGAGACGAGCTTATGTCTGGAATACGTTGGAGCAGAAAGGGTGCGAAATTAAAAAAAAAGTCCGTAAGGATGGTTTGGCCATGATGAGCGTATGTTTATTGAACGAGTAGCGAAGAAGATATTGCGGGTGAATGATTGTGTGGACATGCTAGAAATAGAAGAATTAATATAGTTGATGGTTTACTGCGCAACGTAAGTGTGAGGAATAATTAAGATAATAGGTATGAGACACTTAATTATTATCAGTATGAAATATTTGTAGTTTTGGTACACATTCATTGCCTGTAAGTTTTCTAGTTTTAGCAAATTAATAGAAGTTCCAGCCAGACAATTCTTAAACGTTCATAGACGATGCAATTCCACCCAGAGCATTCATGTCATGTTTTTGGGGGTTGCAGAGGATTCCTGGATGTTCGTAAGGGATTCAATTCTAGCCAGAACTGTTCTGGCTGTTCTTTAAGGATGCAATTCCACTTAGACAATTTAAAGAAGTTTCTGGAGGATTCAGTTCTACTCAGTAGAAAAGGTAAAATTCAGAGGGTTTCTGAATGTTCCTTGGTGATGTAGTTTTATCCAGAGGATTCCTGGATATTCTTGAAGGATGCAGTTCTACCCAAAGGACTCTTGGATGTTTCTGGAGAATGTAATTCCACCCAGAGCGTTGCTGGATGTTCATAGAGGATGCAGTTAAAATTTCTGGCTATTCTTGAAGGATGCAATTCCATTTAGACAATTTAAAGAAGTTCTTGAGGGATACAATTTCATCCAAACAATTTCACGAAGTTTCTGAATGTTCTTTGGGGGTGTAGTTTTTATCCAGAGGATATTTGGATATTCTTGATGGATGCAGTTCGACCCAAAGGACTCTTGGATGTTTCTGGAGAATGTAATTCCACCCAGAGCGTTGCTGGATGTTCATAGAGGATGCAGTTAAAATTTCTGGCTATTCTTGAAGGATGCAATTCCATTTAGACAATTTAAAGAAGTTCTTGAGGGATACAATTTCATCCAAACAATTTCACGAAGTTTCTGAATGTTCTTTGGGGGTGTAGTTTTTATCCAGAGGATATTTGGATATTCTTGATGGATGCAGTTCGACCCAAAGGACTCTTGGATGTTTCTGGAGAATGTAATTCCACCCAGAGCGTTGCTGGATGTTCATAGAGGATGCAGTTAAAATTTCTGGCTATTCTTGAAGGATGCAATTCCATTTAGACAATTTAAAGAAGTTTCTGGAGGATTCAGTTCCATTCAGTAGACTAGGTAAAATTTAGAGGGTTTCTGAATGTTCCTTGGGGATGTAATTTTATCCAGAGGATTCCTGGATATTCTTGAAGGATGCAGTTCTACCCAAAGGACTCTTGGATGTGTCTGGAGAATGTAATTCCACCCAGAGCGTTGCTGGATGCTCATAGAGGATGCAGTTAAAATTTCTGGCTATTCTTGAAGGATGCAATTCCATTTAGACAATTTAAAGAAGTTTCTGGAGGATTCAGTTCCATTCAGTAGACAAGGTAAAATTTAGAGGGTTTCTGAATGTTCCTTGGGGATGTAATTTTATCCAAAGGATTCCTGGATATTCTTGAAGGATGCAGTTCTACCCAAAGGACTCTTGGATGTTTCTGGAGAATGTAATTCCACCCAGAGCGTTGCTGGATGTTCATAGAGGATGCAGTTAAAATTTCTGGCTATTCTTGAAGGCTGAAATTCCATTTAGACAATTTAAAGAAGTTCTTTAAGGATACAATTTCACCCAAACAATTTCACGAAGTTTATGAATGTTCTTTGAAGGTGTAGTTTTTATCCAGAGGATTCCTGGATATTCTTAAAGGATGCAGTTCTACCCAAAGGACTCTTAGATGTTTCTGGAAAATGTAATTCTACCCAGAGCGTTGCTGGATGTTCATAGAGGATGCAGTTAAAATTTCTGGCTATTCTTGAAGGATGCAATTCCATTTAGACAATTTAAAGAAGTTTCTGGAGGATTCAGTTCCATTCAGTAGACTAGGTAAAATTTAGAGGGTTTCTGAATGTTCCTTGGGGATGTAATTTTATCCAGAGGATTCCTGGATATTCTTGAAGGATGCAGTTCTACCCAAAGGACTCTTGGATGTTTCTGGAGAATGTAGTTCCACCCAGAGCGTTGCTGGATGTTCATAGAGGATGCACTTTAAATTTCTCACTATTCTTGAAGGATGCAATTCCATTTAGACAATTTAAAGAAGTTCTTGGAGGATACAATTTCACCCAAACAATTTCACGAAGTTTCTGAATGTTCTTTGAAGATGTAGTTTTTATCCAGAGGATTCCTGGATATTCTTGAAGGATGCAGTTCTATCCAAAGGACTCTTAGATGTTTCTGGAGAATGTAATTCCACCCAGAGCGTTGCTGGATGTTCATAGAAGGTGCAGTTTCATCCAGGAGATTTCTGGATGTTCTCTAAGGATGCAAGTTTATCCAGATATTTTCAAGAAGTACCTGGAGAAATGCAATTTTACCCAAAGGGTACCTGGATGAACCTGCGGCATTCAATTTTACCCATAATATTCCTGTGCCATGTGGTTGCATGCAGTGGGTTCCTGCATATTCCTGGAGGATGTAGTTCCGTCCAAAGGATTTTTGGATATTCCTGAGAGCTGCAGTTCCACTCATAAGGATTCCAGGACAAAACAGTAAGTGTTTCATTGATTTATTTATTCCTAAGTATAACCACAGTTCTGTACTTACAGATCATGGTTTAAAAAAAAGTTGCATCAAGCTTATTATTAATTTAAATTCAGTAGTCGTAGATTAAAGGTGACTAACTTTATTTTTTCGTTGTTTATCGTTCTTTCCTTACTTTAGATTAATTTATTTATGTTACGCTGTACAACAGGAACTTAATCCCAATTACAGTACAGGATCCGCTCTCACCGAGCCGCAGTGTAGTAGTTCATATAATTTTTAGCTTGAATGAGATTCGAACTAGAAATCTCCGGAGTCGAATTTCGTACCGCTATCCACACCACCGTACTAACGTACAGATAAATAAATTAAATCTGTTGATCCTTTATCAAAACTAAATTAGTCTGCTATCATTTTAAACTGCACCCTTCATATTATGCTGAATTGAAAGAACAGACAAGTATTTCTGTTCATTGATTTACAATAGCAATAAATGTGTTATCACTAGTCCAATACTAATGCTAAGATTTAGATAAACGGTCCGTGTTGTGTATAAAACAGTAAAAACCAGGTTCAAATAGTCGAGTATAAAAAACAATAGTCCGAAGACACCGGACAGTGGACGCGGTGACACCGAACAGAGCGCAGCGATTTATTTGGGAACCAGAATCAAGCAAACGCTGGAATGTTACACATAATTACCTATTACATAAAACCAGGTAACTCAAAGCCTTTGAAACCTACCGGCACGACTTCCACACAGTACCGTACCCACATATTTCATAAATACCATTGCTTCCTCTACACCTCTTCATTTTTAATGTGGAATGACAGATTGGCGAAACAAAAGTATTGAGGGTGAATGTTTCATGCATGACCTACTAATAAATAGATTAATAATTAATTGCATTGAGCTTATATGCATGTGGATTAATAGTAACAATAATAATGGCCGGTGGATCTTGAGAACCCTGGTTCGATCCCCACAACCGACAAATAATTTTCACTAAATTAAATCTACCTCTGTGGTTCCTCCTCCACTAAAAGCTTTGGAAGCCGTGATTTGACGGCTGGTAACCGCACTTTGCGCTCATAAATATATGTTGTATCGGTAGAGTGCCACACCCAGTAATAGGTAAAAGGCGTAATGATATATTTATTTATTTATTTGTTATCTCATTAGATTGAAGTTTTTCAGTACCGCTTGCTTAACATCTTTGTGGGCTGTGATTTGACGTGATATATTTATGCGCGTGAAATGCAATTACCAGTCGTCAAATTCCGTCCCCAAAGATGTTTGTGAAGGAGGAGTTACAGGGGTAGTTTTATAATAAATAAAAAAATATACATCATCACACCTTTTACGCATTACTAGGAGTGGCAATCTGTCGAAGCAGATCTCGGTAAGTGATATATTGTGCATCTTTCGGGGCTGTGATTTGTCGGTTGGTAACAACACTTCACGCGAAGAAATATATCACTTACCGAGATTACGGCAGATTGCCATACCCAGTAATGGGTAAAAGGTGTGATGATATACAGGGTGTTTCAGGACTAGTGTAACAAACTTTAACAGCTTATTCCTGAGGTCATTTTGAGCAAAAAATGTCATATGTTTATAGGTCCTATTCCTTCTAGTTACCAAAATACAAGAGGTTGAAGTTCTATAAATAACACAAAATGTTCAAATTTTTGTAATCAAGATACTTGTGGAAAACAAAAATGCGCGCAAATAGGGGATGGGAAAGTTGGCTTCTATTTGGATATCTGTCTTGGTATTCTCTGGACGCATAACGGGCATTACCATTACATAATCCATAAATAAAAATCATATCTGCATATTCAGCAGTACTATAACCATCCATTATGAAACAATAATACAATCAAAAGTACAACAATTTTTAATTAAGACAAATAAGATATGACTTTTCAATAAAATTCTTGTTTTCCAAAAGTATTTTGATTACAAAAATTTGAAAATTTCGTGGTATTTATAGAACTTCAACCTCTAGTATTTTGGTAACTAGAAGGAATAGGACCTATGTTTATATGACATTTTTTGCTCAAAATAACCTCAGGAATAAGCTGTTAAAGTTTGTTACACTAGTCCTGAAACACCCTGTATTTATTTATTTTATTTATTTCACAATCTGTCATTATTGATGTGTATGTGGGCTAGTGCAACCCTGCATGGTGATCAGACAGAATTTGACGATTCCTGGTGAAATAAAACTCGGTGATAACGTTGTAGTTAAGCATGGATTTGTGTTCGAACCTACCTGCCACCCAAGTCGAAGACGAACCTGGGTTACGGTTTAGTTTAGTTTGTCAAACGCTACGCGACAAGATGAGCTCACAGACTACTAGGCTGTTCTTATCTTTATAGCAACGACTAAATGGACCGAGGCTTGCTGATAGCAACCGCAGTCTGCGGTACTGAAAAACTTCAATCTAATAAATAAATATATCATCACGTCTCTTATCCATTACTGGGTGTGGAACAACATAGTGAAGTGCGGTTACCAGTCGTCAAATCACGGCCCCGAAAGATGTTAGTGGAGCCACAGGGGTAGATTTAATTGTGAATAATAAAATATCAAAGTAAACACTTGTCTAAGTAAAAAATATAAAGTAAACACTTGGCTATGTTTCCATATGGTTACTAACTGTGCTGGCCAGCCTCTGACGATGTCCTCATAAGGTGACTTGGAGGCTGAATTTTGTGAAACATAGCCAAGTGTTTACTTTATATTTTTTATTAAACCTTGTTTCACCAAGTGTTGGATGACAATTAATTTTGTCTTTGTTATTTAAATTGCTATTGCGTAGCTTTCCCTTTTTTTTCGGTAGATGGCATGACCAGTTCCACAGAACTTCTCATGTCATCTTACTAGTTTGTTAGAGATCTTATTCTCTGCTGGCACAGTCCTTCGTCACCAGCTTCTTCACGTGAACTTTGTTCTAGGTGAAGAAGTAGGTTATACCATACTGATGAGCTCTAATAAGAGCGAAACGCGTCTATGGTTACTAACTGTGCTGGCCAGCCTCTGACGATGCCCTCATAAGGTGACTTGGAGGCTGAATTTTGTGAAACATAGCCAAGTGTTTATATTATATATTTTTTATTAAACCTTGTTTCACCAAGTGTTGGATGACAATTAATTTTGTCTTTGTTGTTATTTAAATTGCTATTGCGTAGCTTTCCCTTTTTTTCGGTAGATGGCATGACCAGTTCCACAAAACTTCTCATGTCATCTTACTAGTTTGTTAGAGATCTTATTCTCTGCTGGCACAGTTCTTCGTCACCAGTTTCTTCACGCGAACTTTGTTCTAGGTGAAGGAGTGGGTTATACCATACTGATGAGCTCTAATAAGAGCGAAACGCGTCTATGGTTACTAACTGTGCTGGCCAGCCTCTGACGATGCCCTCATAAGGTGACTTGGAAGCTGAATTTTGTGAAACATAGCCAAGTGTTTACTTTATAGTTTTTATTAAACCTTGTTTCACCAAGTGTTGGATGACAATTAATTTTGTCTTTATTGTTACTTGTCTAAGTCTCACAAAATTCAGCCTCCAAGTCAACTTATGAGGTCCTCGTCAGAGGTTGGCGAGCACAGTTAGTAACCATAGACGCGTTTCGTTCTCCTCTGACGATGCCCTCATAAGTTGACTTGGAGGCTGAATTTTGTGAGACTTAGACAAGTGTTTAGTTTGATATTTTATTATTAAACCTAGTTTCACCAAGTGAGCATTCAAAGACAATTAATTTTGTCTTTGTTGTTTTATTTGAGTGTCGGCTGTGGGGATCGAACCAGAGTTTTCAAGATCCACAGATCGACTTGACACCACTGAGCCATCTACCCCATCATAACCCCATGAGATAACGTGCGTTTAAATTGTAAAAAAAGATTGAAAATGTGGATTATTTGTCAAAACAGAAATAAGTTTAACTTTCATAGACAACTGCTTGTATTATTAGACATATTTTAGTTGAGTTTAGTTCACTAACTGCGGCATTGAAATATATAGTAATAAGAACCGTTTTAGACCGAAACTATTCTCATCAAATTTTAATGGAAATAGTTGTTCGTCATTTGTTTGTAGATAGGTATGTGAATGTTTCGGAAACTTCACATAGGCAATTTTAAGCTTTATTTTGTTTCTAAAATTAGAATTTAATTATTTCACTCTTTAATTACTTTATACAAGGTAATAAAAATCAATAAAACTTTCTCTATTTTAACTGTGATTCTTCCAAGACTTTAGAGAAAGTAATTATAGAATAATTTCTTGATTTCTAGTAATTATTCGCTTAAAATAACTAATTAAACATTAAGTTGTACAGAATTCCCTTAAGTTCAACTTTAAGTGATTTAAAGAGTCATTTAGTCATTAAAAAGTAATCTCGCTCTTACTCTAAAGAATAAATTCAACAATTAAACATTTTATTACATAGAAAATATGTGCAAGTCTTGAAATAATTTACAACAAGTCCGAAGAAAAGTTGGACAGTAGCAAAAATGTTTCACTCCAAGAAAAAAACAAAAATAAAATCCCAAAGTGCCTCAACTCATTTTGTTTTGATTTTGACATATTTCACAACCTTGTTGTAATTTACCGCATTCTCATCATAATAAATATCCTTTAACTCGTATAATTTACATGTGGCAACGCAGGAAAAAACTCAGAACTCGTTGGATCTATCACCACGGTTGCTAAGGACTCGAAATTATCAAAATTGTTTTCCCCTTGTGTTTTATTAATTAGTGACGGCCATGAGTTATAGTTTTCGATTGTTTATTCGATTTTGAATTGAACATTTGTTACATGTTTGCCGAGTGCATGAGAATAGTTTTAGTTAATTTTAAACACTTTCAATCATATTTTAATTAGAGTGATTAGCGATCATTGAAATGCCCTCGATTATAAATTAAAATGATTTATTTTATCTATCAAGCATATTCGCACACTTTTACACATTGTTTCAAAAACTAGCTCTCAACAATATTCCACAACAGGCCTGCTTTATTTACACACATAATTCAATTAAGTAAGGGATGATAGAATAAGAATAAGTAAATAAAATAAATATAAATAAATATATCATCACGCCTTTGACCCATTACTGGGTGTGACACTCTGCCGTAAGCAGATTTCGGTAAGTGATATATTTTTTCGCGTGAAGAGCGGTCAAATCACGGCCCCCAAAGATATTAGTGGTGGTGAAAATTGTTTGTCGGCTGTGGGGATCGAACCAAGATTCTCAAGATCCACAGGCCGACTCGATACCACTGTTACAATAAGTTATTTAACTAATTGTGTATTTCACGCGCAAAGATATTAGTGGAGGGGGAGCCACAGGGGTAGATTTAAATTGGTGTAAATTGAATAAGAATTAGCTATTTATGAAACTAGTAAGGAAATGAAGGTTATTACCTTACGCATGTGAAATTTGCAGAACGAGACGTAGCCGAGTTATGTAAACACATAAGTAAGGTAATAACCTTATTTCCTTACTAGTTTCATACAATATTTTTTCTACTTCCGTTCTAATAAATACGGAAGAGCGTTTTTGAAATTATGAAATTTTGACATATTAATGACAGTTATAAATTCAAAAAATAAAAGAATAATACATCAGAAATCGTCTACCAAGATATCTGTTGCTATGTTACCTCATTATTTCACTAGTTAAATAATGCAGTTCATTACCTAACTCAAATAAGTGAACTAAAACGTCTATTTCCTAACGGAAGAAGAAAATAGTTATTTGTGTATTAAGAGCGTAAAGTGATTCTTTGTTACTCGAACATGGTAATTGCAGCGCGAGCCGAAGGCGAGAGCTGCAATAGTGTAAGAGGAACAAAGACACTTTACGCTCGTGATACACACATAATTTTTTCTACGATTGCATCTTAAAATTATTTAAAAAAACGTATACGTACTGAAACTAAATTCGTTCTGTCAACTGTCAATATGACAAGTTACTGTTTTGTTTGTTTCCCTGGTAACTATTGAAATAATCACGCATTTAATATATTTTTTGCACGTTGCCATTGGAGACGCGTAAAAAAGATATTTTTCGATTATTCCACAGAAAATGTCAACTTGACGATGACAAATGAAAGCGTAATTGTCAATTTTCATAGCAATCGTAGAAAAAGTTATTAAACTAATTGTGTATTTCACGCGCATAAACATATCATTTACCGAGATCTACTACGGCATCGTGCCACACGCAGTAATAAGTAAAATACGTGATGATATATGAATTTAGTAGGTGGCTCAGTGGTATCGAGTCGGCCTGTGGATCTTAAGAACCCTGGTTCGATCCCCACAGCCGACAAACAATTTTCACCAATTTAAAAAATCTACCCCTGTGGCTCCTCCACCACTAATATCTTTGGAGGCCGTGATTTGACGGCTGGTAACCGCACTTCACGTGAAAAAATATATCAGCTACCGAGATCTACTACGGCATCGTGCCACACCCAGTAATAAGTAAAATACGTGATGATATATGAATTTAGTAGGTGGCTCAGTGGTATCGAGTCGGCCTGTGGATCTTGAGAACCCTGGTTCAATCCCCACAGCCGACAAACAATTTTCACCAATTTAAAAAATCTACCCCTGTGGCTTCTCCACCACTAATATCTTTGGATGCCGTGATTTGACGACTGGTAACCGCACTTCACGTGAAAAAATATATCAGTTACCGAGATCTACTACGGGATCGTGCCACACCCAGTAATAAGTAAAAGGTATGATGATATATGAATTGAGTGTTCTCCAATAGTTGGAGATATTTTTCGAGTGGACCGCATTATAAACAGCGAGTGTAGTTCGTATGATTTTATTTTGAAATGAAAGTAAATAGTAAATCTACGTCTGGTCTTTGTCGGCGTTGGGGCCGAGCATGGCCACTAATCACGACGACGACGCGGCATTCCAAGCCCGTTTCGAATTTTTCGACTACTGTAAGAATTTCAATTTGATCATAGGAAATTTCAGCCACTTGATATCACTGTGTTCTCGGGTCTCCGTGGTCCGTTACGACGACGTGATGTTCTGTGATTATTCACGACCAGCTTTTGCTTTTAACTACTGAACGGTTTGGTTTTACGACCCGGTTAAACACCTCGCTTGCGCATGATTTGCTGATGATCGCTACTTTAAGATGAGTCTTTTTATGTTTTATTTATTGAGGTGAGAGTGTGTGGTGAAATTTTTATTGAGCTGCTTGAATTCTATATTTTCACTTGCCATGAACTTCATCTCAATTACAGTAGCTTAGAGCTAATATTATTAAGTTGTGTGATTATTAAAGGTAATCATACCTGTAGTTTTTGACTAAAGTTAATTTATATTATGACAGAAAAATTCTGATGACGCCTGGATTCGAACCAGGGACCTTCCGCATACCGGGCAGAGATGCTAACCGCTACACCACGTCACCTGTGTTCGAAATATGGCATCAACTGAATTTTTCTGTCACAGTGTCTAAGCAATACTTGCCACTCAGATCATCCATTTAAAAATTTAAAATATATCGAATAAATAAATATATCATCACGCCTTTTACATATTACTGGGTGTGGCACCCGGCCTAAGCAAATCTCGGTAAGTAACACATTTTTTCGCGTGAAGTGCGGTTACCAGTCGTCAAATCGCGGCCCCCAAAGATATTACTGGAGGAGAAGCCACAGGGGTAGATTTAAATAGGTGCAAATTGTTTGTCGCCTGTGGGAATTGAATCAGGGTTTTCAAGATTCACAGGCCGAGTCGATACCACTGAGCCACCTACTCTATTTAAAATTTTAAAGATTAATTATAAATATATGTGGAGTAGGTGGCTCAGTGGGTATCGAGTCGGCCTGTGGAACTTAAGAACCCTGGTTCGATCCCCACAGCCGAAAAACAATTTTTCACCAATTGAAATCTACTCTTGTGGCTCTCCTTCTACTAACAACCTTGGAGGCTGTGATTTGACAGCTGGTAACCATATTTCATGCGAAGAAATATATCACTTACCGAAAGTTCTTTTGTGTAGAGGTTTGTTCGCAAATTCTTCGTTTAAGAGCTCGTACATACAAATAATAATTTTGGGTTGAACCAGTTCAAAAATCGAAAATTATTAAAATGTGGTTCTATATAATTCAGACCACGAGAAATCGAATGGCGCAAGGCGCATCTTCATATCTTTTTTAGTTTTTGAGTTACAGCGATTTTTGACTTTTTTTTAAGCTCAACTTTGAGACGCCATAACTCAAAAACTAAACGAGATATTGAAATGCGGTTTGAACGAGTGTATTTCTCGTGCGCTACTTAACTTGTACAGGTATTTTGAAAATTTTGAAAATTTTTCAATTTAATTCAAAATTTTTCTTCCTCAATATTTCAAAAACTTGAAAAGATAATGAAAATCTGAAAACACCAGTGAATTTCTGGCGTAAAAATACATAAGTATGCAAATTTTCACAATAAAATTCGTACGGATAAATTTTTTATTACAAAAAAACGAAAAATTGCCAAAATCCGTAAAAACACCAAGGGGTACCCCTTAAGAAATTTTAAAAAAACGGCCATTTTCGATTTTTTGTAATAAAAAATGTATCCGTTCGAATTTTCTTCTGAAAATTTGCATACCTATGTATTTTTACGCGAGGAATTCACTGGTGTTTTCATATTTTCATTATCTCTTCAATTTTTTGAAATATCGACAAAAGAAAATTTCGAAAAAAATTGAAAAATTAAAAAATTTTCAAAATACCTGTACAAGTTCAGTAGCGCACGAGAAATACACTCGTTCAATTTCATTTGAATATCTCTTTTAGTTTTTGAGTTATGGGCTTTCAAAGTTGAGCTTAAAAATAAGTCAAAAATCGCTGTAACTCAAAAACTAAAAAAGATATGAAGATGCGCCTTGCGCCATTCGATTTCTCGTGGTCTGAATTATATAGAACCACATTTTAATAATTTTCGATTTTTGAACTGGTTCAACCCAAAATTCTCATGATTTGTATGTACGAGCTCTTAAACGAAGAATTTGCGAACAAACCTCTACACAAAAGAACTTTTGGATTGTCTTGAGGTTCTAAATTTATACCTAACGTTTAGTTAATGTAATTTAAAGTAATTCAAATTCATATAATTTGTTTAAACTTAAAATGTTTCTTTTAGACTATAGACTATTACACTTCAATGCAATGCTGAAAATATTATTTTCCCTATGTTTACTTTTAAAATAAACGCTCTAATGTATTGCTGTCAAACTTTTTAACTGTAACTATGGTAATGGCATATCCCTATGTTTACTGATAAAAAAAACTTCCGGTATATAATTTAATATGAAACAATAAAGTGAGAGTTTGTTTGAGAATTCAAATCTAATTGTTCTTCAATTCAAATTTAATTGTTTTAAACAATTAGTTTACATAATTTTAGAAGGATTTACTAGAAGGAAATACCTATCAGTATGTTTAGTATATACTATATGCAGGTATTTCGTTCATTTTCTTGAGAATAAAGTCTGTTATAAAACAAGTCTGTACCATATAAATCAAATTAAACGCTTTAAAACAAGTTAGCCGGTGACGCGAAGTGTTAGTCTTCCCAAATATTTGTGCATTTAGAATGACATATCTCATTAAGTAGTGCTTAATTACGCGATTTTAATTATCAAAATAAATTTAGAATTAGATCATAGTGCAATAATACAATATTTGGTAGTGGTTATGACATGTACTAAGTGTTTGTATTTGTGTTTCAGTGTAACGAACTGCAGTGTATATGAGTGTTGTGAACTATAAGTGTCGGAGACTGATACCATGGTGATGCTGTCCACCTACATCACCAACATGCGGATGGAAGAGGAATTGGATGGCATTTCAAAAGGTTAGATACATTTTACTACATTTATCTTTAAACTATATACACAACTGCATTCGAAATATCTTTATATATGCTTTGTCTCATTATATTGAATAGTACTGCAGTTGTTGTTTCGTTGCTAGTACGCTTTCCTTACAAGAAAGAGCGTAAACAAATCTGCAATTGCAGACCACAATAAATTGATAGATAATACAGTACTTTACATTTGAATGTTCAAAAAAAAAATAACATAATAAAAATAATAGGTAGATGATTAAAACTAGGGTTGTTCATTTGACCAGTCAAATATTTTTCGGTTAATTGACCAAGAAACATTTAATAAAAATCACAATTAAAATTGTAATTTATTTATATAGTACTGTTTACTACATCCAATATTATTGAAAATGAAAAACCAACAACAACTAATAAACAAAACCACATCAAATTCAAAATAAAGGGGAATATAAAGTAAAAGACGTAATGAAGTGAAATAATATGTATTTATTTTATTTGTAAAGTAGAGTAAGGAAATTTTCCAGAACCCAGAATACCAAACTAGATATATTCATGTAATAATAGTAAGTAGCTATTTCTATTGAACAACAGATGTCATTTAGATTATTTGACCGTTTTATTTGGCTGTATTTTTAGTCAATTGACGGTCAATTGACCACGGCACAACCCTAGTTAAAACTCTTGTTATGCGGCTGATCTGCAATTGCAGATCTCAGTCAATTGATAGATAATACACAGTATAATTATGGACAGTTGTAGCACGTAGGTTGCGCTAGCACTTTACAAGCGATAGCTCGAATGTTCAAACAAAAATTATAACATAATAAAAATAATAGGTAGATGATTAGATGGCTTGTTATGCGGTAGATCCGCAATTGCAGATCTCAATCAATTTATAGATAATACTCAGTATAATTATAGATAGTTGTAGCATCTAGGTTGCACTGACAAATTACAAGTGATAGCTCGAAAATTTAAATTATAACATAAAAATAATAAATTGGATGATTAGAAGTTTTGTTGTGTATCAGAACTGCAGTTGCAGACCTTAATCAATTAATAAAAATTACATAGTATAATTCTGGACAGTTGTAGTATCATAGTTGTGCTGTCGTTTCATAAGCGACAGTTTACGGGTTTAAATTTTGCTTATTTCAACTTATAAAAGTATCTAACATCTTTAGGGGCCGTGATTCGACGGCTGGTAACCGCACTTCACACTAAGTAATATATCACCTATCGAGACCTGCTAGCGCAGAGTACCACACTCGGTAATGGGTAAAAGGCGTGATGATATATTTATTATTTATTTATAAAAGTATATTCGAGTGGTTTAAATTCCACTATAAGCTACTGTAATTGAGATGAACGTCCTGTTGTGCAAAGTAGCTTTATAAATGAATGTATAATGAGAATGTACCGAAGTGTGAGTGACACAGAAGTAGTGGAACTTTTAATTTTGGTAGAGAGTTGTATCGGGGTGTTTGTGTCAGTGATGTATGCGCGACCGACGCGTCGCTCTCCGACAAACGGTTCCGCCGCGCGCCGTGCTCAGAATACTGCTTAAATTCATTCTCTGCACCTATTTACTTTTAAATTGAGTCATTATTTAAATCAGCCCTCGACAACCATTGCCTACTTTTTTTTACCTAGAATTGGTGGATGTTTTTACTTTGCAAAAATATTCTGTTCACAATCACTAAAACTTCTCGAGCAATTGCAAATCTTAAAATCTTAGCGAATGACTTGATAATCTATCTTTAATTTATTTATTTATTTATGTATTTAAAAATCAGTAATTATAAGTTTTATCAACCTTATTATTAATTTAAATTCAGTAGTCGTAGATTAAAAGTGACTAACTTGATTTTTTCGTTGTTTATCGTCTTTCGTTACTTTAGATTTATTTATTTATGTTACGCTGTACAACAGGAACTTAATCCCAATTACAGTACAGGATCCGCTCTCACCGAGCCGCAGTGTAGTAGTTTATATAATTTTTAACTTGAGTGAGATTCGAATTCCGTATCACTATCCACACCACCGTACTGACGAACATCAAATAGATAATAGCAAATGAATTGTACATTTAATTAGTCAATGTTTATTTTGGTTTATTAATTAATTTACATACATACATACATAACATCACGCTATATCCCATTAAATTGGGTAGCACGAACCCGTCAACATTCTCATCCTGATACACGATACTCGTGTCGACCACATTAACACTTCCTCCATACAAATTCTTTCTTTTCTCACAACCAAAATCCATCAATACACAACAAACATTCATCCATTCGCTCCTGTACACTGCGCTTGTTTCTGAAGATGGTCTCCACACAATTGCAGGTAAACACTCGAAACATCTAACTAATTAATTTGAATAACAAAATTCGTTTGATTATAATAACATATGAATTCATATGTTTTATGCACAACATAATATATTCATGGAAGTGGCATGAGAATATGCGGTATGGTATGTAATTTATTACAAAATTAATTGAATATGCTGTAGGTATTCTGGTTGGTAATCAGGAAAATTGCTGAAAATTCTAAGAAAATTTCGCGTTACATTTACTATCATCGTACTATACACATAGTATTTCATGTTTCAGAGCAATTATATAAACCTGCATTTATATTCTGTTGTAAAAAATTACACACAGCAGTGTAACGTTAACATGAACAAGCTATTTTAACTTCATTTTATTATACTTATTAATTAATATAATATACATTATTATATCTAATTATATACAAAGTAGTTTAGTTGCTAAACCAGTGGTACTTGAAGTTTTCTACACTTTAGGTGTTTAGATCAGGGTTCGTAAATATCATGATATTTATAATAAATATCAAAATATCTGATATATAAGATATATATCAGATAAATATCACTTTTTGGATATTTATTTTTTAATTTTAGTTTTTGTACAAATTTAGAAAAACTGAAAAATTCGAAAAATTTCACTTTTCCGGAGGCTATATCTCAAAAACTAAACAAGATATGGAAATGCGCTCAACGGCGTTGAATTCCCCGTGTCCGAATTGACTTATAAGCAAATTTTCATACAATTTTAAGCAATTTAATATTTTTAATTATTTCCTAAGGGGTACCCCTTTGGTTTTTTCAGATTTTAATTCAATTTTCCCAAAAATCCTTAATCGTAGGATTATTAAAACGAAAATTTACATACATATGTATTTTGACCCACTGAATCCAGTGGTGCAATCTTCAAATGCATATGACTTCTGGTTTTCGAGAAAATGTTAAAAAACCGCTTTTTGCGATTTTTTTGGCGGAAAATTGAAAAAAAATAAAAATCGCTGAAACTATGTTTATAAGTTAACTGAAGCACGAGAAAATTAATGCCGTTGAGCGCGTTTTCATATCACATTTAGTTTTCGAGATATAGCCTCGGAAAAGTAGAAAAACTGAAAAATTCGAAAAATTTCACTTTTCCGGAGGCTATATCTCAAAAACTAAACAAGATATGGAAATGCGCTCAACGGCGTTGAATTCCCCGTGTCCGAATTGACTTGTAAGCAAATTTTCATACAATTTTATGCAATTTAAATTTTTAATTATTTCCTAAGGGGTACCCCTTTGGTTTTTTCAGATTTTAATTCAATTTTCCCAAAAATCCTTAATCGTAGGATTATTAAAACGAAAATTTACATACATATGTATTTTGACCCACTGAATCCAGTGGTGCAATCTTCAAATGCATATGACTTCTGGTTTTCGAGAAAATGTTAAAAAACCGCTTTTTGCGATTTTTTTGGCGGAAAATTGAAAAAAAATAAAAATCGCTGAAACTATGTTTATAAGTTAACTGAAGCACGAGAAAATTAATGCCGTTGAGCGCGTTTTCATATCACATTTAGTTTTCGAGATATAGCCTCGGAATAGTAGAAAAACTGAAAAATTCTAAAAATTTCACTTTTCCGGAGGTTATATCTCAAAAACTAAACAAGATATGGAAATGCGCTCAACGGCGTTGAATTCCCCGTGTCCGAATTGACTTATAAGCAAATTTTCATACAATTTTAAGCAAATCACTGAATCCAGTGGTGCAATCTTCAAATGCATATGACTTCTGGTTTTCGAGAAAATGTTAAAAAACCGCTTTTTGCGATTTTTTTGGCGGAAAATAGAAAAAAAATAAAAATCGCTGAAACTATGTTTATAAGTTAACTGAAGCACGAGAAAATTAATGCCGTTGAGCGCGTTTTCATATCACATTTAGTTTTCGAGATATAGCCTCGGAAAAGTAGAAAAACTGAAAAATTCTAAAAATTTCACTTTTCCGGAGGCTATATCTCAAAAACTATTTGATATTTTTATATAATGGATATATATCATTGCAAAAATATGACGATATATATCAAAATAAATATCATGATATATATCGATCGATATATATCTTCGAACCCTGGTTTAGATTATGGGTTCGAAACCCATTGTTTGTTTTGAAACATAGTCATCGAATACCGATACGAAAATTTAAATTAATTCTGTACCTAAACCGATATTATTTTGGTTTTAAAACCATATATTTAAACCGAAATAAATAACGTATCAAACTGTCCGTCAGTACGGTGGTGTGGATAGCGATACGGAATTATAATCCGGAGTTTCCGAGTTTGAATCGCACTCAAGCTAAAAATTATATGAACTATCGCACTGCGGCTCGGTGAGTGCGGACCCTGTACTTTAATTGGGATTAAGTTCCTGTTGTACAGCGTAACATAAATAAATTAAATAAATAAAAATAGAAAGAAGATGAGAAGCATGTAATATAACAATTACGAACCCAGCTTTAATTATGTGTTTGTATAAAGTTGTTTATTAATAATTTAAAAAATCGTAACCGTAAAATATCTATATTTTAATGAAACCGAAGTTAATGATTTTAATTTTTAACATATGACTTCGACTGAACGTACAGTAATGAAGATAATTTTAAAGTTAAATTTTTATTACCGTACGTTCAGTCGAAGTCATATGTTAAAAATTAGTTCGTTCCCTATAAATCAGAACTGTGTCGCTGTAGACGAAACCCGTTGTCAATGCCTATCATAGATATAGGAGTCTTTGGGATCGATGCTACGTTAGACACTATGAAAGAAGAATTCGGTTGAAGCCATACGTCGGACACAGGTGACGTGGTGTAGCGGTTAACATCTCTGCCCGGCAAGCGGAGGGTCCCTGGTTCGAATCCAGGCGTCATCCGAATTTTTCTTTCATAAAAATTTAACTTTAAAATTAATGATTTTAAATGACAAAAATTGAAACTAAAACTTATAATGTAATGTAATTATTAAGGACCTGGGTACCAGTGCTTGCACTGTTTACAGGATTCCAAAATGAGTGAATAAATAAATAAATAAATAATATTTTAAAAAACCGTAACTGATAACTAAAACAAAAAAACTGTTAACCGTGTAATTGAACCCCATTTTTTTTCAGTACGAATTCCTAAGTGCTTGTATTATATGAAATCTGCAATAAGAGAATTGGTAAATCTACATAATATAATTTCGGATAGTTGTAGCATAATGGTGACTCTTTTAATTTACAAGCAAGAGTACAATGATTTAATGGAATAGGTGGCTCGGTGGTATCGGGATGGCCTGTGGAATTGAAAACCTGGGTTCGATTCCCACTTTTTACCACGTTAAAACTACTCTTGTAGCTCCCCCTCCAATAACATCTTTGAGGGCCGCGATTTTACGGCTGGTAACGTGAAACAATATATCACTTACCGAGATCTACTTCGGCAAAGTGCCACACTCTGTAATGGGTAGAAGGCGTGATGATATATTTATTTTATTTTAGTACAATTATTTGAAATTGTGGCTGAGTGGCCATTATAAACTGTAACTGTCCTGTATTATTTATTTATTTATTTATTTATTCATTCGAACAGGCAATCGCCCACTAATACAATTTGTGCGTATAAGTAGTACGACTTTACATATTTCATTTCACATGTAACATACAGGTCATTTCTCAGGAGAAATCATTTAATAGCATATTTTTGGTTAAATCTATAGATCGGGTTAACGTGGTTGAAATCAAGTCGCTGTTTACATTATTAATATTAAAATTTAAACTATTAAAGCGCCGACATATTCTCCATAAAGGAACATTATAATTAGAATTAACTCCTGTTGTGCGGTGTAACAAACAAAGAAATAAAACAGTCAAGCATCTTAATATTAATAATAATTAAAACTTCCTACACAACAAATAAAGAATGTCCTGCGTACTAATAAAAGACAATGTTCCCGCGGGTCTCAGTCTCATTTCATCTGTTCTCGCACCATCTCACGTACATGTGTGTGCGTGTGTAGTGGTGTGGTAACTCGCGTTATTAAGATGACAGCGGCGTCGGGTCGCTGGGCCCGACAAGACGCCGGCACCGCGACGGCGGCGGCACCCTGGCGCTAGGAAATAATGAAACCGCTGATTGGTGGAATTGTGTTGCCATGGTAACGCCCCTTTATACCGCCGCCACCACACCGCCTCGACGAGTAGGTACACTCCGTACCACAACTATGTGTTATGCGTACATCGCGGACATTGCAAATACAAACATTTGTTTCATTATTTGTTATTTCGAGTTCAATCATTGATGATTAAAGCCCGGATATTTAGGCTCTTAAAAACATCCAAATAAGCAGGCATATAGGCCGGTAATTACTCTAAAATAGGCGGGATTTTAGGCAGCCTAAATGTAAATAATTTGTTTTAAAAAAATAAACGAATCCTTTTTCTAATATTGGTACTCGTATCTACTCTTCGTTAGAAAAAAATAATCATTTTAAACGCAATCTGAAAAATATTAATAAAATAATAATGTAGGGTTCTCATTTTATTAACTATTATACAAATTCAAATTATGTAGTATACTTTAATTCACAAAATATTACGAGCAATTGCTCTATGAAATTTTCGGAAAGGGACTGTGTTCGGTCTGTCAGAACTTGCTTGTAAGCTGAAAACTTCGTTCGACATCACAAAATGTGACCGGGGCGTTCTTATATTTAGCCATATCATCTAAAGTTACCTCAGCTCCATAGATTAATGGCAAAGACAATTGAATTGCCACGTCAAATTTTGACTAAAAAACGTTTTTTCTTTCGACATTTTAAATTCACACACAAAAACTTGATTAAAGTAAGTACTTTAAATATTATAAGTTAGGTTGAAACACTTTGTCGAGTGCTGAATTAGTCAACGAAGTAGATAATAAACCTTGTCTGCTCAATAAAAGTTAGAATAGGCAACAAAAATAGGCAAAATAGGCTGTATAAAGTAAAATAGGCACAATAACCAAAATATAGCAAAAATAGGCTCTAAGGTACGAAAAAAAAACCTTCCATTACACGTAAACATATTACCTATGTATAGAAAAACTAAATTGCCTGAAGTATATTAAAATTTTAATCTAGGCAATTGCCTAAAAATCCGGGCTTTATTGATGATATCATGTTATTGCTCTGCAATTTCAAATCTTTTTAATATTGCAACTCGTACGTTACTCTTGCATCCTGCCTGAGCTTTGATACGCAACAAAAATGAGACGAGATCGAGAACGATATAAAAATTGCGAGTTCGAAGTCTCACGTAATTAAATGCCGTCGAACGCATCTTCATATCTTGTTTAGTTTTTGAGATATAGCCACCAGCAAGAGTTGAACTATCTCGAAAAATGAATTTCTCGAATTTATAGACAAAATTCGACAAAATTTCTCATAAAATAGTTTTTTAACAATATCTCAAAAATTAGAGAACATACATATATACTTGGGCATTTTAAAAATGGATTCAGTGGATCAAAATACATATGTATGCAAATTTTTGCTACCATATCCATACGAACAAACAGTTTAACCCCTTAAGAAATTATCAAAAAATTCAATAAATAAAAATATAAATATATATAACAACAAAGACAAAATTAATTGTCATCCAACACTTGGTGAAACAAGGTTTAATAAAAAATATAAAGTAAACACTTGGCTATGTTTCACAAAATTCAGCCTCCAAGTCACCTTATGAGGGCATCGTCAGAGGCTGGCCAGCACAGTTCAGTTAGTAACCATAGACGCGTTTCGCTCTTATTAGAGCTCATCAGTATGGTATAACTCACTTCTTCACCTAGAACAAAGTTCATGTGAAGAAGCTGTTGTTATCTAAATTGCTATTGCGTAGCTTTCCCTTTTTTTCGGTAGATGGCATGACCAGTTCCACAGAACTTCTCATGTCATCTTACCAGTTTGTTAGAGATCTTATTCTCTGCTGGCACAGTTCTTCGTCACCAGCTTCTTCACATGAACTTTGTTCTAGCTGAAGAAGTGAGTTATACCATACTGATGAGCTCTAATAAGAGCGAAACGCGTCTATGGTTACTACTGTGCTGGCCAGCTTCTGACGATGCCCTCATAAGGTGACTTGGAGGCTGAATTTTGTGAAACATAGCCAAGTGTTTACTTTATATTTTTTATATAAATATATTATAACGCCTTCTACTAATTACTGGGTGTGGCACTCTGCCGAAGCAAATCTCGGTAAGTGATATATTTCTTCGCATAAAGTGCAGTTACCAACAGTCAAATCACGGCCCCCAAAGATATTAAATTAGATTGCACAAAATTAGCTACTAATTTACTTATACGAGTAAGTCAATTCGAACACAAGGAATTATGCAGTTGAGATCATTTTTATATCTTGTTTAAGTTTTTGAGATAATGTTTAACTTCAAATGAATATCAGTTCTTTGCTAAATATTGAAAAATTAAAAACACTAAAATTAGTTGATCGGTTTGAAATCCGTTAGTATGTGGCATGCAACTATACACTCAATAATTGTGTTCTAAAAATATGAATTAAACGTTTCTACCCCGCCTATAATAAACTTACAAAGAAACATAGTAAATTAGTTTAAGAATTCAGTATTGTCATGAATCAGTAAACCAGAATGCTCTGAATCAGTAACATCAGAACACAGATATATTTATACGCTATTGTTGTCAGCGTAATTAAAATTCATGTCATTGCTAGAATTATTTACAGAAATCAAATTAGCATCTTAATGTTTCAATAACATTCTTGTGAGGAATCTTTGCGTTGGCGTTGAAAGAGCAGAGTTGGCGGTGGAATGCACAAAATTATTTATTTCATTTGAGTTATTTCAAAAAATGACAGACATCTGGTTACACTGACTTTTAAACCTCCGCATTTTATTTAAAAATATTTATCTTCATTTAGGTGGCATTTTATTAGTCCAATTTACGATGATTATTATGAAACAATGTTTGATTGTACTTTATTTCATCATTAACACACAGTGGAAATATTTTTCAAAAATGTATTTTCATCCTGTCCAGTTATTTCAGTTTATGACAACAAATAGAAATAATTATTTTCAACTACAATTAAATTTGAAATGAATGTCTGAACTTTTGGAACAATTATAAATACATACAAATGGGGTAGCACGAACCTGTCAATATTCTCATCCTGACACACGATACTCGTTTCGACCACATTAACACTTCCTCCATACAAACTCTTTCTTTCCTCATAACCAAAATCCATCCATTCGCTCCTGTACACCAGTTTCATAAATCTTCACTTACGCCCACTTTTCTAACAACGAATCTATAAGAAATGAAGGCAGCATCGCCTGCGCTTGTTTAAAAATACATTTAATACAATGAAGAAAAAAAGATGAGGAAGGAAGGGAGTATCCCTCTGCGCTTGTTTTTGAAACTGAATTCCACACAATTGCAGTTGGATACTCTATAGTAAAAACAGAAAATGAATCAAAAAGATAAGAAATGAAGACAGCATCTCCTGCGCTTGTTTAAAAATACATTTAACACAATTGTAGTTACACACTGTATAGTAAAAACTGAAAATGAAGAAAAAAAGATGAGGAAGGAAGGGAGTATCTCTCTGCGCTTGTTTTTGAAACTGAATTCCACACAATTGCAGTTGGATACTCTATAGTAAAAACAGAAAATGAATCAAAAAGATAAGAAATGAAGACAGCATCTCCTGCGCTTGTTTAAAAATACATTTAACACAATTGTAGTTACACACTGTATAGTAAAAACTGAAAATGAAGAAAAAAAGATGAGGAAGGAAGGGAGTATCTCTCTGCGCTTGTTTTTGAAACTGAATTCCACACAATTGCAGTTGGACACTCTATAATAAAACAGAAAATGAATCAAAAAGATAAGAAATGAAGACAGCATCTCCTGCGCTTGTTTAAAAATACATTTAACACAATTGTAGTTACACACTGTATAGTAAAAACTGAAAATGAAGAAAAAAAGATGAGGAAGGAAGGGAGTATCTCTCTGCGCTTGTTTTTGAAACTGAATTCCACACAATTGCAGTTGGACACTCTATAGTAAAAACAGAAAATGAATCAAAAAGATAAGAAATGAAGACAGCATCTCCTGCGCTTGTTTAAAAATACATTTAACACAATTGCAGTTACACACTGTATAGTAAAAACTGAAAATGAAGTAAAAAAGATGAGGAAGGAAGGGAGTATCCCTCTGCGCTTGTTTTTGAAACTGAATTCCACACAATTGCAGTTGGACACTCTATAGTAAAACAGAAAATGAATCAGAAAGATAAGAAAGGAAGGGAGCATCGCCTGCGCTTGTTTAAAAATACATTTAACACAATTGTAGTTACACACTGTATAGTAAAAACTGAAAATGAAGAAAAAAAGATGAGGAAGGAAGGGAGTATCCCTCTGCGCTTGTTTTTGAAACTGAATTCCACACAATTGCAGTTGGACACTCTATAGTAAAACAGAAAATGAATCAGAAAGATAAGAAAGGAAGGGAGCATCGCCTGCGCTTGTTTAAAAATACATTTAACACAATTGTAGTTACACACTGTATAGTAAAAACTGAAAATGAAGAAAAAAAGATGAGGAAGGAAGGGAGTATCCCTCTGCGCTTGTTTTTGAAACTGAATTCCACACAATTGCAGTTGGACACTCTATAGGAAAACAGAAAATGAATCAAAAAGATAAAAAAGAAAGAGAGCATCTTCCTGCGCTTGTTTTTGAAGGTGAACTTCACACAATTGTAGGTAAACACTCGAAAAATCTAACCAATGAATCTAAAATCAAGAATCATACGCTTGTCCATATAAATTAAGCATATTTTTAAGTTAAATAGAATAGTAGATGAAGAAACGTAGCAAGATTGTTTGGGATGTGAATGATTCGTGAAATGAATTTCTGTGAAGGTTGTAATTTCAGGAACGGCATATCCTGAATTTTTAATCCTCCTTCTCTTGCTAAAGAGTCCTGCATTCCTCACTGCATACCGACATTTTACATTTTCGTCCTTTTAAACTCTTTTGTTAATCACACTTCTTGTTACAACATATTTTCGTTTTAACGTTTAATAAATACGAGTACAATTAAATTATTTAAAAATAAAAAACAACAAAGACAAAATTAATTGTCTTTAAATGCTCACTTGGTGAAACTAGGTTTAATAATAAAATATCAAAATAAACACTTGTCTAAGTCTCACAAAATTTTATAATTAAATTATTCATATTTATAAGTCTCATTGAGATTAATTATCGGTTATGCAACATAGTAAATAAATAAATTAGTTATTTTCCCAGAAATAAATCAAGTGTCTTTTAATTTAATTATAAATAATTTATAGCATCAATCTATCAATAAGAAAATTAACTAAAATACATCAACAACCAATTTGTACAAATCACAAATATCTGATCGAGCAATCGATGTGATCGTTCTACTAAGTGAAAGCTCTTAGAGTCTGTATTTAGAAAGAAAAGTGAACACATTTAAATTAGGTTGACTAATTCTTCCTACTAATGAATTACTTTAAAAGCAGCTTGATTAATCGATCAGGTTTTTATCTGGAAAACGGTTCGCTGTTTCGTTAAATTAGAGCTCAATAGTGTGAGAAATATATAGGGATAGTGAACGTAAAAATCAATAAATATTTTTGGATATAATCGACGTTAAGTTTGTCATTTGTTATTGTTTCTTGTGGTTCTGTGGTTAAAACTATTGACTTACAAGCAAGAGTCGTTTAATGGATTTTTATTTATAATTTGTTGATTCATTTATTTTTTTGTTTCTCGGCTGAACAAAAACTGAATCCTAATTACAGGAGCTTATAGTTGAATGGGGTAGGTGGTTCAGTAGTATCGAGTGGATCTTGAGAACCCTGGTTCGATCCCCACAGTCGACAAACAATTTTCACAAATTTAAATCTACCTCTGTGGTTCCTCCTCCACTAACATCTTTGGGGGCCGTGATTTGACGTAATATATTTATGCACGTGAAATGCAATTACCAGTCGTCAAATTACGTCCCCAAAGATGTTTGTGAAGGAGGAGTTACAGGGGTAGTTTCATAATAAATAAAAAAAATTAAATATGATTTTGATGCCATTGAAAACGACTTGAACTCCTGGAAGAAATATTTGCCATTGAAAAAAATACCCCATTATGGGGTAGGTGGCTCAGTAGTATCGACTCGGCCTGTGTGGATCTTGAGAACCCTGGTTCGATCTCCACAGTCGACAAACAATTTTCTCCAAATTAAATTTACCACTGTGGCTTCCCCTCTTCTAACATCTTTAAGGGCTGTGATTTGACGGTTGTTCACGCTCATAAATATATCACTTACCGAGATCTGTTTCGGCAGAATGCCACATCTAGTAATGGGTAAAAGGCATGATGATATATTTATTTTTATTTATTTAAATCTACCTCTGTGGCTCCCCTTCCACTAACATCTTTGAGGGCCGTGATTTGACGGTTGTTCACGCGCATAAATATATCACTTACCAAGATCTGTTTCGGCAGAATGCCACATCCAGTAATGGGTAAAAGGCGTGATGATATATTTATTTTTATTTATTTAAATCTACCTCTGTGGCTGCCCTTCCACTAACATCTTTGAGGGCCGTGATTTGACGGCTGTTCACGCGCATAAATATATCACGTATCGAAATCTTCTTAGACAGAGTTCCACACCCAGTAATGGGTAAAAGCCGTGTTGATATATTTATATATTTATAGTTGAATCGTATATAAGCTGTGGTGAGAGAGATTTGTGCTACAATTGTCTGTAAATAAGTTGGTGTTTAATTGTAGATGAAATAGCTGTAGTATGTCGTGATGTGCGCAATTGTCTTATTGGCATCTGAATAAAGATCCTGAAATACCTGCGTTGCAGTGTTGTGCACGTGACAGATTTACAGCCGCAGACGCAGGTTCTGTGTGATCCTTGATTTATCTACAATGTGCTCTGCTTTACCAGTTCACCACTAGCCCAAATGTTACTCACATGACGATGTGCACTTGTTTTAGATGACATTTACATACGCTCGTTCACAAACAACACTCATCAGCCGTGACGACACATTCTTACAATTCTTTATTTTTATATGTTATGTGCAATAATGGCAAATTGTTCTCAATATAAAAACCAAACATTAGCAAGTGAAGAGCATGTTGGTAGCTTCAAACTCGCATTACATTCATCCTACGACATTTTTTTATATCTTTACTGGATGCGTGGTTCAGTGGTATCTAGTCGGACTGTAGATTTGAGAATCCGAGATCGATAAACAATTTTTTTCTACTTCCGTTAGGAAATAGACGTTTTATTTCACTTATTTGAGTTAGGTAATGAACTGCATTATTTAACTAGTGAAATAATGAGGTAACATAGCAACAGATATCTTGGTAGACGAATTCTGATGTGTTATTCTTTTATTTTTTGAATTTATAACTGTCATTAATATGTCAAAATTTCATAATTTCAAAAACGCTCTTTCGTATTTATTAGAACGGAAGTAGAAAAAATATTGTATGAAACTAGTAAGGAAATGAAGATTACTACCTTACTTATGTGTTTACATAACTCGGCTACGCCTCGTTCTGCAAATTTCACATGCGTAAGGTAATAACCTTCATTTCCTTACTAGTTTAATAAATAGCTATTACATTATTGAGTAAGACGCATGGTGATACATTTATATAGAAATAAAAATATAACATCACGCCCTTTTCCCATTACTGGGTGTGGCACTCTGCCGTAGCAAATCTCGGTAAGTGATATATTTATGCGCGTAGGTGGCTTAGTGGTATCGAGTCGGCCTATGGATCTTGAAAACCCTGGTTTGATCCTCACAGCCGACAAACAATTTTCACCAATTTAAATCTACTCCTGTGGCTCCCTCTCCACTAACATCTTTGGGGGCCGTGATTTGACGTGATATATTTATGCACGTGAAATGCAATTACCAGTCGTCAAATTACGTCCCCAAAGATGTTTGTAAAGGAAGAGTTACAAGGTTAGTTTTATAATAAATAAAAAAATATATCATCACGCCTTTTACCCATTACTAGGAGTGGCACACTGTCCTAACAGATTTCGGTAAGTGATATATTGTGCAGTTACCAACCGTCAAATCATATTCCTCAAAGATGTTAGTAGTGGATGAACCACAGGGGTAGTTATGAGAATTGAACCCGGGTTTTCAAATCAACAAGTCCACTCGATACCACTGAGTCACATATTCCATAAATCACTAAAAAAAAATGTTCAATAAATAATTTACCGTGTTATAATCGTAATTTAGACGCTTTCACTAATTGGTAATTGTAATTAATAATCGCAATTATTAATTGGATAGCTGCGAACACAGCTTTTAAGACATTTTGTTGATTTGAACCATAAAAGTAGAAATATATCCGAATATTTCACTCGAAAAATTTCAACCAATCAGGTTACAGTATTTTTTAAATTTCGACCAATCACAATCGAATATCAGTGAATATTTGCACTTGTGCAAATACCCGGGTATTTGCACAAGTGCAATACTCGAATATGTCAATTTGACAACACTAATGAAAAATTTACATTTGTTTAATAACGTTTCTAAGAAAATTGTTTTATTGCTTACACCACTTGATAAATATATATTTTTTATCTAAAATTGCATTGGACGTTTATCAAGTGTTATGATCTGACAACTGACGTTTATATGACAGTTTAAATAAATATTAAATTATAATAAAAATAATTTAAAATATCGAATGTGAAGTTTTTCTCGGGAAATATTCTACCAATATACCACTCGTGCAAGTCAAATACAATCAGAATATTTTCGCTCGTGCACATTCGTGCACTCGAGAAAATATTCAGGTATTTGCCTTGCACTTGTGATATAATTATTGAATATTTGAAATACAACTAGAAGCTGATGCAGCAGATTAACATCGTGTTCTGTTTTGTTGTGCGGTGTAACAAGTAAAGAAGCTTGTATATCATGTATTTGAAATTAGAAAACAAGTCTTGAAACTGTCGATAATGTAAACGAATAATCGTGGAATATTCGCTGTTGATGTGTGTGATGTTCATGGCATGTATTTGGCCGGTTGCCATAGCTACTGCTGGTGTGTAGCATCTGGTGTATACGAACAATTAGAATGCGAAATTCACATGGTTGTTTCACGTCTGTCAGTCATCTCGAATATGAAATGTTCACATTCCGTCTCATTCAGGCTTGACCATGAATAACTATCATGGTTGAAATATACAGTATGGCAAGCTCCACTAACTATATTTCATTTTTTTCTATGATTGCTATGAAAAGTTGACAATTATGTTCTCATTAGTTATCGTAAAGTTGACGTTTTCTGTGGTACATTCGAAAAATATCTTATTATATTAAATGCGCGCTTATTTCAATAGTTACCAGGGATACAAACAAAACAGAAACTTGTCATATTGACAGTTGACAAAATGCATTTATTTTCAGTACGTATACGTTTTTAAATAATTTTAAGATGCATTCGTAGAAAAAATTATGTAAAGTGTCTTACACTATTGCAGCTCTCGCTGGAATTACCGTGCTCGAGTAACAAAGAATCACTTTACGCGCTTACTACACAAATAACTATTGCCATTTGCATCACTTAATCAATTACAATCGAATTAGTCAATTCTACGTCTAGCACATTAACAATTATTAAATTAGCCTTTTGCATAAGCGAGATATGTAAATTTAAAAATTATATATTTTTTGTTTTTTTAAGTTTACTATGGATTAGAACAAAAAATAAAAGATTTAATGTCAAATATGTGCAATAAAAAAGAATATCTATAGTTTAATACGCGTACAAGGAAGTCATGTGGTGTTCCGACTATGAAAATTATATTCATTTATATTTTTCTGTTTCTGTCAATTCACTATCAATTAATAAAACTGTGCTGACCAGCCTCTGATGATGGCGTCATAAGGTAAAAAATATTAAATAAAACTCTAGGCAAAGTCTCACAAAATTCAGCCTCCGAGTCACCTTATGAGGGCATCGTCGGAGGCCGGCCAGCACAGTTAGTAACCATGGACGCGTTTCGCTCTTGTTAGAGCTCATCAGCATGGTATAACTCACTTTTTCACCTAGAACAAAGTTCATGTGAAGAAGCTGGTGACGAAGAACTGTGCCAGCAGAGAATAAGATCTCTAACAAACGGTAAGATGACATGAGCTCTAACAAGAGCGAAACGCGTCCATGGTTACTAACTGTGCTGGCCGGCCTCCGACGATGCCCTCATAAGGTGACTCGGAGGCTGAATTTGGTGAGACTTTGCCTAGAGTTTTATTTACTATTTTTTATTATACCTAGTCTCACCAAGTGCATGAATGACAATTAATTTTGTCTTTGTTGTACCCTCATAAGGTGACTTGGAGGCTGAATTTTGTAAGACTTAGCCAAGTGTTTAGTTTATATTTTATTAAACCTAGTTTCACCAAGTGTATGGATGACAATTAATTTTGTCTTTGTTGTTATCACTATCAATTCATGCAGCATTTTTACAATTTTTCTTAATGTTGTATTAAGATTTTAAAAATTCCATTAGTTCAGAAAGTATAAGTTAGATCCGTCTACTAAAATGAGAACTAAACAATGTATGCTGGTGGTGATTCAAAAAGCTGTTTTGTATTCAGCGACGCTGTTGCCCATTACCGATTAGGGGGCTTATTTAAGTATTCTTATCTGAAACAAGACAGATTTTACCTTTAATGTTATGTGGTGCACCCCCAATCAATTTAGACTGTTTAACTAAACATTCAACTACTTTAATCGGACATAAAAAACGTCAACTTTACGATGACAAATGAGAGCGTAATTGTCAACTTTTCATAGCAATCGTAGAAAAAAGTATTTTTCGTAACACATGCACAAGAAACACGTCCTTATTCCATAATTTTAGAGAGAGTAACACTGCTTTTCTCTCCTAGGGAGAGAAACAATATGTTTCTAGGTAACTAGTTACGCAACTCATATTTGACATTTGTCCCGATAAGACGGTAATTTTTGTGCACTTGTTACGAAAAGTATAATATGCTTCACGGGAGGGCGCGATTATCACTTATGTGAAGTTGCCAACTTCACACGCGGGAATAACTGCTTGTTTCCCTCCCTTGATGCATAATATACTATTATATAATAAATTTAAATGGGGTAGGTGGCTCAGGCACAAATATTTAAAATAAAAGTTATGTTACAATGTCGGTAGTTTTATTTGAAATATGTTTTTCAAAAATAATCTAGATAAGTTTGATATTATTGTGAACTAGTTCTTAAAATACTACATATAATTTATCTAAGGAGTAACATAAATTTGTTTCCAAATATCAAATAAAAAATATGTATTCAACGTTTTTAGTGTGGTGTGTATTAAAACATTTTAATCCGAAAATTCCAACTTTGAATCGCACTTAAGCTAAGTATTAAATGAACTACCACAGGGTGGCTCGGTAAGTTCGGACCCTGTACTGTAATTGAGATTAAGTTCCTATCGTACAGGTACAGAGTGGTATAAATAAATAAATAAATAGTAGAAGATTCTGCTAACAAATCCACTAAATATTAGTATCTTGTAATTTGCTAATGAATGCTGAGTAATGCCAATAAATAATGAGTTACAAATTTCTTAGAAAAGTAATTATATTTGCTATAGTCTTTATGATAATTGTCTATTAAAGTTGTCACTTATTTTTGTTGTCAGAAAACAATAAAACTAATGTAAAAATATGCTCTGACGTTCATAGAGAAAAGCTTGAATTTAGCAAGTCACAATCAACAACACGATAAACAAAAATAATCACACGTTGAATACCAGGGAACTGGCAGCCATTTTGTTCTTTTAACCTTCGCAAAATGGCGACGCGGTAAGATTTACGAAGCTCTATTTCAAGCGACATCAACTTGCCATTGCGTTTATCACTTACCCCGAGTTTAAAAATCAGGTGTCTATTTCTGATCACCAAAGTTGATTCCTTTACTACACTCGCCAAACTAAATACTCGCTCTACTTGTGTTTGATGTAAGAAAGAATGTGTTGACGGTTTAGTTGGCTGACAGTGAATGCTATTAACGTGTGGTTTATAGTGTTGGGTGGGTCATAGGGCACTAGATTTGGCTTTTGCTTGCTTAGATCATTAATCGTAATTACTTTTTTAGTCAAAAGATAAATGATATTGTTGCCACATTGTTCTAGATAGATGGCTCAGTGGTGGATCTTGAGAACCCTGGTTCGATCCCCACAGCCGACAAACTATTAAATCTACCCCTGTGGCTCCTCTTCCACTAATATCTTTGTGGGTCGTGATTTGACGGCTGTTAACCGCACTTCACGCCAGTGGCAGATCCAGGGGGAGGCATGGACCTTTTTTTTAAATTTTGGCCCTAATAGGCAATTGGGCCTAATACATAATAATGATGTCATTATTTACAATAACTCTATTTGTTAAACAAATTAAATAGAAAATATTATCTAAGAACTTAAAATTCTAAGATAATTAAGAACTATTGTTTGATTTATTATTCTAATAAATAGCCAAAAACCAATATTTTGTGGGGATATTATTTCGACCCGCAGATGGGAGAGGTATTCTATTTAAGACCTAGTCAAGTATGTGACTACCGATATTTGCACTTAGAAAATCAACTTCTGATTCAATCATTTTTGTATTCTATCGAAGAACCGTTTAGATATTGAAACTTAATGATTTAAAAAGTTCTTAGAGGAAATTTTTGGGGTGAAAAAAAATCACTTTTCCTCACCACGTTTATAATTGTTTATAGAAAAGTAATTTTGCTTAAAGCTACACATTAATTATTTAAAGCAGGAATATAATATGAGCAAATACAAATGTTTTTTATATTTAGAAGATAGGTAATAGCCCTCCCCCTCCCGCCCCCGAATCAAAATTCACTCTATGACCCCCCTTTAATTCAAAGTCTGGATCCGCCCCTGCTTCACGCGAAGAAAATATATCACTTACCGAGATCTGCTTAGGCAGAGTGCCACACCCATTTATTTATTTATTTATTGTACTATTCACATATAAAGGAGCGAGATTTGACGGCTGGTTCGCGCATTCGAATCTTATCTTATCTTTGTGTGGTTATAGCTCAATGTTTACACTCTCTCGCAGGGTTCGTAAATATCATGATATTTATAATAAATATCAAAATATCTGATATATAGGATATATATCAGATAAATATCACTTTTTGGATATTTATTTTTTAATTTTAGTTTTTGTACACATTTAGAAAAACTGAAAAATTTCACTTCTCCGGAGGCTATATCTCAAAAACTAAACAAGATATGGAAATGCGCTCAACGGCGTTGAATTCCCCGTGTCCGAATTGACTTATAAGCAAATTTTCATACAATTTTATGCAATTTAATATTTTTAATTATTTCCTAAGGGGTACCCCTTTGGTTTTTTCAGATTTTAATTCAATTTTCCCAAAAATCCTTAATCGTAGGATTATTAAAACGAAAATTTACATACATATGTATTTTGACCCACTGAATCCAGTGGTGCAATCTTCAAATGCATATGACTTCTGGTTTTCGAGAAAATGTTAAAAACCCGCTTTTTGCGATTTTTTGGCGGAAAATTGAAAAAAAATAAAAATCGCTGAAACTATGTTTATAAGTTAAGTTAAGCACGAGAAAATTAATGCCGTTGACCGCGTTTTCATATCACATTTAGTTTTCGAGATATAGCCTCGGAAAAGTAGAAAAACTGAAAAATTCTAAAAATTTCACTTTTCCGGAGGCTATATCTCAAAAACTATTTGATATTTTTATATAATGGATATATATCATTGCAAAAATATGACGATATATATCAAAATAAATATCATGATATATATCTTCGAACCCTGCTCTCTCGTCACAAGCGAGAGTATGGAATTCATAACCAAAATTATGACGATTCAGATTTTACTAGAAGCTATTATAATTGTAATTAAGTTTTTGTGCAGACTAACAAATAAATGTGGGGTTTTAAAATAATACTTATGTATTTTTTATCTATGTTTAGCAAATAAAAAAAATGTATTATTATTGCGATAGTGTGTCGTGACATGTTGTGCACATAATATGTAATGTAAAATGAATTATATCCAAGGAGAGTACAGAGTATGCATGTTGTCGGTGGGAGGCGCCACATCGCGGTAGGCGGTGCATTATATATACTTACACATACATACTAGCTCATACTGTGAGTTTACATACATACATACATACATAACATCACGCTATATCCCATTAAATGGAGTAGCACGAACCCGTCAACATTCTCATCCTGACACACGATACTCGATTCGACCACATTAACACTTCCTCCATACAAACTCTTTCTTTTCTCACAACCAAAATCCATCAACACACAACAAACATTCATCCATTCGCTCCTGTACACTGCGCTTGTTTCTGAAGATGGTCTCCACACAATTGCAGGTAAACACTCGAAACATCTAACCAATAATCTAAAATCAAGAATCATACGCTTGTCTTCATTCATCATATTTATCCCGCAATTAATTCCTATCCTGACACACCACTTTTGCTGCAACCACATTCATAATTCTTTTCATACAAGCTCGTTTATTCTTCACGCTCAGAATCTTTCGTTCACGCAACAACCCTTCAATCATATTCATCCACTTGTTCCTAGGCCGTCCACGCAAACTTTCACCCTCAATTTCACCAACATACACCTGTTTCACCAATCTGTCATTCGACATATTTCTACATGACCATTTAATGGTAAATAAATAAATAAATATATCATCACGCCTTTTACCCATTACAGGGTGTGCCACTCTGCCTAAGCAGATCTTGGTAAGTAATATATTTGTTTCGCGTGAAGTGCAGTTATCAGCTGTCAAATCACGGCCCCCAAAGATATTAGTGGAAGGGAAAAATAATGTCTTGTATTAATGAACCGTTGAAGTAACCACCTAATCTTGAGTTTCATAAAATTTAATAAAAGCTCTTGAGACAGAAGGGCACTTATTAAATTTTAATAAAACAGTCTGATGGCTTCCCACCCTCCAGTTAAGGGTAGGGGTTAATTCCTGAGCTGGCTCGATGCTGCACACAGCGCTCTGTATATAAAACATGTTGCGTAATTAAGGTGAATTAATTTAGAAAGGGTACGGGAAGAAATTTATAGTTTCTTCGCTGAAACACAAGAGTGCGCAAGAAGAGGTGAAGAGTGTACTCTGTATACAAGAGGAGTTCATGATTGGATGAACTTTCAAGCCGACTTACTTACTTCACGTAGCTGAATGAAACTTTCACTGTTTTTACTTCCTTGTACGAAGTAAAGGAAGTATTGTAATCGCGAAAATTTTCGGTTCTCAGATTTCAACGGAAATAGGTGTTTTGGCCCTCCCTGAATCCATTTTGACTAATTTCGTCATGCCGTCTGTACGTACGTATGTACGTACGTACATATCTCGCATAACTCAAAAACGGTAAGCCGTAGAAAATTGAAACTTTATATTTAGGACTGTTATAACATCTAGTTGTGCACCTCCCTTTTTGGTCATTATACAACTACCGGAAGTGGTACTTTACTTGAAGCCTATAATAGATTTTCATGAAAAACTATATTCAAATATAATTTAAAACTTTCCAAATTTGGTATATAAGACTACTATATCAATGGAAATAACATAATAGATTTTGGTTAAAATAGACTAACCGGAAGTGGCACATTACATGAAGCTGCTAACAGTTTTCCTTGAAAAAAATGGTATTATTTTAATTTTAGAAAGGAATGCTGCAAATAAAAGTTTTAGAGAATTAAATTCTGCGTCTAGCACATTAATAATTTTTAAATTAGCTTTTTGCATAAACGAGATATCTAAATTAAAATATTATATATTTTTTGATTTTTTTAAAAATTAAGTTTGCTATGGATTAGAACAAAAAATAAAAGATTTAATGTCAAATATGTGCAATTAAAAAAATATCTATAGTTTAATACGTGTACAAGCAAGTCATGTGGTGTCCACATCAGATAAATTTGTTTTGTTATTCCGCATAACAGAAACTGAATCACAATAATACTAACTTATAGTAAAAAGTATAAAATAAACACTTGGCTATGTTTCACAAAATTATATATATATATATATATATATATATATATATATATATATATATATATATATATATATATTTAATTTAAGTTGTTATAATTGAAACCATTTTCTTTGGCCATTTATACGTCATAGTGACGTCACTTATTCCTTCCATTACCTAATTTTAAATATTTATTTTTCTGAAAAACTATAAATAATTAATTGATTTTTAATTTGTCTTTGTTGTTAACTAACTTATAGTTTAATTTGAACCATTTTGATTCGTAACGAATACAGTAACCGAAAGTCACACCTGTTTATGAAACCGTAATCAAAAACCGAAACTATACATTTTTGTTTAAAACTTTGGAAAACGAATATCAAAACGCAATTTTAAATGATTTTATAACTGAACCGATATCATTTCGGTTCTAAAACCGGAAATTTAAACCGACATAAATAACGTAGTCAACCAAAAATTGTAAGAATATGAAGAAAAATATAAAATATTAGTTTTTATATTATTATAAAGTTATGTTTAAATAATGTATTTATTTTCAACCAAAACCGTAACGAAACCAAAATTTATAATTAAAAAAACCGAAATTAAAATCTATTTAATTTTTTTTAATCGTAACCGAAATTTCAGTGATCTAAAAACTGTAATCGCACCCCAACAATTTTCAATTCATGTTCCGGATTCAGATATAACCGTATTTTTTTGTATATTACTTGAAATCAATAAAATTTGAAAGCATAATCACTTGCTTGTTAATTAACAATTTTAAGTTTTATCTCAGTTTTATCCAATGAATACCGATTGCCATTAAGATGGCAATAACCGAATTTAACACCCTGTAATTTATTTATTTATGTTACCCTGTACAACAGAAACTTAATTCCAATAACAGTACAGGGTCCACACTCACTGAGCCGCAGTGTACTAGATTATTTAATTTTTAGCTTGAGTGAGATTCGAACTCGGGATTTCCGGATTCGAATTCCGTATCGCTATCCACACCATTGTACTGACTGTAAAAGGCGTGATGATATATATATATATATATATATATATATATATATATATATATATATATATATATATATATATTTAATTTAAGTTGTTATAATTCAGCGGTTCCCAACCTTTTTTTAATCGTGACCCTATTTAGTTTTTTAAAAATGTTCGCGACCCCCCTTTCGCATATTTGATCAATAAAACAAAAAATGGGGTAGATGGCTCAGTGGTATCGAGTCGGCCTGTGGATCTTGAGAACCCTGGTTCGATCCCCACAGCCGACAAACAAATTTTCACCAATTTAAAAATCTACCCCTGTGGCTCCCTCTCCACTAATATCTTTGAGGGCCGTGATTTGACGGCTGGTAACCGCACTTCACGCGATAAAATATATCACTTACCGAGATCTGCTTAGGCAGAGTGCCACACCCAGTAATGGGTAAAAGGCGTGATGATATATTTATAAAACAAAAAATAAAAGGTTTGACAAAATATATTTTAGGGCTTAGTGATTATATTTTTTCCCCTCAAAAAAGCCAAGGCGACTCCCCAAAAAAGCTAGGGCGACCCCCTTGTGGGTCGCGATCCACCGGTTGGGAACCGCTGTTATAATTGAAACCATTTTCTTTGGCCATTTATACGTCACAGTGACGTCACTTATTCCTTACCTAATTTTAAATATTAATTTTTCTGAAAAACTATAAATAATTAATTAATTTTTAATTTGAGCTCAGCTTCATTAGCTTCCTGTTGTGCTGCTTAATAACTGAAGCAGTTTTAGTAAAAGTTTGCTAGCGTCACCAGATTATGAATACGGTGAAGTATCTCTGAAAACAATTATAGTTTTTACAACAATTTAAAACCAGTTTAAAGAAAGAAATCCTTTAATACCATCTATTAAAATAGTCTGATTTTTATATATTACCTGTGGTCGAGTAAAACTTAACATTCACCTCATTCGTCTGTCAATAAAACGTGCGATCATCCTGTCACAGTGCTCTAGATGTAGTGTAGTTAGTGCGCCAGGCGGCCACAGCCTATAGTTCACAAAACATACATAACTGGACGACGAGAGTCGCGTTCAGGACCAATCAAAAAAATTCACACGTTTGAACTGCGCCGACAATGTGACGTTACCGAAACAAAACTAAAAACAATCACATACCGATACAGAAGACAATCGGAATATTTGGTACCCTACTGATTCGATACACATCTTCACTTCAATGCCAAAACAAAATAAAACGAAACAAAATTGTTATTTGTTTAACAAGGGAATAGTTATTTATGGTACAAGTGTGTTATATTACAAATAAGTCACGCAAGAAAAGTATTAGTCTACGAGGCCGCAGGCCGAGGGGAATAATTTTCTGAAGTGACTTATATGTAATAACACACGAGTGGCATACGAAATTTTATCCAACAACTACAATTAAAACATTAAAATATAAATTTTGACACAATTGTCTACATTTCAAATAATATTCTAGTTAGCTATACTTTCTTGTTTTGTTGTCTAGGTTACTCAAATTTTTTAAATAAACAAAGTTGAAAAAAGGTTGCAGCTGTAGTATTCGAAATGGAAGACGAGAGTTTTATTCCCGAAATAATCATTAAAGAAGCGGAAAAAGTGGTTGTTGATATTTTACCAAAAAAGTCTAGAAGTTCTTATGAAAAAGAATTTCATATGTTTGAAGACTGGATGACAACTAGAAACGTCAAAGGTATGAATGAAAGTGTTTTCATAGGAACTTCTAGACTTTTTTGGTAAAATATCAACAACCGCTTCTTCCGCTTCCTTAATGATTATTTCGGGAATAAAATTCTCGTCTTTCATTTCGAATACTACAGCTGCAACCTTTTTTCAACTTTGTTATATTTAAATTCAACAGTGAGTTACAAGTCATAATTTATGCGTGACTTATGACTTATAACTCACGTGTGACTTATAAACCACTTTACTAATCTAAAATGACAACAATAATGACTTTATAAGTAGTGGGTGTTGGATAAAATATATTATGTAACTAGTGCAGTAAACCCTTAGCAACCGTAAACAAGCATTTACTGTTCTTGCAAATTGTTTTTGAATGGCCTACTTATGTGTACATGGTCGTAGATAAATAATAAAACAAATTAGATAACTTAATAATAGGTATTTATTTGTCTAGATTATGTAGAAAAAAGAAAATAATAGTTGCTATAATTAATTTTATTATTAAATTAAATGCTCGAATTAATAAATAAATAAATTAGAGTAAGCTTCCAATTCTGGTCCAATATGTCAAATAATGTCAGACACAACAAACAAATTATTGTTTTATTTCTCATGGCACTCTGATAATTGCTTTAAAGTGCGTATATTCTTTTGCTTCTTACTCGGACATAAAAAACAATTGAACAACAAACTTATACTTTATGGATGCAGTTATGGCCGTAGGAAAACCTTTCCATGTTTGTATTTTACGATATTCAAAAAAAAATGTGATGGTAAATTGTTCAAATATGGAGTATTCTCTTCTGTAGGATAATTTGACGGCGTTTATGAGGATTTCTGTGAGTGCAAAACATCCGTACAGCATATTTCATCACCTAAGCATCATTAGTTAGTATGACACTAGCTCTACATACATCCATACACAGAGACAGACACAGAGCGATGTGTTGTGATTAACGATGGCAGTGTTCGAATCATTATGTCGATATTAATGAGTGTAGAGTTCTGACGTGGCAGATGTGATGATATTTTTACATTTCCCGGGAATAGCTGGCATTTCATTCATTATGCAGTAAACGACTGTCATCTTTTCGACTCGGTGAAAAATTGTTTTGTCAAGGAGCCGTGCTTCAATGTTTTATTTTTTGAGTGCAATACATCGTGGAATATTTTATTAGTTAAATTTCGATTACAGTAGCTTATAGTGGAATCAGAACCACGAAGACACATTTGTATTTTGTAGATATCTAGAGGTATAAAAAGTAAAAACTGATTTTTTACTTCCTTGTACGAGGTAAAGGAAGTATTGTAATCGCGAAAATTTTCGGTTCTCAGATTTCAACGGAAATAGGTATTTTGGCCCTCCCTGAATCCATTTTGACTAATTTCGTCGTGCCGTCTGTACGTACGTATGTACGTACGTATCTCGCATAACTCAAAAACGGTAAGCCGTAGAAAATTGAAATTTTGTATTTAGGACTGTTATAACATCTAGTTGTGCACCTCCCTTTTTGGTCATTATACAACTACCGGAAGTGGTACTTTACTTGAAGCCTATAATAGATTTTCATGAAAAACTATATTCAAATATAATTTAAAACTTTCCAAATTTGGTATATAAGACTACTATATCAATGGAAATAACATAATAGATTTTGGTTAAAATAGACTAACTGGAAGTGGCACATTACATGAAGCTGCTAACAGGTTTCCTTGAAAAAATGGTATTATTTTAATTTTAGAAATAAATGCTGCAAATAAAAGTTTTAGAGAATTAAATTCTGCGTCTAGCACATTAAGAATTTTTAAATTAGCTTTTTGCATAAACTAGATGTCTAAATTTAAATATTATATATTTCTTGATTTAAAAAAAAAATTAAGTTTACTATGGATTAGAACAAAAACTATCAAGAAAATAATAAATCTTGAATTGAAAGAAAATGCCCAAAATTGTGAAATTGATAAGTATGAAGGAATAAATAAAACAAATGTTTCTTTCTTTAAGTTCTTTAATAAATGTAATTTAAAGTCAACCAGTTTCGGACTTTAATATGTCCATGATCAAGGCCGGTGAAGACTACAGAGCAACAAAACAAAACAAAATAATAATAAAAAATATAAAGTAAACACTTGGCTATGTTTCACAAAATTCAGCCTCCGTCACCTTATGCGGGCATCGTCAGAGGCTGGCCAGCACAGTTAGTAATCATAGACGCGTTTCGCTCTTGGCATGACCAGTTCCACAGAACTGTCATCTTACCTGTTTGTTAGAGATCTTATTCTCTGCTGGCACAGTTCTTCGTTACCAGCTTCTTCACGTGAACTTTGTTCTAGGTGAAGAAGTGAGTTATACCATACTGATGAGCTCTAATAAGACTGAAACGCGTCTATGGTTACTAGCTGTGCTGGCCAGCCTCTGACGATGCCCTCATAAGGTGACTTGCAAACTGAATTTTGTGAAACATAGCCAAGTGTTTACTTTATATTTTTTATTAAACCTTGTTTCACCAAGTGTTGGATGACAATTAATTTTGTCTTTGTTGTTAACAAAATAATAAAATGGTCAAGATTAGAAACAATATCAAATACTTTTGTTTGTAAGGATTCGGAGCGTTTAAATAAAGAATAAATAAATATATCATCACATCTTTTATCCTTTACTAGTTGTAGCACACTGCCCTAGCAGATCTCGGTAAATTATATATTTCTCCGTGCGATTATCAGCTGTTAAATAACGGCCCCCAAAGATATTAGTGATGCGGGAGCTACAGGGGTAGATTTAATGTGGATAAAATTGTTCTCAAATCCACTGAGCCACCTACCCCATAAATCAAAGAATCTTGTATTACCAGCTGTAATTTGATTGTATAATTGTTACAAATTCTTGGTTGGAGGCCGCTTGTCAATGTTTATTTATTTTTCAAATTAAATAACAATTTGTAGAGTTTAACATCTGGAATTTTAGTTCATATAGTCCACATAAAAAGTACAAAGAGATCCAATTATTAAGTAATTAAAAAACAAGCAAACAAGAAACAAATAAAACAAACACACGTAATTAAATCTCGATTCCTGGATCGGCATGTCTTCATGACAAGAGATGGCAGCACGAGCGCCAATCACAATCCAACTGAAAAATCAAAAATATTCAACGGAATCGCTCATTTTACAGGCAGGGACATACCATGTACACATACCATCATACCACACGCGTGTATGGTAACCGTATGGCTCACGTATTGTTGTTAAATTTTTGTGAAATGTTTAGGATTTTATGACTGGTCTTCGTGTTTAACACGGCTTGTAAAGAATGATTATTTTGTAATAAACGTTAGTTTTACGATTCAGACGTATGATAATGTCATATTCACATTTTTTACGAGTTGTTCCTTTTATTATCACTGTGTGAATTTTCACGCTAAATGCTATTAAATTATTTGTTTCATTTCTTTGTTATTGTATTTTATTTGTCATTATACATAACAGGAATTTAATTCCAATTACAGTAGCTTATAGTAGAACTTAAACCATTCAAACAATATTATATTTTTCTATGATTGCTATGAAAAGTTGACAAGTAAAGTTAACGTTTTCTGTGGAACAATCGAAATATATCTTTTTTGCGCGTCTCCAATGGAACGCGCGAAAAAGATGTTAAATGCGCGCTTATTTCAATAGTTAGCAGGGATACAAACAAAACAGAAACTTGTCATATTGACAGTTAACAGAATGAATTTATTTTCAGTACGCATACTTTTTTTAAATAATTTTAAGATGCAATCGTAGAAAAAATGATGTGTGTATCACGAGCGTAAAGTGTATTTGTTAGTCTTACACTATTGCAGCTCTCACCCTCGGCTCGCGCTGCAATTACCGTGTTCGGATAACAAAGAATCACTTTACGCTCTTAATACACAAATAACTATTTTTGTCTCGAAAATTTGTTCAATATTTATAAATTTCTGAAAATATGGTCCTATATAATTTCTATGTAGTTATTGATAGGCGATTTTCAGCAATTCTCGTATAGTATACATATATACAAGAAAAAAATGTGATTTGATAGTTATGACGTAAGAGGTTGCAACTCGAAATACATAATTTAACTGGATATCGCAAATTTTAGTATAAAAAGTTCAATATTTCGAAATTTTGTATATTATATTTCTATATAATTTAAGCCACGAGAAATCGTATCTTTTTTAGTTTTTGAGTTACAGCGATTTTTGATGTTTTTAAAATCGCAACTTTGAGACGCGATATCTCGAAAACTAAAAGAGATATCGAAATGCGGTTTGAACGAGTGTATTTCTCGTAGTTTACTTAACTTAACAGATAATTTTGAAAATTTTGGAAATTTTCCGATTTTTCTCAAAATTTTCTCTTATCGATATTTCAAAAAGTAAACAAGATAATTAAAATCTGTAAACACCAGTGGATTCCCCGCATGAAAATACATGGGTATGCAAATTTTCAGGAGAAAATTCGCACGAATACATTTTTTATTACAGAAAAACGAAAATCGACTAAAAATAGAAATTTCTTAAGGGGTTAGCCTTAAGATTTTTACGGTTTTTGGTCATTTTTCGTTTTTCTGTAATAAAAACTCTACCCGTGCGATTTTTATCGTGAAAATTTGCATACCCATGTAGTTTCACGAGAGGAATCCACTGGTGTTCACAGATTTGTATTATCAATTCTAGTTATTGAGATACTGACAAGGAAAATTTTTGGAAAAATCTCCAAAAAATTCAAAATTTTTAAAATATACTAAATAGATTAATTAAATCACGAGAAATACGCTCGTTCAAACCGCATTTCGATATCTCTTTTAGTTTTCGAGATATTGCGTCTCAAAGTTGCGATTTTAAAAACATCAAAAATCGCTGTAACTCAAAAACTACAAATGATATAAAGATGCGCTCACCGCCATTCGATTTCTCGTCGTTTACTCTATATAGAACCACATTATTAAAAAAAAATAAATTTGAACCCCTTAAACTGAAATAAGTCCACATAACGGTTTGTTAGTTACGTTACAACTGCAATGAAATCATGAACTATGTAGATATATAAATATACGTATATTTATTTGAATTTATTGGGATATTCAACTACTAAGAGATGGCGTCCGTCAGTACGGTGGTGTGGATAGCGATATAGAATTCGAATCCGGAGATCCCGAGTCCGGGACTCACCGAGCCGCAATGTGGTAGTTTATATAATTCTTAGCTTGAGTGAGATTCGAACTCGGAATCTTCATATTCCGTGACGCTATCCGCATCACCGTGCTGCTGTATAAAAATATGTTTGTAAATACACTCATACCTCGCGTTACGGCCTAGATACATTCCACGAAACTTGGCCGTAAAATGAAAAGCCGTATAAGGAATCAATCAATTCTAATAACAACAAAGACAAAATTAATTGTCATCCAACACTTGGTGAAACTAGGTTTAATAAAACGTATTAAATAAACACTTGCCTCAGTTTCACAAAATTCAGCCTCCAAGTAGATGGCATGACCTGTTTCACAGAACTTCTCATGTCATCTTACCTGTTTGTTAGAGATCTTATTCTCTGCTGGCACAGTTCTTCGTCACCAACTTCTTCACGTGAACTTTGTTCTAGGTGAAGAAGTGAGTTATACCATACTGATGAGCTCTAATAAGGGCGAAACGCGTCTATGGTTACTAACTGTGCTGGCCAGCCTCTGACGATGCCCTCATAAGGTGACTTGGACGGTGAATTTTGTGAAACTGAGCCAAGTGTTTATTTTATACTTTTTATCAATTAATTCTAATACAAATTCATACAAATGCAATGGGAAAAAAAGTTTTTTGCCGTTATAGCGAAACATATTAGGCCGTAAATCGAAAAGTGTCTTAATTGAAAAGGGCCGTTATAGCGAAATGCCGTATAAATTAAAATCTGCAATTGCAGAACAGTTAAAAACATCAATAAACTAAGAATGTAAGTTCGTGAGAACCACACTGTCATCGCTTCATAAAAAAACAATCCATGGTAGAAATGTTTGTGGTGGATGAATACATCATCGAAAGACATGAGAACATTTGAACGCGGGTCGGATGTTCGGTTTCCCATCAACAGTGAGCGCGCGGCTACACTCGTACCGGCAGGACTACGGTCAGGCATCGAACCAATATAACGAATGAGCTATTTGTTTTTGGTTATTTAGAGACGTGGATTTTTTATAGTGTCTCGTGCTGTAAAACTGTCTCGCTTGTGGACCGAGCGCTAACGAGGGTGCAACAGCAATCACAGGGTCGTGTCTGGCGCTTAGGATGGCACTAGTTGATCTAGCACTGCACAGGGACGTACTCACATATATTTACATCATTTCAAAATTTTTCTAAACTTATTAATTTGTCTTAAAGCAAAATAAAATAAATATATCATCACATCTTTTATCCATTACTGGGTGTGGCACTCTGCCTAAGCAGATCTAGGTTAGTGATATATTTTTTCACATGAAGTGCGGTTATCAGTCGTCAAAATGTTTCTAGTAAAAGTGCTCGAACGTATTTATTTCTTTAAAATAATATAAAAATATGTAACAGAACAAAATAATATTACTCATTATACAGTTGAGAATAAAACAAACATCTTGAATATTTGTGAGACATTTCTTTCTAAAGATGATATTTTATTTTTTAAATTCAAAATGAAGGATTTTAAAGCATCTGGGAGAAGAATAACACTTTTTTGCAAGGTATACATATATTTTGAATCTAATAATCGATTTTGATGGGGTAGGTGGCTCAGTGGTATCGAGTCGGCCTGTGGATCTTGAGAACCCTGGTTCGATCCCCACAGCCGACAAATAATTTTCACCAATTTAAATTTACCCCTGTGGCTCTCCCTCTACTTTGGGGGCCGTGATTTGACGGCTGGTAGCCGCACTTCACGCCAAAAAATATATCACTTACCGAGATATGCTTAGGCAGAGTGTCACACTCAGTAATGGGTAAAAGGCGTGATGATATATTTATTTATTTATTTTATAAAGTTAGAAATACTAAACACTTTTTGTATTTACTGAAAATGTTGTAAAATGTAAAGGTTTAATTTTTGCAATGTGGTGAGTGCGGCCCTGTGCCTCGGTGGCGCTGAGCCCCCGAGAGGCGGTGCAGGGGTCCACCACCCATGGCGTCGATAACAATCGGTAGCAAAACTCTTTGTCTTTCACATAAAAAATGTTGATTTTTTAATGTAGCTCACTACAGGACACCGGTGTCCAGGGTGTCCTCTCGAGGCCTCTGTGTCCACAGCCCAACTACCTTCTCCACTTGCTTCTCGATACTTGATTGATACCTTACTCACTATAGAAAAATATTCGCAAACATCTTCAACAACTTACAGTTATAATACGAATAATACTAAAAATTATACTAAAAAATATATCCATTACTGAATAAATAAATAAATAAATATATCATCACGCCTTTTATCCATTACTGGGCGTAGCACTCTGTCTAAGCAGATTTTGTTAAGTGATATATTTATGCACTTGAAGTGCGGTTACCAGCCGCCAAATCACGATCCCAAAGAGTGGTGAAAATTGTTTGTCGGTTCAAACTCGGGTTCTCAAATCCACAAGTCAATTCGATTCCACTGAGCCACTTATCCGATAAACAAATGTTTCTATTTCATATTCAGTATATGTTAAGTATTATATAAGTGGCATAAGTTGTGGAACACTCTGTATGAATGTATGTTAAAATGATGGTTACAATTTGTAACGGCCGCGACCTAGTTCAACAACACAATAGGTATATTATACAATTGTACGAGGTATCTGCATCATAAGTTTAGTGGCATGCTATAAAGCACCGCGCTTGTAACCGTCTTCGTCCAGCACCTGTGCCTCGATGCCATCCAAGTCCTACGAGCGACCAGCGGGAATATATTTCACGAATTCCATTCCGATGTAATAGATATGAGACTGGCGCATACACAATTATATCAGGTGACTCGGCGATGTCTAACATTCTTAACAGCTAGTGCTCTCGCTTCATCAGCGACACTTACTTCACTTGTTATTATATTACACATAATATGGACTTTTATTTTTTATGGGGTAGGTGGCTCAGTGGTATCGAGTCGGCCTGTGGATCTTGAGAACCCTGGTTCGATCCCCACAGCCGACAAACAATTTTCACCAATTTAAAAAATCTACCCCTGTGGCTCCCTCTCCACTAACATTTTTAGGGGCCGTGATTTTACGGCTGGTAACCGCACTTCACGCGAAAAAATATATCACTTACCGAGATCTGCTTAGGCAGAGTGCCACACCCAGTGATGGGTAAAAGGCGTGATGATATATTTATTTATTTATTTTATTTTTATGGACTTTTATTTTAAATAGTATAAATACACATTTATATATATGGGGTAGGTGAATCTTGAGAACCTTGGTTCGATCCCACAGCCGATAAACAATTTTTACCCCTGTGGCTCCTCCACTAACATATTTGGAGGCCATAATTTGACGGCTGGTAACCGCACTTTACGCGAAGAAATATATCACTTACCGATATCTGCTTACGGCAGAATGCCACACCTAGTAATGGGTAAAAAGCGTGATGATATATTTATTTATTTATTTAAATCTTCCCTGTGGCTCCCCCTGCACTAACGTTTTTGGGGGCCGTGATTTGAAGGCTGGTAACCGTACTTCACGTGGCAAAATATATCACTTACCGAGATTTGCTACAGTAGAGAACCACTCCCAGTAATGGGTATTTAATTATAAATATATAATTTAATATGAAAGAATACAGTGAGAGTTTGTTTGAGAATTCAATTCTAATTGTTCTTCAATTCAAATTTAATTGTTTTAAACAATTACTTTAAATTATTTTAGAACGTTTTACTAGAAGGAAATATCTATCAGTATGTTTAGTACATACTATACGCAGGTATTTCATTTATTTTCTTGATAATAAAGTCTGTTATAAAACATATTTTACATTAATATATAATATTAAATTAATTGTCTAGAATTTATCAAAAAAAATGATTGAATCAAATAGAATGATGTTGGTTTTGAATGGTTCCAGTAACGATCTGTTTAGCAATGAAGTGGTAAAACCATCCGTTCTGTTCATCCCTTGTAAGTCAGTGGTAACCTCAGACTTAAGTCGAATCCTGAAAGTCACGTGAGTTGGCAAACATCACGTCTCTGGATTCTGCAGCGAGTTACACACATGTGAGTCCCGGCCTCGACTCTGCCAGACAAGCAGGCTGCTTCCGCTGTGCTGGAGAAGTGTCGCCCGTCCATGATTAACGCTACACATGCGGCACAACCATGCAACACACACACACACACACACACACACACACACTGGCCTCCATGCAAATATCATGGATATGTTACATATGCACGATTAAATACTAGATGTTATGTTACGATCGTAATTGTTGCGACATTTATTTTATATATTTTTTAAATCTAGTATTTATTTCGTTTTTTGAAACATATTTATGTTGTTACATAATAGCTATTTATGTAACTAGTAAGGAAATGAAGGTTGTAACCTTACGCATGTGAAATTTGCAGAACGAGGCGTAGCCGAGTTATGTAAACACATAAGTAAGGTAGTAACCTTCATTTCCTTACTAGTTTCATACAATATTTTTTCTACTTCCGTTCGAATAAATACGAAAGAGCGTTTTTGAAATTATGAAATTTTGACATATTAATGACAGTTATAAATTCAAAAAATAAAAGAATAACTCATCAGAATTCGTTTACCAAGATATCTGTTGCTATGTTACCTCATTATTTCACTAGTTAAATAATACAGCTCATTACCTAACTCAAATAAGTGAAATATAACGTCTATTTCCTAACGGAAGTAGAAATAGTTATTTATGTAGCCAGTATAGTAAATTTATTTTTACGGGCGATATTAATTTGAAGCGTGTTGCGTACAAAGTTTTGTTGCCACCTTCACAGCGATTTTCTAATTAATTAACTTTATTAGTTTTATAAAACATTACATTTTGTAATGAAAGGTTGTTGGCGGTAGAACAAATTATAACTTGACGTTGTCATGGTGTTGTGATCGTTGTTATGAAAAAACAACTACTATCAGTGGCAACAGTTTCATAAAATCTAGATATAAATAATTTAAAATAATAGATTTAATCCCCGATGAAGATTTTTGCAGTTCAAGAAAATATACAAAATATTACAGCTGCTTACAGCTTAGCATTATAATTACTTATTTATAAAATGAATAAATAAATATATCATCACGCCTTTTACTCATTACTGGGTGTGACAGTCTGCCATAAGCAGATCTCTGTAAGTGATATATTTCTTCGTGTGAAGTGCGGGTACCAGCCTTTAAATCACGGTCCCCAAAGATGTTAGTGGTAGGAGAGTCACAGGAGTAGATTTAATTTGGTGAAAATTATGTGTCGGCTATGGGGGCTACCTACCCCATTACTCATTTATTAGTTTCCATAAATATTTATAAAGTATCATTTGCATAGAAGGTGTAAATACTTATTTTATAGGATAGGTCTATCGGCTGTGGAAATAAAACCCGGGGTTTTCAAATCCATATGACGATTCAATACCACTGAACAGTATTTACTATTTAATTTTTATCTTGAAGTTTTAAAACATTCCTCTATAACTGCATCAAATCATTTGCATTCTATGATAAGTTGTATCTCTTGTTTATTCATTTTTTGACTTTAAAAGTAAGAGTTCGTAGCTTCAAAAGTCATTCACTTTCAATGTAAAAAAAATACGATTGTCTTGCCACTATAAGCATATATATAGGTTTCCATCATTCCTAGTTGGAACATAGGGCCTCTACAAGATTTCTCCATCGGATCCGGTTTTGTGCTAGGTGTTTTAGTTCTTGCCAGGATTTTCCAGTGATTTTCGCTTCATTGATAATTGTTCTGCGTCATGTTATTTTCGGTCTGCCTCTTTTTCGGCTGCCCTGCGGGTTCTAGCAATATTTCCTTGTGACTTGCGCAAGGTATGGCCCAGCCAACCCCATTTCCTTTTGCGTATTTTCATTTCAATTTTGGTTTGTTTGGTATTTTTCCATAGTTCTACGTTTGTTATCTGGTCCGGCCAGAATACATGTAGAATTTTTCGTAAGCATTTATTGATGAATACTTGGAGCTGCTTGGTGATGGCTTTAGTTGCTTTCCATGTTTGGCAGCATACTAACAAATAACTATCAATGGAAAAAAATATCTGTGAAATAAATTGCATCGAAGAGGAAGCAAGATTTCCTACTCATCTAGAATTACCATTAGCATTCAGTAAAAAAACCATTCATATCGCACAGAATATATCGTTACACATGTATCTTAGCATGTACAAGATTTCTCCGCAAAAAATCCATTTTGTCTGACAGAAAAACACATAAATCACACGTCACAGCACAAGCTAAACTAAACGCACATGTGTCGACACCCGATCCGCAGAAACAGTGCTCTCCTGCTCTCCTGCTCTGCTCTCTAACATCAGTACAAACAAAACATGTGCAATTTAATATGCAGCACCGGGACAGAAAGAAAGAAAGAATTCGATTCTAATAAATTACTATTCAAACACATTTATCCGTCTAGACTAGACAGGACATACTTTACTTCACTCAAGGGTGTAGGAAACAGCAGCAAGTCACTGACCGATACACAAAACAAAGTGCTTATGGTTAATTTAAGAATGTGTACTTGTAGTCACTGTGGAAAAATGTTCATTACACAAGTATGCTGGGATTTTAGGTAAATTATTTCAAGTTGTTTGTCTAATATATTCACTATATTTATTCAATGGAATTGATTACATTTTGAAGGAGTGTAGCCTATAATTTATCCTCATTTATTATATTAATCATTATACTCAGTTAGGGAAAGGAAATGTATTGAAAATTTTTTATTGACAGCACAGCAAATTATATATTTGCTAATATTAATATTATCGGGTGTCTATTTTTTTAGGGCGGTTGAAATTAATTTTAAAATAAAAGTGCAAATACTAAATATGTTCAGAATTAAAAACTGCATCTTACACTTTATTTATTTTAGTTATGTTCTTGTCATAAAAGTAAATTAGAATTGTTCATTGTTTAAGCTACAGTCAAATAACAGTATATAATGTAACAAATTTTATAAAGTCTCTTTAGTTACGAGTATATAAAAAACGAGTATCTAAAGAGTTTATAAAACACATACTTTATTTGTTTTACGATCGCAAATTAAGCCAACAAAATTTAAAGTTTTATTTATAATTTATTTAAAAAGTAAGTTTAAGTTACAATGTCTGAGGCTAACTTCGCCCCGTGCTTAATAACTCAAGCTGTGATTAAGATGTTATTAGCGCCATGAAAACCAGTACGTTAATAGCTATTTATGAAACTAGTAAGGAAATGAAGGTTATTACTCTACGCATGTGAAATTTGCAGAACGAGGCGTAGCCGAGTTATGTAAACACATAAGTAAGATAATAACCTTATTTCCTTACTAGTTTCATATAATATTTTTTCTACTTCCGTTCTAATAAATACGAAAGAGCGTTTTTAAAATTATGAAATTTTGACATATTAATGACAGTTATAAATTCAAAAAAATTAAAGAATAACACATCAGAATTCGTCTACCAAGATATCTGTTGCTATGTTACCTCATTATTTCACTAGTTAAATAATGCAGTTCATTACCTAACTCGAATAAGTGAAATAAAACGTCTATTTCCTAACGGAAGTAGAAAAATTACATTTTAATAACTTATAGTGTATTTTAGTAGTGAGTTATAAAATATTTGATAAATTTTCTTAATTATATAGATTTATACAGAATTCCACCATAAATCTCAATTACAGTCGAGGATTTGAACTCACCGAACCGGAGTGTGGTAGTTCATATATATATTTTTTCTACGATTGCTATGAAAAGATGATAATTACGCTCTCATTTATCATCGTAAAGTTGACGTTTTCTGTGGAACAATCGAAAAATATCTTTTTTACGCATCTCCAATGGCAACGCGCGAAAAAGACTTTAAATTCGCGCGTTTCCAATGGCAACGCGCGAAAAAGATTATTTCAATAGTTACCAGGGATACAAACAAAACAGAAACTTGTCATATTGACAGTTAACAAAACGAATTTAGTTTTAGACGTATACCTACGTTTTTTAATAACTTTAAGATGCAATCGTAGAAAAAATTATGTGTGTATCACGAGCGTAAAGTGTCTTTGTTCCTCTTGCACTATTGCAGCTCTCGCTGTAATTACCGTGCTCGAGTAACAAAGAATCACTTTACGCTCTTAATACACAAATAACTATATTATTTCAATAGTTACCAGGGATACTAAATAAAACCAGAAACTTGTCATATTGACAGTTGACAGAACGAATTTATTTTCAGTATGTATACGTTTTTTAATAATTGAAGATGCAATCGTAGAAAAAAATATATGTGTATCACGAGCTTAAAGTGCGTTTGTTTCTCTTGTATTATTTACCGTGCTCAAGTAACAAAGAATCACTTTACGCTCTTTAGCTACCGGACTGCCGGACAATATTAATCACCCATTTTTGTAATGAATACACGCTCAATAAACGTACAGTACAAATATTCGCCAAGTCAGAATAACAGAATAATTACATAAAAACGAAATAGTTGATTTGTACAAGACATCATCACATTCAACCCCTATTATAAACTGCAGAAAAACCAACAATCCCCTCACGAATAATTCAGTAACATCCAGCTGTGCCTTAACAAACAGGAGATTTAAATTCAAACTGTATCACCCGTATGGATACCAACTGAACAACAAGAAAAAACCTAAAGTGAAGTAAGTAACAAATACATCGTGGTGGGCTGGTGGAGTGACAGCGCGAATAAACTAGCGCAGAATGAATGGCTTGTGATAAGAAGTGCGCGATGCGTATATTTCCGTGTGCTGTGTAATGCGTGCCGATACTTATATGAATTTCAAATGTAGTAAGACAATAGGGGCGCACGCCATCAGCAAGGACGATTGTCGTCGTAAAGTACCTCACGCATATGTGCAACCATCGTGCGTAATGCTGTAATGTTGCATTAAACGGAAATACTATGCACAAATTATAGTGCACCACACAGGCGCATTTGTATTTTTAATCTTATGCTGGAACAGTACCGTGGTGTGGTTAGCGTTACGGCATTTGAATCCAAAGATGCCGAGTTCGAATCTCACTCAAGCTAAAAATTATATAAACTACTACACTGCGGTTCGGTGAGTGCGGACCCTGTGCTGTAATTGGGATTAGGTTCCTGTTTTATAAACGTCTCTTTAGATCGCAAATTAAGACAAATAAATAAATATATGACAGGCGCGGTGGCCGAGCGTGTTAAGGCACATCTCTTAACATACTGTGACGTCATCCGAACCAAGGTTCGTCACTTCGAATCCGCCTGTCGACAATGTGTGATTTGTCGTTAAATATAAAAATACAGTTACATGTATTTATCACACTCGGGCGCTATAAGCTAGTCACTTATTCGCCTTAAATAATGTAGCATTCGACTACGAAAACCGGCAGTACGGCAGTGTAAAAACTGCGGCTCGGTGTGTCCGGTAGGCCCAGGCTCGATTTGGGCTGTAGTGCCAACAGAAGAAGAAGAAATAAATATATCATCACGCCTTTTACCCATTACTGGGTGTGGCACTCTGCCGAAGTAGATCTCGGTAAGTGATATATTTTTTTGTGTAGAGTGCGGTTACTAACCGTCGAATCACGGCCCCCAAAGAATTTAGGAGAGGGCGCCACAGGGTTAGATTTAATTTGGTGAAAATTAAGATAACAAATATAAAGTTTTATTAATTATTTAAAAATTAAGGTTACAATGACAGCTAAGTTCACTCCGTGCTTAATATCTCAAGTTATGACTAAAATCAACATGTAATTAAGATGTTATTTAGCGCCATGGCAACCAGTACGTTAAATACCATTTTAATAATGATTTTATAAAGAACAAAATGAACTAATTTCCATAGTAAATGTATTTAAATTAACAGATTTCATTCAATTTTATTTATTTTATGACATATAACATTACCTACTATTTAGTAGAAGGGTCACAAACAATTTTCATTTGATTTGACGTGCATAAATATATCACTTATCATGATCTGCTTCGGTAGAGTGCCACACTCAGTAATGGGTACAGGTGTGACGATATATTTATTACATTAATGTCATTTGAATGAATAACTTAACAAGCAATAATGTAGATTGATCTTCGAAAAAAAATTGGGGTCGTGATTTGACGGCTGGTTTGACATGCGCATAAATATATCACTTATCGTTATTTGCTACGGCAGAGTGCCACACCTTATAGAGTAAAAGGCGCGATGATATATTTATTCTACTTACTTAACTAAATAAATAAATAAATATATCATCACGCCTTTTACCCATCACTGGGTGTGGCACTCTGCCTAAGCAGATAAGTGATATATTTTTTCGCGTGAAGTGCGGTTACCAGCCGTCAAATCACGGCCTCCAAAGATATTAGTGGTGGAGGAGCCACAGGGGTAGATTTTTTAAATTGGTGAAAATTGTTTGTCGGCTGTGGGGATCGAACTTAACTTAACTATTGCTTGTATATCAGCAGTGCAACCATTATGCTACAATTATCCATAATTTATTTATTTGTCATTTTATAAAACAGACTTAATCCCAATTACAGTACGAGGCAGCCCACAGCTTATAATGAAATATGAACTAATCAAACGCAAATATACTATTTCAAACTCTTGAACTCTCGCTTGTAAATCAATAGAACAACCATTAAGCTACAATTACCCTTAATTTATTTATTTACTATTTTGTGCAACAGCAATTTAATTCACAATTATTGTAGGTTTATTCCAAAAAATAATTTTGCAACGATTAGAAAATATACAATCAACTTTGTAATACAATTTAAAAGCAAGTACTTATAAATACATTATTGTTGGTATGCCTTACGTTGATAAAAATTGATAATTTGATTACATCGATCCTTTCATAAAACAAGTCTGTACATATAATTCAAATTAAACTTTTTGGTACAAGTAGCTGATGACGCGTTATGCGCTTGCGCAGTACGACCAGTCTTCCCGAATATTCCCTACAAGTAATGTGACAGCTAATTTACAGTGTATAAATTCGCCATTTTGTTTATTATAATAAATGTAGAACAAAGTATATTTGAACGTTGTGTAGTAATAAAGTGTTCGGTAGTGTTTGTGACAGTGTAGTGACTGTGTTTGTTTGTGTTTCAGTGCGACGTAGTGCAGTGTGTGAGTGTTGTGGACTATAAGTGCTGATGCTGGAGATGCTGTCCACCTGGGTCACCAGCAAGCAGCAGAACGCAGATTGGAAGGCAACAGGACATCACTTCAAAAGGTTAGAACAAATTGAAATATTTGTATTTAATATCAAATGGTTTTGAAATTTTATACATCTGATTTTATGGTATGTAACTTAATAACTAAAAATTATCGCTATAGTAAATTGTTTTATGGGGTAGGTGGCTCAGATCTTGAGAACCCTGGTTCGATACCCACAGCAAACAATTAAATCTACCCCTGTGGCTCCTCCTCCACTAACATCTTTGGGAGCCGTGATTTAACGGCTGGTAACCCTAATTCACGCGAAGAAATATATCACTTACCGAGATCTGTTTCGGCAGAGTGCTACACCCAGCAATATGTAAAAGGTGTAATGATATATTTATTTTATAAATTGTATATTCGATCTGCAATTACAGAGTTTTCATACATACATACATACATAACATCACGCTATATCCTATTAAATGGGGTAGCACGAACCCGTCAACATTCTCATCCTGACACACGATACTCGTTTCGACCACATTAACACTTCCTCCATACGAGCTCTTTCCTTCCTCTTAACCAAAATCCATCATCACGCAACAAACATCCATCCATTCGCTCCTGTACACCTGTTTCGTAAATCTTTACTTACGCCCACTTCACTAACAACGAATCTATAAGAAATGAAGGCAGCATCGGCCGCGCTTGTTTAAAAATACTTGGTAATCATATTCACGAGAATAAAGACATCAAAATAAATGAAAAACAGCGATGTTTAAAATCAGTTGAATGTCACAACAAACATCAAACGTCTCGCAGGGGAGCCAACTTGAAATTAAACATCAACATCAGCAACTTCTTAAAATACCCGTACGTCGGCAAAAACTTTAAAAAATGCAAAACATTTCGTTGAACGAGTTAAAACGTTAGAATGACAAATACCCCAAGCGGCTGGCATTCCTCTAATATGCTGCAGCTTCACCGTCACGCGCTCGTCACGTTCACGCTCACGCGACGCTCCGGCTAAGGGTTAAATAAAGCGAGGACGGTTTACTGTTCGACTTTATTGCTTGGAAAATTTCTTCAGTCCTAATCAAATTTTGAATAGGGTGAACATTGTTTTACTTCAACCTTTACTTAGTTTATTGTTTCTTTTAAATTAGTAGCCGTCAACTAGCGACACCTACAGATAATTACACGCAGTTATAAATAGTCCAGTTGTGTCTTTCAATTTATATAATAAATATGACTGTGCCTGAAGTCGTTCGGATGAGCTACTGTGATTGGAACTCAATAAATATACAGGCTGATTCAATGGTCTGTATTTATTTTTATTAGAGTATTTTAAATACTAATAATTTTTTGTTAAAGAAAGTGTAATTTAAATAAAATGCACACATATTTGAAGTGTTAAGTTTTTCTTCTGGGTCATTCTGGGACTATAATGAATAAGAACAAAAGATCTTTGAAATTTAACAAATATTTACAGTGTACCATTTAAAAATATAAAGTTGCATATTATTGCACTTAAATTTAAATTAAACTTTGTTTAAAACAAATTTCGGTAATATTTAAAATATATATATAAATATTATTGGGTGTGGCACTCTGCCGTAACAGATCTCGGTAAGTGACATATTTCTTCACGTGAAGTGCGGTTACCAGCCGTTAAATCACAGCCCATCAAAGATGTTAGTGGAGGAGGAGCTACAGGGGTAGATTTAATTTGTTTGTCACAGTCGCGGTGGCCGAGCGTGTTAAGGCACATCTCTTAACATAGTGTGACGTCACCCGAACCAAGGTTCGTCAGTTCGAATCCACCTGTCGACAATGTGTGATTTGTCTTAAAAATATAAAATACAGCTACAAGTATTTATCACACTCGGGTGCTATAAGCTAGTCACGTCTTAAATAATGTAGCATTCGACTACGAAAACCGGCAGTACGGCAGTGTAAAAACTGCGGCTCGGTGTGTCCGGTAGGCCCAGGCTCAATTTGGGCTGTAGCGTCACAGATGATGATGATGATGATGATGAAAAATTGTTTGTCGGGGTTGTGGGGATTGAACCAGGGTTCTCAAAATCCTTAGGTTGACTTTATACCATTGAGCCACCTACCCCATATATTTAAAATAATCGAGTAAAAAATATATAGACTGTTGGACTACGCTGTATAATGTAAACAAAAATTAATTAATAATAATCTCGATAATAATGAAATGCAAGCAGCTTTTTGCGATTAAAGTAATTTGTATTTTCTTTACTTTCGGACAGCCTGGTAATTTTACTGGTTATAGTAAGTGAATAATTTTGTCTGTTGTCGGTTAAACGATTTAGTTAAACTGTAGGAGACACTAACATTAATGGAAATGGCCCGGAAATAGTTGCAATTGTTAGACAAATAAATGTACATTTTCCATTATCGTTACACATTGTCCGTTTTCCTAATAACATTTTATTCACATGCTGGTTGCAAATATCGATTCATTACTGTCGATATTACTATGTTACTGTTACCTACATATATAGTCCTGCACTATTGTACTGTTTTAAAAAAGTATCAACATTATTTCAAGTTTTGAACGGTCACATGTTTAAAATGAAATTAGATATTCGAATCCTGCAGACATTAACTTCTGCAGATAATTTAGTTGATTATACAAGACAAATGTCTGTGTAGTATTTTTCATGTGTGATTTTCTTTTTGATATTCTACTTTAAAATAAATACAAATTTCCATACTTAAGTAAAAAAATATGTTAGATTTTACGGTAAAACATTGAAATTAATATATAGTTTAGTTTATGAGTTACATGCCAAATTGTGTCTATGATTATGAAAACTGGTAAAAAGATGTTGGATCTGCAACTGCAGAAGACTTCGTTAACTCAAAACATTTACGTTTAAATAAATAAATAAACTAAATATATCATCACGCCTTTTATTCATTACTGGATGTGGTACTCTACCAAAACAGATTTCGGTAAATGATATATTTTTGTGTGGTTACCAGTCGTCAAATCACAGCCCCCAAAGATATTAGTGGAGGGGGAGCCACAGGGGTAGATTTCATTTGTTTAAAACACTCGTAGCAAACATATAAATAAAAGTGATATTTTTACTAATTAATAATAATAATAATAATAATTTATTCTCAAGTTTAAGACATTACAAAAATGCATCACCAAGTCAATAATAACAAAAAAAAACGTAATAGATAAAATTATTATTAGTCGGACTGTGGATTTAAGAATCTGGATTCGATCCCACAGCTGTCAAACAATTAAATATACTCCTGTGTCTCTCCCACCACTTACATCTTTAGCAGGCCCGACGAGAGGGGAGGGTAGGTGGGGTAAAATACCCAGGGCCCGTGGAATTCAAAGGGCCCGGATGTGATGCTATTTTATAAATTGCTTTTAATTTTCTGCTATTTCACCAATTTTTTTATATTCTTTACTAAAACATGTATAACGAAATGTCTGATACACGTTTTCTACAAGTTATTACATTGTATAAAGTACTAAATGACGAAATGCTTGATGAAGGGCCGGCCCCAGTTGCAAATTTTAAATAAATTTATACACTATTCAAAAGTACATTATTACATTGTTGCATTTTTGTTTTTTTCTACTACATTGTATATAACACACATAGGCAAAGGCTCTATACATTTGTGCGTAGTGCTGTTTTGGTATCCCCTGCATTTATCGAATTTTCAACTAGATATTAGATAGTCATACAGTGAGTATACAATACACATCGCTGCACCAATTAACTCAGAATTTTGTTTTTAATATTATTTATATTGTTATAACTTTATTTAGATATTAATAATTCTTATTGTTGTCATACATATATTTATAAATATATATTTTTGGGTATCTTATATTTAATTAATAAATATTCAAAGTTAAAGGAGGCCCGATTTTTTTTTTTCCCGGGGCCCGTTATTTCTCTCGGCGCCCCTGATCTTTAGTGCAGTGATTTGACGGACATAAATATATTACTTACCAAGATCTGCTACAGCAGAATACTACACTCAGTAATGGGTAAAAAGTGTGATGATATATTTATGTATTTATTAGTCAGGCTCCGATATAACAAGGTGATAATACTAAGTTTAGCGTACAACTAAAGTGACTAATACATAAATTAAACAGTCAGCCTTGAAGCTAACATCACACGTGTTGGACGACCTCGTCAAGTAATATGATACTTTGTTCTCTCGACGCTACCGGGGTTCGAATCAATCTGTCTAATGAGCATAGGCATATGTGCGAACGAATCTTTATCCATCTATCTTATCACCACACTAAATACATATTTAAACATGTCAAATATATTTCATAGAATATTTATTTCCGGATATATGGTGGTGTTGATAGCGGGATTCGAATCCGGACATCCTGAATTCAAATCGCACTCAAGCTAAAAATCTGTTCGGACCCTGTACTATAATTGGGGTTAAATTACTGTTGTACAGCGTAACATAAATAAATAAATAAAATAATAATCTACCCCTGTGGCTTCCCTTCCAACATCTTTGGGGGCCGTGATTTGATGGCTGGTAACCGCACTTTACGCGAAGAAAATATATCACTTACCGAGATCTGCTCCAGGAGATTGCCACACCCAGTGATGGGTAATAGGCGTGATGATATATTTATTTATTTATTTAAATAATGTTATTAGAAGAGTGGATGTATGTTAAGCAGGGGCGGATCCAGGGGGGGTCATGGGGGTCATGACCCTCCCCCCTAAGCATGGACTTTTTTTAATATTGGCCCTAATACATAATAATGATGTAATTATTTACGATAACTTAATTTATTAAACAAATTAAATAGAAAATGTTATCTAAGAATTCTAAGATAATTAAGAACTATTGTTTGATTTATTATTCTAATAAATAGCCAAAAACCAATATTTTGTGAGGATATTATTTCGACCCGCAGATGGGAGAGGTATTCCATTTAAGACCTAGTCAAGTATGTGACTACCGACATTTTCACTTAGAAAATCAACTTCTAATTCAATAATTTTTTGTATTCTATCGAAGAACCGTTTAGATATTGAAACTTTATGATTTCAAAAGTGTTGGCGTTCTTAGAGGAAATTTTTGTGGTGAAAAAATGATTTATTGTGATTTAATGCGATTCCAAAGACGATTTAATGTGACTGTAAAAATTATTTAAAGCAGAAATATAATATGAGCAAATACAAATATTTTTTATATTTAGAAGATGGGCAATTACCCCCCCCCCCCAGTCAAAATTCACTCCATGTCCCCCCCCCCCTCCAATTCGAAGTCTGGATCTGCCCCTGATGTTAAGTCAATTGAGATAGTTTGATAGTTTAGAATATATGATAAATGAAAGATTGCGTGGGCGACCTAGGATTCCTAGAGTCCCTAAGAATAAATGAAAATCAATTTCAGATCGAATCTAATGTATAAATGTTCAGAGAATAATGAAAGAGTTCGCGCTACCTCATTTAATGGGATATATCGTGATGTTATGTATGTTTGACAGCGAAAAATAAACTGTTAGGTTTTTATTTTAAATACCTTAATAAATAAGTCAGCAGGGAAATTTGAGAGAATGGCAAAAGAAACATGTGTAAACGTAAAGTATTTAAAAATAATTTGACACAGGAAACATTAAAATTACAGTTAAACGTTGAGTAAAGAGAAATGATGCGTCTGTTTTAGTTCCGTTTTTCCGCTTCGAGAAAAAACTCAGCGAGGGTGAACCCGGAGGGTTGAAATTTCACTATTTGACATTACAATTTCGTGCTAGAAATATCGTACATAACACGGCCGGCATGACATCTTTGTCACATACATTTTGTTGTAATGTTTACTGTCTTCATTTCTTTATAGATTCGTTGTTAGAGAAGTGGGCGTAAGTGAAGATTTACGATACAAGTGTACAGGAGCGAATGGATGAATGTGAATGAAGGTTTGTTGTGTGATGATGGATTTTGGTTGTGAGGAAGGAAAGAGCTCGTATGGAGGAAGTGTTAATATGATCGAACGAGTATCGTGTGTCAGGATGATTCACGTGAACTGTTTTTTTTTAAGAATCTTTTAGTGGATGTTTTATGAATGTTTCAGAGGTTTGTGCTACTCCATTTAATGGCATATAGCGTGATATATGTTTACTTGTAATTCCAATTACAGTAGCTGAAACACGAAGACACAATCGAATTTGTTGGATATAAGTTAAAGAGATTTGTCTTGCTTATTAATTTATAAACCCAAGTTATATCTAGGTTATAAATAAATAAATATATCATCATGCCTTTTACCCGTTACTGGGTGTGGCACACTGCCTAAGCAGATCTCGGTGATATATATCGCGTAAAGTGCGGTTAACAGCCGTCAAATCATGGCCCCCAAAGATATTAGTGGAGGGGGAGCTACAGAGGTAGACTTAAATTGTTTGTCGGCTGTGGGGATCGAACCAGGGTTCTCAAGATCCACAGGCCGACTCGATACCACTGAGCCATCTACCCCATTATTATTAGGTTATGATTATCAGTTAATGATGAATGTATGAAATATTGGTGAAATTGATGGTGGGACAACCTAGGATCTCTGGGGTCCTTAAGGACCCTTGGAATAAATGGATGAATATGAATATGATAAGGTGAGAAGAATAAATGAGCTTATCTGAAATAAATTATGAATATATTTAGTTGATGTTAATTGTAGGATAAATGTTTCAAGAGTTAGTTAGTTAGTATGTTATTTATAGGCCACAGTGAAAATTAAATTATTACAAAACTTCTTTCTTCTTTCTTCAATGTTATCTTTTAGTTTAGTTATAAAAATGTCTCACATTAGTTAAACAGTCCTCACTTATCTTGATATATTGCAAATTTATGCAAAAAATATTCACACTCTAGAAACTTTAGATCCAAATGAAAATGGTTCTATTTCGCATTTTAATTCAGACTCATAAATTACCTCTCTAGTTTTCCCTTTACTAACATTTTTGTGGGACCATGATTAGACGGCTGGTAACTGTACTTCATACACACGTAAATAATATATTTTTTCTGAAATCGTCAAGAAAATGCCTACTTTCCTGACGCATTTTAGTATGGAAAGTAAGTGTTTACCTGACTCAAATAAATAAACTAAATAACTAAAAAATTTAATAAGATTTTGATTTATTTTTATCAATAATATTAATACTAAATATACAATTGCTTAAATTACTAAAATTTATGTATGACACTGGCGAATTTGAAGCTAAATTTATTGGAGATTCAGTAAATAAAATAAGCAAGTAACACATTTGCTGACAAATTATTTTGCTTTTTCCAATCCATGAAAATTTCATACTCTTTATCATATCGGTCTTTGGACTTGCTCGGTAATAAATTTTCAACAGCCGCAGTTGCTTGATTTAAGATTTCAGGAGGAGTACTTGAAAATACCGCCTCATACTCATTTTCATCTATATTTTCCAACATTATAAAGAAATCTTCTCTGTCAACAATATTACTTTTGACACAAATATGTTCAATAGATTTTTCACATAAGATATTATTTTCAACAACTTTTGATATCACCTTGGATATGTAGTTTGCTGCCAATATGATTCTTACCAAAAAAATTAAACATTTTGAAATATTTATTATTAATTATATTGATAAAATATAAATATGATCGATTTCAGAAAAAATAGTATACATAATACGCCACGAAAGTGTTTTACTTGACTCAGCGAATTAAAATACTCGGCCTAACGGCCTCGTACTTCAAACAACCGCTTCGTCAAGTAAAGCATCACTTTCCTGACTTATTATGTAATATACTATTGTCTACGATTGCTATGTCAAGTTGATAATTACGCTCTCGTTTGTCATCGTAAAATTGATATTTAATGCGCGCTTATTTCAATAGTTACCAACTATATAAACAAAACAGAAACTTGTCATATTGACAGTTGACAGAACGAATTTATTTTCAGTACGTATACGTTTGTTAATAATGTAATATGCGATCGTAGAAAAAAATATGTGTGTATTACGAGCGTAAAGTGTTTTTGTTCCTCTTACACTATTACCGTGTTCAAATAACAAAGAATCACTTTTTGCTCTTAATACACAAATAACTATATTTACATATTAAGGGCAGAAATTGAGACAATTTCCAAAGGTATCTAAGGGATTCATTTTACTTGGGATTTAGTTCCTGTTGTGCAGACTAACAAATAAATATCTAGATCTGATGATGAACTGAGCGTAAAATTTGGCGAGAGTATCTGTGTATCTATTAAATAGAAACCACGCATCATCTGATCTCGCTGATAAGATATGTCCTGGTTGGTTTCTTTCCAGCCGGTAGATAAAACAGAAAGCCGGTATGTGATAATGAATGTATTTGAAATAAGTGAAGTGAACGTTTCATAATTCTGTCAGCAATAAATTACGTTAAAAGCCTTCTGTGTTTATAGCCGAATTAAAGTTGACTGAGAGTCGGGCCGCTGCGCTTTCTGGTTAGTAGTGGGTTAGTGGACAGCTAGTGAACGACTAGATCTGATCTGGAGGTATACACACACCTGAGATTAGAGTGATACACAGATGCATCGGCCAGTTCCACGCATTCTTTTCGACTTCTGAATAATATATGCTCCGCGATGCCGACTTGAAACTATACTGTTTCTAACTGTAGTTTCTTGGAGAGAACACTAGCTTTAGAAGCAAGCAATCGTCAGTACGGTGGTGTGGATAGCGATACGGAATTCGAATCTTACTCAAGCTAAAAATTATATAAACTACCACACTGCGGCTCGGTGAGTGCGGACCCTGTACTGTTCAGTCCAGAGGTACTTTTGAGTTTGCTACACTTTAGGTGTTTAGATTATGGGTTCGAAACCTATTGTTTGTTTTGAAACATAGTAATCGAATACCGATACGAAAATTAAATTAATTCTGTACCTAAAAACTAACCTGAACCGATATTATTTCGGTTTTAAAACCATATTTTTAAACCATAATAAATAACGTATCAAACTGTCCGTCAGTACGGTGGTGTGGATAGCGATACGGAATTCGAATCTTACTCAAGCTAAAAATTATATAAACTACTATACTGCGGCTCGGTGAGTTCAGATTCTATACTGTAATTGGGATTAAGTTCCTGTTGTACAGCGTAACATAAATAAATAAATAAAGAGCAAAAGCCAACAAATCTTCCAAAAACCTCATAAATATGTAACCGCGGTTGGTTAATATTTTCAACAAACTATCTTTGAGGATTTATAGTTGTCGGTAGCAATGAATCAAGCTACAATTACAGGTAAGTTTACGAGTGCAGCTTGGAGATATCCGGACAAAGATCTCATCGTATCGTAGCGGCCGACTTGAGATTCGGACCCTGGGTGCCTCGTATCACAACCAACATCTCCGACACGTGATTTACACCGCTCGACGCTAGACTCACTCGCACCGAACCGAAACACCAGACAGACCTACCAATTTTACACTGCCTCCTAATTTATTTTCATAAATAAATATTGTACTCAAATTATGGATTATTAGGACTATAACATTGAGATGAATATAGTTAGAATGATGGGTGTATAGAATGAAGGAGACAGATTATGTGGATTTGAGAATCCGAGTTACCACAGCCGACAATTTTCACCCACCGCTAAAAATTTAGAGGCCGTGATTTGACGGCTGGTAACTACACTTTACATGAGGACATATATCCCTTATATAGATCTGCTATGGCAGTAATGGATAAAAGGTGTGTTGATATATTCGAGTTCCTACAGCCGACAATTTTCACCCACCGCTAAAATCTTTAGGTGCCGTGATTTGACGGTTGGTAACTACACTTTACTTGAGGAAATATATCACTTGCCTAGATCTGCTATAGCAGTAATGGATAAAAGGTGTGTTGATCCCACAGCCGACAATTTTCACCCTTGTGACTTCTCCACCGATAAAAACGTTAAGGGCCGTGATTTGACGGCTGGTAACTGCACTTTACGTGAGAAAATATATCACTTACCTAGATCTGCTATGTCAGTAATGGATAAAAGGTGTGTTGATATATCCGAGTTCCCACAGCCGACAATTTTCACCCTTGTGACTTCCTCACCAATAAAATCTTTAGGTGCCGTGATTTGACGGCTGGTAACTGCACTTTACTTGAGGAAATATATCACTTATATAGATCTGCTTTGGCAGTAATGGATAAAAGGTGTATTGATATATCCGAGTTCCCACAGCCGACAATTTTCACCCTTGTGACTTTACCACCGTTACAATATTTAAGAGCCGTGTTTTGACGGCTGGTAACTGCACTTTACGTGAGGAAATATATCCCTTACCTAGATCTGCTATATAGCAGTAATGGATAAAAGGTGTGTTGATCCCACAGCCGACAATTTTCACCCACCGCTAAAATATTTAGGAGCCGTGATTTGACGGCTGGTAACTACACTTTACTTGAGGAAATATATCACATACCTAGATCTGCTATGGCAGTAATGGATAAAAGGTGTGTTGATATATTTATTTATTTAAAACTACTCATGTGGCTACTAACATGTTTGGGGCCCGTGATTTGACAGCTGGTAACAGCACTTCACACAACATAATGTACCACTTACTAAGATCTACGGAAGAATGCCACATCTAGTAATAATTTTGTTGGTATTTTATTCTTTATTGACGCTGTATTGCCACTATATGAATATAGATACGAAATTAATTAGAGATCTGTGGTTGCAGAGCTATAACACGGAGGAGGATTGGCGTGAAGATATATTTATTTAATTTCCCTTTCGATATATAAATGCAGCAGCGGTATCTTTTGTATTTTAAACATCTAATAACTCTGTTCACCCTATCCTGACATCTGTGTTTCAAGTCTGGCTGGTATTGAAGCCCTGTAGGAATCCAGACACCGGTTTGGAGGTACACTGCCTCGAACTACATGTTCGGTAAACAATAGACGACACATTACAGTATTATTCTGTGTTGACTTTGTTTATTTATTGGGTAAATATTGGCACAATAAATACACTGTGACACCCTATACAATTCTTTGTTTTGCTCTACAACTTTATTCACTGATAACATTTTTAGAATTTTTACACAACTTCGTATTTCTTCGCCGTTTCTTCGTAATAAGTTACCGCGAATAGTTTCATGATAGAGCATCTTTAATCAGAACAAATAGAATTAATATATGTACCAGTCTATCCAATTTTATTTGTGGCTGTTCTGCAGTTGCAGTTCCGTCAGTACGGTGGTGTGTATAGCGATCGAATCTCACTCAAGCTAAAAATTATATAAACTATCACACTGCGGCTCGGTGAGTGCGGACCCTGTACTGTAATTGGGATTAAGTTCCTGTTGTACAGCGTAACATAAATAAATAAATAAATAAATGAAACAAAAAAGAAGTGACATTAAATTTTATTTTATTTAATTGAGATTGTATTAATGTGTACTTTATTCATTATTGTAACCTACTAGTCCAGTGGCACGAAAAATGTTTGCTTCAAGTATAAACTTAAAGTTTTTGCAAATAAATATATAATCTTGCCTTCTACCCATTACTAGGTGTGGCACTCTGCCGTAGCAGATCTTGGTAAGTGATATATTTCTTCGCGTGAAGTGTGGTTACTAGCCGACAAATCACGGTCCTCAAATATGTTAGTGGAGGGGGAGCCACAGGGGTAGATTTAATTGTTTGTCGGCTATGGGGATCGAATCAGGATTCTCAAGAGCCACATGCCGACCCAATATTTTTGAAACACCTCGTATACTAGGATTTGTTATTACTATGACATCCATGAATTAAAATATCTGATGTGGACACCACATGACTTCCTTGTACGCGTATTAAACTATAGATATTTTTTTAATTGCACATATTTGATATAAAATCTTTTATTTTTTATTTTTTGTTCTAATCCATAGCAAACTTAATTAAAAAAAAAACAAAAATATGTAATATTTAAATTTAGATATCTCGCTTATGCAAAAGGCTAATTTAAAAATGTGCTAGACGCAGAATTTAATTCTCTAAAACTTTTATTTGAAGCATTTATTTCTAAAATTAAAATAATACCATTTTTTTCATGGAAAACTGTTAGCAGCTTCATGTAATGTGTCACTTCCTTGTACGCGTATTAAACTATAGATATTTTTTTAATTGCACATATTTGATATAAAATCTTTTATTTTTTATTTTTTGTTCTAATCCATAGCAAACTTAATTAAAAAAAAAACAAAAATATGTAATATTTAAATTTAGATATCTCGCTTATGCAAAAGGCTAATTTAAAAATGTGCTAGACGCAGAATTTAATTCTCTAAAACTTTTATTTGAAGCATTTATTTCTAAAATTAAAATAATACCATTTTTTTCATGGAAAACTGTTAGCAGCTTCATGTAATGTGTCACTTCCGGTTAGTCTATTTTAACCAAAATCTATTATGTTATTTCCATTGATATAGTAGTCTTATATACCAAATTTGGAAAGTTTTAAATTATATTTGAATATAGTTTTTCATGAAAATCTATTATAGGCTTCAAGTAAAGTACCACTTCCGGTAGTTGTATAATGACCAAAAAGGGAGGTGCACAACTAGACGTTAAAACAGTCCTAAATATAAAGTTTTAATTTTCTACGACTTACCGTTTTTAAGTTATGCGAGATACGTACGTACGTACAGACGGCACGACGATATTAGTCAAAATGGATTCAGGGAAGGCCAAAATACCTATTTCCGTTGAAATCTGAGAACCGAAAATTTTCGCGATTACAATACTTCCTTTACTTCGACAAGGAAGTAAAAATGGCGTGATAGGAAATAAAAAATAAAATAAGTAGACACAACGTTTTCTATTAATTTTTGAGTGATATAGAATGCTGTTGCATATTTCGATAAGTGATATATTTAAGTGTATAAATACGGTTACTAGTCGTCAAATTACGGTCCCCAAAGATATTAATGGAGACAGAACTATAGCAGTAAATTTAAATTAAATGAATATAAAAAATATTAAATAAAACTCTAGGCAAAGTCTTACAAAATTCAGCCTCCGAGTCACCTTATGAGGGCATCGTCGGAGGCCGGCCAGCACAGTTAGTAACCATGGACGCGTTTCGCTCTTGTTAGAGCTCATCAGCATGGTATAACTCACTTCTTCACTGAATGACAATTAATTTTGTCTTTGTTGTTATTTAAATTGCTATTGCGTAGCTTTTCATTTTTTTCGGTAGATGGCATTAATGGTTCGACAGAACTTCTCATGTCATCTTACCGTTTGTTAGAGATCTTATTCTCTGCTGGCACAGTTCTTCGTCACCAGCTTCTTCACATGAACTTTGTTCTGGGTGAAGAAGTGAGTTATACCATGCTGATGAGCTCTAACAAGAGCGAAACGCGTCCATGGTTACTAACTGTGCTGGCCGGCCACCGACGATGCCCTCATAAGGTGACTCGGAGGCTGAATTTTGTGAGACTTTGCCTAGAGTTTTATTTAATATTTTTTATTATACCTAGTCTCACCAAGTGCATGAATGACAATTAATTTTGTCTTTTTTGTTATTTAAATGAATATATTATTACGCCTTTTATCCTTTTGAGTGTGGCACTCTGCTGTAGTAGATTTCTGTATGCGCGTGAAGTCAAGTTACCAGCCGTCAAATCACAGTCCCAAAAGATATTAATGGAGAATAATTTGAATGTAGTGAAAATAAGTGCTGATACATATGAATTAAAAATAAAAGAGAGGAAGAGGAAACAAATGAAGATACCAGCACTCAATGTCCAAAAGAAAAAAAGTGCCGGACAAAGAAACACGAATGACATCTGATTAATCTGGGATGTCTTTGGTCTAGAAACGAACCCGAATCTCATTGTAGTCATTAGTCAAAACAACGCTGTGTGATAGCTGAGTGTTGGCTTTGCTTTGATGTGCTGTGTCTGAGGAGAGGAGAGGAGAGGAGACCGGCCAGCACTCACTTCTACAACTGTTATCTACAACTACTTTATCATCATTTATTTTATTCGTTGCTTGTACCGAATGATGTCTTCCTCAGACAACACTAAATTCATCCCAATTATAACATGCATGGAGGGGGCTACACTTTATTACTGGTAATCAGATGCAATTTGTAATTAATATTTTTCACTACTAGCCTAGCAACATGCCATTATTATTGACTTCGTTTTGAGTCGTGAAATTGTTTTTTCTACAACCGTAAAAAAATGTTAATTTTTTATTAAAATATTAATACGCGAAGTAAATGATTTTTTTCATCATTTACATTACCATGACAACGCGTATTTTGCGTATTATTTTGCATCCTGAGTATTTTGCGCACTGTTTCGTATTCTAGTGTGCAAAATGAGTATCTCGCGCACTCTCCCAAATTATTTTTTGTCAGGTTTTATTAGTTACAACTCATTAATAGTATCAAATTAATATTATTGTTGATTGTTTTCTTTCAATTTACTTAAATAAATCAATAATTTTTGTATTATTCTTTATTTACAGTTGTAGAAAAAATGTTGTTTGTATTTCGTGGGTAAAATTCTTGTTTTTCGGCGCGTTCGAATTACTTTTACTGTCTCGACCTGCGGTCTCGACTAAAAGTTACATTTTCACGCGCAACAAAAACACTCATTTTGCACATTTAATAGAAAAATAACTATTTCGTAACACATGCACAAGAAACACGTTCTTATTCCCTAATTTTAGTGAGAGAAACACTGCTTTTCTCCCCATTATGTTTCTCTCCCTAAGTAGGATGTTTCTCTCCCTAGGTAGTATGTTTCTCTCCCTAGGTAGCATGTTTCTCTCCCTAGAGACTACGATTATTAGCTGTTTGCGGCGTGTCTTAGGTAACTAGTTACGCATCCCATATTTGACATTTGTCCCGATAAGACAGTAATTTTTGTGCACTTGTTACGAAAAGTATAATATGCTTCACGGGAGGGCGCGATTATCCCTTGTTTCCCTCCCTTGATGCATAACATACTATTCTCTAGGATCCAAAGCAATGCTAAAAACAAAAACAAAATATTTCTGCCTTCTCGGTTTTTGTAGATATTAACAAGTATTCATATAAAATTGCTTATGTTATGATTAATAAAAAATTCGTTACATAGGATTTAAGAGCTAGTAGTGAAAAAATAGTATATAAACCATCGTTGAGAAGATCATGATCATCTTCTCAACCTTGACAAATAATATACTATTATTTAAAAAAATATAAAGTAAACACTTGACTATGTTTCACAAAATTCAGCCTCCAAGTCACCTTATGAGGGCATCGTCAGAGGCTGGCCAGCACAGTTAGTAACCATAGACGCGTTTCGCTCTTGTTAGAGCTCATCAGTATGGTATAACTCACTTCTTCACCTAGAACAAAGTTCATGTGAAGAAGCTGGAGACGAAAGCTTCTTCACATGAACTTTGTTCTAGGTGAAGAAGTGAGTTATACCATACTGATGAGCTCTAATAAGGGCGGAACGCGTCTATGGTTACTAACTGAACTGTGCTGGCCAGCCTCTGACGATGCCCTCATAAGGTGACTTGGAGGCTGAATTTTGTGAAACATAACCAAGTGTTTACTTAATATTTTTATTAAACCTTGTTTCACCAAGTGTTGGATGACAATTAATTTTGTCTTTGTTGTTATACTATGATTTATTTGTTAGTCTGTACAACAGGTACTGAATTTCTATTACAGTAGCTTCTAGTAGAATCTAAACTATTCCGATACCGTGTAGTTAGAGATATACATTCGCATATAATCCGCGTTTTAATTATTAGTATCTACAGTGAGAAACTCTATGATAACGTATTTATTTTTACATATACGCATTTTAAAATCAGTAGTTAGTCCAGCTATCAATTTGATAAATAGTTTTTTAATGCAGTAGCACTTATCAACAACATGATATTAATGAATGCGCGAATTGAAATCCATTAAAAACGAAAGTCGCCGTGACATTTGTATCGGCATGACGCGACGCCGCCGCACCGCGCCGCGCCATTCTGTGAGATTCATCTCACCGACTTGGTTTTTATATTGATGCTGTCACAATCACCGATCACCCAGGAGATTTATACTCGCTCATGTGAAATTTATATCCTCGCCTTCTGGATCCGGATTATAACATGACGCTGGTCATTAACCAATTAACCGCCAAATCGAAATCATGTTCAATATATGAATTATCACCTCATACTTTTAATACGTTTGGTTATTTGTTTATTTATTTGATATCAATGCACAAAAGGAAATTCATCCTAATTATCCGAACCGTTTGGATGTTGTTGTACGAGAAGGGAAACTCGGAAAATATGTCAACAAAGTAGTTATTTATAAATAAATAAATATATCATCACACTGCCTAAGCAGATCTCGGTAAGTGATATATTTCTTCGCGTGAAGTGCGGTTACCAGCCGTTAAATCACGGCTACCAAAGATGTTATTGGAAGAGGAGCTACAGGGGTAGATTTAATTGTTTGTCGGCTGTGGAGATCGAACCAGGGTTCTCAAGATTCACAGGCCGACTCGATACCACTGAGCCACATATTTATAAATTATGTCAAATTTGACCACTGATAATGTAGATAAATTTGTTGCTTTTTTTACAATCCTATCAAAGAGTAATATTTTTCTGCCAGAATTGAGAAACTGATGCTTTTCATCCCTTGAATTCCTTAAAGCCGTAGGGAAGAATAGTATATTATAATACTAGTGACGAAAGGGTATACTTTCGTACTCGTTTTGCAATGACCCTTTTTCACATGTGTTACATACTATTATTTTCAACATTAAACCTGAAAATTACATTTTTACATTTGCGATACAAGAAATTTAATAATTATTTTATATAAATATATTTATGTTCGACTGCATCATATTACCTTGTTTTACGACACAGTTTACTGTCCATAATCGGGTACTTTATTGGACTAGTACGATAAAAATGCAAAATTGGACTGCTGTCAATGTCACATTAAAACAAAATTCAAAAGAAATATTTAAACACCATTTTCTGTATGTATTATATGTGTCTTCATACAATTGTTAGATATTCTCTTGCATTACATGCAAGATCTTTGATTTCTTTTGGAACGTCTTCAATGTCTTCATCCATCTCAACACATTTTTCACTTTGACAATTTGATAAATAAAGCAACAAATGCATAACAACGAAGCACACTTTGAGATGCAATTAAATGTTTTAAATATAGGTATTGACATAATCATATTTTAAGAGAAAATATTCTCCATGCAGTCGAACATAAAACGTTGTATGCAACTCGTACATAATCGGACTTTATAGACTCGCCTTATTTATTAGCCTCGCTCGCTGCGCTCGCTCTGCCATAAAATTCGGCTCGTCCAATAAAGACCTAAATTATGTACTTGTTACATAAACTACTATTTATATATAGTAGGTGGCTCAGTGGTATCGACTCGGCCTGTGGATCTTAAGAACCCTGGTTCAATCTCCACAGCCGACAAATTTAAATCTACCCCTGTGGCTCCCCTTCCACTAACATCTTTGAGGACCGTGATTAAACTGCTGCTACCCGCATTTCACGTGAACAAATATATCACTTACCGAGATCTGCTTCGGTAGAGTGCCACACCCAGTAATGGGTAAAACCGCATTGATTTATGTCTTTTCAAAAAACCGAAATCTATACATATGATCTTGATATATGATAATTGATTCTGTAATCGAACCGATATTACTTCCATCCTAAAACCGATATAAGAAACTAATAATGTAATGATTAATACTTCATGTAAATTGCAAATAATTTTGCGAATTAACAGAAAACATCGTGTAATACCTGCCATTTAATATTTATTCTGAAGTTGTGAAACACCCGGTATATTTTGAAAAACTACAACCAAAAAACAAAACATGAAAACTATTGATCGTAACCGAACCCATATTGGTTTATCTGCATTTTGTTGTTAGAATTTGAAGTATTACTTGTACAACGACAGTGCAACCATGAAGCTACAACTACCAGTTTATGATTAAAGTAAGATTAATTAATTTAATTCTAAAAAATATAAAGTAAACACTTGGCTATGTTTCACAAAATTCAGCCTCCAAGTCACCTTATGAGGGCATCGTGAGAGGCTGGCCAGCTCAGTTAGTAACCATAGACGCGTTTCGCTCTTATTAGAGCTCATCAGTATGGTATAACTCACTTCTTCACCTAGAACAAAGTTCATGTGAAGAAGCTGGTGACGAAGAACTATGCCAGCAGAGAATAAGATCTCTAACAAACTGGTAAGATGACATGAGTAGTTCTGTGGAACTGGTCATGCCATCTACCGAAAAAAAGGGAAAGCTACGCAATAGCAATTTAAATAACAACAAAGACAAAATTAATTGTCATCCAACACTTGGTGAAACAAGGTTTAATAAAAAATATAAAGTAAACACTTGGCTATGTTTCACAAAACTGTGCTGGCCAGCCTCTGACGATGCCCTCATAAGATGACTTGGAGGCTGAATTTTGTGAAACATAGCCAAGTGTTGGATGACAATTAATTTTGTCTTTGTTGTTATTTAATTTAATTCTAAAAGAAAACTAGTTGATATCTGAATCTTAACGCTTAGTGGAAAATTAGCACCATTTCCTAATTACCATTACAATGTACAATACACACATTCAACAAACATATTTGCAGACATTCCTCATACCATAGATCATATCAAAACATTCAAAAAATGCCCAAATAACACATTTCAACAGCGCTATTATATATACCCACAGTTGAACATTTGCATATTCTGAATCCAGCAATGAATCCAAAACGCACAAAAGCATCAAATGTGACGGCCTGATATAAAACAAATAAATGAACATAATAAATAACTCCGGGTAAAGTATCAGTGTGTGTGCGACAGAGACAGCAACATTCCACATACGTCGTTGCTCAGCGACGGTTCGTTTGTTTTTATCTCGGGACCAATCGCTGTTCACTGTAGCACACAGACTTACCGACATCATAAGAATGTTTGTAATTGGTGCTGGACTGCAGCCGACACACAGAAAGAAAGATCATTCACACAGAATCTACCATATATTGTTTGTTGGATGCTGCTGCCTCCTACCATCTAACACAGGAATCCAATAGATTGCTACGTGATTATAAAACATATGCAAATTGAGAATTTCTCAGCTTGTATGTTGTACAAACCTGGTAGTCATTTCAAATGGTTCTAATGCGGCTGGTAACCGCACTTCACGCGAAAAAATATATCACTTACCGAGATCTGCTTAGGCAGAGTGCCACACCCAGTGATGGGGAAAAGGCATGATGATATATTTATTTATTTATTTTTACTAATTCAACTATAAGCTGTACCTATCTTATACTATAAAATAAATAATAGTATGTTATGTATCAAGGGAGAGAAACAAGCGATTATTCCCGCGTGTGAAATTGGCAAGCGAGGGCCGAAGGCTCGAGGTGAAGTCGAGGTTTGCCAACTTCACACAAGGGATAATCGCGCCCTCTCGTGAAGCATATTATACTTTTCGTAACACATGCACAAAAAACACGTTCTTATTCCCTAATTTTAGACAGAGAAACACTGTTTTTCTCCCTTAGGTAGCATGTTTCTCTCCCTAAGAAGATGTTTCTCCCCCTAGAGACTACGATTATTAGCTAGTTACGCAACCCATATTTGATATTTGTCCCGATAAGACAGTAATTTTTGTGCACTTGTTACGAAAAGTATAATATGCTTCACGGGAGGGCGCGATTATCCCTTGTGTGAAGTTGGCAAATCTCGATTTCACACGCGGGAATAATCGCTTGTTTCCCTCCCTTGATGCATAACATACTATTTCGTAACAAGTACACAAAAATTACTGTCTTATCTGGACAAATGTCAAATATGGGTTGCGTAACTAATTACCTAGGAAACGCCGCAAACAGTTAATAATCGTAGTCTCTAAGGAGAGAAACATCCTACCTAGGGAGAGAAACATTATGTTTGTGTTTCTTTCTCTAAAATTAAGGAATAAGAACGTGTTTCTTGTGCATGTGTTACGAAAATAAATATATCATCACGCCTTTTCTCCATTACTGGGTGCCGAAGCAGATCTCGGTAAATGATATATTACTATTATTGAAATTAATTTCTTGTTGTACAAAGTTCCTCAATTGGCAGATGAAAGTGTAACTTTTCATCCGTAGGATCTTTTCATATTCTCGTCTTCAGCTCGGAAAAAAAATGACAGTTTTGGGGAAAACTTGTCTCACTTTCTTCTTTTTATGTGCAAATAACTATTGATATACCAAATAAGAAGTCGTGTGTTCAAATCTCGCTCACTACGATTTATATTTGCAATTAAATACGATCGAATTTTACTCGTTTGCCATTGTAAGTACTTGAGATTAAGTTCCTATTGTGGAAATGAACAGATAAAAAATATGAAAAGCTAGTGAAGGATGAAATATATATACGGGGTGTTTCTCATACTGACAAAGATGTCCTTGCTGTATGTGTGTACGCGTGCAGAGCGTGCTACTAAATTACCACTAAACGCACAGTTTGGGTGAATTCCTTCAGATAGTTTGAGTACGTCGAAAGTTAAGAGAAGTTGAAGAATGATCGAGCAACAGCTGCCTTTGTCTACAGAAATGTTTAGACAGATGCGATACTCGGTCGCGTGGCCCTGTACACTCAGGACCGCACTCAGGAGAAACGTACAATCAAATAGTTATAAATAAAGCCCGGATATTTAGGCACTTAAAAACACCTAAATAAGCAGGCATATAGGCTGGTAATTACTCTAAAATAGGCGGGATTTTAGGCAGCCTAAATGTAAATAATTTGTTTTAAAAAAATAAACGAATCCTTTTTCTAATATTGGTACTCGTATCTACTCTTCGTTAGAAAAAAATAATCATTTTAAACAAAAATTAACGCAATCTGAAAAATAATAATGTAGAGTTCTCATTTTATTAACTATTATGCAAATTCAAACTATGTAGTATACTTTAATTCACAAAATATTACAATCAATTCTTCGTTCGAAAAATAGGCTCTAAGGCACGAAAAAAAAAACCTTCCATTACACGTAAACATGTTACCTATGTATAGAAAAACGAAATTGCCTGAAGTATATTAACATTTGAATCTAGGCAATTGCCTAAAAATCCGGGCTTTATTTATAAACACTATTCAACTGTCACTCACCGATTTAAATTAAACTTGCCACACTAAAGAACTCGAAAAAATATTGAACCCTTATTTTTTTTTCTTCAGGAAGTTGCTTTTTAGGAGTACAAACCATCCCTGAAAAGAGGTAAAAGCAAGAATCACCAAAAATGAAATTAAATGTTACCAAAATATTCATCAAAATCTATTTTCGGAGTCATTTTGATCAAATGCACTTTTTAAGGGGTTAAAAAGGGGATGGGAGGATGTTAGTTACTCGAGGATTTTTGAGGTCGCTGAATCTATTTTCGAGGTTACCCTATATTTATATATTTTTTATTAACCTCGAAAATAGATTCAGCGACCCCAAAAACTCCCGAGTAACTAGTTTTGAACCTAAAACTCTACTTCAGTTGAATATCATAATTTCATCCCCTCATCTGCTTTTTAACCCCTTAAAAAAGTGCATATAATCAAAATGACCCCGAAAATAGATTTTAACGATCTCAAAAACCCCTGGGTAACCAATGTTGAACGCGTATTATTTAATTTCATTTATGGCGATTTTTGCTTTTACCACCTTTCCAGGGGTGGTTTGTACCCCTATAAAGCAACTTCCGGAAGAAAAAAAATAGAGGTTCAATTAAAAAAAAGTTTCATTTAAATCGATGAGTGTCAGTTGGGTAGTGTCAGTCAGTGGAAATGAGTCTATTTTTTTATCCCCTACTATTAACAATTTTGAGGGCTGTGATTTGACGACTGGTAAATCATATTTCACGCGCATAAATATGCCACAGTAATAGGTAACATATAATTTGAATATTTTTGGTATCATATCATTTTTATTTGAAATATTTATTTTTTAAATGATTTATAAACAGCAGATAATATCCAACGTTAAATAAACATGTTCTATTTTGTGAATAAAATTATTGCACCACAATATAAAATCGATAAAAAATGTCAATTCATTGAGTGACACTTGATATTGGTCTCAATGAAGATAAAAAGAAAATAGTTTAATTTGTATTGAGCCCGGTACTGGTGTAACCTTCCCGAAAAGAATTCGTAAGGGCCAGAAAATGTTTCCTATTTAATTTACCTCATGTACAATTCAACAAAACGCATTTGAAACTACGGTATTCGTTTATTTTTCCATGAATTAAAATTCCACATCATCTGAGTTTCAAACCGTTCAACAACCAAAAGCATTTAATTAATAATTCCCAGGTTTTAGGAATTGGAATGTATGAATTATCAAGTAGGATAATTAGCAACAGGCAACTGTTCGTTGTTGGACAGCAGGATTAATACGCGGCAACTACAGTCGGCGCCTTTATCTTACAAAGTACACTCTGCAAAAAATTAATACGAAGGGTGTAAAAATATCAGTATATTTTTAATCTTGCGTTGCTACACATATCTTGAGGATGACAGCTCGTTTCAAAGAAAAAACAACAACGCTCTATCTACATCCATAGCTCACTGGGATGTGTTAGATAAGATTTCGTTGCTATATTTAGCGGTGCAATTGTGTGGTTGATTGGACGTGTGATTTAGTGGGCTCGTCGACATAATTATGAGATTTCACCCGCCAAATATAAAATATGACGAAGGGTGGTAAGCGTACAGTGGGACTGGAATGAGTATGTCAGCTATGCATCCACGCATTTTTCAATTTGCATTGAGACAGAAGTGTTTATTAATAGATGTGGAGGTGCGCATCCCTTACCCTCGACTACCACAAACACAAATTCAATATACTATTTGTGGACATTTTCTAAATGTTCCTTTTGTTTTATTTATTTATTTAAGCTAGTCTGTACAACAGGAACTTAATTCCAATTACAAAATTACAATCTAGAATCCGGGCTCATCGAGAAGTCATATATTTTACCTTGTGTAGGATTCGAACTTGGGATCTAAATTCCTCAACGCTACCTACACCACCATACGTAGAATATACAGGGGTAGGTGGCCTGTGGATCTTGAGAACCCTGGTTCAATCCCCACAGCCGACAAATAATTTTCACCAATTTAAATCTACCCCTTGGCTCCCCCTCCACTAACATCTTTACCGAGATCTGCTTCGGCAGAGTGCTACGCCCAGTAATGGGTAAAAAGCGTGATAATATATTTATTTATTTATTTAGTGTATCGAGAAACATCATAGCGTTTTCAATACTATCTTTGAAATATTTAATTATTAACTTTCTTAATTATTTTACATCAAAAAAGTTTAATAATTTACTGTAATATTTATAATTTTACTCTACTTGGAACCGGAAACATGATGGAAATGTTTATTGGTAATTTTCTTCAAATAATTAGTGCCATGAAATAAAAAAATTAAAGTTAATGGCTGGTAGCATAAGCTCTGTTTTTAGGGTATTTTAAGAGCACGGTTTTAACATGTTAGAGGTAGCTAAAACACCCAAATACACTGCTCTTAAAACAGGCAAAAACAAAGTTCTTGTTTTTATCTATTATTATTATTATTAATTATTATCAATTAATATCACATTTGTTTTGTACATTTTTTCTTTATCTAAATTAACGACTTAACAGCAACTTTTCCTTAATTAATACAATTAAATATTAGTAAAATTGTAATAAAATATAAAACTAAACACATGTCTAAGTCTCACAAAATTCAGCCTCCAAGTCACCTTATGAGGGCATCGTCTTAGACTTGGACAAGTGTTTTGTTTTATATTTTATTATTAAAGCTAGTTTCACCAAGTGAGCATTCAAAGACAATTAATTTTGTCTTTGTTGTTTTATTTAGTAAAATTGTACCCATTGGAATTGTTTATAAATATATAAAATAAATATATCATCACGCCTTTTACCCATCACTGGGTGTGGCACTCTGCCATATATTTTCACGTGAAGTGCGGTTACCAGCCGTCAAATCACGGCCTCCAAAGATATTAGTGGAGAAGGAGCCACAGGGGTAGATTTTTTTTAAATTGGTGAAAATTGTTTGTCGGCTGTGGGGATCGAACCAAGGTTCTCAAGAACCACAGGCCGACTCGATACCACTGAGCCACCTACCCCATTGTTTATATTAATAGTATTAAACTTAGCAGATGATGATGGCCCCCCGTCACTAAATAAACACCGAATCTAATCCAAATCTTATCAAAATAACCGAAACCGATACGCTAGTTAATATCGAGCTACTAACTAGCATGACATTAACATTAGTCCTTCACAATCTCCCAGTCAAAAGCTGCACTACACATTACAAAAACAATAAGACAGTTTCCACGTTATCTGCGTTTAGATCACTCTACCATCCTCTGAAGAATGTATGACATGCGCCTGAGTCCAGTGGCGTACATGTGGGCTACAGTGTGCCACAGAGCCACAAGCCACGCACTCAATCATGCGGCGATAATTTCATAATTCAGAAGCAACGCTACTGAAGTTGCAGCGAGGCGGCGGGCTGTATGTTATCGATTGAGTCGATAGCAGAGGCTAATTAGCCCAATCTTAGGAACACTTGGTTCATTTAATTGGAAAGTGTTAATAGACAAGACGATGAGAAGCTATGAGAAGCTTGCGCAAAGCGAGGAAAGCTCTGAACTAGAAACTACAGTTCAGCAATGCATTAGGATGTTATAGTTTAAATATATCATCATTACGCCTTTTACCCATTACTGGGTGTGACACTCTGCCAGAGCAGATCTCAGTAAGTGATATATTTCGTTGCGTGAAGTGCAGTTACCAGCCGTCAAATCACGGCCCCTAAAGATGTTAGTGGAGGGGGAGCCACAGGGGTAGATTTCATACATACATACATACATAACATCACGCTATATCCCATTAAATGGGGTAGCACGAACCCGTCAACATTCTCATCCTGACACACGATACTCGATTCGACCACATTAACACTTCCTCCATACAAACTCTTTCTTTTCTCAACCAAAATCCATCAACACACAACAAACATTCATCCATTCGCTAGTGTACACTGCGCTTGTTTCTGAAGATGGTGAAAATTGTTAAACAATGTTATAGGGTAGGTGGCTCAGTGGTATCGAGTCGGCCTGTGGATCTTGAGAACCCTGGTTCAATCCCCACAGTTGTCAAACAATTTTCACCAAATTAAATCTACTCCTGTGGCTCCTCCTCCACTAACATCTTTGGGGGCCGTGATTTGACGGATGTTAACCGCACTTCACGCGAAAAAATATATCACTTACCGAGACCTGCTTACGGCAGAGTGCCACACACAGTAATGCAGGTATGTCAAACTCGTTTACCACCAAGGGCCATATCAAGTAATACACATAAGCCGCGGGCCGCATTACCAAAAAAAAACTACAACTGAAACCAAACAGATATTTTATTAACATGGTAATTACATACAAAATAATGTATAAGTATTAAAAAAACTGTCTTTTCAAACTAACATTAGTTAAATAAAACTGCATTAAAATGGATTGCACGTGTTGGTTTGTTAATCTCGATCTTTCCGCCGATTTGTTATTTTTCAAAGTTGAAAATAGTTGTTCGCACAAATATGTGCTGCCAAACATAGCTAAATACGCCTAATTACACATAACACATTGGGATATCGGTCCACTGATAAATAATTATAGAAACTTTGGTATTCCAACTTCCATATATTTTTGTTTCAATATGGAATCACACTGAATTTCGATTTAATTCAGTTGTAAACTGCAGTAGGTTACGTTTGATATCAGCGGTTTTCGTGCACATTCAACAAAGTTCGACGACGATAGTTCATGGCCCACCCAAGAGGTGCGCTATTGTCGCTTTTATCCGCGATATTCAAAAATAGTATTGTAATTTTTATAATATCAATATATTCCCAAGAAATCATATTTTTTTATAAATGTTAAATTGATAAATTTACATATTAATATTATCACTTTATGACACTTGTAACAAAATATGATGTCTTGGGAAAAAAAAATTGTAGATTCAATGAAAAACAATGATTTTTACCTTATATGGATATAATTTTTTTAAATATTTGATACCAACTTTGCCGGGCCGCAGACAACTTGTAGGCGGGCCGCGGGTTTGACATGCCTGCAGTAATGGGTAAAAGGCGTGATGATATATTTATTTTATTTTATAGTTTAGTACGATTAAATTTGAAGATGTTCTGCACTTGCAGATCTTGCTTACTACGTAATTGGTTAGGAGGGCATAGTATAATTTCGTCAGTTCCTTGTAGCAGTACATTGACAAATGACTACACGAGTTCCATCCTCCTGGGCCCATTCCCTAAATTGCCAGTTTTCCCATAAACCAAAACCATCCGAAACCGTTCATTTCATATAGGCGGCATCTCTACACACACACACATCACACGATCACACGTGCGACTTCTCTTTGTGACGATACCGTTGCCTTAATAAGGTGATCTAGTGTGTTGCCGGATACGTGCTGCCTCACGGTGATATATGCCTTGTACATGTGGCCAACACTCCGCCGAATATTACCCTAAATTTGCTACTGGTGCTACTGGTGTTACTTGGTGCTACTTGTGCTACTTGTGGGAGCGGGGGTGGAGGCGGTGATGAACCCTTATAATATGTTATTGAATTGGAAGTTTACTGGATGTGGCACTCAGCCATAGCAGATCTCGGTAATTAATATATATTTATGCGCAGCCATCAAATCACGGCTACTAAAGATGTTAGTGTAGGGGGAGTCACAGGGGTAGTTTTAATGTGGTGAAAATTGTTTTGTCGCTTGTGGGAATTGAACCCGGGTTCTCAAATACACAAATCAACTGGATACCTCTGAACTAGTTGCAGATAATGTTGTTAAGTAGTTTTGAACAATGACATTTCAGTTTTTTTTTTTTGCATAGGTTTGGTTTTATGGTTGTTAAATTTATATTAGTGGTCCTACTGGAGTAAAAATATAGGTGTTAATAGATGAAATTATGTGGAATTCAAATTTTAAATGAGTATTAAATTTTCTTGTGTAGTTTGAGAGATGTAGAATTTCAAAGTTTTGTAATATGAAAAGATTTCGTTGCCAGTTCATCGTTTGTTTGATATTTAATAAAACATTTATTAGTCTTACACATTAAATGAAAATTTACGTATGTATCAATTAAAGTATGCTGAAATTATTAGTAGTAAGAGATTTTAGTTAGTTTAATTATTTATTGAATAAAAATGGCTAAATTAGTAAGTAGTCCTGAAAGGGCAGATTTCAGTTCAAAGGGTGAAAAATTTTCAAATTCCAGAAAATATGATTCTATATAGATTAAGCCACGAGAAATCGAATGGCGGTGGGCGCATCTTCATATCTTTTATAGTTATTGAGTTACAGCCATTTTTCATCTTTTAAAAATCTCAACTTTGAGACGCAATATCTCAAAAACTAAAAGAGATATCGAAATGCGGTTTGAACGAGTGAATTTCTCGTGCGCTAATTAACTTGATATGGAATTTTGAAAATTTTGAAAATTTTCCGATTTTTGTCAAAATTTTTCCTCATCGATATTTCAAAAAGTAGACAAGATAATCAAAATCTGTAAATACCAGTGGATTCCCCACGTGAAAATACATGGGTATGCAAATTTTCAGAAGAAAATTCGTACGAATACAGTTTTTATTACAGAAAAACGAAAATCGGCTAAAAATAGAAATTTCTTAAGGGGTTAGCCTTAAGATTTTTACGATTTTTGGTCATTTTTCGTTTTTCTGTAATAAAAACTTTATTCGTGCGAATTTAGTCGTGAAAATTTACATACTTATGTATTTTCACGCGAGGAATCCAATGGTGTTCACAGATTTTAATTGTCTTGTCTACTTTTTAAAATATCTGCATGAGAAAATTTCGAGAAAAATCGAAAAAAATTTCAAAATTTACAAAATTACCTATTAAGTTAAGTAAATCACGAGAAATACACTCGTTCAAACCGCATGTCGATATCTCTTTTAGGTTTCGAGATATCACGTCTCAAAGTTGCGATTTTAAAAACATGAAAAATCGCTGTAACTCAAAAACTAAAAAAGATATGAAGATGCACCCACCGGCATTCGATTTCTCGTGGCTTAATCTATATAGAACCAAAATAAAAAAATCTTGAAAATTTTGAACCCTTTGAACTGAAATCCTACTGGCCTTTCAGGACTATTTTTGTACTTTTGACTTTGTGTAATTTTTGTTCAATAAATAATAAAAATACTTAAAATTTGTTACTACCAGTGAATTCAGCATACTTTAATTGACCTATAAGCAAATTTTAACTTCATTTATATGTTTAATAAATATTTTATTAAATATCAAACATAAAAGAAAAATTCACAATAAAAACTTGTAAAATTACCAAACTTTGAGCGCCTTTATCTCAAAAACCAAACAAAATAATTTAATTCTGATTTAAAATTTAAATTCGTCATTCTTTTATCTACTAACTATTATATTTTTACTCCAGTAGTACCACCAATAAAACTTTAACAACAAGAAAACTAAAACTGTGCAAAGAAATAACAAAATTCTGCATTGTATATAAACAGCATTCAATTTCTCATGACTATATAGAACCACAATTAAACTGAAATTTTCCGTAACCACAATTCACGAATATATTTATATCACTTACCAAGATCTGCTACGGCAGATTGCCACACCCAATCATAGGTTACAAGCGTTGTCAATATATAGTTATTTATTTTATTTAAACTCCTTTTTATAAAGTATGAGTTTCATTTGCAAGCAATTTATTTCAAGAGTCCCTCAAATTTTTAATATTTAGTTAGTGCCAAAAAAAAACCCCTATATAAGAACTTCACGAATACCTACCCCAAGCGTGAATCCTCCTTCCAGTTTGACACAAGGGCTGCTGTGTGCCGATCTGAGTTTAGGAGTCATTTCGTTCCGATACATTAGCACCGGTCTGTGCAGATGCCACTTTAAATTAGCAACTTCCTTAACTACCTGCTAACTCCTCTACACTACCGTATCATCATTTCACATGTGAACTATATCGATTTGTGAAACTAGATCATAAAATATCAATAAATATATCATCACATCTTTGATGATATATTTATATTTATTTATTTTACACCTTTTACCCATTACTGAGTGTGGCACTCTGCTGTAGCAGATCTCGGTAAATGATATATTTCTTCGCATGAAGTGCGGTTAACAACCAGCAAATTACTTCCCCAAAAATGTAATTTTTAATGTGGTGAAAATTGTTTGTCGGCTGTGGAAATCGAATCCTAGTTTTCAGATTCACAGGTCGACTCGATATCACTGAGCCACCTAAAATTGTTATACAGGGTGTTTCACAACTTAGAGCAAAAAATTAAAGGGTATATTCTGTACAACGAGCTGATCATGAAACACAAAGATGTTTTTTAAATCGCAAAACTATTTTCCATGTTTCCCAGTCCAAAATTTTTCGTTGCCACTGCCACTGGGTGGATGATTATGTTAAAGTTATTAAATAAATTAAATTCTATTATAAATAACTGCTAATAATTGAATTGTGTAATTATTCTTTCGTAGTTGATACCTACTTCATTGTTTGTGTTTAATAGGAAAGCGAATCCAGTACAGTACTACAAAAAATGTTTTGGGTTAACAACCCTTAATTTTTCGAATTAAAAAAAAGTTCTTTTTGTTTCATGCACGTCGTACAGAATATACCCTTTAATTTTTTGCTCTAAGTTGTGAAACACCCTGTATATAGGTCGTGTCAAATAGTATGACAATTGTAATAGTATATTACATAACGAGAATTGTAACAAGCGAGTGAAAAAGTTCCGCACAAGCCTTGGCGAGTGCAGTAATTTCACGAGCAATGTAATTGCGTTACAATTCGAGTTGTGTATTATACATTATCTATGACCATAAATAATAATAAGAACAATTACAGAATATTTGTTAAGTTATATCAACTGTCAAACAGCAGTGTTACCACCTAACAAATAATAGCTATTTATGAAACTAGTAAGGAAATGAAAGTTATTACTTTACGCATGTGAAATTTGCAAAACGAGGCGTAGCCGAGTTATGTAAACACATAAGTGGTGGAGGAGCCACAGGGGTAGATTTTTTTTAAATTGGTGAAAATTGTTTGTCGGCTGTGGGGATCGAACCAGGGTTCTCAAGATCCACAGGCCGACTTGATACCACTGAGCCACCTACCCCATAATATATTATATTATAATATATTTTGTTTGTTTTAATGTTGTCATAGTATTTTAAAAACTAACAATTATGTTTCTGTTTAACATGGAGTATAATAATTGAATGTAATGCATGCGATCATGCAGTAAAATTATTGTACTATAAAATATCGCTTGTGTGAAACGGGCTTTATACTTACTTATTCATGTAGGAAAAAGGTGGGTACTGAAGTTTCTTAAAAAAAAAAATGTTGATACAATTTTAGAATACATATTACTTTTATTCTTTTCAAGAATATTCACTTTTTACAATGGCATTTTACAATAAGCTTATAATAGGATAATTGATTTTAACATTTAAAACTGCATTTCTAGTCTAAAGTCCCGGGTTCAAATGCCAGTTTGCAATGTTAAAATCAGTACGGAAGTCATATTGCAAAATAGATAACATAACAATGATTGAAATTTAACAGTGTACATCTTTAACTCCGCATGATACAAACATTCACGAGAAATTCTTCAAATCTAAATGATACATAATCTCATGTAATTGTATCAGTTACAAATATATTATTGATAGCATCTTTACCTGTTAGCCACAATGATGATGTACATATTATTTATTCACCAGTTAGTGATGCAAGTTAACAATTTTTTATTAATTTATTATGAACATACTAACTTATTGTTAGTACCAAATATTAGTTTGGTAGAATTTTCCAAATATTTGACCGTTGTATATATTATTCGCTGTCAAATGCTTCTCAATTGTTTTAGTGAAAAATGCTTCAAGTAAAAGTTGTAGATAATTGTATTCTTCGCATATTTTATTTGAAACATTTTTTGTTTATTTATTTACCTGAAACTGACAGGAAAATAAACATTTGCCTGAGCTTTAAGACTGAGGAAAGCTTTGCTTTGCATGCCTAGTCAGGTAAATAACATATTGCCTGCATAGAAAATATAAGTCAAATTTAAATTGATATAAAATATGTATATATTTTATTTGAAACATTTTTCTCTTCTCGTTCTGTGAACTGCGAATACCATTTATCAATTAGAAGAATATGAACTGTTAAATTTCAATACAGAATTATTAAAAGGAACATGTAGCACTACGTGTGTGTTTTGTTTTGTGTGTGCGCAACTCATAACACTTGCTTTACTGTCTGTGTGATGTTCAATTGTCCTGCAGTGTTCTGCGACTTGATGTTCGTTTGTCACTGCACTGAACAACACTATTGTCTTATCTTTCAGTCACTCCCGCCACTTGAGTTTGAACTTTGCACTTAGAACCAGTAGAGGTCCTTCGAGGACTCTTGCACTTGAGCTTCTAAACCTGCAACAAATAGAAAAATAATTTATTCAATTGATTATTCATCAATAATAAATATACTAAATTATTTGCTACGCAACACGACAGGAAATGTATCCAGGTGATAGTACAGTGGAATGTTAGCGAGGATCGAACTCGATTTTCAAGAAGACACACTGTTTATAATATATTTATAATTATATACAGTTGAGCTACCTATGTAACTATTAATGCAAAATTTTGTTATTTTTTGCATAGATTTGGTTTTCTGGTTGCTAAATTTTTACTGGTGGTACTACTGGAGTAAAAATATAATAGTTAGTAGATAAAAGAATGACGAATTTAAATTTGACATCAGAATTAAATTATCTTATTTGGTTTTTGAGATAAAGGCGCTCAAAGTTTGGTAATTTTACAAGTTTTTGTTGAGAATTTTTCTTCTATGTTTGATATTTAATAAAATATTTATTAAACATACAAATGAAGTTAAAATTTGCTTATAGGTCAATTAAAGTATGCAGAATTCACTGGTAGTAACAAATTTTAATTATTTTTATTATTTATGGAACAAAAATTACACAAAGTCAAAAGTACAAAAATAGTCCTGAAAGGTCAGTAGGATTTCAGTTCAGAGGGTTCATAATTTTCAAGATTTTTTAAATACGGTTCTATATAAGTTAGGCCACGAGAAATCGAATGGCGGTGGGCGCATCTTCATATCTTTTTTAGTTTTTGAGTTACAGCGATTTTTCATGTTTTTTAAATCGCAACTTTGAGACGCGATATCTCGAAAACTAAAAGAGATATCGACATGCGGTTTCAACGAGCGTATTTCTCGTGATTTACTTAACTTAATAGGTAATTTTGTAAATTTTGAAAAATTTTCCGATTTTTCTCAAAAATTTATCGCGTCGATATTTCAAAAAGTAGACGAGATAATTAAAATCTGTGAACACCAGTGAATTCCCTACGTGAAAATACATAAGTATGTAAATTTTCACGACTAAATTCGCACGAATAAAGTTTTTATTACAGAAAAACGAAAAATGACCAAAAATCGTAAAAATCTTAAGGCTAACCCCTTAAGAAATTTCAATTTTTAGCCGATTTTCGTTTTTCTCTAATAAAAACTGTATTCGTGCGAATTTTCTTCTGAAAATTTGCATACCCATGTATTTTCACCCGAGGAATCCACTGGTGTTTACAGATTTTGATTATCTTGTCTACTTTTTGAAATATCGATACGGGAAAATTTTGAGAAAAATTGGAAAATTTTCAAATTTTTCAAAATTCCGTATCAAGTTAATTAGCGCACGAGAAATACCCTCGTTCAAACCGCATTTCGATATCTTTTTTAGTTTTTGAGATATTACGTCTCAAAGTTGCGATTTTAAAAACATGAAAAATCGCTGTTACTCAAAAACTAAAATAGATATGAAGATGCGCCCACCGCCATTCGATTTCTCGTGGCTTAAATTATATAGAATTGCATTAAAAAATTCAAAATTTTGAACTGAAAATTAGTGAAATATACAAGCTGAATATTATATTGTCTGAGTTGCAATGATGCAGATTATACGCTTTTAAAAGTTTATTTAAAACAAAATACTAATAAAAAAAACTACACTTATACAGAAAAGTGTGCAGAATTCAATTTTAGAAACCACACTTAAATATCTTTTTTAATTTATGAGATATCGCCTCTCAAAACTGCTTTTTTTATAATGACAAAATTCGTTGCATATTTATATCACATCTCAGATTGTATGCTCTAAAATGTTCGTTAAGCAAAATTAATCAACAAAAATAACTATACTTATATAATAAAGTACACAAAATGCCATTTTGAATGCCGCATTTCAATATTTATTTCAGTTTTTTAGCTATAGCTTCTTGAAATTGTTCAATTTAAAAATACAAAATTTGTTGCTTTTTTACCGCCTCCCAGATTACGTGCTCTAAAAAAATTGTTCTACAATTTCAAAATAAACATACTTATTCAAAATATCTGATGTGGACACCACATGACTTCCTTGTACGCGTATTAAACTATAGATATTTTTTTAATTGCACATATTTGACATTAAATCTTTTATTTTTTGTTCTAATCCATAGCAATCTTAATTTTGTTTAAAAATCTAAAAATATAATATTTAAATTTAGATACCTCGTTTATGCAAAAAGCTAATTTAAAAATTCTTAATATGCTAGACGCAGAATTTAATTCTCTAAAACTTTTATTTGCAGCATTTATTTCTAAAATTAAAATAATACCATTTTTTTCAAAGAAAACTGTTAGCAGCTTCATGTAATGTGCCACTTCCGGTTAGTCTATTTTAACCAAAATCTATTATATTATTTCCATTGATATAGTAGTCTTATATACCAAATTTGGAAAGTTTTAAATTATATTTGAATATAGTTTTTCATTAAAATCTAGTATACGCTTCAAATAAAGTACCACTTCCGGAAGTTATATAATGACCAAAAAGCGAGGTGCACAACTAGATGTTATAACAGTCCTAAATACCAAATTTTAACTTTCTATGGCTTACCGTTTTTGAGTTATGCGAGATACGTACGTACGTACAGACGGCACGACGAAATTAGTCAAAATGGATTCAGGGAGGGCCAAAATACCTATTTCCGTTGAAATCTGAGAACCGAAAATTTTCGCGATTACAATACTTCCTTTACTTCGTACAAGGAAGTAAAAAGTACACAGAATTCAAATGTAAAAAGTACCTGCCCTGTTCTTTTTACTACAAGCATTTTGCAAGAAGGTTAAAAAAAACTTGTCAATAGATACAGCCCTGCACTCATACTAATAGTACTATTAGTTATTTTTCTCGCATCCCGCTACCCAATACCAATAAGTACACTCTACTTCAAAAGCTGCATTTGACCAACTCAAATACAGCAGAGCTCACAGATGCTATTTGCTGTCTGATTATAAACGAGCGATTATGATAATAGTCGAATGCACTTAGACATTAATTACACGGGGCATCTGCACTAGTAGTGCGCTAGTGGCATGTGTAACATTGTTCGCATTACAACACACGGATGTTTTTGGCTACGAACAGAATCAGTATGCTTCGGACATCTCGCCAAGAGATGTCCTACAAATTGTTTCACAAGTTGTGAGTTTGTGCGAGATTCTGGAACGCATTTTAAAATGATTTTTTATTGTTTGTTTATTTACTTGAAACTGATAGGAAAATAAACATTTGCCTGAGCTTTACGACTGAGGAAAGCTTTGCTTTGCATGCCTAGTCAGGAAATAGTTATTTGTATCACTAGTCCAGAAACTGCTATTTTGCGAGTGCTCGTATTTAAAGGCCTCGCCTGCGGCTCGTCCTTTCAAAATATAATCGCACTCGCAAAATAGTTTCTGGACGTGTGATACACAAGATTTTTCGCGCCGACGTTTTTGTAAATTTAATAAAAATGTTTAATTTATTACTCACATTCTAAATGTCAGGGAATTTTTTTATGTTGGTATCATCTAATTGTCAGAACTGTACTTTTAATTTTAATTAATTATTTATTGTTCATCAATTTACATCTTCAATAAGTTTAATTACACTGTACACTTTATTTAATAAACAAAAAACATAATTCATTTCTTTGTCTATTTCACGACTTGTCATTCCAGTATTATAACCTAAAAAATCAACATATTTTATTTGGATTTTACATTGCTAATTCAATTATTTACAATTTTGTTTAAAATATATGTATAAATATTCTGTTTTCTTGTATTGAAAATATTCAACTATGAATATTTTATCATAATATGTTTAGCCCAATGCAATATTTTGACATTTCGTACGTTCAGGAGTTCGCTATACTAGTGATGCCAACATATAACCATAAAAAGTCACTAATTTTTGCCGGCCTCGGCCGGCAACACATGTTTTCCGGACGATTTTTTGTTATGTAATACTGCTAATGCCGGACGGTGGCGCGAAAATAACATATTAGTAATGAAAGAAACGTGAGTGTCTAGTTACTTAGCAACATCAAATACTGACTGAATATGTAAGTCAAATATTTCTTGCAATTTGATAGTATGTTATTTATTTATTTATGTTACGCTGTACAACAGGAACTTAATCCCAATCACAGTACAGGGTCCGCACTCACCGAGCCGCAGTGTCGTAGTTTATATAATCTTTAGCTTGAGTGAGATTCGAACTCGGTATCTCCGGATTCGAATTCCGTATCGCTATCCACACCATCGTACTAACGGATATGCATCAAGAGAGGGAAACAAGCGATTAAGCCAACTTCACTCAAGGGATAATCGCATCCTCCCGTGAAGCATATTATACTTTTCGTAACAAGTGCACAAAAATTACCGTCTTATCGGGACAAATGTCAAATATGGGTTGCGTAACTAGTTACCTAAGAAACGCCGCAAACAGCTAATAATCGTAGTCTCTAGGGAGAGAAACATCTCTCTAGGAGAGAAACATCCTACCTAGGGGAGAAAAGTAGTGTTTCTCTCTCTAAAATTAAGGAATAAGAACGTGTTTCTTGTGCATGTGTTACGAAAAATATGTATTATTTGTTTATAAGTTTCAGGTAAAATGTTATACGTAACACGTCAGTAAAACGTCGTGCAAGATTCGTAAGTTGTTTACTCATCCTGTAATTGAACGCTTTCCTGACTTTTTACATAAATAACTATTATTCATATAGGGTAGGTGGCTTGAGGATTAATAAATAATTTTCACTACGTTTGTGGCTTCGCCTCCATTAACTTCTTTTGTGGCCTTAATTTGACTTTACGCGTATAAATATATCACTTACCGTGATCTCCTACGACAGAGTGTCATACACAGTAATGGGTACTATATTTATTTATTGTGGTTCTGTGGTTAAAACTGTTGTCTTACAAGCAAGAGTTGCATGGTTGAAAGTTCAAAATGAGATAGAAATGAAACACATAATGTATCTGCCGCAGCACGCAGCATACAGACGTTAGATTTATAGCCGCCATCTTTGATTTACGTACAAGTGGATGCATAATGCGTGTGATATATGTTGCACGATGCGTCGCTGTTCATTGCATGCATATTCGCGCAATGTAACATTTCACATTTCATAGTATGTTACGCTGTAATTTGCACATAATGTATTGTTGGTTAATGTGCACTATGTTACTAATTTGTCACTTTAAACAGTTGCGTGGAAATTTGTATTAATTATTGTTGTGTTTTTTTTGTTGCAGGTTAGTGACAATTTGTTGATTTGTTCATCGGCGTTTCTTCATCGTTGGTATGTATACAAAATTATTATAATATTTGCGGGATTTTCGAACAGGAAATTACAGTAAAATCTTTTTACTATTTACTGTGTTTCCTGTCATACATATTTTGTATTAAATCGGCTATGTATTCAACTAAACTGAATATATTATTTTGTCAACAACTTAAATATTAAAATGAATGTAAAATAAACAAATGTGAAACACTAGACGGTTTCTGTTTAACTACTTATTAATGCTAGTTGACCAATTTTAAAGATATTTTACAAAAATACAGAGTTATTAACGACACATTTATCGTCACGAACCGCGTTTAAATATCTATCATAGTTTCAGAGATATAGCTCATCAGCAGGAATTTTAAAAACATATTTCACTGCTGTTTCGTTCAAAATATCTTGCTCATTTATATTTTGTTAGTATAATTAAAGTATGACAAATTTAGTGGTGTAAATAGAATTAAAATATCTTTTGTAGTTTTGGAGATATGACTCATCAAAGATTTCAGCAGGAATAAAAAAAAGTTAGTCGTGTGTAACATACAAATTTTTTCATTAAATTTTGTTCTACATGTTATATTTAAATAGTTTAGGCTAAAAATAATTAAATTAATTGTTATTAACCCCGTGTATATACGATGCCAAATTGTTATTTATTTATTTTTTGTTTATCCATATAATTTATACATACTTTGCATAAGCATAAGCATAAGCACAGTTTAGTTTTTCCTGAGGGGATATGAGATAATACATTTAAACGTGTCTTTTCCAAAAAATCTACAAATTTCCTGCAAGAGAATCTGTACAGATATCTCTGCACTTGAATCAATAACGCGTTTGACCGCCGACCAATCACCGCGTAGCATTGACCACGTCCCCCACCATCCGGCCACACCCCTTTCCTCTCATACTGTCCTTGTCTTACACACATTGTACGCTACCATTGTGTTGTGTGTGTATGATCACGCACTATGAGATAGATAGATAAAGAGGGCGATACAAACAAGGAAAGGGGAATAAAGGAGAGTGGTTGCCTAGCAACCAGACCCGAGGATGCTGGGGATTTGATAATTGAGTAGTGGTGAAAAACTTACGTTTTACAGACGATCAATTAATATTATAAACAGATTTTAAATCTTTGGGAGCCGTGATTTGACGGTTGGTAACTGCACTTCACGCGAAGAAATATATCACTTACAGAAATCTACTTACAGCAAAGTGCCACACCCAGTAATGGGTACAAGGCGTGATTATATATTTATTTATGAAATGTTTACAAATTATTTTAAAAAACAATACTTCAAATTATTGTTGCTTCTTCAATTGATGTTTTGAGCTAACCTCGACTATTTTAATTTCGGTTTAGAATTTGACTTCGAGACTCAACCTATAGTCTCGTCTCGTCTCGACTTTTTGGAATTTAACGATACAGAAATTGTTACAAAACTTTAGATTCTAGAATTCTTGGGATGCAAAGGATGTCAAGCTTCACTTTATTTATTTGACATGAAATTTTTTTAAAATTTATATATCGGACCAACTACTTAGGTTATATGCCGATATGTCCTTTGTATGGCCGCCACGGGCGGGACCCGAACCCACTTCCTTGTGGTCGTAAGTCAAGCACTCAACCCGTGCGGCCATCACGCGGGATAAACATGTAATTTAGATTTGCTTTTGTTTATTTAAACCAAGTTTATAATTTAAGTTCTGTTAGTGAAACTGACCATTAGTTACATGTGAATAATTACTGAATTTATTAACTGAAAATGATTTAAAAAATATTAAATAAAACTCTAGGCAAAGTCTCACAAAATTCAGCCTCCGAGTCACCTTATGAGGGCATCGTCGGAGGCCGGCCAGCACAGTTAGTAACCATGGACGCGTTTCGCTCTTGTTATAGCTCATGTCATCTTACCGTTTGTTAGAGATCTTATTCTCTGCTGGCACAGTTCTTCGTCACCAGCTTCTTCACATGAACTTTGTTCTAGGTGAAGATGTGAGTTATACCATGCTGATGAGCTCTAACAAGAGCGAAACGCGTCCATGGTTACTAACTGTGCTGGCCGGCCTCCGACTTTGCCTAGAGTTTTATTTAATATTTTTTATTATACCTAGTCTCACCAAGTACATGAATGACAATTAATTTTGTCTTTGTTGTTATGAAAATGATTTGTTCTGTAAAATAAAATAAATTCTAAATAAAACTTGGAGACATGTAGTAATGAAATAGTATTTGTATATCGTAGGATACGTTCCATCGTTTAATAAACGTCCAGACTAAACGTAATAAATCTACCCCCTCACGCAGACCCACTACTTCACTTCACCCTTGCGCTACGCTGTAATCATCCCTTATCATCTCTGTTGTACGTCATCCGTGCGCTATTAACATTCGTTCTATCTGCGTTACTCGCACGAGTGCACGCAGCCCTCTCTCTCTCCCTCTGTCGTCTGTTTTGACCCCTTGATATGCGTGTTATTGAAATTGCAACGAGGTAATGAATTGAATATCGCAGGGGCTGATTTATTATTTATATCAGGTGGACATGCTTTCTTCGGGATGCATTTTATGATTTCAGTGTTTTGTATAGCGTAAGTTAGATTAGCTTCAAGTTGAAGTCAATGAGATTTAGGCGAGTGTATGTGTGTATATGTTTGCCCGCATTTTGCCCATATGTTTGTTTCGCGGCTTGTTGTACATTTCATACATTTAATCAAACAGTTAGCTGGGTACTAAATTCGACAGTTTTCAATTGTTTGATGCATGTCTGGCATACCTACATAACATTGGCCGTTTGACTCATTCATAATTCCACATTACTTTAATACTGTACAAGAAATTAATTTCAATTACAGTAGCTTATAGTGGTATTAGAACCATTCTAACCCCTACCCCGAAATTCGCATATTTATTTATTTATTTATTTATTTATGCTACTCGGCACAACAGGAACTTAATTCCAATTGTAGTACAGTACTCAACGAGCCGCAGTGTTGTAGTTTATATATTTTTAGCTTGATGCTTTAACTCTAACCACACCACCGTACTGCCGAACTATTTTATTTCTTTTTTTCTACTTCCGTTATTTAAATGTCATTTAATATAATTGTTTCCATGGTGCTAAATAACATCATAATTACATGTTGACAAGCCGTGGCTTCAAACGTTTTAGTTTATTAGGCACGGGGTGAAGTTAGCTTCAGGCACTAGTCATTATTTAACATTACTTTTTAAATAATTTATAAAACTTTACATTTTGTTGTTGTCTTAATTTGCGATCATAGAAAAAGTATAGTATGTGATTCGTTTTATCAACTCTTTAGATACTCATTTTATATATATATATAAATATATTCATAATTAAATAGCGTAAAGTGTCTTTGTTACTCGAGCACGGTAATTGCAGCGCGAGCCGAAGGAACAATGAATCTTTTTACGCTCTTAATACACACATAATTTTTTCTACGATTGCATCTTAAAATTATTAAAACATGTATACGTATTGAAAATGAATTCATTCTGTCAACTGTCAATATGACAAGTTTCTGTTTTGTTTGTATCCCCGGTAACTATTGACATAAGCGGAGCATTTAACATCTTTTTCGAGCATTGCCATTGGAGACGCGCGACAAAGATATTTTTCGATTGTTCCACAGAACACGTCAATTTTACGATGACAAATTAAAGCGTAATTGTTAACTTTTCATAGCAATCGTAGAAAAAAGACATTTATAAAACTTGTTACATAATATACTACAACAGAGAAGGAACTTTCTTTTTTAAGTTGAGGGAAAAAAATACATAGTTTATTCAAATAAAATTTGTAGCTCTTCTATACTATTTTTAGAATGAATCTCCTGTTATGTAGTGTAGCAAATAAATAAATATTGTTTGTCGGAAGTTTCAGCTAGTAATGTCTCCCTTTGATTGGCATCACAATGAAATGAATTTTCTATCTCATTACTTGCGTAATTCCTAAAATGAAATGTAACCCCCAACGAGACAATTACTTCTGTAAGTTTCCACATCTTATTTCTAGCTTCACACACACTTCACAAAGAGATTCCGCGAAACAAGAAGAAACTTCTCCGCGGCGAAGATGTGACTCAGTTCACAAAGAAGATACGAGGGATGAGGGGGTGAGGGGGTTGCAGGTGGAGGAGCTTTGATGTGGCACAAGCTTTGTGTTTGTGCTTTCATTTTATGCACGAGAGATGAGAGATCCTAGAGATGTAGAATTGTAGGAGATTTTGCAATATGTGATTTTATTGATACTTGACAACGTTTCTTTTATATTTTCTATATCGTCAAACATATACAATATTGCAGTTTATTTATTTATTTACTACGCTATATTCAAAAGAAAAAATAATTTTATTTTTGACAAGTTAACAATTTGATCTACAAACAAGTGTATGTTGCAATTGTTTGAACATCTGCAATTGCTGAGCAGCTACTTTTTATTATTTAAGTTAACGTGGGTCATTATTTAACGGCTTGTAATCGTATAAACACGCATAAATATATTACTTACCATGATGTGCTACGGCAAAGTATTACGCCCAGTAATGTATGAATTGTGTGATTATGGATTATTGAGCTCTACAATTGCAGATCTAATGAAACAAATTTAGATAAGATTTATTATTCTCTTATCAAATGTAACTTGGATGTTACTAATTTCAAATCAGGCTATTGTTTTCCAGTTGTCATGGATATGTCTTTACTTTATTTCCCTAGGCATGAAAAGTATCACTTTTACTTTCTGACATGGTCATAAAATTATCATTTTATTTGTTGTTACATACTCTCACTTATGAACAGGGGCGCCGAGAGAAAAAGCGGGCCTCGGGAAAAAACAAATTCGGGCCTCCTTTAACTTTGAATATTTATTAATTAAATATAAGATACCAAAAAAAATATATTTATAAATATATGTATGACAACAATAAGAATTATTAATATCTAAATAAAGTTATAACAATATAAATAAAATTAAATACAAAATTTACCCCCCCCTACCCTCCCCTCTCGTCGGGCCTGCTTATGAAGCAATCATTCAAACCAGGACACGACAACTGACAGTAGAAATATATCCTTGCTGTATAACACCTTCCACCACGCGATCATGTCAATGACTATGAAAATGATTTCATTGTCATCTTACAATTAATATAATGAATTCGTGTTTTATATATGAGGTTTTACAATCGATGCAGATCTAGAAAACTTGATCAGTTCGAATTAATCTAAATAAAAGTAAATTCATAAAGTTCGCGATATTTTCCGAATGATGTCTTGGTCTAAGAATGCCAAGTATTTGCAATCTTGTCTGATTACAATAGCTTGGTGTCAGTTTCTCGAGCGGTAATTGCAGATACGCCGCGGTTGTACCTGGAAACGGTCGTTTTTACATCACTGATTGACGACTGCTGGTTTTTGAATGGCTGCCGTATTTAATTTGTGAGAGATGTACTTTTTATTCAACTTCTTAGTATCAGTGTTCATGTTTGTACATTTTACTCTTCGATTCTACTCATTTTATACTTTCCATTCCTCATAAAATAAATATATCATCACGCCTTTTACCTATAACTGATATATTTCTTCGCGTAAAGTGCGGTTACCAGCCGTCAAAATACAACTATATTTTAAATAATTAAAATAAATATATAATCACGCCTTTTACCCATTATTGATATATTTCTTCGCGTAAAGTGCGGTTACCAGCCGTCAAAATACAACTATATTTTAAATAATTAAAATAAATATATCATCACGCCTTTTAACCTATAGGGTGTAGCACTTTGCCGTAGCAGATATCAAGCTATATAAAGTAGTCAACAAAATAAAGAACTATTTACACTATTTTGCACTAATTCACTTATTTCTTCTTCTTCCTATGGCACTACAGCCCAAATCGGGTCAGGGCCTACCGGACACACCGAGCCGCAGTTTTTACACTACCGTACTGCCGGTTTTCGTAGTCGAATGCTACATTATTTAAGGCGTATAAGTGACTAGCTTATAGCGCCCGAGTGTGATAAATACATGTAACTGTATTTTATATTTTACGACAAATCACACATTGTCGACAGACGGATTCGAACTGACGAACCTTGGCTCGAGTGACGTCACAGTATGTTAAGAGATGTGCCTTAACACGCTCGAGCACCGAGCCTGTTAATTCACTTATTTATTAATTATAATTTAGGGTAGGTGGCTCAGTGGTGGATCTTAAGAACCTTGGTTCGATCCCCACAGTCGACAAACAATTTTCTACCCTTGTGGGTTCCTCTCCACGAACAACTTTGGGGACCGTGATTTGACAGCAGGTGATCGCACTTGACGCGAAGAAATATATAATTAACTGAAATCTGCTGCATCCAGTAATGAGTAAAAGGCGTGATGATATATTTATTTTATTTGTTAGTAATTACAAATTCAATAGTTGTGAACAAAGCTTGATTGAAAATAACTTAGAGTCTTATTCTATAATAATAAATGAAGAACGTATCGCGGGAGCCACCTTCAATAATTGTCGAAGTCGTAAGTGCATAATAATGTTTAGTTAGCATTGCATTGCAATGCTATCGGTGCCGTTCTAGCAGTGGCTAGCCATGGCTCACTTTGATGGATGCAAGTGCACTTTGTGCTTGTGCGATCGTCGCTTGTTACAGTGAGACACGTGGCCAGGTCGACATGTGCGTCACTGCAATATTATAATTGATAAATGGTCGGTGCAGTAATGGTGTATGTCTGTTCAAACAGTTAAATGGCATTGGTTGCTTTGCCATTAGTTTTACTTCTGTGATGGATGGAGATGATTGTGTGCACTTGTTTCTGGAAATAGGGGATGCAAAGTTCACTATAATTTATATGTCAAACCTTTTTTAAATAGTTTAAATATAAGTAAGCTTTTACTCCTTCATATGCGGATCTCTAAGGAGAAAAGTAATTACTTTCCTCCCTTATTTATGGGTGGTTTCATAGCAACCATCAGCACAGAAGACTGTAGAATACAGGGTGTTTCTATATCTCTGCACTAAACTTTAATGACATATATAATTTGATATACTGATTATAGAACAAAAACTTTTTTTTTGAAATTCGTAAAAATTAGGATATTTCACTTTTAGTGTCACTGGTTTAATAGTACATTTAATTAAAAACAATTAAAACAAGGCATTACACCAGGTACCTACATAATAACTAATTAATAAATTATTATTTGTAGGCAGTGTTTATACTTTATTTCATTAGTAACATAATTATAAATAATTAAATGTACTATTAAAATGTTCGCTAGGAATGAAATACCCTAATTTTAGCGAATATCAAAAAAAATATTTTTGGTCTATAATCAGTATATCTAATTATATATTAAAGTTTTGTGCAGAGGTATAGAAACATCCTGTATATTTGTTTATTTATTTGTTGTTGTACATATTTGAAAATGTTTATTTAAATATTATATGTATACCTCGGGAGTAATGTATAATTTGTTCCCTTATTACGCTTCGGGTATGAAACGAAAGTCACGAGAGGAAATAATATACTTTTCCTTCCTGTCAGAAAATAAAATTTACTACCCTCAATTCAACATTACTTATAAAAATGACATTTCCCTCAATCAATTTAGTTGTGATAGTAACCACTTTCCTCACTAGTGATGAAAGTAAAGAACTTTCTTCACTATTGAGGGAAATGCTTACTATCACAACTAAACTGAGTGAGAGAAATGTCATTTGAACAATTGAAACGTGATGTACATTTGCAAATACATCTACATTGATTTATATAAAATAATTATTTAATTTCTTGTATCGCAAAAACTTAAAATGTCATTGTCATGTTTAATGTTGAAAAAAATAGTATCACAATATACTATTTTATTTATTTATTTATGTTACGCTGTACAACAGGAACTTAATCCCAATTACAGTACAGGGTCCTCACTCACCGAGCCGCAATGTAGTAGTTCATATAATTATTTAGCTTGAGTGAGATTCGAACTCCACCCTACTGACTAGATTCCCTAGTAGCGAATTTTCATTTGTTTAATTTTTCTGAACTATAATTGCATCCAACATATACTTGCGGGGAAATCTGATTTCTGTGTCGTCTTGTAGCTTTTCACTTGTCATCGCTTCATTTCAGTTTCTAAGAATTCCCAGGCTAACTTAGATAATTAAACGTGTGTCTGTCGATGTTGATTTACTAAGATATCGTAAGAAGCAAGCCAGCAGTTGCCTTCTTCCTACTCGTCTTGTCTGTTGGCTTTCTTGGCGGTTATTCTCAAGACTCACGTGTACAGTGCGTGTGCGTGTGCGTGCGTATGTTGCTGGTTTCTTCATGGTAGATGCAACTGTCTGTACTTTGCGCAGTGTGCGTAGCAAAATGAAGGATTGAATTATTGCTTCCTTTGTGAGGATCGCACAAGAACTTGTTGATATTTACATTTATTTATTTTTTTGTTGGATGAGCTTCTTGTTGTTGCTATTATTCCAGGAACAGTTGTTTGAGGAAATGTTTAGCAAGGTATTGCAGGAATTTATGCAAGCATTTCAAAATAGTTTATCAATATTGTGTATTAGTTATAATATGAATTAAGAAAGTAGTTCAGCTCGCTAAAGAAATGGTTTCGATTCTTTAATTAATGAATGAATATATTTTATTTTAAGATTAAGACAAGACAAAAAAATTCTACCCCTGTGGCTCTCCCTCCACTAATATCTTTAACGACTGATAACCGCATTTCACACGAAAAAATATATCACTTATCAAGATCTGCTTAGGAATAGTGCCACACCCAGTAATGTATAAAAGGCGTGATGATATATTTATTTTTAAAGACAAGAATTTAGATTTGTTTAGTTATTTTGTTAAATTAACTTTCAACAACAAGTCTTCTGTCTTTCTTTCTTTTAATTTTCACTACATTAAAATTACTCCTATGACTGTCTTTTTGGAAGTTGTGATTTGTCGGCTGGTAACCACACTAGGAGGTATGTGAATTAAGAACCCAAGTTCGATTTTCACAATCGACAAACAATTTTTACCACATTAAAACTACCCCTGTAGCTCTCCCATCATTAGCGTCTTTGGAGGCCTTGATTTGACGGCTAGTAACCACAACTTCATTCGAAGAAAGATATTGCTTAAAGCTAATATTATTAAGTTGTGTGATTATTAAAGGTAATCATACCTGTAGTTTTTGACTAAAGTTAATTTATATTATGACAGAAAGTTGATGCCATATTTCGAACACAGGTGACGTGGTGTAGCGGTTAGCATCTCTGCCCGGTATGCGGAAGGTCCCTGGTTCGAATCCAGGCGTTATCAGAATTTTTCTGTCATAATATAAATTAACTTTAGTCAAATATTGCTTAAAGTTAAATTTATGACAGAAAAATTCGGATGACGCCTGGATTCGAACCAGAGACCCCCCGCTTGCCGGGCAGAGATGCTAACCGCTACACCACGTCACCTGTGTCCGACGTACTGTACTTTCAGTCATGTCATATGACAAAAAAGATATTGCTTATTGCGATCTGCTAGGCTGAGTGTAACACCCATTAATGGGTAAAAGGCCTGATGAAGATTTAAGATTTTTGTACTGAAAGCCTAAAATCCAATCAATAAAATTAATAATAATTATAATTCGGCATATTTAAAATCCTTTTTGAATTTATGAAAACGAATGTATAATTAGGTCAATTTTCTGAAATTGAACAAGGAAGAACAATAAAGAATGAACGAGGGTCATGAAGTTATTAATAGGGTAGTTTATTGTCTGTGCTTTGTCTACGGATCAAGATCCTGACTATTTTACAAAACGTAACACAGACAATTAGAAGTCACAAAGCCTCGTTCCTTGAAGCAGGCGACTGCAGCGCGTCAAAGACAGACACAGAACACTCATAATTCACAATTAACGGCTTATCTGCTAATTGTGTGCATTGGCTGCATTGTGTGAGACTTTGAAGATCGCAGCGCGCCTCATTTGTTTATACAGACAGACAAGGACAGCGTGTAAATCATCAGCACTCGACTTGCACTGCGATTTCATATCGTCTGGTTGTGGCTACTAACTATCATAATGGACAGAAGAACAAGCCGACGGCATCGAGCTTCTCTTATCAACTACTCTATCTCTTCTTGTATACATGGACTTATATTGTTCAAATATTTCTTGTTGTTTTACCGCCATTATGTTTTAAATTGTCTCAATGATAATAATATCGCCATGCATACAAGGAGTTTTACAAATTTTTAATAACAATTAAATGACAGACAAAATTATTTATAGTACTCATTTTTAGTGTGACTTTTACGCCTTTTACCCATTACTGGGTGTGGCACTCTGCCGTAACAAATCTCGGTAAGTGATATCATCGTGTGAAGTGCGGTTACTAGCCGTCAAATCACGACCCCCAAAGATGTTAGTGGATTGGGGGCCACAGGGGTTTGTCGACTCGATACCACTGAGCCACCTACCCCATCAATAAAATATATTATATTATATGGGGTAGGTAGCTCAGTGGTATCGAGTCGGCCTATATATTTGAGAACGATTTTAATTTCTGTGGCTCCCCCTGCACTAACATCTGGGGAGGGGGCAGATTTGACTTCACGCGAAGAAATATATCACTTACCGAGATCTACTACAGCAGAGTGCCACACTCGATATGTAAAAGACGTGATAATATATTTATTTCTATTTCTTCATTTTTAATCTTACTTAGGTCGTGAAAAAGATATTATATACACCTCGAGAAAGAATGCTATTTTTCCCTCGGTATTTCTCTCCCTAGATACAGTCGAACCCCGATAACTCGAACTCCGATAACTCGAATTTTTGATTATTCGAACAATATGTATTGGCAACAGCGCCAAGAGTGAAAATTGCATGTAAATTTTTCTTCATAAATCGAACTTTTATTACTCGAATTTCTCGATAACTCGAACAGAAAACGACGCGCTCATATTCGATAAGTCGAAGTTTCGGGGAATCCCGCGCTTTCGATGAAACGACGCATCTCTTGATTCATCCGCAGTTTACATTCCGTGGTTAAGTTAGTATTTCACTCGTATACTGCTTAATTGTTAGGCGTTAGGCGTCATGTTACCGAAGCGTATTTTAAAGACCTAAACAATAGAAGATAAGTATAAACTGATAAATGAAGTTAAAAATGGTTCAAAGAAAAAGGATGTGGCTAGCAAGTATGGTGTACCTCCAAATACAGTGTCTATAATTAAAAAAAATAAGGAATCGATTATCACAGCACTGGAATATGGTATTGCATCTGGTAGTAGCCTGAAACAATTGCTAATTATTTTAAAAATGCCGGGTTTGGTCAGTGTACTGTGTGGGAGGAAGAGGATGATATTCCTTTAGTTTTCATCAAAGAACAATTAAATCATATTAATAAAGGGAATACAGCAGTACTTCAAACTGAATACGAGTCTTGGGTACATTTAAATAATTCACAGAACATTGGCACTCTTGATGATTATATGCAGGTGGATGACGATCTTGTTACATCTAAGTTTCCCACTGATGTGGGTATTGTTAAGTCTTACAGTTCCGAACTTATAAACCTTGATATGGATGACAGCGAAAGTGATGATGAAGCATTGAAACAGGAAGATTTTCAGCCACCTTCGAATGATATGGTTGCAAATTCTATACGAATTTTGAATTTATATTTACAGACAAATGAAGATACAACCGATTTTATTTATAGAGATTTAAATAGAATTCAAGCTTTTTTTGAAAATAAGCATAAAAAAACGGTACATCAGTCACAAATTACTGAATATTTTACGCCAGATTGAAATACAACGTTACCTGCCCATAGAAAAATATACTATGTATGTATTTTATGTAATTATATGTTTATTGTGCATATTATGCTGTCTTCATTTGAAATAAATATGTATTTTTTTTACTTAAATAAATACATATGTACATACTATTTTTTTTGTAAAATTCGCTTACTCGAAGTCTTAATAACTCGAACTTTTTTTGTGGCAAGTCATGGTTCGAGTTATCGAGGTTCGACTGTATATAATATATTCTTCTTCTTCTTCTTAGCTGGACTATCCTAGTAGGATATGCGCTTCCTTCATTTTGTTCCTCCATACATTTCTCTCTTTGGCTACATTTCTCCAGTTTGGAATGTTGAGTTTTGTTATATCTTTGATCACTTTGGGTCTCTTTAGTGTTGGTTTAGATTTGTATATTTTACTAGCATTTCTCTCGCCTTCCATACGTATGAGATGGCCCAGCCATCTTAATCGTTGCCTTTTGACGAATCCAATGATGTTGCCATCTTTGAACATCTCTTCCAATTCGAAATTCATTCTCAGCCTCCATATCCCCCCGTCGTTTACAGCGCCGAATATTTTTCTTAATATTTTGCGCTCGAATGTTCTTAACGCTCTTTCGTCATTTTGGGATATTACCCACGTTTCTGCCCCATACGTCACAACAGGTCTTATGATGGTTTTATATATTGTTAGTTTGGTGTTTCTACTAATGTTCTTAGATTTTAGTGTGTTTATGAGGCCGAAGTAACATTTATTGCCTAATATTATACGTCTTTTAATTTCTAGACTAATGTTATTTGAAGAGTTGACGGAGGAGCCCAGATATATGAATTCGCTGACATCTTCAAAAGTGTCATTTCCTGCATTTATGAATTGATTTTCTTCTGGGTCTTGTCTTGACATTCTCATATATTTTGTTTTATTTGAGTTGATATGGAGTCCAAAGTTCATGGCTGATGCTTTTATTTCTTCAAAGGTCTCAATCATTTCTTTTTTATTTTTGCTTATTATAGCAATATCATCTGCGTAGGCAAGTACTATATGCGCTTTGTAAAATATTGTTCCTTTGGTGTTTATTTTAGCTTCTCTTATTGCGCATTCAAGTGCAATGTTAAATAATAGCGGAGCTAGCGCATCCCCATAATATATTATTAATTATATAAATGGAAACTTTTAAAATTACACTTCCTTTAGAATGCAGTTAATTTTGCGATTTAATAAAAATTCTTTTTGATACGTGATCAGTACATCATATATTATCTATTTAATTTTTATCTTAAAATTGTGAAACACCCTGTATAGTAGTATACCTGGTGTTATAATATTCGGTCACAGTACCACATTACAACTCATTGAAGCCGAAGCAAATAACATAAATAATATATACAATACAGCTTTACAACTGCAGATCTTGTAAAGTCCTTATACTCTGTTTTATGCGTGAAAACTTATTGATTCAAATCCCGCTGACTTCAACTTATACCTAAATAAATACGATTGGGTATTCACTATAACTATAAGCCACTGTAATTGAGATTAACGTCTTGTTATGCAACATAGTAACAGTAATAAAATATAATAACTTTATCAACTATTAATTCATTTATAATTACATAGACAAAAAAATAATACTGATAATAATTAAATCAAAATCTGTATTTATGTTTCCCCGGGGCGTTCGAATTTTCTTATACCCGATGTATCAATCGATTATCTACCAGCAATATAAACCATACATATTTACCTATAATTTAATAGTCAAATAATGATAACAGTTCAATGAAATAAAACGTTACTATAGTTACTGTTTCCAAATGCCAAGATCTTTTTTTAATATTAATTATTTAATTATAGCGTAAACATGAATAAAACATATACAATAAATAGTTTATTCACTGCAAACTCGCACAACGGAAGAATAAAATTAATAACATTAGAATACATTTACAAGATGTGTGTGTGATAATCTGACAGTTTAACATTACCAAGTTTTCTAGCGTTTTGACACATGACGTGGGAAGATAAACACGAATATTTACTGTCTTCATTGTTAGTTAATTATTACAATTAGCACTTAGATATCTTCTCTGAGATGCTCCGATTGGCCTCTTTCACATAAAAATGCTTCATTTATAATATTTATTTGTTATGCTTGCACAACAGGAAATTTATACGCACTTGTAAAATAAATAAATAAATATATCATCACGCCTTTTACACATTACTGGGTGTGGCACTCTGCCTAAGCAGATCTCGGTAAGTGATATATTTATGCGCGTGAACAGCCGTCATATCACGGCCACCAAAGATGTTAGTGGTGGGGGAGCCACAGGGATAGATTTAAATTGGTGAAAATTGTTTGTCGGTTGTGGGGATCGAACCAGGGTTCTCAAGATCCACCACTGAGCCACCTACCGCATAAAAGTTTGTCCGCGAACTTAATTGTCAAAAGTTTGTTCGCGAACTTAATTGTCAAAAGTTTGTTTCGCGAACGTAATTGTCAAACGTTTGTCCGTGAACTTAATTGTCAAAAATTTGTCTGCGAACTTATTTGTCAAACGTTTGTCCGCGAATTTAATTGTCAAACGTTTGTCCGCGAACTTAATTGTCAAACGTTTGTCCGTGAACTTAATTGTCAAAAGTTTGTCTGCGAACTTATTTGTCAAACGTTTGTCCGCGAATTTAATTGTCAAACGTTTGTCCGCGAATTTAATTGTCAAACGTTTGTCCGCGAACTTAATTGTCAAACGTTTGTCCGCGAACTTAATTGTCAAAAGTTTGTCTGCGAAGATATTAGTGGAGGGGAAGCCACAGGGATAGATTTAAATTTGGTGAAAATTGTTTGTTGACTGTAGGGATCGAACCAGGGTTCTCAAGATCCACAGACCGACTCGATACCACTGAGCCACCTACTTCATAAAAGTTTGTCCGCGAACTTAATTGTCAAACGTTTGTTCGCGAACTTAATTGTCAAACGTTTGTCCGCGAACTTAATTGTCAAAAGTTTGTCCGCGAAGATATTAGTGGAGGGGAAGCCACAGGGATAGATTTAAATTTGGTGAAAATTGTTTGTTGACTGTAGGGATCGAACCAGGGTTCTCAAGATCCACAGACCGACTCGATACCACTGAGCCACCTACTTCATAAAAGTTTGTCCGCGAACTTAATTGTCAAACGTTTGTCCGCGAATTTAATTGTCAAAAGTTTGTCACTTACCCCATATGGATTAGAGATGAAAAAATATCGGTAATTTCAACTATCGATTGTTCGATAGTGCTATCAGTAAACTATCGATATATCGATAGTACTATCGATAGTCAATTTAATTACTAAACGATAGTTTTAGTTACTAAACGATAGTTTTAATTACTAAACGATAGTTACTAAACGATAGTTACTAAACGACAGTTACTAAACGATCGTTACTAAACGATAGTTACTAAACGATAGTTACTAAACAATAGTTACTAAACGATAGTTACTAAAAGATAGTTACTAAACGATAGTTACTAAACGATAATTACTAAACGATACTATCGACAGTTTTTTTCTTTTAATTACTTATCGATAGTATTTTTTTACAAAAGTATAAATAATTTTTTTTTCAAAATTAAAAAATCTTTGCCTATACAGAGTTTTAAATCATTTATTAAATTTGTTCCTTTTTTGAGAGAGAGGTAAAATAAAATTTATAATTTTTTAAATGTTATCCTCATCCCCTAAAATTTAAAACTGTTGATGTTGCTCTATATTAAGGGATGTTTGCTAAACAATTTCTGTGAATATGGTTTTGTTACAGTTAATATTACTCGCTCTAAGGTATGTAAAATGGGAGAAATAAAAATAAGGAAATATACAATAAATGTCAAAAAATTATTTCTTTAAAATTTAGGCTTAATAACAAGATTTCAGAAGTTACAAATGTGAAAAATAAAAATCAAATGCAAATATGTACTTCTATCCCTAGGTACTCGTATATATCATTTCTTACATTAATTTATATATTTGTCGAGATCAAGATATTAGAAAACTAATTGCAATTCGAAACACCTTTTACATTAATTTAGATCAAATAAAAAAGAAATGTGGTGTTGTGATAGTATTTTTGGAGTTGTGATGCATACTGGTTGAGTGGTAAGCGGAGACTGTCCTGGTTAGAAGGAAAAAATGGTGGATTTTGGGGTGAACAAAGAAGTTTGGAATGTAGGTAATTGAAAAACAGATGTTGTTAGGTTCGGAGAAAGCGGGCGAAGTTACAATAGCAGGTAGTGGAGAAACATGAAAATTGTACAGTAATGTTACTTAGAAACTACAGAAAATGAACGAATATATACAGAGTGTTTTGCTAAGACTATTACAGAATATATACAAGGTGTGTAATTATTTGTGTATACATGTGTTTTGTGTTTTTACATATGTGTGTATGACTGTGTGAGCATGTGTGCTGATGTACTGGCCGCCACATGACCCAATAAAATTCACTACAGCACAAACTACAATGAACATCAGAGAACAATTGAATTTAAATTACCTCGTACCTGTTACCCTATAATAATATTTCTTAGAAATCCCACTTTGTCTTTCATCCCTTTAAAGTCTTCCGACAACCAATCGATTTACAGCTAACATTTGTGTACAGTTACTGTACAATAACGATATTGAATATAATTTGAATTATATCATTTAAATGCAGATGAAATCTTTATAAGTCATACTTAACACGTGATCCACAAAAAACACACGTATTCGAATTGCTCCGGGAACATAAGATAATTTGCTTGTCAGTACTCACAGCCCAACCCGTGTTATAAATTTATTATTTATTAATTTTTATTTTTAAATTATTTTATTTTAAAGATAGTTACTAAACGATAGTTACTAAACTATAATTACTAAACGATAGTTACTATACGATAGTTACTATATGATAGTTACTAAACGATAGTTACTAAACGATAATTACTAAACGATAGTTACTAAACGATAGTTACTAAACGATATTTACTAAACGATAGTTACTAAACGATAGTTACTAAACGATAGTTACTAAACGATAGTTACTAAACGATAGTTACTAAACGATAATTACTAAACGATACTATCGATAGTTTTTTTCTATTAATTACTTATCGATAGTACTTTATTTTTAAAAACTATCGATGTATCGATAGTACTATCGATAGTTTTTTCATCTCTAATATGGATGCACTTGTATATTTGGATATTTATTTATTTGTTATTCTGTACAATAGGAACTTAATTCCAATTACAATATCTTGTAGTAGAATCTGAGTTGAGATTGAAGTCAGCAAGGTCAAACCTCATAAACTCGTGCTTGTAAAGCGACAGTGCTACCATGATGTTACAACTGCTCGTTGTAAAGGAAACAAGTTAAACAATAGGTTCAACGAAATGATTACACAAAAAAATTTGGAACAATTATATGTCGGTAGAATTAATTAAGTAGTTAATTACTAAATAATTATCTATCTGGGTCCTCAAAAATAATAATAATTCGTTTCGAGGTGCGCTCCATCTACCGCCAGAGAACCTAGGTCATAATATAAAGTAAAACACTGCTCCCAAGTTTATAACAATCAAACGAGACCGCGGAGAAAAATCCACACAAAAACCCAAAATGACATTGTACCGGCATCTTTCAGTTTGGGACAGTGGCGTCCGTGAGCACGACACACGATGTGCAAAAACCAGCACGTCGCGTTTTTACCGTAGGTCGAAGAATGCCTATTACTTATATATGATTATAGTATATGAGGCTATGGCGTTGTTATGGCGACGGGAATTCTCAGTAGCAAAAGAAACAGAAGAGAGCTAAGATGGCTGTAGACAGTTGAATCCCATGAGGATGAGAGATTAAATATGCGATGAGCGTGCCAAATAGATAAGAAGATATGCGGGAAAAACAACATGCAAGATCATTAGAAATTATTTAGATTTTACATTTACTATTGTTTCTTTCATTTATTTCATTTACTAAGTGGTTTATAATGGTGTGTTAGTGCCTGCTTTGATTCGGGTAAGATTGAGAAGAATGTTGTTAGAAGAGTGGATTACATGAATGACCTCCTAGGATCTAATGTTTGAATGATGAAGGTTTAAAAACAAAAAGAAACAGAATGGTGTATCTAAATTAAAATGTGCCCCTCCTTTTGATGCGGTATTTTAAAAATAATTTAGGAACGTTTAAGTTTAGCACATTTTTTAAATACACCCATCACTGATTTCTATATAAATTGGATATCGTATGGGGTAGGCCGGCTTGTGACTAGTTGAACGCCGCCATATTGAAAAAAGTGTAGTCTCTCGTCCACAGTGCCGGAGCGCGATTCAAATGCGTCGTACATTTAAAATAATACTAGAATGACTAAAGTTAATTTATATTATGACTGAAAAATTCTGATGACGCCTGGATAATATAAATTAACTTTAGTCAAAAACTACAGGTATGATTACCTTTAATAATCACACAACTTAATAATATTAGCTCTAATACTAGAATGATTTAATTTCATATTTTGAACTAAAAACAATAAAACTTAATTAAATAATTAAAATGTTCAGCCAAATTCTTGTTTTCATCTTCAAACTAATTATTTTCATTAGTTCTGTCGTTCCATTCATTTGAATTTCCCGCTGAAAGTAGGCCGAGAGACTACACTTTTGCCAATATGGCGGCCCACTGTCTGTCACAGACCTTTAACACGGGATACGCAATCCAGTTTACATAGAGATCAGTGACACCCATACCTCGCTATACGGCCGCTCTTTATTATATTATATTAAGGCACGTTTTCGATTTACGGCCTAAAATGTTTCGTTATAACGGCAAAAAACCTTTTTTCCCATTGAATTTATATGAATTTGTATTAGAATTGATTGATTCCTTATACGGCTGTTCGCTTTGCGGTCAAGTTTCGTGGAACGTATCTAGGCCGTAAAGTGAGGTATGGCTGTATATTGTTAACTCTGAAAATTCTATACAATATTTTGGACCTACGATTCTTTAAAAATGTTTTCTCGAGTATGCACTTAAAAATGAAAATAATTGCGTTCCAGGCGCCATTTTGTAAACGCATCAATAATAGTTATTTGTGTATCTAGATCAGCGGTTCCCAACCGGTGGGTCGCGACCCACAAGGGGGTCGCCTTATCTTTTTTGGGGGGTCGCCTTGGCTTTTTTGAGGGGAAAAAATATAATCACTAAGTCCTAAAATATATTTTGTCAAACCTTTTATTTTTTGTTTTATTGATCAAATATGCGAAGGGGGGGTCGCGAACATTTTTAAAAAACTAAAAAGGGTCACGATTAAAAAAAGGTTGGGAACCACTGATCTAGATCGTGAAATAATTGTTTGTGTGTGTCGAAGATGCAGACTATTTTCTGAGCGTCGCCAAATCATTTCACGGCTGAGGTGCGGACAAAATTTTCCACACAACTGCGTCATGTTCATTAAAAAACTCCAAAATTTAATTTACAAAATAATGGTTATTATAAATATGAATGTGTAACAAGGAGACGTTTTTAGAAAAAAATAACAATTTGTTTGTTTATTGGCAGCTTGCCAAAGTAGCTGAAAGCCCGGTCATGTATTTTTATCTGTCTATTTACAAAAAAGTTGAATTTACGCGACTTGAATTGTGCGCGTAAAAGTCAACTTTGTATGACAGTAAATTTTAAAATAAAATTGCCTACAAATTTTGATAATTGTTTGTTTAATTTTCCTACCCGATGATATTTTAAGTGTCGGGTTAAAAGTAATAAACCTAGAACTAAGTGATCTTTACTTAGAAGTAATGTCGTCCTACCTGACATCCCCGCATACGCCGACGGATAGGGTGCTTCCAGGGGCGCATGTTGCCAATCCACCGCAGCCTTGCACTGTGCATGCGCATGTGCTGGCACGTGAAGACGACTCCCAGGAAGCAACAGACCACTGTATCCTGCAGCCGCCATGTTATGATGATGCTGGTGGTAATGGTGTGCCGCCGAGGCTGAGTAACCGTGGTACCACTCGCCCGGGTGGTAGTGTTCCGCGGCGCCGTACAGCTCGGCGTGGTGCGAGGTGCCTGATCCACCGGGCATGTTCGACAGTACTGGTTGGTAGTGGCTGTTCCAGAACGAGGCTGGGAAGTTGCGGGATGACATTGGGGATGACTCTGGAATCAGATGTTGGCAATTTATTGAAAATAATGTATGTACAGCAAAGAAATCGACAAATATGTTAAAAAAATATTTTTATTAAGGCCCTTTCCAATACTATCCTTTCAGTACCATATAATCATAATAATAAACAACAAACAAGCGGTATATTATTTCCAAGAAATATTTAGTATTTTAGTAGTTTTATAAATAAATAAATAAAATATATCATCACGCCTTGTACCTATTACTGGGTGTGGCACACTGCCTAAACAGATCTCGATAAGTGATATATTTCTTTCGCGTGAAATGCGGTTACCAGCCGTCAAATCACGGCCTCCAAAGTAGTAGTTTTAGCGGTCATTAAATCATTCTATCGAACGCTTTGGACTTGTCCAATAAAGTAGTGTTATACACAAAAAAATATCTCTTTGTGGGTAGTGATTTGACGGTAAGTACCCACACTTCACGCGTATAAATATGTACTGAGATCTGCAACGGCAGAGTGCCACACCCAGTAATGTACATACTCGAAACGATGATTAAACATATTTAAACAAATATATTTTTGTTGTATCTTAAATCAAATTTACGAAAGAAAAAGATGTAAATAATAGTCAGATGTTCTAGATATCTTTATAAATCCTAGTCCAATTATTTCACTAGACACATAATTCCTCAAACATTCATTTTCAAATTACATTCTCATTTAAACAAGAATACCATCAAATAAATCTTTCACCCATTCCACCTAAAAAATAGAAAAGCATCCAACAACAAAAAAACCGAAAACGCATCAGTTGAACTGTGTAAAAAACAAGAACCAGCACCAGCGGCACCATGGCAACGTGGTGTCATCTGCTAGCTGGGAGCCGTGGAGCTGTGGAGCTGTGGAGCTCGGAGCGTCGCGTTCACCGCTACATCAAAGTTGTTCGAGCAAGTAAATAAAATTAATCAAAGGCATGTTTAAGTTTTATTGATTCGGCGGTCGGCTGCGGCCAATTAGAGCGGACAAGAATCCAGGTGATAGCTTTAAAGTGTTTCGGTGCTCCGCGACCAGATAACACAAGATGTGAAGAGAGGAGAGGAGAGAGAAGAGAAGGTTACTCCACTCTCAGCATGACAAGAACAACAGCTATGAAGATGTGTGAGATGCATTCTCTTTCTACATATGAATCAAGAAACTAATCATTGTTACAATTTACTAGCTCATAGTTTATCTTCAATCAAATACATATGTTTATTTCTGGGTAGCTCTGCTGTTGCAGATCTCTATGTTTAATTCATAGTTATACATAATGACATGAGGTACAGACTGGAAAAATTCAATTCTAATTTGTTATAATTAATATTACAATAAAATTGAGTCTGTGGCTAAATTTTGCCTTTTGTCTTAAATCCCCTTCATTAGTTTTATTAAGCACTGAAATTGTCTAAAGTTTATGTTAATTTAATTATTATAATTAACATTTAATTCTTATATTACCATTAATTGTTCCATTTTAGTGGCATAATATATAAGAATTTATTAAACTGACATTTTAAAATAGGCAAAGTCATGATGCAGGTATAGCTTTGTGTCACGGCCCTGTCAAAAAGTATGATTTTCTTCCCTCAATTGTGAAAAGAAAGTAATATTTTTCATCCATAAAATCCTATCCAATTTCTACAGTCGACAAATAATTTTTACCTTATCAAAAACTATCCCTCTGGCTCCCCCTGCACGAACATCTTTGAGGTCGTGATTTGACGGCTGGTAACCGCACTTAATATATCACTTATCGTAATCTGCTACGGCATAGTGTGACACCCAGTAATGGGCAAAAGACGTGATGATATATTTTTATTTATAAAAACTACCCTGCACTAACATCATTGGAGTCGTGAATTGACGACTGGTAACCGGACTTCGTATATCACTTATCGTGATCTGCTACGGCAGTGTCACACTCAGTAATGGGCAAAAGACGTGATGATATATTTATATTTTTATTTATAAAAAATTATCCGTGTGGCTCTCCCTTCACTAACATCATTGGAGTCGTGAATTGACGACTGGTAACCGCACTTCGTATATCACTTATCGTGATCTGCTACGGCAGAGTGTCACACCCAGTAATGGGCAAAAGACTTGATGATATATTTTTATTTATAAAAACTACCCGTGTGGCTCCTCCTTCACTAATATAATTGGAGTCGTGAATTGACGACTGGTAACCGCACTTCGTATATCACTTATTGTGATCTGCTACCGCAGTGTCACACCCAGTAATGGGCAAAAGACGTGATGATATATTTATATTTTTATTTATAAAAAATTATCCGTGTGGCTTCCCTTGCACTAACATCTTTGGGGTTGTGATTTGACGGCTGGTAATCACACTTCAAGCGCATAAATATATCCGGTACAGCAGAGTAATGAGTAAATGGTGTAATGATATATTTATTTATTATTTTATGTGTAATGAATATCGAATGAAATATGGATGAAACAATGATTTAGCTAGATGCTAGCTTTGCAATTTCAGATCTCAATTATGATCAGGGTCCGTAAATATCATGATATTTATAATAAATATCTGATATATAGGATATATATCAGATAAATATCACTTTTTGGATATTTATTTTTTAATTTTAGTTTTTGTACACATTTAGAAAAACTGAAAAATTCGAAAAATTTCACTTTTCCGGAGGCTATATCTCAAAAACTAAACAAGATATGGAAATGCGCTCAACGGCGTTGAATTCCCCGTGTCCGAATTGACTTATAAGCAAATTTTCATACAATTTTATGCAATTTAATATTTTTAATTATTTCCTAAGGGGTACCCCTTTGGTTTTTTAAATTTTAATCAATTTTCCCAAAAATCCTTAATCGTAGGATTATTAAAACGAAAATTTACATACATATGTATTTTGACCCACTGAATCCAGTGGTGCAATCTTCAAATGCATATGACTTCTGGGTTTCGAGAAAATGTTAAGAAACCGCTTTTTGCGATTTTTTTGGCGGAAAATTGAAAAAAAATAAAAATCGCTGAAACTATATTTATAAGTTAACTGAAGCACGAGAAAATTAATGCCGTTGAGCGCGTTTTCATATCACATTTAGTTTTTGAGATATAGCCTCGGAAAAGTAGAAAAACTGAAAAATTCGAAAAATTTCATTTTTCCGGAGGCTATATCTCAAAAAGTAAACAAGATATGGATATGCGCTCAACGGCGTTGAATTCCCCGTGACCGAATTGACTTATAAGCAAATTTTCATACAATTTTATGCAATTTAATATTTTTAATTATTTCCTAAGGGGTACCCCTTTGGTTTTTTCAGATTTTAATTCAATTTTACCAAAAATCCTTAATCGTAGGATTATTAAAACGAAAATTTACATACATATGTATTTTGACCCACTGAATCCAGTGGTGCAATCTTCAAATGCATATGACTTCTGGGTTTCGAGAAAATGTTAAAAAACCGCTTTTTGCGATTTTTTTGGCGGAAAATTGAAAAAAAATAAAAATCGCTGAAACTATGTTTATAAGTTAACTGAAGCACGAGAAAATTAATGCCGTTGAGCGCGTTTTCATATCACATTTAGTTTTTGAGATATAGCCTCGGAAAAGTAGAAGAACTGAAAAATTCGAAAAATTTCACTTCTCCGGAGGCTATATCTCAAAAACTATTTGATATTTTTATATAATGCATATATATCATTGCAAAAATATGACGATATATATCAAAATAAATATCATGATATATATCGATCGATATATATCTTCGAACCCTGATTATAATACATACAAGTGTGTTCAGATATCGCTCTAAACTATAGAGTTTCCTGTACTGTATTCCAGATGAATAGATCTCAATTATGATAAATACAAGTGCGCTTAGATTTCACCCTAAACTGTAGATTCTCCTGATGAATATAATAAATAAATATAAACTCCGCAAGGTCGTCTGGTAGAAGTGAAGCAGGAGCAGTAACAACAATTCCAGGCCAATTATAACAAAACCAACAATAAACCTGGTGGTTTAACCATCGTAAACCCAAACCGCAATATATAACCACAACCGTCCATCCGCGGCTAACAAGGACATCTTCAAAAACAAGTTTTAAATAACACAACAGTGTAACAGTAAGCAGCTCGGACAGAGTCCGCCCTCAAGAAGAATCATCTCGCGCTCTCTCTCGCACTTACACTCACTCGTTCAGCGAGCGGCAAGTCATAGTGATTTATACGAAACGTTATCGGATTGATTTTTTTCTTTGGTTGAATGTTTACCTTTGGTTTATATTGTAAAGTGTCCTTTAGCATTCGCCGCCTTGCTGCCGTGGTGCCGTGGTGCCGGTTCCCACAATCACGCGCTTCTTACGTCACCGCGGATCGATGCTGTTTTGTCTTGGCACAGCGGCGAGCTTTTGTTTGCTCCTGGCCACGGCTAGATGTCACTGTTTGATTCCGGGTTTGTCTTGTAATCGTACATGGCCATGAACAACATTCAAATGTTGGTAACGCCGGTTAGATTGTGTTGTGATGGAATTCAGGTTAATTTTCATATTTATTTACTAATTAAAATGCAATTATGCCAAACTACCTAATAGCAAGATATAGTACTGGATTTATTACTAGCTATTAATTATAGCTTAACTGAACGATCTGCTAGTAGAGCACTAATTGGGGTAAAGCAGGTGTTACTAAATCCTATCTCAATTGACGTACACTCCTTTCCACTCGTAGGGACTTTTTGGATTGTTGTCAGCACTGTTAAACTATAAACTATACAACTCTCGTAATAAGCAAGAGGTCGTGCTTTCAAACTTCAACTTATATCAAAAAGTAATTAATTAATACAGAATAACAAATAAATAAATATAAAGTGGCCATAGTATCTCTTCTCTGCTGTCCCATATTTATAAATTATTTTAGAGTAAAATACTGCAAACAAAAGTACTAGAAAATTAATTATTTAAATATTTTATTAGTATAGCATCGGCCGATAAAGTCGTTCTAACAGTAGTCGTTAATAGCAACGTAAAATAACGTAGGAATATTAATATTATTTCCTGAATTCGAATAATAAAATAATCTTTTCGAGGATTTATGATTACAAATATTTTGGTTTAAATTAAATATTAATGACGTCTTTTAATTATTACTGGGTGTGGCACTATGTCGTAGCAGATCTCGATAAGTGATATTTATTCGCATGAAATACGGTTACCAAAACCGTTAAATTATGGTCCTCAAAGTTGTTAATGGCGGGAGAGCCAGAAGGGTAGTTTTAAAGTGGTGAAAATTGTTTGTCATAATTGTCTCGGTTATTTGACAGACATAAATAAATAAATAAATATATCATCACGCCTTTTACCCATTACACTGGGTGTGGCACTCTGCCGTAACAAATCTCGGTAAGTGATATATTTTTTCGCGTGCGATTACCAGTCGTCAAATCATGGCTCCAAAAGATATTAGTGGAGGAGGAGCCACAGGGGTATATTTAAATCGAACCATGGTTCACAAGATGCACAGGCCGACTCGATACCACTGAGCCACCTACCCCATTTTTGACAGTAAAAAATCTAATATTCAAGATAGTTTATAAATCTGTAAACAAATATTACATTACTGGGTGTGGCACTATGTCGTAACAGATCTCGGTAAGTGATATATCTTCACGTGAAGTGCGGTTATCAGGCGTCAAATCATGGTACCCAAAGATGTTAGTGCAGGCACAGGGTTAGTTTTAATAATAATAATAATATATCATCACGCCTTTTACCCATCACTGGGTGTGGCACTCTGCCTAAGCAGATCTCGGTAAGTGATATTTTTTTTTTCGCGTGAAGTGCGGTTACCAGCCGTCAAATCACGGCCTCCAAAGATATTAGTGGAGGAGGAGCCACAGGGGTAGATTTTTTTAAATTGGTGAAAATTGTTTGTCGGCTGTGGGGATCGAACCAAGGTTCTCAAGATCCACAGGCCGAAATTTTCAAACTTTTGTAATCAAGATATTTTCGGAAAACAAGAGTTTTATTGAAAAGTCATCCCTTATTTATCTGAATAAATTTTATTTATTAATATTAATGCATACGAGTTCAAGGCGCTCATTTTGAACACTTGGTCATTTTATGTTTTGTTCTCTAAATCGTATTCGTTAATATTAATAAATAAAATTTATTCAGACAAATAAGGTATGACTTTTCAATAAAATTCTTGTTTTCCGAAAGTATCTTGATTACAAAAATTTGAAAATTTCGTGTTATTTATAGAACTTCAACCTCTTGTATTTTGGTAACTAGAAGGAATAGGACCTATGTTCATATGACATTTTTGGCTCAAAATGACCTCAGGAGTAAGCTGTTAAAGTTTGTTACACTAGTCCTGAAACACCCTGTATTCCTCATTTTCTTTCATTTCAAATTCGTTGCAAATTTGCTATATTAATCATTTAGCAGGTAACATATATACCACATTTCCTGCGGGTTATTCTCCAAAAACCATATAAACCAGGGAACCATAAACCACATCTCACGAGCCAGTCCATCAACAAGTCGGCTATTTACCAGTCGGTAACCATACACCACGTAAATCACGTAAACAGTTGGACAAAAGACGCAGACCGCAGTCTTAGCGTCTCAGACTTCTCCGTGCTGGATATCGAATAATTAATGAACGTAAAGTTATAGTGAACACACGAGTGGAATGGCGCACAGAAGACAATCTCGCAGTCCCACGCTCATTTTCTTAGAAGACCTGGGAAATTTATTACAACCCTTCGAGGGTACGGAGACGACGATCGCACCGAAATGTTTATGTTATGTTACAAACTTCAAATGCGTTCATAGCTTTTCAATTAGCAATCATAGATGTTATAAATAAGCGACTGTGACTAGAAATGGAAATATAAATAAGCAGGAATCCGGTCAAAATTATCCGAGTATTTTTCTAATGCCTATGGCCAGGGCTGTCTTAAGCATATTCTGCGCCGGGGTGCCGGGTGGTCAGTCTGCGCCCCAGCTCTTGTCTACCAAAAAAAACGCAATGTAATTTTTAATGTTGCATTTATTTATTTCTCAAAATTCTTAAATTATACAAATAAAACAATAAATTAAAAATCAACACTTTTTTTTCAATATAAAAGCCCGGAAAAAATACATCAGTAATGTTTTATTTTATATCAGGGTTCGAAGATATATATCGATCGATATATATCATGATATTTATTTTGATATATATCGTCATATTTTTGCAATGATATATATCCATTATATAAAAATATCAAATAGTTTTTGAGATATAGCCTCCGGAGAAGTGAAATTTTTAGAATTTTTCAGTTTTTCTACTTTTCCGAGGCTATATCTCGAAAACTAAATGTGATATGAAAACGCGCTCAACGGCATTAATTTTCTCGTGCTTCAGTTAACTTATAAACATAGTTTCAGCGATTTTTATTTTTTTTCAATTTTCCACCAAAAAAATCGCAAAAAGCGGTTTTTTAACATTTTCTCGAAAACCAGAAGTCATATGCATTTGAAGATTGCACCACTGGCTTCAATGGGTCAAAATACATATGTATGTAAATTTTCGTTTTAATAATCCTACGATTAAGGATTTTTGGTAAAATTGAATTAAAATCTGAAAAAACCACAGGAAATAATTAAAAATATTAAATTGCATAAAATTGTATGAAAATTTGCTTATAAGTCAATTCGGACACGGGGAATTCAACGCCGTTGAGCGCATTTCCATATCTTGTTTAGTTTTTGAGATATAGCCTCCTGAAAAGTGAAATTTATCGAATTTTTCAGTTTTTCTACTTTTCCGAGGCTATATCTCAAAAACTAAATGTGATATGAAAACGCGCTCAACGGCATTAATTTTCTCGTGCTTCAGTTAACTTATAAACATAGTTTCAGCGATTTTTATTTTTTTCCATTTTTCCGCCAAAAAAATCGCAAAAAGCGGTTTTTTAACATTTTCTCGAAAACCAGAAGTCATATGCATTTGAAGATTGCACCACTGGATTCAATGGGTCAAAATACATATGTATGTAAATTTTCGTTTTAATAATCCTACGATTAAGGATTTTAGGAAATAATTTGAAATATTAAATTGCATAAAATTGTATGAAAATTTGCTTATAAGTCAATTCGGACACGGGGAATTCAACGCCGTTGAGCGCATTTCCATATCTTGTTTAGTTTTTAAGATATAGCCTCCGGAAAAGTGAAATTTTTCGAATTTTTCAGTTTTTCTAAATGTGTACAAAAACTAAAATTAAATAATAAATATCCAAAAAGTGATATTTATCTGATATATATCCTATATATCATATATTTTGATATTTATTATAAATATCATGATATTTACGAACCCTGTTTTATATTATTATTTAATAGGTACCCATTTATTCTGATTATTATTATTTATAATATATATTTTAAAAAGGATTCAATTATATAATGTATTAAATAAAGAAAAGGCTTTAGAATCCAATGTTTTTATAAAATATTTATTTGTGGACGCTTCGAGCAAAAATATTAGCTCATCATCAGCACCTTCAAATATAAATACATTAATTATAATATAAAACTAACAAATTAATCAAAATGTCAAACCTTTAAAAAACGTAAAAATATAAAACAATATTTGTAAAATGTCAATAATAACAAAAAAGAAAAAAGATACATATGAAAAATAAAAATAGAAAAAACAAAAAATAATAAATAATTAAAATAAAATATATAAAATTTAAATTGTTAAATTCCCTACAAAAATTTGAGCATATTTTATATTATTATACGCATCAGTTTGATAATTAATCGAGGTATCATGGTGTAAATTTATATGTAACGTTTCTAAAATAAGTATATGCTTTTTATTTTCCATAACATCCATAATTTTGGCTTCAGAAAAATTTAAAATGTGTCCAGTCTCCTGATGGTGACGAGTTAAGGCACTATGATTTGGATCAAGAAGCTTGCAATAATAATTATGTTGATATATTCTTTTTTCTAACGGTTGTGAAGTCTCTCCAATGTAACATTTTCCTCAAGACCCACATGGAATTTTGTATACAACATTTGTATATTTAGATTTTTTCATTTTGTCCTTAATTTGTGTATAAAGCGAATGAATATTAGTGAAGTTAGTAGTTATAATTTTATTTTTGCAATTACAAGTAGTTTTTCTAATTCCAGATATTAATTTGTTATCAAAAGGAATAATAGCTACAACATGCACAAAGTGTACGAAACGGTGAAAAGACGTTGTTATTGAATGACTTAGGGTTTAATGAAATATCGAAATTTCTATCGCTCGGTTTGTGTGCGCCCTCTAGGACTCTGCGCCCGGGTCACTCGCGCCCCTTGAACCCCCGGTAAAGACGGCCCTGCCTATGGCACACTGGTCGAAGAGCATCGATGAGCTCTTCGATGAAACAACAAAACGCACCCGTTATCGACGAAATTTAGAGGCTCCTCTATTTCCATCGAAGAGCTCGTATAATTTTTTATATTTACACCTGTTTTTGGCTGTAAATATTATTTATTTAATTTGTTTGTATTTTCACGTGCACTGTATTCTCGTTTAACTTTCCTGTTTCTCACAGTTGCGCTGATGAGGTTGCATTTGGCAACGAAACGTTGGTTTAGAAAAATACTGGATTCCTGCTTATTTATATTTCCAATCATAATTAATATTACACTCATTACGATCTGTAAGCAAGTTGAATTAGAAGCATTCAAATGCCGTTGTATGTCTGGTTCTGTACCTTGCACTAGAGCCTTAAATGAAGTGAACACGAACCATAGCCTCCTAATTACATCCATACACAATAGAGTTTCTGATTCTGTTAGCGCCATTCGCACGAGCCTCTCTCTATTCAGCTATTCTAATCGTCCTGATAATTCTATTGAGCGTGTAATCTGCCTCTGGGTTCCCAGCTATTCGACCAAGTAAAAAATCCGCGAACATTTCTACCACGACTGGAATTTCCTATTCAAATGCGTTCGAAGACTGGCCAATTATATCTAACACATTCTGCGAAATCTGGAGATATACGAGAAAAAAACTAACTAAAAAGGTACGATTCGTTTTTGTCCACTTCTTCAATTTGTCGGGCTAATCAAAGACATACGTCTTGGGGCTAGGCGACTTTACTATTGTTTCGTTTTTTCCAGATTATGGAATATCTAGAAAGAATTATATTGTTTTGTTCTTTCATAAAAAACTGTCAACATGTTCAAGAGGTATAACATTTATGTTTTTGAGGTAATTAAAGAAGTAAAAAAATTCTAGTATGCAGCCATGTTACAGTTACGTTTAATAACTTTAAACATACATTTTTAAGTTTTTGTTTTACAAGAATTACAACTTCATTTCAAGTTATAGCTCAAGCATGATAGTCAAAAACGAATCATTCTATTTTATTATATTTTAAATGAATAGATATAATACGACTGCGTTCACAGTTATGTACGTATTTAGTCATTGCAATTAACAATCATTGGGGTAGGTGACTCAGTGTGTGAATCTTGAGAACCCTGGTTCGATCCCCACAGCCGACAAACAATTTTCACCAAATTAAATCTACCCCTGTGGCTTCTCCTTCTCTTTAGGAGCCGTGATTTGACGGCTGGTAACCGCACTTCACGTGAAAAAATATATCACTTACCGAGATCTGTTTCGACAGAGTGCCACCACCCAGTAATGGGTAAAAGGCGTGATGATATATTTATTTATATTTTAAACAATAACCAATAATCTATTCAAATCTGTGTTGCAAAAATATTAATCCCAAATTTGGATAAAAGTCATGATAATAATAATAGTAATGTGTGCCAGTCTAATTGACGAATAATTTCCTGATTGTTGGCAACCCTGTGTAATTTCTAACGGTGTGAAAAAGTTGATATTAATTAGGCGACGACAACAGCAGTATATCCAGTTTGTAAAGACAATTATAAGTTAAACATTTTATTGTACCCTTATGAAGTATTTTAATTATGAAATTTATAATTAAAAGTACAGGTGGCCATCTCTCTAAGCCACAAAGCCAAGCTATTCTTTCACATTCCAATTAATTAGTAAGATATATTGCTAAATTATTTCTAGATAAAATTCGTTTTATGAAAATTAAGCCAGTTGTATAATGATGGCGTTGATGTTTATTCACACATATTTTTTCCATTCTTTTTTAATGATTCAACACTATGTCAACTACTCCAGAAATAGAGGCAAACTATTGTAAATTTAATATCTTTATGGCAATACATCGAACAGAATCAAATCGGTCTGTGGATTTGAGAACCCGGGTTTAATCCCCACAGCTGACAAACAATTATCACTACTTTAAAACTACCCCTGTGACTTCTCGTCCACTAACATCTTTGGGTGCCGTGATGACCGCACTTCATTTGCATCAAAATATATCAGAGATCTGCTACGGCAGAGTTCCACAACTAGTAACAGGTAAAAGGCTACTATTATTAAATTTAGATGAAGATTATGGTAGGATTTTCTGTAAACCAATTTATTTTTTAGATTTGTAAATTTGTACATGACAAACAAAATCTCAACGAAACTATGTTCTAGTTATCAACAAATATTGCTGCGATTTTGTTCATTTTATTTATTTTATTAAAGTACGACTTTACAATTATAGATTTCAACATGTAACATAAAGTCAAGTCAATTCTCAGGGGAAATCATATATAGTATGTTATGCATCAAGGGAGAGAAACAAGCGATTATTCCCGCGTGTGAAGTTGAGGTTTGCCAACTTCACAGAAGAGATAATCGCGCCCTCCCGTGAAGCATATACTTTTCGTAACAAGTGCACAAAAATTACCGTCTTCTCGGAACAAATGTCAAATATGGGTTGCGTAACTAGTTACCTAAGAAACGCCGCAAATAGCTAATAATCGTAATCTCTAGGGAGAGAAACATCCTATCTAGGGAGAGAAACATTATGTTTTTCTCCCTAGGTAGGAAGTTTCTCTCCCTAGGGGAGAAAAGCAGTGTTTCTCTCTCTAAAATTAGGGAATAAGAACGTGTTTCTTGTGCATGTGTTACGAAAATAACATTTTTTTGGCTAAGTGTATAAATCTAGATAACGTGATTGAAATCAAGTCGCTGTTTACATCATTTATTTTAACATTTAAACTATAAAAGCGCCGACATATTCTCCATAAAGGAGCATGAAACTATTAGTTTGAGGTACAATGAGGAATTAAAAATATGTTTGTAGTTATTAGCTGACGAATTACGACCTCTAAAGTGATTAGTAGACAAAGAAGCATCGCGATAATATTTATGAGCAAGAAGTTGTATGCAAATCATATAAATTTATGATTATTAAATAAATAGGTAATAAAATTTAGCAGGAATAGCAATAAATTTAATGGAGTGAAACATATTAAGCACAGTCTATCTAATGTTGATGAATATTTGAGTTAATATGCTCTCAATATTAAGTGTTAATAATTATGATGAATAAAGCAGAGAAGTAGCATAAAGTGTAGTAATTTGTGAAACGTATTAATTTTGCGCCATAATAAAAATATAAATTCCAGTTGCACATATAGAAATAATAATTTATTTCAGAGGCAAGTGTTATCGTTGGGAATCTGAAAAGGTCCATCTTGAGTGTGAGTCAGTAGTCAGTCAGGGTAAAATATTCCGTATAAAACGTAATTTACTGCCAAAGTTATAATAAGAAGAGATCAAGCTTCTGATTCTATAAATTATAAAATAAAAATAGTTACACTTTTATGAAGCGAATGTTTCTGTTTATTGCGTGTTTATTGCTCGGCGCCCAAGTGAATAAAACTTTTACGACGTCCCTGGACTTTTACTACTTAAGGAGCACAGGAGTCTGCACCTTGCAGGTCCCATATATTTATTTCTTCATTCTACAAACAACTATTCAAAATTATTGCTATTATTCTGTTTAGTTTTATCTTAACTAATGTCAGAACAGTGTTTTTCTATGATTGCTATGAAAAGTTGATAATTACGCTCTCATTTGTCATCGTAAAGTTGTCGTTTTCTGTGGTACAATCAAAAAATCTTTTTCTACGATTGCTATGAAAAATTGACAATTATTTATTTATTTATTTATTTATGTTACGCTGTACAACAGAAATTTAATTCCAATTACAGTACAAGGTCCGCACTCACCGAGCCGCAGTGTGATAGTTTATATAATTTTTAGCTTGAGTGCGATTCGAACTCGGGATTATGCTCTCATTTGTCATCGTAAAGTTGACGTTTCCTGTGGAACAATCGAAAAATATCTTTTTTGCGCGTCTCCAATGGCAACGCGCGATAAAGACGTTAAATGCGCGTGTTTCCAATGGTAATGCGTGAAAAAGATATTAAATGCGAGCTTATTTCAATAGTTACAAGGAATATAAACAAAACAGAAACTTGTCAAATTGACAGTTGACAGAACGAATTTATTTTAAATACGTATCTGTTTTTAAATAATTTAAGATGCAATCGTAAAAAAAAATATATGTGTATCACGAGCATAAAGTGTATTTGTTCCTCTTATTCTATTGAAGATCTCGCTGCAATTACCGTGTTCAAGTAACAAAGAATCACTTTACGCTCTTAATACACAAATAACTATTTTGGGTCTAGTTTCAATATAAATGACAAATTTACTAGTTTGTGACCTCTTTAAGCGGTGACGATATAATTACAAAACACCCCTGTATTCACTATGAAAATAATTTTCCTTTTTTTACGATTACTATGAAAAGTTGACAATTACGCTCTTATTTGTCATTGTAAAGTTGACGTTTTCTGTGAACCAATCGAAAAAGATATTAAATGCGCGCTTATTTCAATAGTTACCAGGGATACAAACAAAACAGAAACTTGTCATTTTGACGAATTTATTTTCAGTACGTATACGTTTTTTAATAATTTAAGATGCAAATTATGTGTGTTTAAGTAACAAAGAATCACTTTACGCTCTTAATACACAAATAACAATTTTGTTAGAGCAGTAAAGAAAGTAAAACAAAATTTAATTCTGCCCTTATGTGATTTGAATCCTTCGACTGTGAAAAAGAAACAGCACCTTTCTGATGAAATGCCCCACTTTCATCCCTTAATATACAAATAACTATTTGAACATTTTCAAGGAGTATATCAATATACAGGATGTTTAAGGACTAGTGTAACAAACTTCAACAGCTTATTCCTGAGATCATTTTGAGCCAAAAATGTCATATGAACATAGGTCCTATTCCTTCTAGTTACCAAAATACAAGAGGTTGAAGTTCTATAAATAACACGAAATTTTCAAATTTTTTTTAATCAAGATACTTTTGGAAGACAAGAGTTTTATTGAAAAGTCATACCTTATTTGTCTTAATTAATTTTATTTATTAATGTTAACATACATACGAGTTCAAAACGCTCATATTGAACACTTGCTGTATTTTTTTTTAAATTTGTTATTTTATTTCATATTGTGTTAACCTATTCCATGTTTGGTTATGTTGTTCTGTGTCTATTTAATTGTGTCATTTTTAATAAATAAAATTAATTAAGACAAATAAGGTATGACTTTTCAATAAAACTCTTGTTTTCCGAAAGTATTTTGATTACAAAAATTTAAATATATAGAACTTCAACCTCTTGTATTTTGGTAACTAGAAGGAATAGGACCTATGTTTATATGACATTTTTTGCTCAAAATGACCTCAGGAATAAGCTGTTAAAGTTTGTTACACTAGTCCTGAAACATCCTGTATAAAACGTTTAAATAATCTGAATATAAAATGAAGAATAATATAGGTTTTGAGCGTACGCAATTCTAAAGGTATTTGTTGATGTTCTGGCCCCTTGCCCAAGAATTCAAATAATCCTGCGTCGAATACCTCCATCCCACTCTCTGCTCCAGGCACTAGCATCACTCTATCCTCTTTCATTTTTTACGTCTGTTATAAAAGTGTCATACCGCACAGCACACGGCTCGAGCCACACACACACGAGATGTGGCACCCGGTCGCTCCGTATTGTTTTTATACTGGGTCGAATACTCGGTGATTTAGGTTTATCATTGTAAAGAAAACATTTATTTCGTGCGTCGCTATCTTTGATGATATTCTAATTTAGTGAGAGTGACAAGATAAGTCATTTGATCCTCTTCAGACATTACACAAATTTACATATTTCATTCGGTGTATTCTTTACAGCAATATAGCTTTACGTATACTGGGTGTAAAATTTATATATGTAAGATAGGAAATAAAATGATATTTTTTGCTTTCCTAATGTGTCAATACAAAAAAATCTGATGTGGACACCACATGACTTCCTTGTACGCGTATTAAACTATAGATATTTTTTTAATTGCACATATTTGACATTAAATTTTTTATTTTTTGTTCTAATCCATAGCAAACTTAATTATTTTTTTAAATCAAAAATATATAATATTTAAATTTAGATATCTCGTTTATGCAAAAAGCTAATTTAAAAATTCTTAATGTGCTAGACGTAGAATTTAATTCTCTAAAACTTTTATTTGCAGCATTTAATTCTAAAATCAGAATAATACAATTTTTTTCAAGAAAAACTGTTAGCTGCTTCATGTAATGTATCACTTCCAGTTAGTCCATTTTAACCAAAATCTATTATGTTATTTGCATTGATATAGTAGTCTTATATACCAAATTTGAAAAGTTTTGGATTATATTTTTATATAGTTTTTCATTAAAATCTATTATAGGCTTCAAGTAAAGTACCACGTCCGGAAGTTATATAATGACGAAAAAGGGAGGTGCACAACTAGATGTTATAACAGTCCTAAATACAATATTTCAACTTTCTACGGTTTACCGTTTTTGAGTTATGCGAGATACATACGTACGTACGTACAGACGTCACGACGAAATTAGTCAAAATGGATTCAGGAATGGCCAAAATGCGTATTTCCGTTGAAATCTGAGAACCGAAAATACTTCCTTTACTTCGTACAAAGAAGTAATAATAACACGAATGAGCGAAAGACGTCTTCACGCACGTAGTTTGTATTGTTTGTATTCTTCCTTACCTTTGGCCTGGGGGGTAGTTTTATCCAACGCTCTGGAGAAGTGCTCATCCACTTGGCTTGCGGCATCTCCTTGGTAATGCGTAAACACTACACAGTTCGCAGACACGTACTGTGCTCTCGACGATGCCGTCTCTTCATCTGAGTCGGAGTCATCAAGTCCTCCAGGTCCACTTGCGCCATGGTGCGTCACTATCACACAAAATTATACATACATATTTAATCACTTTGCCTGAGAGCACCCTATGTTTTTAAGAACAGTATTTTTGGGTGTTTTAACTATCTCTAATATGTTAAAACCGTGTTCTTAAAACACCCAAAAACAGAGCCATTGTATCTGACTGAAATAAGTTGATGCAGAAGGAATCTAATAAGTAAATAAAATTAAATTAAAAAACACTAGGTTAGTTTCAAATAATGTAAAGTTTATTTTACAATACGTATTTCGGTCGACTAGACCATCATCAGGTGAACAAGATATGAATGAATTTGTACATTAGAGTAAGACTTATAAATAGTATACACAAGAATTCTGACACAAGAAGTGGGAGATACATGATTGAAAACAGATGTAAGTACAATTAGTTTGGGAAAAATACATTTATGACCATAGTTGGAAAAAAAAAATAAATAAACTTTACATTATTTGAAACTAACCTAGTGTTTTTTTAATTTAATTTTATTATAAAATGTTTCAACGAGAACCGACAGTTTAATCTATCGAATTTAATAAGTAAATGTTTTAAGGGTTTTATGGGGTGATATTATGTATGTATGTGCGGATTTGAACCCGTGAATGTTTATGAATCAAGGCAATGGACCAATTAATATCGCAGTTGATTCTCGGAAGGCGATGTACCACAGCTGACCATCGTAAGAAGTGTAAAAACCAGTTGTTAATGTTATTCGTAAGATCATCAGTTCAGACCTTATAAATTTACTAGATTTTTTGTATTTTTTGATCGTTTTGTTTGAGGGTTCATGCATATTCATAACGCTTTCGCTGTCCACTAACTCATTGTACATCTTTTGATTTTATTTCTTTGTTCTTGCAATTTATTTGGAGGCTAATGTAAATGACTATTCTTCCTTGCGAATCTATTAAATATACAGGGTGCTTCACAACTTATGATACTTGTAAGCAGATCTCGGTAATGACCAGTTGCATCAACAAAGCTTAAATTTAAAACTTGGTTTAATTAAATAATAGCAAATGGGGTAGATGGCTCAGTGGTATCGAATTGACATGTGGATTTTGAGAACCCTGGTTCGATCCCCACAGCAGACAAACAATTTTAATCAAATTAAATCTACCCCTGTGGCTCCCCCACCCCTAATATCTTTGTGGGCCGTGATTTGACGGCTGGTAACCGCACTTTGCGCGTGATTATATATTTATTTATTTATTTTATAGTAAATATAATATTTGACAGCAATGTAAATTATTCCATGTGATACCTAACTTTGATTTGCTTTTATTTATTTAAGCCAAGTTTAAAATTTAAGCTTTGTTGGTGCAACTGGCCTTAAGTGATATATTTATGCGTGTGGCGTGCGGTTACCAGCTGTCAAATCACGGTTGAAGAAGGAGCCACAGGTCGGTTGTTAGAAACAATAAAGTTGAAAAAAGTTGCATAAATTGTGAAACAGCCTGTATAATAATGGGGTAGGTGGCTCAGTGGTATCGAGTCGGCCTGTGAATTTTGAGAACCCTGGTTCTATCCCCACAACCGACAAACAATTTTCACCAATTTAAATCTACCCCTGTGGCTCCCCCTCCACTAATATCTTTGGCGGCCGTGATTTGACGGCTGTTCAAGCGCATAAATATATCAAAGGCGTGATAATATATTTATTTATTTTATAATAATCTACTTACAACCCTTGCCATACAAATAACTATTGAAGGCAGTGATATATAAAATGCGTGTCGATATATGTATGTGTACCTTCCGTGCTGCTCCTGCCATGGAGACTGCACTCCTCCTCCTTGCCCCGGTGCGGGCTGGTGGGACTAATCCCCCCGGTACTGGACACAGACCCCGCTGAAGAGTGCGGTCCAGCTAGAGATGCAGGCGGTGGTTGTGGAGCTGGTGCCTGCGAGCTATGCGAGCCGCTGGCACCGCTCTGCAGGTACAACGAGCTGTGGGCGCTGTGTGCTGCTGCCACCGCCGCTGCGTGCTCGCTGGACGACAAGGAGGACACGCCGCTGGTGGAGGGCTGGTTGATGTGAGTGTCTTGGAGACGCCCGGCGGTGAACTGCACATACAGAAACAGACATCATTACTATATGTTTCACTTTCCAATGTTCAACAATTGTAGATCTGTGATTTTCAGCCAGCAGCAAATTAGAAATAAGTTTGTTACTACAGCATTCAATTCAATCTAGCTGACAGAGCTCTTTACATATGATATAATTAAATAATTTAATGTATATATATATATATATATAATATAATTAATAATAATAAATAAATATATCATCACGCCTTTTACCCATTACTGGGTGTGGCACTCTGCCGAAGCAGATCTCGGTATATATCACTTACCGAGATTTGCTTCGGCAGAGTTCCACACCCAGGAATGGGTAGAAGGCGTGATGATATATTTATTTATTATTTTAATTAATTTATATATAATATAATTTAATGAGGTAGGTGGCTCAGTGGTATCGAGTCGACCTGTAGATCTTGAAAACCCTGGTTTGTTTACCACAGCCGACAAACAATTTTCACCAATTTAAATCTACCCCTGTGGCTCCCCCTCCATTTACATCTCTGGGGGCGTGATTTGACGGCTAGTAACCGCACTTCTAGCGAAAAAATATATATTTATTTATAATTTGTTTCTGTGTTAAATTGGATTATCAGCCGTCAAATTATTTCCCCAAAAATTATAGTGAATAAAACTAAATAGTTATCAAGGGACAGTGAGACACTCTCCCTAAAAGTTCTATTTAATTTTCCGTGCCGAAGACGAATGATAAAATAACACTTTCTTCACGGGGTATAAATATAATTATTTTCATTACCCTATCAGATATTAAAATGTTTAGAAGCAAATTAAAAATTTAAATTCTCTTAACGAATGTGTAAGAAACAAAATTATTTACTACGTTCTTAAAGTCTAGCTTCTAAAGTGACAGTGCAAACCATTTAGCCACAACTGCACACAACTATAAAAAAGTTCACAAGATGAATATCTAGTTCTTATCTATATGTTAGAACTATTAAAACTAAGATTTTACTATTATCTCCAGAATTTACAATTGCAGATCTGTATAAATATAAAGTTACCATATAATACATATGAATCATCCCTCCCTCAAGGAGTGAGTGTGTCTTATATTTTAGAGTAGAATACAGTTGTGACTCAATGGTTGTAAGTTCAGTAAGATGAGACGAAACTCGTAACATGCCTAAGATTACAAATAAAGTCATTTTCGTTTCCGTTGGAAGATTTTTATCAAATTTATATTTCCTTCATTCCAACGTTAAGCTCCTTCTCAAAACTACAAACAAATAATCAATAACATTAATTAAGTTGAAATATTTTATCAATTTAGTAGCAGATAAAGAGATTTTTTCCCTGCATACTTCGGTTGTCCTTCCAGAAACAATTCGTAGCACCAACAGCTCTCTCTAGGCACCTAGAGCGAGTCCGCGTCACCATGTTCTCGGAATGATCTTTAACTTGGGCACCTGAATCTAATATAATTTAATTATCTCTGACTCCGAGGTAGGTATATTTATAAATGATTGTACAAGGCTATAAATGTCTTATATTGGTACGAAAGAAAGTGTAGGTATTTACGTTGTAGGTTTATGTTCTTTCATTAATTATTTATTGGAAATATAGAAATGTCTTGACGATAAGTTATTATTTATTTATTTTATTCTGGACGCTTATTAAAATGTATTTATTATTTTACTTGTACAAGCATAACTAGTGATGTCGCTAAACGGACGACATAAGGAGAAGTTACTTTGAGTCTCGACTTATAGAATTATTTTCGTATCATTTTGATTTCGATTCGGGTCTTTCTATTTTCTCTAAATTTTAGTTAAATAAATAAATATATCATCACGCTTTTTACCCATTACTAAGTGTTGCACTCTGCCTAAGCAGATCTCGGTAAGTGATATATTTTGTCGCGTGAAGTGCGGTTACCAGCCGTCAAATCACGGCTCTCAAAGATATTAGTGGAGAGGGAGCCACAGGGGTAGATTTTTTTAAATTGGTGAAATTTGTTTGTCGGCTGTGGGGATCGAACCAGGGTTCTCAAGATCCACAGGCTGACTCGATACCACTGAGCCATCTACTCCATTTTAGTTAGTTAGTTAGTTAGTTTTAGTTAGTGGTAAAAAATCGAGACACGAATGAAGGTATTCTCCTCATGAATTTCTCGAATATTCGAGACGGAATTAGAAAAATACTTTCTTCTCAATGGAATTATTTTATTTTGACTTTAGTTTCCCTATTTTCTTTAAAATCTGGTGAAAAATCGAGACAAGAATGAAGCTACTTTCGTCTCGAGATTGTCGAATATTTGAGATGATATTAAGAATACTCTCGTCTTAAGAAAATTGTTCTCGTCTCGTTTTGAACTAGACTCTGGTTTTTCTTTCAATGGAATAGTTCTTGTCTCGTTTTATCTCGACTCGAGTTTCTCTATTTTCTCTAAATTTTAGTATCGAGTCGGCCTGTGGATCTTGAGAACCCTGGTTTGATCCCCACAGTCGACAAATAATTTTCACCAAATTAAATCTACCACTGTGGCTCCCCCTCCACTAAAATCTTTGGAGGTCTTGATTTGACGGCTGATATCTGAACTTCACGCGAAAAAATATATCACTTACAGAGATCTGCTTTAGCAGAGTGCCACACCCAGTAATGGGTAAAAAGCGTTATGATATATTTATATTTATTTTATTTATATTTTTAGTGAAAAATCGAGATAAGAATTCAGCCTCTCTCGTATTCGAGATTAGATTTAGAATATATAAATATATCATCACACCTTTTACCCATTACTGGATGTGGCACTCTGCCGAAGCAGATTTCGGTCAAATCATGGATTAAGAATATTCTTGTCCTCAATTTTCCCTCAATTTTGGCGTAAAATCGAGACAAGAATAACACTACTCTCGTCTCAATAAATTTGTTCTCGTCTCGTTTTAATTTCGACTCAGGACTCTACATCCTCTAAATTTTGTTCATTAAAAATTCGAGAATAAAACTCGAATATTCTAAACGGGATTGAGAATACTCTCATCTTAATAGAATTGTTCTCGACTTGAGTTTCAGAATTTTCTGTAAATTTTGGTGTAAAACCGAAGTCCGTGAAATTCTCAACAGATTTTATAGGCACAAATTAGTATTATTTTGCAAGTACCTATAAAATTCAAATAGTTTACGTGGTGCATATAAAGCTTAGAGAAATTGAAAGGTGATAATATATGCACAGTGAGAGATATTCATTGTATGAGACAATGGTGAAAACGCCCAGCGTAAAGGGTTCCCATGCACTAGAGGAGCTAGCTGCCGCCGCAGTTCTGTGTAACCGCGGCGTCTGTGTGTCACCGCCATCGGAATTTGTCGAATGTCGTGGGAGAGATTCGGACACATCCACTGAAACATACCGGACAACGATGCTACAGCTTCATGAGGATCCAGCTTCAATTCATTCCTTTACTTGTGTACAACAGGATCTTAATCCTAGTTAAAGTCGAGGATCTGGACTCTCCGAGCAGCAGTACGCTATCGTACTGTCGGTTATATTAATAATGTGGAAATACTGAGCATGATGTCTGTCGAATTGGTTATTGTATTGTTGTTATTGTTGTTTAAGTTGTTTCAATGTTTTCCTTATTTCAGAGTTAAACAATTGTGTCTTAGTGATTCTAATTCAACTATATAAGCTGTAGTTCCCCGTTACTGTCATTGAAATTAATTTCTTGTTGTGCAACTGAATAAATTAATTAATTAAGAGCAGTTATATATAGCTAAATAATAAGTAAGAGAGTTCCCCTAAAATTGTACGAAATCTGATTGAATTGCCCATGGTTTAGCAAGTTTTTTAGCAAATTTCAATTTGAAAATTTCAGACTGTTTAGTTCAAAATTCTGTCTTGTAAAATTACATACATATGTATGTTGATCTGTTGAATTCAATGGTAAAATCCTCAAGTGCATATATCTTCTAATTTTCAAGATATTATGGGGTAGGTGGCTCAGTGGTATCTAGTCGGCCTGTGGTTCTTGAAAACTCTTTTTCGATCCCCATAGGCGACAAAAAATTTTAACCAAATTAAACTACCCTTGTGGCTCCCACATCAATAACATCTTTGGGGGCCGTAATTTGCCGGCTGGTAACCGCATTTCACCCGAAGAAATATATCACTTACCAAGATCTGCTATAGCAGAATGGCACATCCAGAAATGGGTAAAAGGCGTGGTGATATATTTATTTATTTTATTTACTGTTTTATAAAAAAAGTTTTGAAATTTTTTTAAATTGCTGAAAACTTGTTTATAAGTCATTTCGGACACGGGGAATTCAATGCCGTTGAGCGCATCTTCATATATTGTTTAGTTTTTAAAATATAGTCTCGGAAAAGAATAAAATCTAAAGAAAATAAAGAATTACATATATCTTAAAAAACAAACAAAATACGCAAATGCGCTTAACGCCATTGAATTCCCCGTGTTTGGATTGACAAATGTTTAGCCAATTTTATATAATTTCATTTTTAAATTATTTCCTAAGGGGTACTCCATCTCTTTGTTTTTTTTTTCACATTTTAGGCCAATATTCTCTGAAATCCTTAATCGTAGGAATATTGTAACAAAAATTGACATACATAATGTATTTTGACCCACTGAATCCAGTGATAAAATCTTCGAGTTATATATAGGTATATTCTAGTTTTTAAAATATTGTTCATATATATTCTAGTATTGAAAGTTTGTTTATAAATTAATTGAAACACGAGAAATTCAATTGCCATAATTTTTTATTTATTGAGATATATCCTTCGGAAATTTGTTTTTCCAAATATTTCTACTTTTCCGAGACTTAGGCAGAGTGCGACATTCAGTAATGGGTAAACGGAGTGATGATATATTTATTTATATTTTAGAAACGAGACATGATATGTAGATGCACTTAATGACATAATTATACCTCTTCTGTACCGTAATTGAAATTAATTTCTTGCTATACAGTATAACAAAAATATAAGATCAGCAATTGCTAAATTATCTCCTTTATTAGCATTACACGGAAGGAGTAACCACACATTTATTTATTTTTATAATATCTAGATACACATTAAAATTAAATGTCGACAAACAAACAAGTCAAAATCTATCGCCTTGATCTGCAGTTGCATAATTGCCTCATTAAAGAGTACAGTCAATACAGTATTGATTTATATTTATTTCTATTAGTACGAACAAACTGACACTGATAAACTGCTAATGGGTAAAACTTCTAGGCCAGGTAGATAGATACAGATATACCCACCTATTATCATAAATCATATTTCCCTGCAGCTGATTGGCCACCTCGGCTTATTATATAATAACCAGCCAATCAAATGAAACTAGGTTAAACTAAAATGGCAGTTTGCTTTTTTTTAAATAGTCGTGTATATGAAAGTGAAGTACACCTCCTAATTTCAGATTTTTGTAGTAACCAAGAATGTAGTGTTAGTATGTTGGTATACCTGCACGATATTCTTAATTACATCAACAATATGTCAACAAGGAATTAACTTAGTCGAGTAAAAAGCGCGCTAATGCAATGAAAGGAACGCGTCAAGTTTTTATGCTATTATTTTACCTACTTAATATCAATATTAACAATAAAAAAATACACTTGGTAGCTGGCAGCTACTTTCCCCCATAGTTACGCCACATATTATGACGTTGACATTTACTAGTTTTTACTATGAGAACTAGTAGTATACAGGGTGTTTCAAAATTATTTAAATTGCTAAAAATAATTATAAAATAATAGTTATTTATTGTATAAGTGTTTTAGTTGAAGTTTTATCCACGAAAGATTGTTTAAATGCGAGCATTTAATTATCTTGAGTGGGTAATGCGCAACTAAAACACGAATACAATATAACGTTTTATCCACAATCAAAACTTTTATTCAAAATAATTCATTTTATAAAATGTTATTTTTTAATTTATCAAATTCTAGATACATGCTGTCAAAAAAATGCATTACTGTGGCATTTGTTGCTATGACAGGATGTTTGTTTATCGTTTATTACATTGAATGAATTTGATGAAAAAGGGAAGAAATTGACTATTCCTACAGAAGTTTTTAAAGAAGCTCGGGAAGCAACTCGCGTTCATTGCCAGCGAAGTCTAAGGAATTGTATGAAAAAGAGTTTACTGAATTTAAGAGCTGGAGAGAAAAACGGAGAGTAAGGGTAATAAATGAAGAAGTCATGCTTTCATATTTCTATAATATCAAGAAAAAGTATGCGGTTTCATCAGCGTGGTCTACGTATTCCATGTTGAAGGCTACTATAGAAGTTAACGAAAATATAGATATTTCAAAATTTAGCAAGCTGACATCTTATTTGAAGAGTGAATGTAAGGGGTAAAAACCGGAAAAAGCTGCCGTTTTGGAAAGAGAACATCAAATTAGATAAAACGAACAATGATTTATGTATTAATATAAATGTAAATGTTAATAAGTAATTCAATAAATTTGACTGATTTCTGTGCATTATTCCTTCATTCTTTTAACAGTGGAATAAAATTACTTTATTCCACTAGTGTATAATTGGTCCCTTTATACAGTTGCAATGAGCACAAATAAATGCATATTATGAGTTGATTGTGGATAAATAAATAAATTACATCATCACGCCTTTTACCCATTACTGGGTGTGCCACTCTGCCGTAGCAGTACGTGATATATTTCTTCGCGTGAATTGCGGTTACCAGCCGGCAAATCACGGCCGCCAAAGATATTAGTAGAGGGGGCCACAGAGGTAGATTTAAATTAGTGAAAATTGTTTGTCGGCTATGGGGATCGAACCAGGGTTCTCAAGATCCACAGGCCGACTCAATACCACTGAGCCACCTACCCCATAAAAGTTTGTCCGCGAACTTAATTGTCAAACGTTTGTCCGTGAACTTAATTGTCAAAAGTTTGTCTGCGAAGATGTTAGTGGAGGGGGAGCCACAGGAATAGATTTAAATTTGGTGAAAATTGTTTGTCGGCTGTGGGAATCGAACCAGGGTTCTCAATATCCACCACTGAGCCACCTACCTCATATGGACGCACTTGTATATTTGGATATTTATTTATTTATTTGTTATTCTGTACAATAGGAACTCGATACCACTGTAATAATAATTATAATTGCAGCAAACATCTTTCATGCGACTGGACTGATAGGTTACACAACCACTTGTACAATAGTAAATAATAAATCCGCCATTTTCCAATATGAAATGCCTCCCTCAAATCGTCATCAGCATCACCAGGTCCCCCAGTTCCTCACCGAAGCACCTCTGCATTCTGTTAGATCGTCGTTCATCGTGATCGATGACCAGAGGACAAAAAACAAGGCACTTGTCGAAATTAGAAGTCCGCGGGTCGGTCGCGGGGCAAGGGGCCATCACACAGGAATGCTTTGACACGGCCGACCGGCAGGTAACATCACACGCTGCACGCGGTGCGCGATCCACGCTCTGCGCTCTGAGTCCGCGCTCGACCGACATACAAGAGATGGAGAAGCGTCGACGAGGATATCACTTCATGAAGAATGGCAGGAATTTATCAGGAAGTATAAAGCAGTACTGCAGGAATTACTTATTCACAAGAAACTTACCCCTGAGGACTCCCGGCTAGTAACTGCAATTCATGCCAAATTTAACAATGGCTAATAGCTGTGATAATATATTTTATATGCGGCTAACTAATAATATTATTATTATATATGCGTTTTTTGCTTTATAATGCTATATATTAATCCCGCCGGGAATAATGAGTCGGGAATAATGGTCATTATTCGTGTGCCATGGGAACAGTGTTGCCACAGCGACTCATATTTAAATTAAACATAAAATAAATATAAAATAAATATATCATCACGCCTTTTACCCATCACTGGGTGTGGCACTCTGCCTAAGCAGATCTCGGTAAGTGATATATTTTTTCGCGTGAAGTGCGGTTACCAGCCGTCAAATCACGGCCTCCAAAGATATTAGTGGAGGAGGAGCCACAGGGGTAGATTTTTTTAAATTGGTGAAAATTATTTGTCGGCTGTGGGGATCGAACCAAGGTTCTCAAGATCCACAGGCCGACTCGATACCACTGAGCTAATTAAACATGCTGGTTGCTAAATTCAGTGTTGTTTACGAATCGGAAACAAACAAAACGAAATCATCGTTGAGAAGTTGTCAAAAACGGTCTTGCAAATTGTGTTAAATTATTGTGTTTAACTGTAATTGAAAAAATGGACAGTATTACAGAAGACAGTATATCTTCTACACCACCAGAAATAACGAAAATCGCTGATGCTACTACATATGGTTTATTACTGCAAAAGTCTAAAAATTTCTATGACAAAGCATACCAAAGTTTTATAGACTGGCGTATTAAAATGAAGACAAATTCGTATTCAGAAAATGTATTGTTGACATATTTTACTGAATTAGGTGAAAAATACAAATCATCTTCATTATGGTCTTTTTACTCCATTTACTCATTTCAATTAGATGTAAATTTATTAGGTAAATAGATGTAAAATTAATAGATAATAAATAATATAAAAATTGACTAATTTTTATGAAATTAGTCGTATATGTTAGTCGTATATAAAGTATAGTATACAACTCGCTATAATGGCTATTATTACCTCGGATGATTACAACCCTTGCTCGCAGCGCTCACTCGGGTTGCAAACTTCATCCTCGGGAATAAGAGCATCCATTATAGCGTCGTTGTATAATATACTATTATTTATTTGTTAGTCCCATTATAGTGGAATCTAAATCACTCAGATTCATTTACATTTTTAAATATAAGTTGAACTCTCGCATGTGAAGCGACAGCACTAGGATGATGCTACAACTGATTTTTTCTACTTCCGTTAGGAAATAAACGTTTTATTTCACTTATTTGCGTTAGGTAATGAACTGCATTATTTAACTAGTGAAATAATGAGGTAACTTAGCAACACAAAAAAATAAGATATCTTGGTAGACGCATTCTGATGTGTTATTCTTTTATTTTTTAAATTTATAACTGTCATTAATATGTCAACATTTCATAATTTCAAAAACGCTCTTTCGTATTTATTAGAGCGGAAGTAGAAAAAATATTGTATGAAACTAGTAAGGAAATAAGGTTATTACCTTACTTATATGTTTACATAACTCGGCTACGCCTCGTTCTGCAAATTTCACATGCGTAAGGTAATAACCTTCATTTCCTTACTTGTTTCATAAATAGCTATTAATTTATTCCAATAAATTAATAAATTAATAAATAAATATATCATCACACCTTTTACCCATTACTGGGTGTGGCACTCTACCTAAGCAGATCTCAGTAAGTGATATATTTTTTCGCGTCAAGTGCGGTTACCAACCATCAAAGATATTTGATTTAATTGTTAAATTTGATAAACGTCGTTTCGTGTGCTGCTTAGTCCGGTCCTGATGACAAAGCACTGACAATCCCGAAGAAAGAATGTAAATATATTTCAAGTTAAAACCTTGCGTTGTTTCCTAATTGGAAATTAAAGTATAACTCTGGACTATACATTAAACTGATATAAACAGAATCAAAGAAGCCGCCATGCGTTGCTATCAGAGTCTCCGTCACACCATCGAATCTTCATCTATCTGCATCTCTCTCTATCTCATTACATCGCGCCATCACCACATCTTTGTCTTCCGCGAAGACGCGTAAAATTCTAGACGAAAATAGAAATCGCAGATTTGCCGCCAGATACTCCAACGGTTTTGTGACGACTTGAATTCATAAATCTACAGTTTTTTATTTTTTTTCTGGGTAGATTGATCACGAGATTACTTTAGTTTTTATTGTTCCGGATAATATCTTTCCAAAATTATTTTAAAAATATATGTTTTATCACACATTTTACCCATTACTGGGTAAAGCACTCACCGTGGCAGATCTCGGTCTGGAAAGATGTTATTGGAGGGTTGCATTAATGTAGGAAAAGTTGTGGGAATCGAACCCGGATCGACTCGGTACCACTGAGTCACCTATTCCATGATTTATTTATTTATTTATGTTACGCTGTACAACAGGAATTTAATCCCAATTACAGAACAGGGTCCGCACTCACCAAGCCGCTGTCTAGTAGTTCATATAATTTTTAGCTTGAGTGCGACTCGAACTCGGGATTTCCGTATCGCTATCCACACCACCGTATTATTATTTACTTAATTCTTATATTGTAATATTTGATTTTAAGAATAATCTAATATTTATATGGGGTAGGTGGCTTAGTGGTATCGAGTCGGCCTGTGGATCTTGAGAACCCTGGTTCGATCCCCACAGCCGATAAACAATTAAATCTACCCCTGTGGCTCCCCCTCCACTAATATCTTTGGGAGCCGTGATTTGACAACTGGCAACCGTTTAAATATATCACATACCGAGATCTGCATAGGCAGAGTGCCACATCCAGTAATGGATAAAAGGCGTGATGAAATATTTATTTTATTTTATTTATCTACTTGAAGTAATAATAGGTCAGATTAGCCTGCAACTATCTCGCATCTAAACTAAACATAAGAATGATTGAACGTCAGACTAAATCAAACACAAACCTCAAATAATCCCTTCTTAATTTAATGCTTGGCATTCTTGCTAACAAACAAGAATATGGTCCTAGTTAGATAGGAATCTTGAACATGATATTGGATCTATACATTAATAGATCTGTTAATAATCCGTTGTAAACCCACGGAACCTAAATGATCGCCTTCTGCTACCTTTCCTTATCTGCCATCTTCATCTCAGTTAGTTGTCTTTAATTATTACGAAGGACACACAAACTTGCCTTTGACAGATACAAAAAATTATAAAAAACTGTGTAAAATCATTTAGATCATTTAGTCGTATTAAATAAATGAAGATCTTATTTATCTATTTGTTAATCAGTTACTTATAGTACATATATATTTTAAAATATTTTATCTGAAACTGGCAGGAAAATAAACATTTGCCTGAGCTTTAAAACTCAGGAAAGCTTTGCTTTGTATGCCTAGTAAGGAAAATAACATATTGTCTGCCTAGGCAGGTAATGAAAGAAACATGAGTGTCTAGTTACTTAGCAACATCAAATACTGACTGAATATGTAAGTCAAATTTAAATTAATTTAAAATATGTATTATTTGTTTATAAGTTTCAGATAAAATGTTATATGTAACACGTCAGTAAAGCGTCGTACAGGATTCCAAAACTGTTTCACTCATCCTGTAATTGAACACTTTCCTGATTTTTTTACATAAATAATTATTTACATTTTGTGTTGGTGTCGTTACGATTTTCTTATCGAATATGCCCTCGAGCATTAATTCATATCCGGGAATTTTTTAAATGTTCCATTCGTACAAATTAATACGTTGTTGGAATGGACACAAAAATCAGAAAAGAATCAATGCTATAGGAAGATTATAATTGAAAACAAAAATAAGGAATATTTAATTGAGATCTGTAGTTGCAGATCAATTAGAGCTTGAGGCAAATTGATGAAAGATTAAAATGTCGAATTTCGTATAGTATTGATTTCGTTATTTTTATGTTACCATGGTGATAGAATTTAGGATATAAATTGGAAAAACTTTTGTCAATTAAAGTACGTCAGTAAAATTTATAACATCTGTCATTGAAACGATTAGGCCAACTTCCAACCAAATAAAACAACATATTTATGATATTCCGCTTTAACATTGTGACCATTCCCTGTGTTTCTTCTTTTGTTCCAATTTGAAAATAATAAAGTAACCAGCATGTTTAGTGATTGTCTTACTTTATGAGTATGATATAAACAATCGCTACCGGTATGACGTCAAGAACATACCCGCGACATAATCAGATAACCATAGTGCGACTGGTTGACAAAAGGTCACCGGCAGCTCTTGAACCGTAACCGTAACCATATGTTTACCAACAACCGAACAACGCGAAACAACTGCTTACGTTAAAACAAAGAGAGGAAACATCAAAATGACCAGGGAAATTAGAAATTATGATAATGAACGGCGGCGAAGAGATATACAAGTATTATGATTTTTGATCAAAGTTATCGCTGCATCTGTACCGACTTCTTGGTTGTAAATGTCCGGTAATTAATGTAGGCAGGACCGGAATCAGACATCTTTCTTTCAAGAGAAATCATTGTTAGTTGTATATCAAGGCAAGAAAATGAGACAGCTCTTCTAGAAGTTGCCGAGGGATTTAAAGCATTTGAGGAAAAAGTAACACTTTCTGATACATATAATAGTAGTTTATATAACAAGGGAGTAAACTTTGTACATACATACATACATACATACATAACATCACGCTATATCCTATTAAATGGGGTAGCACGAACCCGTCAACATTCTCATCCTGACACACGATACTCGATTCGACCACATTAACACTTCCTCCATACAAACTCTTTCTTTTCTCACAACCAAAATCCATCAACACACAACAAACATTCATCCATTCGCTCCTGTACACTGCGCTTGTTTCTGAAGATGGTCTCCACACAATTGCAGGTAAACACTCGAAACATCTAACCAATGAATCTAAAATCAAGAATCATACGCTTGTCTTCATTCATCATATTTATCCTGCAATTAATTTTCTCCAAACATTCATATCCTGACACACCACTTTTGCTTCTACCACATTCATTATTACTATATTATATATTATTATATTATACAGGGTGTTTCAGGACTAGTGTAACAAACTTTAACAGCTTATTCCTGAGGTATTTTTGAGCCAAAAATGTCATATGAACATAGGTCCTATTCCTTCTAGTTACTAAAATACAAGAGGTTGAAGTTCTATAAATAACACGAAATTTTCAAATTTTTTTAATCAAGATACTTTTGGAAAACAAAAATGCGCGCAAATAGGGGATGGGAAAGTTGGCTTCTATTTGGATATCTGTCTTGGTATTCTCTGGACGCCTAACGGGCATTACCATTACATAATCCATAAATAAAAATCATATCTGTATATTCAGCAGTACTATAACCATCCATTATGAAACAATAACACAATCCAAAGTACAACAATTTTTAATGAAGACAAATAAGGTATGACTTTTCAATAAAATTCTTGTTTTCCGTAAGTATCTTGATTACAAAAATTTTAAAATTTCGTGTTATTTATAGAACTTCAACCTCTTGTATTTTGGTAACTAGAAGGAATAGGACCTATGTTCATACGAGTATGAAATTTTTTGCTCAAAATGACCTCAGGAATAAGCTGTTAAAGTTTGTTACACTAGTCCTGAAACACCCAGTATATACAAATGGGGTAGGTGGCTTGTGGATCTTGAGAATCCTGGTGCCAAATTAAATCTACCCCTGTGGCTCCCCTTTCACTAACATCTTTGAGGGCCATGATTTCACGGCTGGTAACCGCACTTCACGCGAAAATATATATATCACTTATCGAGATCTGCTCCGGCAGAGTGCCATACACTGTAATGGGTAAAAGACGTGATGATATATTTATTTATTTATTTAAATTATATCATAGATACAAAACCACCAAAACCATTTTCTCCCATCTCGCTAACCAACGACTCTATCCGATGATTCTCTCAGTTCGTATCGATGTTCCCAGCGTCGATGACACCGCAAGAACAAAAGCTCAGCGCTGTCATCTCGCATGACCAATCACCCGATCACCGCGATCACCGCGATCACTGCGGCGGCTGTGCGATTGTTCCCAGTTGATCACGGTCACGAGAAGCAGAGAGCCGTGTTTGTGACCGGTGGCGTCTTAGACGTACACAGATAAAGATGCGGTAGATGATGTCCGAACCTCGTTAGTAGAACATGACACGATAGATACTTACAGATGAAGGGTTGGAATCTAGACACTAGAATCTGTACCCGGAAGTCTACAAGCGGCTAGAGTTAGCGCGGCACTACGCTGCTGTGGATAACATTATGAAATTTAAAGACAAGCTAAAAATAATAAAACTACCACACAATAATACTTTATTTAACCACAGCAACCAATGCATTTGGTATAAGGCAAGTCAGAATAATTACATATACAATAATATAAAATATGATTTACAAAACTTTACCTATCAAAAATTCATTTACGTTAATTAAATAGTCTTTTACTTCTTTGCAAGAAACTTTATTTAAGACTATGCCGTTCAGTTTACAGCGCAAGGCATTGTATAGCCCTGTCCCAATTATTTTGGGATTATTTAATGTGAGTTAAAGTTTATGTTTAGGTATAACAAGTTCGTTTTTATATCGGGTGTCGTAGCCGTGAACATTTTCATGTTTTAACAGAATATTTCGATTCACTCTAGTATGTCTTATAAGAAAATACATATAGATATAGTGAGACCAGACCCTGTACTGTAATTGGGATTAAGTTCCTGTTATACAGAGTTACATAAATAAATAAATTTTGTTTGGAATGTTTTGATCCTGAGTTTCAATTTTGGGAAGGAATATATGGGTTTAGAATCCTTGAATCCTATTATTTATTTATTGGATGTTTCGATGGTTAACCCATCATCTTCAGCATTTATTTGTACAAAAATATTTTCCAATTCTAATACATATCTGTTTTTTATATGTATATGCTGTGGCAAAACGCCCCTTGTGGGGCAATGCCGCTTCCTTCGAAGCTCTCTAGATCATTCTTAACGGGGGAATCATCCCTTCTTTCTTCTTTTATTTTATCTTCTCACTTATGTTCCTCCATAATGCCTACGGCAGTCGAAGAGCTCTTCGATGAAACAAAAGAACAGAAAAATAGAGGTTCCTCTATTTCCATCGAAGAGCTCATCGATGAAACGAACGTACCTCATTTCACTCGTATCTTTTGTGTCTCATTTCACGTTAGCATATTTGTGAAATTTAGTTTTTCTTTCTCAACTTTAGAAGCTTTTATTTTTCGTCAATGACGGGTGCGTTCTGTTGTTTCATCGATGCTCTTCGACCAGTATGCCATAGGCATAAGTCTCTATTTCCTGCTTTTTCTTTCCATTTTTGGACTCTTGCATTTTTCAAGTCTTCTGTTACTCCCTCATTCACGTAGATCTGAGTCTTCCTCTCCTTCTTCTTCCAGGATCCCATTCTAATATACTATGGATCATAGTGTCTTCCCCTGCCCTCAATATCTGTTCTTTACATTGTCAATTATTAAAAATATAGCTGAATTAACTTCATATTTAAAAAAATGGACAATGTAAAAAAGTATTATGATTAGAAAATAATTCTAATAAATGTTGAAGATCCAATAAATAAATAACAGTATTCAAGGATCCTAAAGCCATATATTCCTTCCCAAAAATAAATAAATACAAGTAGTTAATGATGCTTGTCTCACATATCCTCGAACATGTTGATATCAGATGGTTGTGTATATTATTAATACAGCTTATAACACCTAGAGGTAGTTCTAGTAGGCTGTGCAGAGCGGAGCAGACAGGAAGATATATGAACCAACGCAAAAACTTATTCATTCAATTACTGTAAATGATTATGTATACACGTGGATAAATACTTCATTAATAAATATATAATGAAGGTGTGTTTGACGTACTCACATTTATCCTGCACAGAGAGAGAAACTGTACACTTCAACTAGATGAATTTATTTATTTAAAGGCGAAGTTCTTTCACTATTCTATTACCTAATAGGGTTCGGAACTGTTGTGTGGTTGCTTAAGTGGGATTCAAACTCGGGATCTTCGGATTTAAACAGGGTTCGAAGATATATATCGATCGATATATATCATGATATTTATTTTGATATATATCGTCATATTTTTGCAATGATATATATCCATTATATAAAAATATCAAATAGTTTTTGAGATATAGCCTCCGGAGAAGTGAAATTTTTCGAATTTTTCAGTTTTTCTACTTTTCCGAGGCTATATCTCAAAAACTAAATGTGATATGAAAACGCGCTCAACGGCATTAATTTTCTCGTGCTTCAGTTAACTTATAAACATAGTTTCAGCGATTTTTATTTTTTTTCAATTTTCCGCCAAAAAAATCGCAAAAAGCGGTTTTTTAACATTTTCTCGAAAACCAGAAGTCATATGCATTTGAAGATTGCACCACTGGATTCAGTGGGTCAAAATACATATGTATGTAAATTTTCGTTTTAATAATCCTACAATTAAGGATTTTTGGTAAAATTGAATTAAAATCTGAAAAAACCAAAGGGGTACCCCTTAGGAAATAATTAAAAATATTAAATTGCATAAAATTGTATGAAAATTTGCTTATAAGTCAATTCGGACACGGGGAATTCAACGCCGTTGAGCGCATTTCCATATCTTGTTTAGTTTTTGAGATATAGCCTCCGGAGAAGTGAAATTTTTCGAATTTTTCAGTTTTTCTAAATGTGTACAAAAACTAAAATTAAAAAATAAATATCCAAAAAGTGATATTTATCTGATATATATCCTATATATCAGATATTTTGATATTTATTATAAATATCATGATATTTACGAACCCTGGATTTAAATGTCGAAATGCACTTGTGTCTTTGTGGTTTAGATTCAACTATAAGCTACTATAATTGGGATTTGATTTTAAATTTATATACCGGACCAACTACTAAGGTCATATGCCGATATGTCCTTTGGATGGTCGCCACGGGCGGGACCCGAACCCACGACCTTATGGTTGCGAGTCAGGCCCTCAACCCGCGCGACCATCACGCGGGACAAATTGGGATTTAGTTTCTGTTGTGCAAAGTAGCAGACAAATACATAAATATTACTGCGATTTTTGTAAAAAATTCTAAATTATTTCAGGAGAAAATGCAGGATAATTGTAGTTTCATGGTTAGACCGCTAGCTTCACAAACAAGAGTGTTGTCTCTTTATAGACAAAGTGCCAACACTTTGTAGGTTCAAATCTCACTGACTTTAACCAACTAATATCTGTTTACGTCCGTGATTCGACGGCTGGTAACCGCACTTCACGCGAAGAAATATATATGTTACGACAGAGTGCCACGCCCAGTAATGGGTAAACAAATATTTTTAATTTTAGAAAGGAATTGAAATGTCCAATAGAATTCCTCTTTGTTAGTCAGTTGGCCAACCTGCTCCCCGATTGTTGTCCCCAAGCAGACAATCAGATCTAACCAATGTTACAGTTTTTTCTGCTTGTCAAGTTGGTATGCCGTGATATACCTGCAGTTAATAGATCATTTGAATTCCACTTATCTGCAACAGTTGGACACCCTGATTAATATTGATTCCAGCATGCATTGCGTTGTTGTTTTGCTCCCTATGCATCCCTCGCTGACTGTCGTTTGTTCTCGACTGGTTTTTCAACTGTTCCGGAAACTGGCAATGGTTCAGTTTTCGACCATATACGTCGCTAGTGTTGCTGGTTCGCGAAATAGACTGAACTAATATATCTTACAGCGTGTGTGTGTTTTTATTATTCTATGCTCGTGCCAGCTTGTGCTATGCTGCGCTCTTAGTTTGGATATTGTGTAACCGGTTTTTGTCTTATATCTACTGCTTACGTATATTATGAATATTGATATTTTGATCTTTTAAAATCTACCAATTAATATTTCATAAATCAACTCACAAACTAAATACTGCGCCATTGGCGAATTACATAAACATATTAAACATTTATTTTTTCTACGATTGCTATGAAAAGTTGACAATTACGCTCTCATTTGTCATCGTAAAATTGACATTTTCTGTGGCGTCTCTAATGGCAACGCGCGAAAAAGATAATAAATGCGCGCTTATTTCAATAGTTACTAATTTATTTTCAGTACGCATACGTTTTTTAATAATTTTAAGATGCAATCGTAGAAAAAATTATGTATGTATCACGAGCGTAAAGTGTCTTTGTTCCTCTTACACTATTGCGCTCTTAATACACAAATAACTATTACAAATGTCGTCAAATAATGGCATAAAAAATAAAACGTATGTATGTAATTAATTAAGTAATTATCTTTCATAATTGACAACGAAAAATGCTACTGATTGTTCAGTTTAGAAGGAATTGTAATTGGTTAAAATATAATTATAAGCTTATTTTGTAGGACACTCCATTTACCCATTTTTTGGTGTGGCACTGTATACTCTACTTCAATTAAAAATGTTAAAATTCAACCTTGCTACCAACATAAAACTATTTTTATTAAAAATAAACTAAAAACCAAGTTGTTTAACTGTTAAATAAGTATTTTATTTCCTTGTTTTCGAGCAAAAAATGAAACATATATATTTCTTTGAACAGACTAGTAAATTACTACATTACTATAAAGCTTACCTGCTTGTATATACTTATATACCAAACTCGTTAAATTAAATGTGCATGCAGAGTAAATATAAATATGCTAATGACCATATTTAACTTGTTCGCATGAAATGATTTGATGGCGCTGTAGATATTCAAGAAGAGTTTTGCTTCTCTGCTACCCAGACCACTAAACACTAATTAAATGATTCGATACTAAAGTGTAAACCTGCCATTTAATTAGTACATGTCCGTATATAAACATCCAAATATGTTGTTCTACATACACAGCTTTGACTATTACCTATTCATTTATTTATTTATTAAGCCCGACACCAGAAATGGTAAAAGGGCTCAACGATTAAGTAAGTAAGTATTTATTTATTTAATTTATATGGATTAAAGAGCTTCATGAACATGAGTTAGTTTATAGTACGAGACTTACAAAGTTTCACGTTTAAACAAATGAATAAATTCGAATGAAGGTTTGTTGCGTAAATGAAATATAAAACGAATTTATATGAAAGGAATTATAAATGTGGATGAAGCTAAAGTGATAGCTGTCGGTTTCAGCTCAAAATAAACAGATTTGCAAAATAAATATGTATTTATTTATTTATGTTTCGTTGTACAACAGGAACTTAATCCTAATTAGTAATTACAGTACAGGGTCCGCAGTCACCGAGCCGCAGTGTGATAGTTCATATAATGTTTAGCTTGAGTGAGATTCGAAGTCGGGATCTCCGGATTCGAATTCTATATCGCTATCAACACCACTGTACTGATATATACAGGGTGTTTCAGGACTAGTGTAACAAACTTTAACAGCTTATTCCTGAGGTCATTTTGAGCCAAAAATGTCATATGAACATAGGTCCTATTCCTTCTAGTTACCAAAATACAAGAGGTTGAAGTTCTATAAATAACATAAAATGTTCAAATTTTTGTAATCAAGATACTTGTGGAAAACAAAAATGCGCGCAAATAGGGGATGGGAAAGTTGTCTTCTATTTGGATATCTGTCTTGGTATTCTCTGGACGCATAACAGGCATTACCATTACATAATCCATAAATAAAAATCATATCTGCATATTCAGCAGTACTATAACCATCCATTATGAAACAATAATACAATCAAAAGTACAACAATTTTTAATTAAGACAAATAAGGTATGACTTTTCAATATAATTCATGTTTTCCAAAAGTATCTTGATTACAAAAATTTGAAAATTTCGTGTTATTTATAGAACTTCAACCTCTTGTATTTTGGTAACTAGAAGGAATAGGACCTATGTTTATATGACATTTTTGGCTCAAAATGACCTCAGGAATAAGCTGTTAAAGTTTGTTACACTAGTCCTGAAACACCCTGTATAGTATCCTATATCAAACAAATAATATATTACGCGCATTGTACAACTACAACATATTTTTAGTACGTTATTTATACCGATTTAAATTTATGGTTTTAGAACTGAAAATATCGGTTTCGGTTTTCGGTTATAGTTTCATAAAAAGGTGAATATCGGTGCGGTTTTTAGTTGCGATTCGGGTTCTTAATGTCAGGGCAGGGACGTTTGACGAATTCTCAAATTCATTTTATGGAATATTTTCATATATAATATAACAAGTAGTATGAAAATTGCTGAAAATATTTTGACATAAATTATGAGTTGTGTTTCCTATTTCCGTAACAACGAATGTATATTTATGTCAAAATATTTTCAGCAATTTTCATACTACGAGTTGTATTCGGCTTGAGAATTTACCAAACAAGAGTTAATTAACAAGAATAGTTAGGTATTTATTTGCACATTATTAATTAGGTATTACAGTGATGAAAATTTTGAATATTAAATGTACACTGAACAAATGTAGAATTGACGTTTATGAAAATATTGAAAATATCATTTATTTTATTCGTAACCAAGGATATTATTAACAGTGGTATTTCCGATATCAATTTCACTAGTTGATGAATTTCCGACGAAATGTACATTTCATTGGTTCATTTTCAAACAAATTCGTGATCCTATTGGTTGACAGTGACGTGTGGTGAATTCTAAACAGAATTTTCAAACCAGCATTATCTTTCAGAAAAATAAATTCCACAAATGTAAATAAATCAAAACTTATTATCAATGAACACATCATAAAGCCACACAGTAGTTTCCACAGAAGGTAATTACCTAAATAGCAGGTCACACCCCCCACCACTATTCTCTCCCCTACCCTCGGTTATATCATAACAGACTTATTATCATAAACACGCCCCAACTTCGGTACCTCTCATATTATGAATATTAATTAGTGGCGCTTACCTGTCCGTGAACTCACCACCCAGGGGTGATACGGAGGGTGCAGGGGCTTCACCACTTCCTTATCGACATCATGTGAGGGTAATATTGTGATAGAGCTGACAGGGAAATATTTATGAGTCCATGGGGATGATTATTTTGATGTAAATATAATTTTTTTTTATATGAAGGGATGATAAGAAAATGAACCTAATTTGACGGAAAATTTACGGTTAATTAGGCTTAATTACTATATTTAATTTTAACATTATTTATACGGTACTGGTACTTCTCTTTCTTAGGGCCGAAAAGGATTACTTTTTCAACAGTCAAAAACTAAATTTATCTCGTCGCTTCACTTACCCGATTTGTGAATTCTATTTGAATCCTTGCAATTGCAGATCTCATCATAATTATGTATTTTTCGTCTCTAGGGAAGAAAGTAAATTTCTCTTCTCTAGGGACGAAAAGTATTACTTTTGTCCCTTAGTTGAGAAAATATTATTTTAAGGCTGGATCGTAAAAATATCTCGCCGAATTATTTACCCAATTTGTTCTACAATTATAAATTCTAATTGAGTCCTGCAATTGCAGATCTCATCATAATTATGTATTTTTCGTAACTAAGGAAGAAAGCAAATTTCTCTTCTCTAAGGAGGAAAAGTATCACTTTTGTCCCTTAGTTGAGAAAATATTATTTTAAGGCCAGATCGTAAAAATATCTCGCCGAATTATTTACCCAATTTGTTCTACAATTGTAAATTCTAATTGAGTCCTGCAATTGCAGATCTCATCATAATTATGTATTTTTCGTACCTAAGGAAGAAAGCAAATTTCTCTTATCTAAGGAGGAAAAGTAATACTTTTGTCCCTTAGTTGAGGAAATATTATTTTAAGGCCGGATCATAAAAAAAATCTCGTCGATTAATTTACCCAATTTGTTCTACAATTGTGAATTCTAATTGGGTCCTGCAATTGCAGATCGTAAATCATAAATTTGTATATTTTAGGTTGCTTCTCTTGTGGGAAGAAAATTGTATTTTTTGACAGGGCTATAAAAAAAAATAATATTCTAAGCTTGTAACTATTTATCTGACACAATAAATTTAATTTAAAATTTAGTAAAATAAAATTTGTGTTGTGCAGCGAAGTAAATAAATAAGTCTTTCATATCAACTTGTAGAAATATAATAAATTCTCGTCCAGGGCAACTTGCGTAGTTAATTCTGCGTGTCCTTAGCTAATATTTCACCTTTATTTGACATAAGTCTTCACATAAATAACAACGATAAACCAATGTTATTGATACATAGCTTACAATGCAAATATAATCAATCACAGATATAACCCAAGTTGTAACTGCTCCTGGCTTATCACGCACTAATTACATGCAATTAGAAGCTAATCAGTTTCCTGGTCGCCGCTGAATTCTAATTAGACAAAGCAGAAGAAGAAGAGATGGTCACAGAGCCAGACACAAGAGTGCTGTGACACTGACACTGGCGGCATGAAGAAAGGAATGGACAGACGGACAGAGATAGAGAGATATGTCAGCGAGTTGTCATGGAGAGTGAAACATTTGTTTATCATAAGATGTATCAGGAGGATGATGTTCTGATGTTTATTGGTAACCAGGGGCTTTGAAACTCATTGAACGTGCCAAATTTATTTGCATTATTACTTGTAACCGTAGTTACTAACCAGATTATATTCTGTTACAATGTGCTTGCATTGCCATAAGACATATTTTATTTATTTATTTTGCAATACTGTACAACTGGAACTTACTCCCAATTATAGTACAAGATCCGGAAGTAAAAATGCGCTTAGGGCATTTTTTTTATTTTCACTAAGAGTCTGAAAATCACTGAGGAAATGTTCAAAAAATTTGATCCGTTAATATTTGCTAAAAGTTTACTTGAATGTCATATCGGATACAGTGATTTAATTTCTCGTGTTTCAAGTAACTTATAAACAAGTTTTCGACTATATTTATTTTTTCAATTTCCACAAAAAAATTGTCAAAAAATAATTTTTCTACGATTGCTATGAAAAGTTGACAATTATGCTCTCATTTGTCATCGTAAAGTTGACGTTTTCTGTGGAACAAACAAGTATGTCGCGCGAAAAAGATGTTAAATGCGCGCTTAATTTAATAGTTACCAAAAATACAAACAAAACAGCAACTTGTCATATTGACAGTTGACAGAATAAATTTATTTTTAGTACGTATAAGTTTTTTAATAATTTTAAGATGCAATCATAGAAAAAATGATGTGTAAAGTGTCTTTGTTCCTCTTACAATATTGCAACTCTCGCCTTCGGCTCGCGCTGCAATTACCGTGTTCTAGTAACAAAGAATCACTTTACGTTCTTAATACACAAATAACTATTTTGAACGATTTCTCAAAAACTAGAAAATACATGCACTTGGAGATTATTCCGTTGAATTCAGTGGGTCAAAATACATATGTATGTAAATTTACATTACAATATTCTTACGATTAAGGACTTTAGAGAAAATTGGCCTAAAATCAGAATAAAAACAAAAATTAAATTGCTTTAAATTTGATACAAAATTGCTTATACTCGTAAGTCAATTCGGACACTGGGAATTCAATGCCATTGATCGCATCGTCATATCTCGTTTAGTTTTTTAGATATAGCCTTCGGAAAAGTTGGATTATAAAAAGAAAATATATTTCGACTTTCTCAAGTGTCTCAAAAACTAAATGAGATATAAAGACGACATCGAATTTTTCGTCCTTCAATTAACTTCAATAATTGTAAGGTTTAGTGAAAGAAACTAAACTTCACGCTTTCCTATATTCTTGTAGAAAAATAAAATTTGAACTGCGCTATCTCCAACCATACTTCTTACAGAGGCTAAAGTGACAGGAGAAACAAATGCACGTGTAGTTGTAGTGAAGGGTTAGTGCAGTACACTACACGATAATGCACCACAAAAGACAATTCCCATAGACAAATACAATAAGTCACGGTGCTCAGCTATATTTAACTGAAACGCTGAAGTTCAGACGTTCAGACTGATAGCACCGACACGTAACGGCACCAAATACTTTCCTAAAACTATACTTGTTCTAGCACAGGACCGGAATCAACCTTCAATTCTTACATTCTCTAGTCACTGTTAGTATCAAAAGTATTGTTTGTCCTGTCAGGAAATATTCACGTAGTAAGATAGTGATTTGCGGTTTTCAAATTTGATTTCAACATAATTTTCTTAAAAGTATACAACTTTGATAAGCTGTAACTAAACAAATATAAGAGATATTTAAATGAGGTTTTCATGTATGAATTTCGCGTGATTTAATTGACCTATTTTATTTATAATTGGATGTAAAAATTTGGTTGTTTAGTAAAAATTATTTCAGAAATTCGGAATATTTAATTTAATTTGTATCCAAATTAAGGTCTTTTATTCCATATTATTATTAATAAATTCAGTACAATTTAATTGACATATAAGCAAATTTTCTAATGATAATAATTATCAATTATAGAAGAAACCTCCACAAAAAAAAACTTTTAATTATTAAACTTTGAAAGCCTATAATTTCGAAAACTAAATAAAATAGCTTAATCCCGATTTAAATATTGTATTCCTCATGCATCTATTAAATAATAGTTAAATTTTTACTGAAGTAGTACCGCTAATAAAAATGTGAGAACCAGAAAACAAAAACCCTACAAAAATGTATAAATTACGGTATTTAAATTACACAGAGGCTATATTTAACCCAGTATAAAATATTATGGTACGGTCCTGAATTCCACGATCTTTTTTTTTCTGTTCACACAACAAAGCCGAAAAGAAACCACTAAATTTGGTGATATTTTTAACCGCAAAGCGTTAGCGTCGAATTCTAAAACAAAAGCCAGTGAAACAACTCACCGTCGCTAACAGTCAACAAGCGCATTCACTTGTTTCGAGGTAGGCCTCGCCCGTTTACAGTTTACAAGTCCCTCGAGATCAAATCTCAAACAAATGCAACCGAAAACCACATCGTCTTCATCTGTTACCTATCATTTGTTACCGATTGTCATTTGTTCAATTCCATCCCGTGTGACATTCGACGGTTTGTTTCATTTGTTTTTATGGTTGTTTATATTTTGTTTCTTCAGGTTATTATGGACAGTATTGTTTTATTCAGTTCAAAACTCAAACAAATGCAACCGAAAACCACATCATCATCATTTGTTAGTTTTAATTTGTTAGCGATTGTCATTTGTTGAGTCTCATCCCGCGTGACAGTTTGTTTCATTTATTTTTGTGGTTGTGGAAAGTATTTTTTAATTGAGTTCAAATCTCAAACAAATGCAACCGAAAACCACATAGTCGTCATTTGTTAGTTATTATTTGTTACTGATTGTCGTTTGTTGAATCCGATGCCGCGTGATATGCGACGGTTTGTTTCATTTGTTTATGTTTTGTTTCTTACAGATAATTATGGAGAGTATTGTTTTATTGTTTGTAATAATTATTCAAATGTTTTCAAAAAATAGAAAGAAGAATGTTGGCGTGTTTGTCAATTGTTTTACGGCGTGTTCCGTTTTGATAATCTAAATTAAGCCGGTCCATTTAAATTGTTCGAATTTCCAAATTTTATGCATATTAAGGACAGGCTTATCACTACGCCTTGCATATTCAAATATAGTTTAGATAGTCGGCCACTATTAGTAATTAGCCAAATTAAATCTACATTCATAAATTAGTTTAACGTATTCTATTGCGTTTTAATTATTTATTTATTTCTTTCTAGACATGTGTTTTAATTAAATTTATGACTGCTATTTCATTTTATCTAGAAAGATAATATTTTTCTTTGTATTAACTAATAATTAATTCATATTTACTAGTCCCTAATTACAGTAGTTTATAGTGGAATCAGAGCCACCTAGACATATTTATATTTGTGGGGTAAATTCAAGTCAGCGCGATTTTAAATCAGTCAGTGTAATAAACCCTGTTGCTTTAAAAGCAAGGGCGCAATCAGAGTGCTACAACATTTCGTAAAGTAAACTAAAAAAATCTTGGGAATATATTTGACAGCACCCGACGCAAAACAAATGTGCTTAAACACCAAAAGTCACTTAATTTAAATTCGAAACCACAGACAGAAACAAGCCTCGATGTAACCATCAAACCACTGAAACCATCGTAAACCAAACTACAATAGAGTATACGTACACTTTATCCTCTCTCTGCGTAATTCGTCGCGACATAGGGTATTTTTAGTCCTGAACGAGGGACAAAATAGTTTTACACTCAATTAACAATCACACATGGCCTAAAAATAAAACAACGCCGTCGGCATTCGCTTGTTATTGTTTTGTTTGTGATGTGGACTGGAACAATTGAGTGCGATGATGAACTAGCGAATTTTGTGGTTAGTTTTGCGGAAAATTCAGAGGACATACCTCATGAGACACGTGCTATTTTATTTTTAGGAATGAGGAAATATTTATATTTGTCAAATTTACTTACAAACTATTGTAATTGGAAATCATTTACAGTTGTAAATAAATAAATGATTGTGTAGAATACAAAATAGAGATATATAGTAGCAATTGTATATCCTGCTAGGTTAACTTTGTAGAAATTTGAAAATAATTATTTGTATAACATGGGAAGAAAATGAGACACCTCTTCCTGAAGGTGTCGTTTTATTTTCCCGAATCGAAGACGAAGAATTTTGTTACTAGCTTACCATAAAGTAAATTTTTCAGAAATAAATTAAAAAAATTAAGTTAATTTGACAGATGTCTCCTGGATGTCATTAATGTCAAATCATACCGTTGTTTTTTATTTGTTTATAGATATGACTTTATTTTCCTTTCGTAACAACAATACTTTCTACCCTAGGGATAAAAAGTATTACTTTATTTTCCTAAATGAGAAAAGACAATTTTACATTTTAAATAAAATAATATCATCAGGCTTTTTACCTATTACTGGGTATGGCACTCTGCCGTAGAATATCTTGGTAAGAGATATATTTTTTCGCTTGAAGTGCAGTTACCAGACGTCAAATCATAATCCCCAAAGTGTTAGATGTCAGTCGAACCCGGGATTTTACTTTTTGATAAATAAAGTAATAATAATATATCATCACGCCTGTTACCCATTACTGGGTGTGGTACTCTGCCGCAGCAAATCTCGGTAAGAAATATATTTTTTCGCGTAAAGTGCGGTTACAAGACGTCAAAAATCACAATCCCCAAATATGTTAGATGTCAATCGAACCCGGGTTCTCAAATCTACAGTCCGACTTGATTCCACTGAGCTACCTACCGCTATACTTTCTGAGTTGTTAAAATAGTATATTGTAATACAAGTGTAGAAAGCGTGTTCTTTCAACACGTACATTGCATACTATTTTTCCTATAACAAATCAGTATTTTACACTACAAGAAATTGTTTTATTTGTAGTTTTTATTTTGTCATTTTTGTGATTATGCAAACCAGAAGTATTAATATCATTTTGTTGACACTTAAGTGCAGAAAATTATCACTTTCCGCACGCAAAAGAGTGCGATAAATAAATACTAATATTTTAAAGTACAAATATTATAAAAATACATATAATATTGAGGTAACAAAAGTGTGTAAACAAATAATTCTTGAACAGTTATCTATCTTGTATCCTTCTACAATGGGTTTAAAACAGGGTTCGAAGATATATAGCGATCGATATATATCATGATATTTATTTTGATATATATAGTCATATTTTTGCAATGATAAATATCCATTATATAAAAATATGAAATAGTTTTTGAGATATAGCCTCCGGAGAAGTGAAATTTTTCGAATTTTTCAGTTTTTCTACTTTTCCGAGGCTATATCTCAAAAACTAAATGTGATATGAAAACGCGCTCAACGGCATTAATTTTCTCGTGCTTCAGTTAACTTATAAACATAGTTTCAGCGATTTTTATTTTTTTTCAATTTTCCGCCAAAAAAATCGCAAAAAGCGGTTTTTTAACATTTTCTCGAAAACCAGAAGTCATATGCATTTGAAGATTGCACCACTGGATTCAGTGGGTCAAAATACATATGTATGTAAATTTTCGTTTTAATAATCCTACGATTAAGGATTTTTGGTAAAATTGAATTAAAATCTGAAAAAAACCAAAGGGGTACCCCTTAGGAAATAATTAAAAATATTAAATTGCATAAAATTGTATGAAAATTTGCTTATAAGTCAATTCGGACACGGGGAATTCAACGCCGTTGAGCGCATTTCCATATCTTGTTTAGTTTTTGAGATATAACCTCCGGAAAAGTGAAATTTTTCGAATTTTTCAGTTTTTCTACTTTTCCGAGACTATATCTCGAAAACTAAATGTGATATGAAAACGCGCTCAACGGCATTAATTTTCTCGTGCTTCAGTTAACTTATAAACATAGTTTCAGCGATTTTAATTTTTTTTCAATTTTCCGCCAAAAAAATCGCAAAAAGCGGTTTTTTAACATTTTCTCGAAAACCAGAAGTCATATGCATTTGAAGATTGCACCACTGGATTCAGTGGGTCAAAATACATATGTATGTAAATTTTCGTTTTAATAATCCTACGATTAAGGATTTTTGGGAAAATTGAATTAAAATCTGAAAAAACCAAAGGGGTACCCCTTAGGAAATAATTAAAAATATTAAATTGCTTAAAATTGTATGAAAATTTGCTTATAAGTCAATTCGGACACGGGGAATTCAACGCCGTTGAGCGCATTTCCATATCTTGTTTAGTTTTTGAGATATAGCCTCCGGAGAAGTGAAATTTTTCGAATTTTTCAGTTTTTCTAAATGGGTACAAAAACTAAAATTAAAAAATAAATATCCAAAAAGTGATATTTATCTGATATATATCCTATATATCAGATATTTTGATATTTATTATAAATATCATGATATTTACGAACCCTGGTTTAAAATGTATGTATGCTAACTAATGTCAGTCCTCTATCTCTTTGTAGTTGTATAAAAACTGAATACTGAATATATTTTCGCGATTTACACATCCTGTAATTCTCTATTCTCTGGGGACTAGCCACCTTATTTCTTATTGTCTTCATTTTCATACACATTCACAGTTTACTTTCACACTATATTAACATTCGCTAATACATTACAACCACAAAATTAATTGTAATCAGGAAGGCCTCACTTATAAAATCACATATATTTCAAACATTTCTAGGGAGTAAGTGGCTCATTGATATCGAGTCGGCCTGTGGATCTTGAGAACCCTGGTTTGATCCCCACAGCCGACAAACAATTTTCACCAATTTAAATCTACCCATGTGACTCCCCCTCTCCACTAATATTTATGAGGACCGTGATTTGACGGCTGGTTACCGCACTTCACGCAAAAAAATATATCACTTACCAAGATCTGCTTAGGCAGAGTGCCACACCCAGTGATGGGTAAAATGCGTGATGATATATTTATATTTATTTATTTATTCAAACATTTCTGTTTCGTTAATATTATTGAAATTAAACGTACATTTACTATTCATCGTATGTTCAATAAAATATGAATGTGTTTAGTGGTTCGAATTCCACTTTATACTACTGTAATTGGGATTAAGTTCCTGGAATAAAAAACATTTAAATAAATCAGTAACCTAGTGAACTACAACAATTTTAAGACAATAAGAAATTAATCACATTTACAGTAAAAGAAAGATACCTACAGCCTACAGTAGAATAATAAACCAATGTATACTTTGAGTTATACATTGAAGTAAGTGCTTTTAAACCCTTCTAGCTTCTAAAGCAAGAGCATAATTATAGTGCCACAACTTCCAGTAAAATGAACTAAACAAAACTTTTCAATGTATTTGACAGGCGGCAAATAACACTAACATTTTAAAATAAGTTTGGCATTCTTGTACTTTTACTTCTGAAGCTAGTGTTCTAACCATCGAACCACGATACTTTTAAAATTTATCCAAATGCTACAGCTTATACTGAAATCAAATCCTCTCGGATACAGCTTATAATTTTATTTCAAACTTTCATGTTTACAGTAATGATTTCAATCCAGAAAGAGAGACTTTATAGTACTCGTACTGTAATAAATATTACGGTACTGTTATCGTGAAGTTACTAGGTAACAAACAGTATTTGACATTTAATTAAATTTAATTTAAGGTGAAAATAATATTTAATAATTAAATGCGACACAGTGTAAAATAAAACGTTATAATATGGTAGTGTTTTATCACATCGTACGGAAACATCTTACTGTACTGTAATAACTTATTTACCGGACTTATAACGTAAATAACTATTACACTTCAATTATAAACAAAGTTTTAGTTAATTCTGAAAGTTGATTTAAAAATAGTTTAATATATTTTGCCATTTGTTTTCTGAATGTAATTTGAATTACCGTTGCATTATTGTAATCCAAAATTAATTATAACTTGAACTCTAGCTTCTAAAACAAGTGCACAATCACACTACTACAACTTTCAATCAAATAAACTCTAAAGATTTTTTGAAAATATTTTTCAGGCGTCCAACGCAATATTATCACTAGGGTTGTGCCGTGGCCAATTGACCGGTCAATTGACTGGTCAATTGTCCGTCAATTGACCAAAAATATTTGACGGCCAAATAATACGGTCAAATAATCTAAATGGAACTGCCACAACATATGTTGTTCAATAGAAATAGCTAGTTACTATTATTACATGAATATATCTAGTTTGGTATTCTGGGTTCTGGAGAATTTGCTTACTTTACTTTACAAATAAAATAAATACATATTATTTCATTTCATTACGTCTTTTACTTTATTTTCCCCTTTATTTTGAATTTGATGTGGTTTTGTTTATTAGTTGTTGTTGGTTTTTCATTTTAAGTAATATTGGATGTAGTAAACAGTACTACATAAATAAATTACAATTTTAATTGTGATTTTTATTAAATATTTCTTGACCAAAAAATATTTGACTGGTCAAATGCACAACCTTAACTATCACATACAAATGACAGGATTAGACTTTATTTTTAGTAAAATTATCAATTTTAAATAAACATTTCAATAAATAAGTTTTATATTCTTGTACTCTTACATGTGAAGCTAGCATTCTAACCATAGAACCACAACAATTGATTAATTTATTTATGTTACGCTGTACAACAGGAACTTAATCCAAAATACAGTACCGAACCACAGTGTGGTAGCTTGAGTGGGATTCAAACTCGGGATCTTCGGATTTGAATTCCGTAACATACGCAAATTTATGCTGTCAGTTTACAGTGGAATTGAAACCACTGAAAAACATTTGTCAGTTGTCCGACGCAATAATAAAATTGTACTGATGGTTTAGTAAGATTTGAAATAGTGACTTACCCTGTCATATTGATGCGCGGCACTAGCAAAGGGCGAAGAAAAGGGTCCGGCCCTGGGCACCGGGTGGGCCGACACTGGCGGAGCCGCCCCTGGTCGCTGATACAAGTACGGGTAATACGCTTGGTACATTACTTCAGAACAACTCATATTATCTTACGTTTACACATCGAAATATCCACCAGAAACACGATAAACACGCACTTAAAAACAACCCTCTCAAACTACATACACAGTTCAGTCACCCGACAGTCTCATTAACTACTTGCTCATCACTTCATCACACACTTTACTTCATTTCAACAGTTTCTAATTCACTATTTTCTAAACAATGTCCGTATACTATCATTTTCCTCGCGGTTATTTTTTCCGTCACTAACTCCGTCGTACTAACACCCAACTAACTAACTACTAACTCCAAGAAGGCAGAGAGGGTTCCTCTCCCCTCTAGGGTGGTTGTCGCCACGCCTACTATCCCACTACTATGGATAACTACGCCCTTTAAGCATACATGAGATTCTTTCCTGCTTTGGCCAATAAGCTCGTTTGTGTTGTGTAGAAATGGACCAATGAAGTGACGCAGTGAGCTGGTTTTGACCACGCCTCCTGGGTTGGGTTGAGCAGGGTTTTTTGTGGGTTACAGGTAGGTGGTATGGTGGTGTTTATTATTTTTCTTCCTAATTTCATGCTTCGGTTGATGGTAGTTCATTCGGAGGGTTTGGCGATAATTAATTTGCTTTTGTTTTATTGGGATTTAGTGCTTCATTCAAGATGGAGGTTCACATAGTACAACCCTTTAATGCCTTTTATAATAACCTAGGCAACTAGCATACATATTTATTTATACCGGGAGTTTTTCTTATCAGTAAACATAGGGATATATCATTACCATAGTTACAGTTAAAAAGTTTGACAGCAATACATTAGAGCGTTTATTTTAAAAGTAAACATAGGGAAAATAATATTTTCAGCAATGCATTGAAGTGTAATAGTCTATAGTCTAAAAGAAACATTTTAAGTTTAAACAAATTACATGAATTTGAATTACTTTAAATTACATTAATTAAACGTTAGGTATAAATTTAGAACCTCAAAACAATCCAAAAGTTCTTTTGTGTAGAGGTTTGTTCGCAAATTCTTCGTTTAAGAGCTCGTACATACAAATAATAAGAATTTTGAGTTGAACCAGTTCATAAATCGAAAATTATTAAAGTGTGGTTCTATATAATTCAGACCACGAGAAATCGAATGGCGCAAAGCGCATCTTCATATCTTTTTTAGTTTTTGAGTTACAGCGATTTTTGACTTTTTTTTAAGCTCAACTTTGAAAGTCCATAACTTAAAAACTAAAAGAGATATTCAAATGAAATTGAACGAGTGTATTTCTCGTGCGCTACTTAACTTGTACAGGTATTGTGAAAATTTTGAAAATTTTTCAATTTTTTTCAAAATTTTTCTTCCTCAATATTTCAAAAACTTGAAAAGATAATGAAAATCTGAAAACACCAGTGAATTCCTCGCGTGAAAATACGTAAGTATGCAAATTTTCAAAATAAAATTCGCACGGATACATTTGTTATTACAAAAAAACGAAAAATGGCCTAAATCCGTAAAAACACCAAGGGGTACCCCTTAAGAAATTTTTAAAAGACGGCCATTTTCGATTTTTTGTAATACAAAATGTATCCGTTCGAATTTTCTTCTGAAAATTTGCATACCAATGTATTTTTACGCGAGGAATTCACTGGTGTTTTCATATTTTCATTATCTCTTCAACTTTTTGAAATATCGACAAAAGAAAATTTCGAAAAAAATTGAAAAATTGAAAAATTTTCAAAATACATATACAAGTTAAGTAGCGCACGAGAAATACTCTCGTTCAAACCGCGTTTCAATATCTCTTTTAGTTTTTGAGTTATGGCGTTTCAAAGTTGAGCTTTAAAAAAAGTCAAAAATCGCTGTAACTCTAAAACTAAAAGAGATATTGAAACGCGGTTTGAACGAGCGCATTTCTCTTGCTCTGAACTATATAGAACCATATTATAAAAATTTTGACTTTTTGAACTGGTTCAACCAGGAATTCACATCTGCATGTTTATATGTCAAAATTTTGGTCATTCAATGTTATTTTCCCTATGTTTACTTTTAAAATAAACCTGCACTTTATTCCAAATTCTCATTTCAATTTACATACATAGGTATAGTTTATTTATTTATGTTACGCTGTACAACAGGAACTTAATCCCAATTACAGTACAGGATCCGCACTCACCGAGCCGCAGTGTAGTAGTTTATATAATTTTTAGTTTAAATTTTGTTGCTTTACATTTTTTACAACTTACAATGAATTAAGGATCTTGCATACAAAACTACGCACTCAATATCGTCTTCATTATCCTTGGCTTGTGGCTGTGTTCCCATCCCCTAATGGAAGGCGTTGGCGAGCTCATTTACCCAACATTGCTTTTCTCTTATTGCGTTTCCACCAGTAGCAGACGCATATTGTAATAAGTTTACTATCCGATAAATTAATTTAATTTAGACAATATTGTTGGGATTTATGTGTAACATTTTTTCACTTATCTGTTAGATAAGTTATATATACTTTTATTATTAGCAAGATGTCGTGCATTTAAATCTCGCTTACATAAAAAAATATCTAATGTGGACACCACATGACTTCCTTGTACACGTATTAAACTATAGATATTTTTTTAATTGCACATATTTGACATTAAATCTTTTATTTTTTGTTCTAATCCATAGCAAACTTAATTTTTAAAAAAATCAAAAAATATATAATATTTAAATTTAGATATCTCGTTTATGCAAAAAGCTAATTTAAAAATTCTTAATGTGCTAGACGCAGAATTTAATTCTCTAAAACTTTTATTTGCAGCATTTATTTCTAAAATTAAAATAATACCTTTTTTTCAAGGAAAACTGTTAGCAGCTTCATGTAATGTGCCACTTCCGGTTAGTCTATTTTAACCAAAATCTATTATGTTATTTCCATTGATATAGTAGTCTTATATACCAAATTTGGAAAGTTTTAAATTATATTTGAATATAGTTTTTCATGAAAATCTATTATAGGCTTCAAGTAAAGTACCACTTCCGGTAGTTGTATAATGACCAAAAAGGGAGGTGCACAACTAGATGTTATAACAGTCCTAAATATAAAGTTTCAATTTTCTACGCCTTACCGTTTTTGAGTTATGCGAGATACGTACGTACAGACGGCATGACGAAATTAGTCAAAATGGATTCAGGGAGGGCCAAAACATCTATTTCCGTTGAAATCTGAGAACCGAAAATTTTCGCGGTTACAATACTTCCTTTACTTCGTACAAGGAAGTAAAAATACAAATTGTATCTGAGTTACTCACGTTCCACTTATAAGCTACTGTAATTGTGATTAAGTTCCTGTTGTGCAGACATACAAATAAATAAATAAGTTTATGTTAACAGGGAGAAAATTTGTAAGAAAATGAACAAAATTACTCTTCATTACTTACATTATCTTTTGTTTTATCGTTTATATGCTTGCTTAATTATTTAAAATAATATATTACTTTTACAATAGATAATTAATTAATTTATATTTCGTTGTTAGAGAAGTGGGCGTAAGTGAAGATTTATGAAATAGGTGTACAGGAGCGAATGGATGGATGTTTGTTGTGTGATGATGGATTTTGGTTGTGAAGAATGAAAGAGCTCGTTAATGTGGTTGAAACGAGTATCGTGTGTCAGGATGAGAATGTTCTGTGAATGTTTCAGGGGTTTGTGCTACCCTATTTCATGGGATATAGCGTGATGTTATGTATGTATGTATATTTTAAAGGATAATAAATAGCTTTTGCAATTTGCTTTAATAAAATTGTTATTTAAGAGTTTTCGTGGACGACCTAGAATCTCTAAGATTACAGATACAAATAATTTAGATTATTATTTAATTAATTAGTACGTTATTTAGATAAATGTTTTGGTTAGATTTTCATAAATCAATGAGAGGAAAGTCAAATTCTATGGTGTAGATCAAGAAATCGTGCCAGTGGCAATCAAACATTTGACTAAGATAATCTTACAGTTGATTTATTTCTTTTTAACTGAAAGCAATACATTTGCCACGAAAGTTATTTAAACTTCATTTATATCTTTTCTAAACAATAAAGTAGATCATATATGAGACTACAATTGTGCTCCACTGTTTGAGATTCATATTTTCTTAAATCTGACGTCACAAAATTTTTATAAAATCATTACGGTTGAAAGAATAACAATGAAAACTTTCGAAAACTGTATATTGTTTTCAATTTAGATATTTCATAAAATATATATTGTTTTAAATAGTGGAGGCTCCCACTTCAGGATGAATTTAAAGTATAATGGTACATGGCCTAAATGTTATTATGATGTCACAGTCTTATATGTATCTACCAAGATCTGCAACTGCAATCATTTTGAAGAGCTGTTATTTGTACAATGTACTCATAGTGTGGCAGCGTATTTAGATTGTTCTCTCCTCTCTAAACCGCTGCTACAGTTCTCTCGAATGTCGTCACGAGTGACGTAACAAGTCACGCTCTCTGTGTTAGAGATGGCAGCACACTCAACGACTGTCGCATGTTTCTAGTGAAAACTAGAAGGCGGTATTTTTAAATTCCTTTGTTATCTACATAGTTGTTGTTTTAAAATGAATATTTATGTTGACAAAACATTCGATTAATGCTAGAAACGTGATGTTTACTAAATTTTTACTAAAATGACGTAGAAGTTCAATTATTTAGTTTTTAGAACATGTAGCAACGAAACAATTTGAAACAAAATGAGAATCACTTTAACTAAATTAATTACATCGCTTTTAATAATAATAGTTATTATTTTATTTTGGTCAATCTTTAATGAAAATGAGCAACAGAAAAGCGTGAAAATTTGCCAACAGTCAGATGTTTTCATGAAACAATTGCATGAGTTGACAGATCGGTAAGACAATAACAAACAAAGGTTATCAACAAATAAAACATTAATTTGATTTGGTGTGTAGGGTACATCATGTATTATCAACTTTGAGCTTGTCACATTTTTTATGTTACGGGTCATTATGGGGACAAATAAGATTGTCCCGGTCGTTGCCATGGGAAACAAACACCCAATTATGTTTAAGGAACGAGGAATTAATACCTTTAGATGAAGTATACATCAGACGAGCTTTCGACAAACATGAATTGAAGATCAAATATAATTCTGCGGAAGGAATGTATATTGTAATTGATCCTTCTGTTAGTGGTGCTACAGTACAGCTTTATGTATTTGAAGAAGATACATTGGTACACTCAATAACAAAATATTATCATAGTTGGAACCAATGCATGAGTTTGTTAACAATTTTGAAGATTTGTTGTTGTTGAAAGATAGCTAAAAATCATGTCTGGAATATGTTGATGTATGATGGATGTAAGATTGAAAAGAATGGTGAAATTGAGGATGATTAATTAATTAAATATATCATCACGCCTTTTACCTATTACTGGGTGTGGCACTCTGCTTTAGCAGTTATATTTCTTCGCGTGAAGTGCGGTTACCAGCCGTCAAATCACGGCCCCCAAAGATATAAGTGGATAAAATAAAGAAATAAATGTATGGATATAATTGGAAGGTACGGGGAATCGAACTAATGAATAAATGTTAAAATTAAATAATTTGAATAAGATATAGGAAAGGTTTATGAAATACAGGGTTGTCCATTATTTTAACACATACATACATACATACATAACATCACGCTATATCCCATTAAATGGGGTAGCACGAACCCGTCAACATTCTCATCCTGACACACGATACTCGATTCGACCACATTAACACTTCCTCCATACAAACTCTTTCTTTTCTCACAACCAAAATCCATCATCACACAACAAACATTCATCCATTCACTAGTGTACACTGCGCTTGTTTCTGAAGATGGTCTCCACACAATTGCAGGTAAACACTCGAAACATCTAACCAATGAATCTAAAATCAAGAATCATACGCTTGTCTTCATTCATCATATTTATCCCGCAATTAATTCCTATCCTGACACACCACTTTTGCTTCTACCACAATCATAATTCTTTTCATACAAGCTCGTTTATTCTTTTATTATTTTAATTATTACCGAAATTGACGTTGAAAAATTGCATGAACGACCCTGGATCTCAAAGATCCCTAAAAATAAATATAAAGATGAAACGAGCTTGTATGAATGTGGATGAAATACCATGTGCCAGAATAGAATTACAGTATGAATGAGTGTATGAAGAGTTCATTTATTAAGACATTTCCATAATTGAATTCGTTTCTGTTTAAAGATTCGAATGTACAGACGAGTCGGCTGGAAACGTCGCGTCCTCCCTCCTGATTGTGACGCAATGAAATCATTAGAATGTTTTCCATCTAGATTAATTGCTTTCCCTTTACCTGTCAAAGAATTCGGTGGTTACATCATACCTGTACCTCGAGAAGGCATCGAACTACAAAAATACCATTATGTTGATAACTGGTGGAAAGAAATTAAACCAAAAAATTGCTAACTTTTTATACGAGTATCCTTTATTGCACAAATCTAGTCTGTCATATAGTCAATCATATAATTTGTTATAAAATATTTATACAGTAATAAAGTATGTTTCACAATTTGTTAGTCTTTATGATAATAATTTTTTATTGGGTTGTATTGATTAGTTGCTAAATATGGACTCGGGTATTTTCTTCTGTCGCCGAAAGGACTTGCATCTCTTGTGTAATATTTTCGTTCTATTACCTGAAATACATCAAATAAAATTCATTCATTTTTGTTCTTATAAAAATGGTAGACAGTTACGTAAAGACGTCTTTAAATCTAAGAAAAATAGGCACCGTCAGCTTTAGGGCCCCAAAATTACAATTTTATTTTTAAGTTACTGTTGTAGAGCGTAATATAAATAAATAAATTTAAATTATATTAGAATTTTTTTAAAATGTTTGAAAAATCATGAGCATTCGCCGGGATTTGAACCCGGAACCTTTCACTCGCTAGGTGACTGCTCTATCACTTCAGCTACAAATTTTTCAAAAATTCTAACATATTTACTAGACAGACAGAGATTAAATTATATTATTAAACATATGGAAAAAGTTTTCAAAACTGAAAAAACCTGTCCGAAATATGAATATAAATATATCATCACGCCTTTTATCCATTACTGGATGTGGCACTCTGCCTAAGCAGATCTCGGTAAGTGATATATTTCTTCGCGTGAAGTGCCGTCAAATTACGGCCCCTAACGATATTAGTGGAGGGGGAGCCACAGAGCTAGATTAATTTGGTGAAAATTGTTTGTCATCTATGGGGATCGAACCAAGGTTCTCAAGATCCACAGGCCGACTTGATACCACTGAGCCACCTACCCCATTAAAATATAAATAAAAAATAAATATATCATCACGTCTTTTACCCATTACTGGGTGTGGCACCCTGCCTAAGCAGATCTCGGTAAGTGATAGTTTTTCGCGTGAAGTGCGATTACCAACCGTCAGATCACGGCCCTCAAAGATATTGGAGGGGGAGCCACAGGGGTACATTAAAATATAAATGAATTAATTTATTGTTAAAAATTATAATTTGACAGTTATCTGTCAATTATTAATTAATTATTATTATTAATTATGGGGTAGGTGGCTCAGTGGTATCGAGTCGGCCTGTGGATCTTGAGAACCCTGGTTCGATCCCCACAGCCGACAAACAATTTTCACCAATTTAAAAAATCTACCCCTGTGGCTCCTCCTCCACTAATATCTTTGGAGGCCGTGATTTGACGGCTGGTAACCGCACTTCACGCGAAAAAATATATCACTTACCGAGATCTGCTTAGGCAGAGTGCCACACCCAGTGATGGGTAAAAGGCATGATGATATATTTATTTATTTATTTTTATTTATCTGTCAATTGTTTAAGATTACCTTGTCAAAAAATCTTGACAATTTGACGGCATTCGTAGATCCAGCAGCTAAGTATCGAGTCTGTCGACAATCAATCACCAACTCTTCCGCACCGCATTGCTGAGCAATCGTATTCGACAGTTGCTGATAATTCTTAAACTTCTCTTCCGCCAAATCTAACTTAGTTCCAATCACCAAAATAGGAATCTGTAACATTGAAAATAAAACGATGAAACATTTGACTGTACGAATAATGTACCTGTGAGGAACCAACAAAATTCTCTTGATCGTAATCTTCAAATGAAACTGAAACGTATTTGCCGGGCGATGAGATTGGAGGAGGTGGTTCTCGGTTGAGGATTTCTGATAACCACTTTTGAAGGTTTTCTTGTGATTTTCTGTTTGATAAATCGTGGGTTAGGATAATGCCGTGAGTGGGGTTATAGAAAACTGATCTTGCGTTTCTGTGTTGGCTGCTACCGCCGACGTCCCATAATTCTATAAAGTGTGTTTTTTGAACTGGGGTTCCTTCTTTGTATTCGTGAAGTTTCACTTCTACTGAACAGCCTACAGTCCAACTAGGGGACTTGATTGGTTCGTTGTTTGCTATAAGATGGACTAAAGACGTTTTTCCAACACCTGAAATTTGATAATTAATTTACAAGTTTTATTTTGGATTTTTGTGTAAAACTACCTGAATCGCCTACTACAATAACTCGAACTTTATCTATTGCCGCCATTATTAGTTTTTAATTCATTGTTTATGAGCTGTCAAACTGCTGTACCTTTACTGTCAGATCTGACGAACAGCTGTTTGTTGATGACGTGCAAAGAAAAATAAAATTATATATAGGTATAATTTGTAATTTTATACTTTAATAAATTATATAATGAGATGGTATACTGTAGTTAATTAATTATATTAATATTAAATTTTAATCTAAATAAGCTTTGAGAGGCATGGGCGTAGTTTAAGAGGGCGCTGCTATCGATTGTGCTTTCACAGTACAGTTCAAATTAAATCGCATTAAAAGATATACATAAATAAATTGCTGTATTATAAAATGTTTATAACTTTATACTTTATATTTAAGACAAGTAATTTAGGTTGGAATGTACGTTTAAAATTCGTGTTGTTTGGGCGTGGTTTAACGAACTTTTTTCAAATACTTGCGGAGTGTAGCAAGCTTCACGGTGTAACTTTGTATATTTCCTCGATAGTGCGGCATTTATATATCTCTATCTTCTTCTATATTCATAATATTATGAAGCATCTGCAGAGTGCTTGTTTTATACTAACCAAAAAATGTTGTGTTTGACGTTTCAAAACACAGAAGTGTTAAAATGCTGTTAAACCAAGTATAAATTCTAAATCTTTTGATATAAGAAATGAAGTAAGTGAACTTATTGTACGTATGAATTTTCATCATGTCAGAAGAAAGATTAGTAACTGAAGTGCCTAGTAGTTTAAAACAACTCGCTCGTTTAGTAGTCCGCGGATTTTATACAATAGAAGATGCTTTAATAGTTGACATGTTAGTCAGAAACCCTTGCATGAAAGAGGACGACATCTGCGAGTTGCTGAAATTCGAGCGCAAAATGTTACGCGCCCGAATAGCAACACTGCGTAACGACAAATTCATCCAAGTCAGATTAAGAATGGAAACCGGATTAGACGGCAAAGCACAAAAAGTAAATTACTACTTTATAAACTATAAAACATTTGTAAACGTAGTGAAATACAAACTAGATATGATGCGAAAACGGATGGAAACAGAAGAAAGAGACGCCACCAGCAGAGCCAGCTTCAAATGTCCCGGATGCCTTAAAACCTTCACTGACTTGGAAGCAGATCAATTATTTGATTACATGAGCAGCGAGTTTCGATGTACGTTTTGCCGGGAAGTTGTTGAAGAGGACCAATCAGCGCTGCCTAAAAAAGACTCGAGGCTTCTTCTAGCGAAATATAACGAACAATTAGAGCCACTTTATATCTTACTTCGTGAAGTGGAAGGCATTCGACTTGCCCCCGAAATATTAGAACCAGAACCAGTAGATATCAATACAATTCGAGGGTATGAAATTATTTGTTTTTTATGGGATCCAATCTTATTTTAAAAATATTTTAGTATCGATGCTCGTAAGCTTCTTCAGCGGCTTCCAGGCGAGCCGTGGTCCGGGGAAGCAACTAGGTCTCAAGGATTCGCTGTTGAAGAGACACGTGTTGATGTTACTATCGGTGATGATAATGCGAATGATGCTAGTAATGCTGCGGTTAGGAAGGAACGCCCGATTTGGATGATGGAATCTACTGTTGCATCCAACGACCAATCAAAGGTTTACTTTATAAAAGAAATTATGAATGTAGATGAAGTGAATATTTTGGCGGGAATTTTTTTCAAGTTTGATTTTAATTGGTTTTTGACTCAAGATTGTGTTATCAGTTGTTTATATTCATTTGTTTGACCTTTGAACGGATTTCCGAGAAAGTTGATTATGTTTGGGTCAATGTAGGCGTTGCCATGACTTTTGCACCAGATTACTTGATCGTCATTTGTTCTTATCGGGGTATTCCTTATTATTTTAATTATTTTGTAATCACGTCAAACGAATTAATTATTAATTAATGTCAAGCAATAACGACGGAATTTTATGAAATTATAATTTCTTTTTAATGAAACGTGCTGAATACCATACTGGCTAGTAAATATACCGGGTGTGTAAAAAATTCCCAAAAGAGTTTTAGGTAAACTTGAATTTTGGATTAGGCAAATTAAGCTAAACTATATTCTCTAAAAAGTTGATACCATTTGGTTTTTAAAAAATAATTATTATTATTTAATTCATAATTAAGAAGTAGCCAAAAAAATATGACTGGGATGATAAAAAGTAATTAGTATTAATTATTTCGTATTTTCCTTAATTTTGGGGTAAGTGGCTCAGTGGCATTGAGTCGGCCTGTGAATTTGTGAACCCGGGTTCGATTCCTACAACCGACAAACAATTTTCACCACATTCAAATTACCCTTGTGGCTTTTCCTTCACTTCATATCTTTGGGGGCTGTGATTTGATTTCACGTGCATAAATATATTATTTACCGAGATCTGCTACGGCGGAGTGCCACACTCAATAATTGGTAAAAGGCGTGACGATATATTTATTTTATAAATTATCAAACTGTCAAATAATAAAGTTGCATAGATAAATATAAAAATATCAGAAAACAAAAAATTGTATAAGCTTCGAAACAGAATACTTTTAAAAAATGTACCGAAATAATTATTTTGTTTGAACTATAATTTTCTAAATTCACCGATTAAAATGAAACAATTCCAGACTAGAATTTCCATAAATAATCTTAATAATATTTTAGTCGGATATTGGTTCAATCCAGTCATCAGAAACCTTACTAGAATCAGCTGCATCAGCTGCACAAACAACTCCACACGCTAAATCCGACGACATTATGAGCGTCCTACTAGCTCATGAAAAACGTGCAAACAGCAACGCAGCCGCTGTGAAATCTCTTCCAGGAGAAGATTCCGATTCCAGTTCCGATGAAGTGATGGCCGAAGTGAAAAATGACCATGAAATAGGTAAACAAACACAAAACACTTGTTTGAAATCATTAAGAACAAAGATAAAGTCAGTACTGTGTTATTTTTAGCTGAAATAGAAACGATGGATTCTGATGATGATGACACGACACCGAGTGTGCGAGTGGGGAATAGAATCATTGCTATTACAGAAGTGAATGATGAAATTATTGCTGAAATGACTCCGACAGAGAAAGAGGAATATATTCAAGTTTATCAGGAATATTATTCGCATATTTACGATTAGTTTTTATCGTTTTATTGGAAAGAATATAATTATATTTTGTAATTAAATCGATTTAAAAACATGTTTTCTTGATTTACTAACCTATTTTTGTTTATTTCTTGTTCTGCGCAACAGGAACTTATAGTAATTCTAATTACCGTCGAAATTTGTGGATATTAGTTGACGTCAGTGTTATAACAGCAAGAGTACACACACATTTTGTTCTTTTGTCATGATTTTTAATTAATATTATTTTAAAAGTTAATGGCTGATATCATAAGCTCTGTTTTTGTCTGTTTTAAGGGCAGTGTTTTTGAGTGTTTTAGTTATGTCTAACATGTTAAAACCGTGCTCTTAAAACTCCCAAAAACAGCTTGTGTCACAAGTTAATGAGTCTAAAATGTTTCTATAAACGTGAGCTCAATTTAAATTGAAATTATTTAAAATATCAAAGTCAAGGTCGGCCATTTGCGCCAATAAAACTTTAATTTGTAATTCAATACTAACTGGCAACATCGAATCTAAACATTTTTTTTAAACATTGTTTTTATTTATTTATATTAAACTTAAAATTAAATTTATGCTTTAAACAAATTACAACGAATATTTATTTATATTCATATTTATTAAAAAAATAATAATTTAATTTAAATTTTGACTAAAAAAACTGACAATGAATGTTTATGTAATATTATTTAATTATTCTTTTTTTATATGAAGTTCAAAATTAAGATTGTACTACAATCATAATTTATATTAAAATTATAACAAAATTAATATTAACTTTGACTGACAATATCGAATCGAATATTTGACAGTAATTTAATCTACATACATTATTGAATATGTATATTCAAATTTATTTACGCCAAATTAAAAATTAAGTTTAGACTTCAAATCTATAATAACAGTTATGTTTAAGATTATAATAAAACATTAATATTAACTTTGACTTTAAATAACAATATTGAATCGAATATTTGACAGTAATTTGAGCTACATATATTATTTGATATACTATTCAGATTTATTTACATTTATTTATGCCAAATTAAAAATTGAGTTTGGACTTTAAACAAACTATAATAAATTTTATGTTGAAAATACCAAAAACATTCATATTAATTTTGACTTTAAACTGACAATTTATAAACGATTGTTTAACAGCAATGTTAAATATGTAATATGACATAATCTATAATTATATTTTAATTAATGTCGAATTTCAAATTAAATTTTGCCTTTAAATAAACTATACTTTAATTTTGACTTTAACTGACAATTTCGAATCGAATATTTGACAGCTTTATCAACCATTTTATTACTTACATTTATTATTTATATTAAATGAAAATTAAGTTTGCATTTCAAAGAAACTCTAATTTGTATTAAAGTTTATAACATAACTTTGATTCGAATTCCGCAATATTAAATATAATATTTGACAAATAATATCAACAATTTTATATGACAAATTATTGTAGCCTAATTATTTTGTAATAAAATAAAATTTTAGACTTAAATCGAATTATAAAAAATTGAATGCAGGTAATCTCGATTATTTTTAAAGAGGATTAAAGTCACATAATTCCTTTGAATAGCGCTTCGGCTATATATGGAGAGGAAAGCTAAATGATATTTAATTACATAACTAAGGAAAAATTTGTGTGAAACAAGTTTGGCTTTTTCTTTTGTTTTGTATAGCCTGCAGTAAAACATGACTAACTAATTGTTACAATAATTACAAGAAATATGTGTTGTCAAGTGAATAAACAGCTTCGATTTGACAATAGTGTTGCAATGACACATGACATTACAAAGTTTGAAGTTTATTTAATCGTTTGTCAGAAGCATAAAATTATTGTGCGTTGACCTACAGATAAAAACCTAACCATATCTCGTGTCTACGGATTTAGCAAAAATTCATAACTATCCAAGTTTCCTCAGTCTGCCTTCGCTCGCCGGTCGAGTAGTATGTCATAAGATAAGAACAAAAATATTTATTTATTTATTCAGGTAAATATATTTTTATTATTATCAAAATTTGACGTATACTTTTGCGTATGATTATCCATGCCAAAAGTCTTGAAATTTTGGCAATGAACAATTTCATCAAGGCTAGTCCATGGCCTTGAGTCGGGCAGTAGGTGAATAGCATTCTGACGGTGTAGTACTTATTTTAGGTTTAGTTTTCAAAATGGCAAATCTTGCAACAATTACATTAAAATCGTTCAAAACTGGCAAACAAATTAGTTTTCTCACGAACAAATGGCGAAGAGGTTATTCAGCACAAGCTGAAATACAACATCAGCATTCTAACCTAGGTTCGCCGATTGAAATCCTAAACGATAAAGTGAAAAGTGGGTTATTAATGCATGATGAAAAGCAGTTTAAAATCACTGAAGAGTTGCAGAGAGTTTATGAAGATATTGAAGGCTACAGCATTCAAAATGAAACCATCTTTACTAAATGGTTTTCACCGAAGCAAGAATCTCCGAAGGGTTTATATCTTTATGGAGCTGTCGGTGGAGGAAAAACCATGTTGATGGACTTGTTCTACGATTGTTGCGAAGTATATTCATTCATTTATTATTTGAGTTTATTCACAACATTTCTAATTTTACACATCATTTTTCTAACCTTAACTCTCATTTATTTGGAAAGATTTTTTTCTGGTTTTTTTTTTATACGTAATTCTATTCTATTTATAATATAATATAAGAAAATAAATCAAAGATTTATTTTTAAAATAGTAAAATGTATTTTTATGAACTTACCGTCGTGTACTAATATCTGCTATAGCAAAGTGCTTTATTTATTTATTGTTTTTTATGTACAAAACTTGAACGTTTATATAAGATATAAAAGTAGATTAACTCCTAATACCATTTTTAGTTCTCATTTTAACTCTATTTTTAGCTGATAATATGACGTTTCGAGCACTAACAATTTTATTCAAAGTTGTTCAAATTTAGAGTTAATTAACTTGAATTTTATTTCGGTTTGAAACAAAATTGAGATGAAATTGTATTTTTGTTGTTTAAAACAGCGTGATTCACAACTTCTGGTACTTTAACGATATACAGACTGGTCCATTGGTCTGTATTTTTGTTATTCGATTATTTTAAATTTTACTGAGAATTCACCATACGTCACTGTCAACCAATAGGATCACGAATTTGTTTGTAAATGAACCAATGAAATGTACATTTCGTCGGAAATTCATCACTAGTGAAATTTAATCGGAAATACCACTGTTACTAATATCCTTGGTTACGAATAAAATAAATGAAATTTCCAATATTTTCATAAACGTCAATTCTACATTTGTTCAGTGTACATTTCATATTCAAAATTTTCATAACTGTAATAAGTAAATAAATACCTAACTATTCTTGTTAATTAACTTTTGTTTGGTAAATTCTCAAGCCGAATACAACTCGTAGTATGAAAATTGACAGATAATATTTTGACATAAATATACATTGATTGTTGTTATATCATTATTGAAAATGGATAATAACCCTTTTGTAATTTAATATTATTTCTAAATAAATAAAATTATTATTTGCGTAAAAATTCTATTATTTATTATAATAAATATTAAAAAATTATAAAATAAAATTATCCATTTTCAATAATGATATAACAACAATCACCTTTGTCACTTAAATAAATCACAAATCCATTTAAAACTAAACTTTTCTGACAGTTAAAACGTCATACATTTGTTTATCATTTTGTCTCAATTCCATGGCTATCACTATAAAGTAGAAATTCTTATAAAATATTAATGCGATTATTTCGCTTACAAAATGTGCAAAATAAAATCTGAAAACTGATTTAGATCCATAATTTCAAGCTCTACAACTTTTATTTGAAGCATTTTTGCCTAAAATCAATTGGCCACTTTTGCGCAAGGAAAAACTGATTTCCCATGTTAAACGCCTATGGCCAGGTTTTCATGTTACACCCTGTATATGAAAATTTTTGTAAACAAAATTTATTTTTAATTAAAATGCCCACATATCTATAGAACAAATTTTTCTAGTGGGTGTTTCATTTTCGCGCAATGATATGCAACCATATATATTTTTCGTTTCTCTTTAAAACAGTTCTTATTCAATGAGTACAGAAATTATTCATGTTCTTATTAATAAATAATCACACTCAGAAAGTATGCCAAAATTCATCAAGAATAAATACCTTATTCACTGATTCATATTTTGTAAAATTAATTTTACATGAACTAAATTATAACAAAGAAAAATTAATAAACTAATCTAATTGTTTAAATAAGTAAATTCATAGCATATTTTCTGAAAAATATATAGGCTGTTCCATTTAAAAATATAAAGTTGCATATCAATGCGCGAAAATAGAACACCTGGTATTATTACTCATATTGCAGATATGTGGGCATTTTAATTTAAAATAAACTTTGTTTGACATTTTTTTCGGCAATATTTAAAATAATCTAGTAAAAACAAATATAGACTGATTGACCATACTGTATATTTTGGATTTTAAAAACATCCAGTAAAAAAAAATAATATTTGAACATTTTTTTTAATTGCATATATTATTTATAGGTGGCAAATTGTTAATAACAATGCAACACTAATATAAATGTTAATTTGACTTAACTGTCAAATATATGGCAAATCTCACACTGTCAAAGTAAATACCTGAAGTTTTGAATCAGCCTGTATATCCTATGAAATGTATAAAATTAATTTGAATATGTTAATTTATGAAGTTTATGTCCAAGCATTATTAGTATAATTTTCTAGTTCACCTTCTGCATGTATAATTAAAAGTAATTCAAATTTAGTGTGTCCTAATTTAATTTGATAATGAATGACAAAAATATGACATCATAAAATGAACTTACTGTAACCTATTTTCAGACGGACAGAAAATGCCGCGTCCATTTCAATTCTTTCATGCTTGACATTCACGCAAGAATTCACGAATTGAAAAACTTGGTAGGGACCGATTACTCGAGCAGTAAACCAAAACCATTCGATCCAATACCCCCAGTAGCTCGAGCAATCAGTGAAAAATCCTGGTTGATTTGTTTCGATGAGTTCCAAGTGACAGATATCGGTGATGCGATGATATTAAAGAGGTTATTTACGCAATTGTTTGACAATGGTGTTGTGGTGGTTGCTACTAGCAACCGACCACCAGATGATCTCTATAAGAACGGTTTACAAAGGTCTAATTTTGTGCCGTTTATACAAGTGTTGAAGAATCATTGTGCTGTTGCTAGTCTTGATTCTGGAATTGATTATAGACAGAAAGCCCTCTCCGGGAAGGAGAAGAACTACTTTGTGTAAGTTGCATATTTGGAATATTGTCAAATGTTTCTAAATTTATTTATTAAATACATCCAAAAATTCTGTTATATCACGCTTCATCTACATTCATAATTTTCTTTATACAATTTATTACTTTATAATATAACTTTATTTTTCGCTTCTAAACGTTTCTAAATTATATAGAGATAAATACTTCAAATAAAATACAGGGTGTTTCAGGACTAGTGTAACAAACTTTAACAGCTTATTCCTGAGGCCATTTTGAGCCAAAAATGTCATATAAACATATGTCCTATTCCTTCTAGTTACCAAAATACAAGAGGTTGAAATTTTATAAATAACACGAAATTTTCAAATTTTTGTAATCAAGATACTTTCGGAAAACAAGAGTTTTAGTGAAAAGTCGTACCTTATTTGTCTTAATTAATTTTATTTATTAATAATAACATGCATACGAGTTCAAGACGCTCATTTTGAACACTTGCTGTAATTTTTTTTAAATTTGTTATTTTATTTCATATTGTGTTAACCTATTCCATGTTTGGTTATGTTGTTCTGTGTCTATTTAATTGTGTCATTTTATGTTTTGTTCTCTAAATCGTATTCGTTTATATTAATAAATAAAACTAATTAAGATAAATAAGGTAAGACTTTTTAATAAGACTCTTGTTTTCCGAAAGTATCTTGATTAAAAAAATTTGAAAATTTCGTGTTATTTATAGAACTTCAACCTCTTTTGTAGTTTGGTAACTAGAAGGAATAGGACCTATGTTTATATGACATTTTTGCAGGGTTCGTAAATATCATGATATTTATAATAAATATCAAAATATCTGATATATAGGATATATATCAGATAAATATCACTTTTTGGATATTTATTTTTTAATTTTAGTTTTTGTACACATTTAGAAAAACTGAAAAATTCGAAAAATTTCACTTTTCCGGAGGCTATATCTCAAAAACTAAACAAGATATGGAAATGCGCTCAACGGCGTTGAATTCCCCGTGTCCGAATTAACTTATAAGCAAATTTTCATACAATTTTATGCAATTTAATATTTTTAATTATTTCCTAAGGGGTTTTGGTTTTTTCAGATTTTAATTCAATTGTACCAAAAATCCTTAATCGTAGGATTATTAAAACGAAAATTTACATACATACGTATTTTGATCCACTGAATCCAGTGGTGCAATCTTCAAATGCATATGACTTCTGGTTTTCGAGAAAATGTTAAAAAACCGCTTTTTGCGATTTTTTTGGCGGAAAATTGAAAAAAAATAAAATTCGCTGAAACTATGTTTATAAGTTAACTGAAGCACGAGAAAATTAATGCCGTTGAGCGCGTTTTCATATCACATTTAGTTTTTGAGATATAGCCTCGGAAAAGTAGAAAAACTGAAAAATTCGAAAAATTTCATTTTTCCAGAGGCTATATCTCAAAAAGTAAACAAGATATGGATATGCGCTCAACGCCGTTGAATTCCCCGTGTCCGAATTGACTTATAAGCAAATTTTCATACAATTTTATGCAATTTAATATTTTTAATTATTTCCTAAGGGGTACCCCTTTGGTTTTTTCAGATTTTAATTCAATTTTCCCAAAAATCCTTAATCGTAGGATTATTAAAACGAAAATTTACATACATATGTATTTTGACCCACTGAATCCAGTGGTGCAATCTTCAAATGCATATGACTTCTGGTTTTCGAGAAAATGTTAAAAAACCGCATTTTGCGATTTTTTGGCGGAAAATTGAAAAAAAAATAAAAATCGCTGAAACTATGTTTATAAGTTAACTTAAGCACGAGAAAATTAATGCCGTTGACCGCGTTTTCATATCACATTTAGTTTTCGAGATATAGCCTCGGAAAAGTAGAAAAACTGAAAAATACGATAAATTTCACTTTTGTGTATTTTGACCCACTGAATCCAGTGGTGCAATCTTCAAATGCATATGACTTCTGGTTTTCGAGAAAATGTTAAAAAACCGCTTTTTGCGATTTTTTTGGCGGAAAATAGAAAAAAATAAAAATCGCTGAAACTATGTTTATAAGTTAACTGAAGCACGAGAAAATTAATGCCGTTGACCGCGTTTTCATATCACATTTAGTTTTCGAGATATAGCCTCGGAAATGTAGAAAAACTGAAAAATTCGAAAAACTTCACTTCTCCGGAGGCTATATCTCAAAAACTATTTGATATTTTTATATAATGGATATATATCATTGCAAAAATATGACGATATATATCAAAATAAATATCATGATATATATCGATCGATATATATCTTCGAACCCTGCATTTTTGGCTCAAAATGACCTCAGGAATAAGCTGTTAAAGTTTGTTACACTAGTCCTGAAACACCCTGTATAATAAGAATACAGTTGCCACTTGATTGAATTGAGCTACGCTTAATATGGCCGTTTCATATATCATTCAAACTTACTAGCACCATCATTAATTTATTCCTAAGTTTCCTAGGGACCCTAGAGATCCTAGAGATCTCTTACCCTCAATTTCACCAAACTTTCATTCGATTTTTATTTTCTATCATTTGAATTATTTTGTCGATAAATAAATAATTGAGAAACGTTTGACAAATGGTGAAAATTGTGTAAAAAACAACGATTTAAAAACTATTTTCTTGCTATATTAGTAAAGGAGAGCATGAAAAAGATCCGGTCGATAATATATTCAAATTTTTATGTTCGAAAGAAAACGACACAGTCCGCCCAAGAATATTTAATATACTTGGACGCAACGTTGAATTCCGCAAAACTTGTGGACAAGTTCTCGACACAACCTTCGAGGAAATATGCGATAGAGTAAGTTGTACACTAGATAAAACAAACATAAATATTAATTTAACAACTGTTTAATAGCCGTTGGGAGCAAGTGATTATTTACAACTTTCTCAATTCTTCCATACTGTCATCATTCGAGACATTCCGCAGTTAAACATGCAGTTAAGATCTCAAACTCGTCGATTCATTACGTTAATCGATACTTTTTACGATAACAGAATTAGAATTGTGTTATCAGCGGATGTGCCTCATAGTCAATTGTTTGGCATGACAAAAAATGAAGATTATGGTTTAATAGATGACAATCGTATGCTGATGGATGATTTGAAAATATCTAAAGAAGATGTAAGTAAACAAACCGAAAACGATCCTACATTCAGAGCAAATTTTAAACCCATTTTAAATTATTTTTGCGAATTTGAGAAAAATAATAATAATTACTACTTTTTTTCCGAATGTAGGAAATTCAATGTTAAAATTTTAATTTAGCGATATCTCTATCTATTAATTATAGAACAAAATTGTAGTGAAGAAAAATGTTCAGAATGAAAAACTGCATCCCTAGAGTATAAGTTTGTTGTTCAATTGTTTTTTATGACCGAGTTAGAAGCAAAATAAAATACACGCTTGAAAGCAATTATCAGTGTGCCATGAGAAATAAAACAAATTAGATAACTTAATAATAGGTATTTATTTGTCTAGATTGTGTAAAAAAAAGAAAATAATAGTTGGTATAATTAATTTTATTATTAAATTAAATGCTCGAATAAATAAATAAATTAGAGTAAGATTACAATTCTTGTCCAATATGTCAAATAATGACACAACATTTATATATTTATATTTTATTTCTCATGGCACTCTGATAATTGCTTTAAAGCGTGTATTTTCTTTTGTTTCTAATTAGAACATAAACAACAATTGAACAACAAACTTATACTCTATGGATGCAGTTTTTCATTCTGAACATTTTTCTTCGGTACAATTTTGTTCTGTAATTAATAGGTAAAGAGATATCGCTAAATCAAAATTTTAACATTGAATTTCCTATATTCGGAAAAAAAAAGTAGACACCCGGTATATATATATTCACCGCCTGTGGCTCCACCTCCATAACATCATTGGGGGCCGTGATTTGACGGCAGGTAACCGCACTTCATGCGAAGAAATATATCATTTATTGAGATCTGCTGGTAAAAGGCATGATCATATATTTTTACTTTTCTTAATTTTTTTGCACAATTTTAAAACACTCTGTATAATGAAGAGACAATGAATTAATTTTAAAATTTGGAGCGTCCATGCCTCGTACCTCCCCTAAGAATCACTTACATCCCGCGGTTGAGAATCCCTGGTCTAGCGGAATAATAAAGTTTCCGGTGATCGTTTCCGGTTGTTTTATTTATAATAAAAGTAGAAAAAATAATATGTTTGATAATTTAGGAAAATGCTGTGGCAAATATCTTCACTGGTGAAGAAGAAATCTTCGCGTTTGACAGGACGCTGTCCCGTTTAGCAGAAATGCAAACTCAGGAATATTGGGACATGTGGGACCGGCGATTTTAATTAATTAATTATTGTATTATTTTATTTATTAACTGTTCATCTTTAAACAATATTTAAATCTCTAGATATGGTTGCGGGCTCAACTGTAATATAGTGATTTTCATTTTAAATTATAGAAAACGAACTATTGTATTCTAAACATTTTTACTAACTTTAAATTAGTTAAAAGTTTAAGCAATCATTTCTTATCGTTAGTCAAACTATTTTAAACGTTATTTAATTTGATTTATTACTTAAAAATTCACATAAATATAATTTATGTGTTTGTTTTGTTAGCAACTAAATTATTTTGAAGAAAATTGCTTCAAATAAATGTTGTAGAAAATATAATGTTCTCCATCTTTTATTTGAATAATTTTAACAAAAATAAGATCTGTTCGTTTTAAATAGTTAATATATTTTTCTATTTCGTCCTAAAGCGTTGTGATGAATTAAAGTATTTATTGTACTTAAGGCTCAATATTTTTTTTAACCTAATAATTTTTGAGCATATTAATTAAATTCAAGCTTATTAGAATATAGTCTGATGATGTATATTTTGTTATTTATGTAAATGTATCAGAATTTAATTAATGGTTATTTAAATATTTATGAGTTATCATTAATGATTATTTAGTATTGTTATTTTTAATTAGGCTAATTATGTATTTAGGTAGATAAAAAACCAATAATAACTATAGTTACCATCTGTGCAAAGATAATCTTTATTTCAAGTATTATTTCAATATCGATCGTATGTATTCTGATTAGATAAATAAATCATGTAAAGTTTTGAGGCGATCATGCGACTGCATCATTTTTGTGCGTCATAATTGTCATGATTGACTCGTGACGTCACTATGCTATCATTTATAACCTAATCTAAAAGGTTAGTTACATTTTTTTATTTATGGGGTTAGGTGGCTGTGGATTTAAGAACCCAGGTTTGATTCCCACTGCCGATAAACAGTTTTAACTACCCTGTAACTCTCCTTTCAAAAATCTCTTTGGAGGCCGTGTGAAATTGAGGGTGAAAGTTTGCGTGGACGGCCTAGGAACAAGTGGATGAATATGATTGAAGGGTTGTTGCGTGAGCGAAAGATTCTGAGCGTGAAGAATAAACGAGCTTGTATGAAAAGAATTATGAATGTGGTTGAAGCAAAAGTGGTGTGTCAGGATAGGAATTAATTGCGGAATAAATATGATGAATGAAGACAAGCGTATGATTCTTGATTTTAGATTCATTGGTTAGATGTTTTGAGTGTTTACCTGCAATTGTGCGGAGACGATCTTCAGAAACAAGCGCAGTGTACACTAGCGAATGGATGAATGTTTGTTGTGTGTTGATGGATTTTGGTTGTGAGAAAAGAAAGAGTTTGTATGAAGGAAGTGTTAATGTGGTTGAATCGAGTATCGTGTGTCAGGATGAGAATGTTGACGGGTTCGTGCTACCCCATTTAATGGGATATAGGGTGATGTTATGTATGTATGTAACCGTATTTCACGCGAAGAAATATATCACTTACCGAGATCTGAAATTGTCAAAAAACGGTTTTTTAATACAAAAACTAGAAGACATATACTTATATATTATAATCTTACAATTAAGAAGTGTAGAGAAAATTAACTTAAAATCTGCAAAAATCAAAGGGGTACCCTTAGAAAATAATAACAAAAAAATCTGATGTGGACATGACTTCCTTGTACGCGTATTATACTATAGCTACATTTGTTTATTGCACATATTTGACGTAATTTGACATTGACATTAAATTTTTTATTTTTTGTTCTAAACTTATTACATGAAACAAGAAATTTTTAAATTTAGATATCTCGCTTATAAAAAGGCTAATTTAAAAATTCCTAATGTGCTTGACGCAGAATTTAATTCTCTAAAACTTTTATTTGCAGCATTTATTTCTAAAATCAAAATAATACCATTTTTTCCAAAAAAACTGTTAGCAGCTTCATGTAATGTATCACTTCCGGTTAGTCTATTTTAACCAAAACCTATTATGTTATTTCCATTGATATAGTAGTCTTATATACCAAATTTTAAAACATTTGGATTATATATGAATATAGTTTTTCATTAAAATCTATTATAGGCTTCAAGTAAAGTACCACTTCCGGAAGTTATATAATGACTAAAAAGGGAGGTGCACAACTAGATGTTTTAACAGTCCTAAATACAAAATTTCAATTTTCTACAACTTATCGTTTTTGAGTTATGCGAGATACATACGTACGTACAGACGTCACGACGAAATTAGTCAAAATGCATATTTCCGCTGAAATCTCAAATCCGAAAATTTTCCTTTACTTTGTACAAGGAAGTAATACTAACTTCATATTTCTGGTAATTGTGAACCCTACAGGTTACAGGTAATTGTTTCATAAAATCTTTATTTCAACATTTTGCCGGTAAACTAAAACATATTCTATAGTACATTTCAAACCACAGTATTCATCTATAAATTAAGCTATAGTTCATTCATCTCGTCCATCAACAAACCTTGGTCTATGATTAACCAAATTAGGATTTTTTTGTACAGTATCATAATCCCAGTCATTACTATATTTCGGTGTAGGTTTCGTATTAAAATATTTTTGAAAAATATCATTTGGCAGTGGCAGTGTCACTGGTTCATGTCTATCTTCATCCATATTGTCGTTAGCTTCCCCCACCTCTAAATCATAGTTGTCATTTTGCCGATTGTCGTAATCATCATTGTTGTTATCAACAACAATTGGGTGCCATTGCGTTGCAAATGTTTGTGAGTTCGACGCAGAGAAATTAGGATTTATGACTGTAAATCCAATACTCTTTTGTATGTCGACATTATCATTGTTGTTATTAGATAAGTATTCATTCATTTTATCCGGTTGATCCAGTTGGAAAACAGTGTTTTTTACGCGGAATACTTGTTCGTTATCATTGGTTGTAACCTTGTCATTGGAATAAGAGTGTCGTACTGATTCAAGTAAGTGATTAAACTCTGACGCATTTTTTATTTGAGAATATTTCTCGTTTTCTTTCCAGTTATCTGTACAGTTTTGAAGAATGTTTGATTCGCTAATTCTTTGGTCTTTTTCAAGTTTCTTCTTCTTTTTAGGGTATAAGTTTAGATGGACTATCATTGGATGAGGTGGAATGAAATTATTTTCGTTTTGTTGACGATGGTTCCAATACGGTCTGTTGTTCCAGTAAGGTTGTATTCTATTTTGTTGAAATCTTTGATTGAAATAATTATTTTGGTTGTATAAGTTGTTGTAGTTTAGTTTGTGTTTTTTATTTCTCTTGTTGGTATATTGTTGATTGTTCTGTACATCTAGAGTTACTGTTAGGGGAATTTCTTGTTGTGGTACTTCGTATTTAGGGTAATGTTCGTTGATAGTTGGTGACTTTTTTGTTTCAAGTTGTACTGTTGGAGCAAATCTAAAACTATTTGTTGCTAATAGATTAATGTCGCTAGGATTTTGGGGTTTGTAAGGAAAAAATGGATCTTGTAAATAATTTACGTTGTTGCCTCGTCTTCTGGATTGTTTTTTCTTCCGTTTGTTCGAAGTGTTAAGTTTGTTTTCATCTTGTGATTGTTCTAAAAGTTTGATTATTTCTTGAATGTTTTTCGCTCTGTGGCGATGCGGATTCATATTGACCGCTTGATAATTTTGTTCGGTACTTGTTGGATATTGAAATCCAATAGGTTTAGGGTCCCTAATTTCATAGATGAACGGTCTGGGATTGTCTAATTTTCTTCCAGAGTTCCGCAGTTCCATTGCAATGGGTTCTGGGTAATCTGTCGGACCTAAAGTTGGCAGTTCTGTGAGGTTCTCTTTTGGGGACAGTGTTATGTTTTGTTGTTCGTTTTTGGTGTCATTGAATTCTAATCTTGGTGGCGTCTTGGTTTCGGATATGTAACTATACGTTACTAGACATATCTGAAATTAAATATTTATTATTATTTGTATATCTACGAAAGAAAATTTTTAGGGCGAAAGTAACTATCATATAAATATTTCTAAATTTGTATTTATATGACATTACAAAATAGTCGTAAAAAATAACTTGTATACTTTTAGAGCAAAGTATCATTTTCTCGTTATAAAAATAGTTATTCTTTCTTAGGGATGAAAAATATCAGGTTCTTCTTTCAATTGAGGCAAGAAAATACTAGTTTTTGACATGGTCGTAATAGTTATTTGTGTATTAAGAGCATAAAGTGATTCTTTGTTACTCGAACACGGTAATTGTAGCGCGAGCTGAAGGCGAGAGCTGCAATAGTGTAAGAGCAACAAAGACACTTTACGCTCGTGATACACACATATTTTGGCTAAACTTGACTTGGGGGCCAAACCTGAAGTTGGCTGCAGAACAAGCCGCTTCTGGCTTGAATTCAGGAGTACCAACTTAACGTCAAAAGCCGAGCAATTTGAAATGCGGAGTATATTTATCATAAAAATGAGTTCTGTACTAGGTTTGGCATGGTTAGGGGTGTTTTTTACTAACGAAACAAAATTTTGTTTGTAATCAAATTCGAGTACATCTGTTTAAAAATACATTTATCATAAAAATGCGTTCTGTACTAGGTTTGGCATGATTAGGGGTGTTTTTTTTTAAGTTGGTACTCCTGAATTAAAGCCAGAAGCAGCTTGTTCTGCAGCCAACTTCAGGTTTGGCCCTCAAGTCAAGTTTTACCCATATTTTTTTCTACGATTGCATCTTAAATTTTTTTAAAACGTAAACGTACTGAAAATAAATTCATTCTGTCAACTATCAATATGACAAGTTTCTGTTTTGTTTGTATCCCTGCTAACTATTGAAATAAGAGCACATTTAATATTGGAAACGCGCACATTTAACGTCTTTTTCGCGCGTTGCCATTGGAGACGCGCAAAAAAATATTTTTCGATTGTTCCACAGAAAACGTCAACTTTACGATGACAAATGAGAGCGTAATTGTCAACTTTTCATAGCAATCGTAGAAAAATTATATAACGAGCTTGTATGAATAATTGATAAATATGATTGAAGCAAAACTTCAGTTAAGTATAGAATAAATCTAATGCATATTTCAAGGGTTAGTGCTACTCCATTTAATGGGGCATAGCGTCATATTATAAATGTATAATTTTTGTATCTGCGTTCTTGTAGATAACATTATCAATACATTTCTGACTTTATGTCTAATCGATAACCTACTTTATAAACAAAAAAATAATATTGACATTTGCTCTGCAATCAAATATCAAATATGAGTGAACTTGACACTTACCGCCACTAACACAATAACAGTTGTCAGTAAAACTACCAAATAATGACATCCATATCTGCTTGATTTCTTCTTCATCGAATAACAATCATTGTCACTGTCGTATCGATATAATCCAAACTCTGAAGAACACTGAAATTGTTTGTCTTTTTCCTCAAACATTATGTATGATCTAGTTGGTCTCGCATGTTCTTGTAAACTGAATTAAAAAGTTGACAGTCTTGTAGATGACTTCTTCATGATACAGCAGACCAAATAGTTATTGTGTAATGTAAGTGTAAGACAAGGTAAGAAGTATTTAGTTGGTAAGGTGTCTCCCTTTCTCAGAGAGTTGGCAAATGTATATGACACTACTTGTGTACTGTGTTGTGACGATTATAATTGTTGTATTTGTGATTAAAGTGAGTATTAGTGTCGCTTATGTTAACTGAATTAATTGTGCTGTTCTAAATATGCATTGTTTGCATCAGTGAGTAAAAATAAATGCTTTATAATTATTTAGAGCTATCACATTTGGTACTAATTGTTAAAGTAAAAGTGTATTATATATTTTTTTTAATTTGGTGGAACTGAATTATTCGTTATATTTGAGGTGTCATGGGGTAGGTGGTTCAGTGGTACGAGTCGGCCTGTGAATCTTGGGAACTCTGGTTCGATTCCCACAGCCGACAAACAATTTTCACCAATTCTACCCCTGTGGGTCCCCCTCTACTAATATCTTTGGGGGCCGTGATTTGACGGCTGGTAACCGCACTTCACGCGAAAAAATATATAACTTACCGAGATCTGCTTAGGCAGAGTGCCACACTCAGTAATGGATAAAAGGCGTGATGATATATTTATTTATATCAATGAAAAAATTAATTATAAAATAAAAATAAATAAATATATCATCATGCCTTTTACCCATTACAGGGTGTGGCACTCTGTTGTAGTAAATCTCGGAAGTGGTATATATTTTGACGTGAAATGCGGTTACCAGCTGTCAAACCACGGCGCCCCAAGATTTAAATGAAGGAGGAACTACAGAGATAGTTTTAAATAAAAATATATAAATATATTATCACGTCTTTTACCCATTATGGGGTGTGGCACTCTGTTGTAGTAAATCTCGGAAGTGGTATATATTTTGACGTGAAATGCGGTTACCAGCTGTCAAACCACGGCGCCTCAAGATTTAAATGCAGGAGGAACTACAGAGATAGTTTTAAATAAAAATAAATAAATATATCATCACGTCTTTTACCCATTATGGGGTGTGGCACTCTGTTGTAGTATATCTCGGTAAGTGGTATATATCTTGACGTGAAATGCGGTTACTAGCTGTCAAACCACGGCGCCCCAAGATTTAAGTGCAGGAGGAACTACAGAGATAGTTTTAAATAAAAATAAATAAATATATCATCACGTCTTTTACTCATTACTGGGTGTGGCACTCTGCCGTAAGCAGATCTCTGTAAGTGATATATTTCTTCACGTGAAGTGCGGTTACCATCCATCAAATCACGGCCCCCAAAGATGTTAGTGGAGGGGGAGCCACACGGGTAGATTTAAATTGGTGAAAATTGTTTGTCGGCTGTGGGAATCGAACCAGGGTTCTCAAGATCTACAGGCCGACTCAATACCACTGAGCTACCTACCCCATATAGATATAGTTTTAATGTTGTGAAAACTGTTTGTCGGTTGTGGAAATCGAACCCAGGTTCTCAAATCCAAATTAAAAATGTACAAAAAAATATTGTAACACACTTGATAGTTGAATAGGTAACTATTACATATTTTCTAGAAGAATAAAAAGTTGGATAATGAATAATATATTATTTAATTAATTAGTAACAGATTTATTAATAAAAAATACAATGCACAAATATTACAAACTCTACTATCGTATCAAAACACTCTTAAAAAAAATCAAAAGTACATGGAGTCAAAGCTGCCCTCCTCATTTACAAAACAGTTGACGATAAAACAATCTAACTCTCAACAATACAGCATGTGAATTTATATGGCAGTACGTCTTCCTATTAACAATTGAATTACTTGAACAAGAACGGAATAGCTGGTTTGGGATAGAAATATCCATCTTCTTTCGGGGGTAAATACTCTCTGGACGTAGTTGTTCTATATGTAGTTGTCGTAGTGGGTCTAGGAGTCGTCCTAGTGGTCGTCCTGTACGTGGTCGTTGTAGGTCTAGGAGTTGTTGGAGTCACCGGAGGAAGATACGGTGGAGGCGTTGGCTTTGTTGTTGGACTATAAGGAGGTATATAACTTGTTGTACGTAAAGTTGCTGGAGGTGTGTATCTTGTTGGAGGTGGAGTATATCTTGTTGGGGGTGGCGTGTATCGTGGAGTTGTTGGTGGTAAATATGTTGGGGGTTGAGTTGTTGGACGTGTTATTGGAGGAGTATATTTCGTCGTAAGTTTTGTAGTTGGGTAAGGATACCTTGTTGAGTAATCCCTACCTTCATCAGGCTTATATGGAGGAAGATAAGTCGGAGCTTGAGTCGTTGGTGGCCTATATGATGTAGTAGGGGGTCTATACGGAGTTGTAGGTGGCCTATAAGTAGTACTTCTTGTTGTTGGAGGTGTGTATCTCGTTGTTGGAGGAGTATACCTCGTTGTAGGAGGAGTATATCTCGTTGTAGGTTGTGTAGTAGGAATAGAATACTTTGTTGAGTAGTCCCTACCTTCATCAGGCTTATATGGAGGAAGATAAGTCGGAGCATGTGTCGTTGGTGGCCTGTATGATGTAGTAGGGGGCCTATACGGAGTTGTAGGTGGCCTATAAGTAGTACTTCTTGTTGTTGGAGGTGTGTATCTCGTTGTTGGAGGTGTATACCTCGTGGTAGGAGGAGTATATCTCGTTGTAGGTTGTGTAGTAGGGATAGAATACTTTGTTGAGTAGTCCCTACCTTCATCAGGCTTATATGGAGGAAGATAAGTCGGAGCATGTGTCGTGGGTGGCCTATACGAAGTAGTAGGGGGCCTATATGGAGTAGTAGGTGGCCTATATGGAGTAGTAGGTGGCCTATAAGTAGTACTTCTCGTAGTTCTTAATGTATACGCAGTTGAAATTGATGGCGCTGGTGTTCTTGGCGGTAAATACGTAGGCGGTTGAGTAGTCGGTGGCCTATACGGCGTTGTCCTTCTGGTTGTGTAAGTAGGCCTAAAAGTTGTAGTTTGTCTGGTTGTACGAGGAGGTAAATAAGTCGGAGGTTGAGTTGTTGGTCTCGGCGTCGTCTTCGGAGGTAAATACGTTGGTGGTTGGGTTGTTGGGGGCCTGTACGGAGTAGTCCTGTAAGTAGTTGTTGTAGGAATCGTTCTTGAATATGTAAATGGATTTGAAGGGGTTGGGTAATGATAGCCATCATCAACTGTGGTACGATATTGCTGAGTAGAAGGAGGTCTGTAAGGTGTAGTGGGAGGTCTGTAAGGAGTAGTTGGTGGTCGATAAGGGGTAGTACGAGTTGTAGGTCTTTGGGTAGTACTTGGAGGACGATATGGCGTCGTACGCTGTGTCGTAGTTCTATAAGAGTTACTGGTTCGTGATTCATCAAAAGGTATTTTCGGGGTTGGATACGTGTATCCTTCTTCTACCTTCGTGTAAACGTACGGGGTAGTTTTCTGTGTGACAAACACAAATTGAGTAGTTCTTGCTGTTGGATAAGGAGTTGTTCTTCTTGTAGTGGTAGTGTAAGGGGTTGTACGTCTTGTAGTGGTGGTAACAGGTCGAGGTGTGCTGGTAGTTTTGTAGTAATCCTCAAAAGGATTGCTAGGTTCAGGATAAATATAACCCTGTTCAGGTTCTCTTGGTCTTGGAGTTGTTCTAGGTGTAGTATAGACATAAGGTGTGGTCCGCTGGGTTGTGTACACAAATGGGGTAGTTCTGGGAGTTGTGTAGATGTAAGGGGTAGTACGCTGTGTCGTAGTTCTATAAGAGTTACTGGTTCGGGATTCATCAAAAGGTATTTTCGGGGTTGGATACTTGTATCCATCTTCTACCCTCGTGTAAATGTACGGGGTAGTTTTTGTTGTTGGATAAGGAGTTGTTCTTCTTGTAGTTGGTACTGGGTATTCGTAGCCGGTGAATGTCTTCTCTGTGGGTCTTGTTGTAGTGGTAGTTGGTCGAGGTGTTGGTCTTGGGGTTGGTCTTGTAGTTGGTCTTGGGGTAGGCCTTTCTGTCGTTTTTACAATAATCTCAAACGGTATCGAAGGTTTGGGGTAATAATAGCCATCTTCGTTTGTCGCTTGAGCTTGTGTTTGATGATTGTTAACTTCCACCAGCGGATTTCTTACACTGATCTGTTGTTCCTGTAATCATTTACAATTATGTAGCATTGTTGAAATTATATACCTATACAGGCTGTTCCAAAATGTATGTAAATATAATTAAAGATTTGATGTACAAAGCAAAAATAATTGCACATTACTTAAAGCAAACATTTTTCATTTCAATATCAAACATAATCAGTCCTTCTTCCTACCTCCATGGGGAAGATCTCCAGCAGTAGTCTCTGCGCGTCGCCAGGAAAGAGTCCTCGCTGTTGCTGTTGTTGTGGTTGTGACTGTTCCAGCGCACGTAACCTGCTATCCGGCAACAAGATGGTGAAGTCTTCGTTAGTAGAGTCCACGTTGTTGGCTACATCGAAGTTGAGTGCGCTGGCGGCGGGTTCTTCGAATCCTGTGCGACGCCATGGCACTGGCACTGACCGCGTGCCACGTTGGCACAGGAAGGAATGCAGGGGGTGTGAACAAGGGTCTGAATCGGACCATTCGCTGAGGACCAAAGGCAGCAATGCCGCCAAGAACAACAAGATTCTCTGGAAAGAAACAATTGTTCATTACTTGTTTTCAATTTTATTATTTCTGTTTGTATATCGACGTCATTTCTATTTTTTTCTTTATTTTTCGAACTGTAGATTTGAGAACCACTGCCGACAAACAATTTTCATCCCTCTCCCGCCTCCACTAACATCTTTGAGGGCCGTAATTTAACAGATGGTAATAAAGTAGAACGTATGCTAAATGAAACATTATTGAAAATAAGAGAGAGAGGTTGCATAGACGACAACAAAAACTGCTATTTATTACAATAATTATATTTTCTTAATATAAAAATGAGATAGCCGCGGTGGCCGAGCGTGTTAAGATACATCTCTTAACATACTGTGACGTCACCCGAACCAAGGTTCGTCAGTTCGAATCCGCCTGTCGACAATGCGTGATTTGTCGTAAAATATAAAATACAGTTACATGTATTTATCACACTCGGGCGCTATAAGCTAGTCACTTATACGCCTTAAATAATTTAACTAAAAGAAACCGGCAGTACGGCAGTGTAAAAACTGCGGCTCGGTGTGTCCGGTAGGCCCTGGCCCGATTTTGGCTGTAGCGCCACAGATGATGATGAGGTGGCTCAGTGGTATCGAGTCGGCCTGAGGATCTTGAGAACTCTGGTTCGATCCCCACAGCCGACAAACAATTTTCACCAATTTAAATCTACCCCTGTGGCTTCCCTTCTATTAATATCTTAGGGCCGTGATTTGACGGCTGGTAACCGCACTTCACGCGAAAAAATATATCACTTAGATCTGTTTAGGGTAGAGTGCCACATCCAGTAATGGGTAAAAGGCGTAATGATATATTTATTTATTTATAAAATTCCATTGAAATCTTTGATCTCTGTAACGAACCTTGCATTAAAACTATTTATGAATTATTAATGTTATCTTTAGTAACGGTGTTTGTAGATGAACCTTGAATAGTATTGATGATTAAATTGATACTTAAACATAAATATTTATCTATGATTTGTAATTTGTATAACCGACATCAACCATTCATACAATATTTATTTACATATATTCTACACTTTATGCATCTTGTTTACTTTTTATTTTATTCATATATGGGCTGAGAAGCTTACATCATTGAGGTAAATAATGTTCACCTTTGGACTAACCATTCATTTATAAATAAAAATTTAGTAGTGAGAACAAGATGACTAGATAGTTTTATTTTAATTATACAACTAAATACTACTCGTCTTTTTATTGATACACCTTTTTTAGTAACAAATTAATATTGAAATATTTTGTGTTGAAAAGATTTCAATGCTACTTTCAATTACGTAAACATCGATAAATAAAACCAGTTGTTAAACCGGGTCAAAATCATCCTCTTATTGACCTCATATTAATTTAGAGTCTGTTAGGTAAGAGGCAACAGGTCAACTAACGAATATCACTTTTAATTGAGATCTGTACATTCCGTTAAATAAGTTTTGCCTTTATTCACATTGACCACTTTCTTGATTTACATTTCTTTAATGTGAGTTGAACAGACATAGACGTAGTTTGATTTTTTTATTGCGGGGCCTCTAACTATAATTATAAATATTAGTGGTTACGGAGAATTATAAATGTAATAAAAATCAGTTTAAATTTTATTTTTCTCGAGGAAAAACAAGAAACGCCCAACGCGTATTATGGCCGTTTCGTTCTATTGTTTTGCCGTGAGTTTTTTACACATTCGATACATGTCAAGTAATGTCATCTAGCGGTTTTTATTTGAATTAAATGAATTTGGCCCAGGGTTCGAAGATATATATCGATCGATATATATCATGATATTTATTTTGATATATATCGTCATATTTTTGCAATGATATATATCCATTATATAAAAATATTAAATAGTTTTTGAGATATAGCCTCCGGAGAAGTGAAATTTTTCGAATTTTTCAGTTCTTCTACTTTTCCGAGGCTATATCTCAAAAACTAAATGTGATATGAAAACGCGCTCAACGGCATTAATTTTCTCGTGCTTCAGTTAACTTATAAACATAGTTTCAGCGATTTTTATTTTTTTTTCAATTTTCCGCCAAAAAAATTGCAAAAAGCGGTTTTTTAACATTTTCTCGAAAACCAGAAATCATATGCATTTGAAGATTGCACCACTGGATTCAGTGGGTCAAAATACATATGTATGTAAATTTTCGTTTTAATAATCCTACGATTAAGGATTTTTGGGAAAATTGAATTAAAATCTGAAAAAACCAAAGGGGTACCCCTTAGGAAATAATTAAAAATATTAAATTGCATAAAATTGTATGAAAATTTGCTTATAAGTCAATTCGGACACGGGGAATTCAACGCCGTTGAGCGCATTTCCATATCTTGTTTAGTTTTTGAGATATAGCCTCCGGAAAAGTGAAATTTTTCGAATTTTTCAGTTTTTCTAAATGTGTACAAAAACTAAAATTAAAAAATAAATATCCTATATATCAGATATTTTGATATTTATTATAAATATCATGATGATATTTACGAACCCTGATTTGGCCACACTATCAAGTTACAAAAACAACCTTTAAATAAAAACAAAGACAAAATTAATTGTCCATCTGCTCAGTTTAATTTTTTATTCAACCTTAAAATATTGAAAAATGAAAGTAAAAAATTATAACGTTCGCTGCCACAGATTGTCATTTAATAACAAATAAATAAAAATATCATCACGCCTTTTACCCATTACTGGGTGTGGCACTCTGTCTAAGCAGATCTCGGTAACTGATATATTTCTTCGCGTGAAGTGCGGTTACCAGTCATCAAATCACGGCCCTAAAAGATATTAGTGAAGGGGGAGCCACAGGGGTAGATTTAAATTGGTGAAAATTGTTTGTCGACGTTGAGGATCGAACCAGGGTTCTCAAGATACACAGGCCGACTCGATACCACTGAGCCACCTACCCCATATATCTTAATAACGGGAGTAGAAAAATAATTGTATGGATATTATACTTGAAACTTGAATGAATAAAGAGTATAAAATGAAGTATTAAGTAAGTCTACGCTGTCTACGGCTATGATATGTTGTCGGTTACGACACAGTAATATACTTTCACCCACGGAGAAGGTGCGTACGTCTTCTTACGTTAATTTGTGTTATGTTATGGCAGCGGTAATTCGTAAACAAGTATGCAATTTTACAAAGATTTGCAGTCAATCATAATGCCATTCAAAAATAAATGATTACTACTTTATTTACAAATTATTGACACTTATTATTTCTGACTTGCTGAATTTATTTGTTTGTTAGTCTGCACAACAGGAATTTAATCCCAATTACAGTACCTTCTAGTGGCATCTGAACCACGAACTCACAATCATGTTTTGATATAAGTTGAAGTCAACAAGATTTGAACCATTTAACTCTAGCTTGTGAAGCGATAACACTAACCAGGCCTTGACTCACAACCATAAGGTCGTGGGTTCGGGTCTCGCCCGTGGCGACCATGCAAAGGACATATCTGCGTATGACCTTTGTAGTTGGTCCGATATATAAATTAAAATAAAATAATATATATATATATATATATATATATATATATATATATATATATATATATATATATATATATATATATATATATATATATATATATATATATATTTATAGGGTAGGTAGCTCAGTGGTATCGAGTCGGCCTGTGGATCTTGAGAACCCTGGTTCGATCCCCACAGCCGACAAACCATTTTCACCAATTTAAATCTACCCCTGTGGCTCCCCCACCACTAATATCTTTGGGGGCCGTGATTTGACGGCTGGTAACCGCACTTCACGCGAAAAAATATATCACTTATCGAGATCTGCTTAGGCAGAGTGCTACACCCAGTAATGGGTAAAAGGCGTGATGATATATTTATTAATTTTTATTTATATATATATATATATATATATATATATATATATATATATGCTCCCCTTCACTAACATCTTTGGGGGCGTAATTTGTCAGCTAGTAGCCGCACTTCATTGGAAGAAATATATCACTTACCTAGATCTGCTATGTTAGAGTGCCACCCAGATTAATAGGTAAAAGGCGTGATGATATTTTTATTTATTTTTTGTTAAGTTATTATGTAATTTAGAGTTACCACAGTTTTAAAACCACTGGTTTATGGTGCAAAACCTAATAGTCCTAGAAAATAATTTATATTTATCTTCTCAGTGACATCAACATCTTGAGCAACAGTATTACAAACTAAACAAATAAATTATTGCAGTTAAAAATAAATAGCAATTAACTTAATATTCTTAATTTGTTTGTTTACAGTTTAACTATTAAACTTATTTTATTTATTTCACATTCAAAGATTTATCAAAAGGTAAAGTTCACAATTATTATATAATTATCTTACAAATTAGAAACACTTATTTATGAATGAATTAAATATTGAAATGATTTTATTCATCTCTGAAGGTCATACAAGAAATGTTAATTAAGACACAGGTAAAAGCGGTAATAATATGTTTACTCCTTTTGATAATCGACATTAATTTTTTGCTAATAATACTTTAGTTACCGTTAAAGTTACTGTTGAATCATTTTTTACATTTTCTTTTATTACAAATTATCATTTGTACTGTTGAACGTATCAAAATTATTTTAGAAAAAAAAGTTTCTTGCATCTTTTATTATATATAAATATGTCATTACGCCTTTTACCCATTACTGGATGTGGCACTCCGCCGTAGCAGTTCTCAGTCAGTGATATATTTATGCGCGTGAATTTAGTAATTTGTACAATTCCACAACCTTCTGACCTTAGTATCTCCAACACAAAATTCAAATGTCAAAACCAAAATTAATTATTAATTGGTAACAAATCATACATGACAGCACCATGTTAATTAGTAATTAACAGTGAAGATCATCAACCAATCAAATGTTATGAAAAACTCCAAAATGAAGTTAACCGTAACCGTCAAATATAAATAACTCAATTTGACAGTAATGTTTGTATTCAGAAACGAGTTATAAAATTAACATAATTCCGTAACAATCAAAGAAATATTTCACGATATGAATAAGTCGAATCGTAAGGTCAGAATTCGTACGTTTACACAAAAAGTCAAATGTCATGCGATGAGTCGCACGAACCGGTTGTTATGTAACAGTCGATTTTGGAAGTTTCGATTTCTGTTCAGGTTCTTGTAATTTACTGAGAAAACGTAGTGTTGATACATTGTAGAAGCTGCTATAAATGATGTATTTTATATTTTAATGATAGCGATATTGCTGATGATATCTTGTACATGATTTTAATTGATTGGTTTTAGATTTAAACAAGCATTTGTTTTTGTATTTCTTATGTTATATATTTCTACACTTGTTTATTATTATTAGGGAAATAAAAACAATGTATTAAATAAATGATAACTGAACTTCACGCAGATAAATATATCACATATATGCTACAGGTAGTTTTTTAATTAGAAAAATCCAAGTTTTATTAATTAAAAACATTAACGTTTTGACTTAAAATATTGTAATTTATATTTTGTACGGATGAATTTTTCCGTTTGTACAAACAAAATATTGCAAATAATACGTGAGAAAAGTGTCATTATTTGTCTCAAGTAATTACAACACTCGGGCTACGCCCTCAGGATTTTCGACAAATAATGACTAACTTTACTCCCTTGTTATATAAACAGTGGTATCAAGTCGGTCTGTGGATCTTGAGAACCATGATTCGATCCCTACAGCCGACAAACAAGTGTCACCAAATTAAATCTACTCCTGTGGCTCTCCCTCCGCTAACATTTTTGGGGGCGTAATTTGACAGCTAGTAGCCGCACTTCATGTGAAGAAATATATCACTTATCAGGATTTGCTATGGCAGAGTGCCACACTCAGTAATGGATAAAAGCGTGATGATATATTTATTTATTTAAATCTACCCCTGTGGCTCCCCCTCCTCTAACATCTTTAGGGGGCTTGATTTGACCGTTGGTAACCGCACTTCACGCGAAGAAATATATCACTTATCAAGATCTGCTATGGCAGAGTGCCACACTCAGTAATGGGTAAAAGGTGTGATAAAATATTTATTTATTTATTTAAATCTACTCCTGTGGCTCCCCCTTTACTAACATCTTTGGGGGGCTTGATTTGACGGCTGATAACCGCACTTCACGCGAAGAAATATATCACTTATCAAGATCTGCAATGGCAGAGTGCCACACCCAGTAATGGGTAAAGGGCGTGATGATATATTTATTTATTTATTTGAATCTACTCCTGTGGCTCCCCCTTTACTAGCATCTTTGGGGGCTTGATTTGACGGCTGATAACCGCACTTCACGCGATGAAATATATCACTTATCAAGATCTGCAATGGCAGAGTGCCACACCCAGTAATGGGTAAAGGGCGTGATGATATATTTATTTATTTGAATCTACCCCTATGGCTCCCCCTTTACTAACATCTTTGGGGGGCTTGATTTGACGGCTGATAAACGCACTTCATGCGATGAAATATATCACTTACCGATATCTGCTATTGCAGAGTGCCACACCCAGTAATTGTTAAAAGGCGTGATGATATATTTATTTATTTATTTGAATCTACCTCTATGGCTCCCCCTCCACTAACATCTTTTGGGGGCTTGATTTGACGGCTGATAACCGCATTTCACGCGATGAAATATATCACATACCGAGATCTGCTATGGCAGAATGCCACACCCAGTAATAGTTAAAAGGCGTGATGATATATTTATTTTATTTATAAATCCATCCTCAAACTGTGAACTATTTTTAACAAAACAACTTTCAAAATTCAATAAAAATCTTAACAAGATAGATTCTCCGCCTACACAATAAGCAATCACATATCATAGATCAATACTCTCGCAATTATCAGCACCATCTCATAACTAACAGTTAGCGGTAACATTGCAACAACTCAAACAAGTCACAACAGCCGTTGCTGTTACATCACAACCGCAACATGCGAAATAACCAATCACAGTCATGTATTATTGATGTGTGCGGTACAGAAATAAAACACTGTTTTGTAGTACACTCACGTGTAATCAAGGATTTTTGCACTGGAATGTACGTTGGATCATAAATAAAAAATAGCGGTGATCAGGAAGAGATGAAAATTTCGTTGATGTAATATATAATAGAATATATTTGTGGAGATTTCAATTCTCGCGCAAGCGACGAACCTTTACTAAATTTCGATTGAAGTTATAAATTATCTGTTACGTTTCCTGTCATTCTTCTTAATTCTTAATGGTTTTTACATTATTTTTTATTAAATAATTTAGTTTTCTGTTTGTTTGAATTTAATTTATAGCTTATAAATATTAATAATTAGTATTATTTCCATATTATAATTAGTAGTATATCATACAAGATTGGTCATATGTAATAAATTTGTAATAATATAAATTAAAATAAGATAATATCAAATAAACATTTATTATTTGATATGTTTATGAAACTACATAAATAAATAGAATAGTTTCTGTTTCTGGGTTATAATGTTTTACAATTGCAGATATTGAAAGTGATATATTTTATACTATTGATAATATTGATTGTTCTATTAAATTCATCCATTTTATTTTTATAAACAAGTAAATAAAATTCATTTCTTATAGATTCGTTGTTAGAGAAGTGGGCGTAAGTGAAGATTTACGAAACAGGTGTACTGGAGCGAATGGATGAATGTTTGTTGTGTGATGATGGATTTTGGTTGTGAGGAAAGAAAGAGTTTGTATGGAGGAAGTGTTAATGTGGTCGAAACGAGTATCGTGTGTCAAGATGAGAATGTTGACAGGTTTGTGCTACCCCATTTAATGGAATATAGCGTGATGTTATGTATGTATGTATGTAAAATCTAGTCATTCAAATGACAGCCGAAAATAATGCCTTAAAATAAATAAAATTAGAAATAAATGTATTCAAAATATAGGATATGACATATTTTCAATGGAGTAGCTGACTTGAGATTTGAGAACCCGGGTTCGATTCCCACAGCTGACAAACAATTTTCACTACTCCATCACCCCTTTCTTCTCTAATATCTTTAGGGACCATAATTTGACGACGATTTCACGCACATAAATATATGACTTACCTTGATCTGCTACGACAATAAACACATTATTAAACAAATTATTGTGTGTGTAGTGTGTAAAAATATCAAATCGTGCCCAAAAGAGCAATGTAAATTAAATGGGAGTTTCATTATTAAACGATTTCTGTTAACAAACATTCTAGCAACGAAAAATAATAAACAAAAAATTTTGCAACAAAATACAACACGCAAATGTTAAACTGAATGATTTTGTCAGTTGTTATTTGCCGTTAAATTGCAATATTTCAGTCTTATCGGTAAGAAATTATTAATTGATGGTAGATTGTAATATTGTAATTAGTAACATAAACAACTGTACAAATGTAACAATTAATATAAAACTAAAACATGGAGGTTATCTAATAAATCGTGTTTCTTGATTTTTTTTTATTAGTACGTAGATAAAATATTGTATGAAAGGCTTTTATGCACACACCTTCGACTCGGGCGTTAAACTTTGCAACTCATACATAAAAGCTTTACTTTACACACTTGTATCATAATTAACTATTATACAGGGTGGTGAATCGAAGGGCGCACCATAACGTTTTAATGCTATTTTTTAAATTGACTTTCATCAAAAAAGTTTAATAATTTATTATAGAGGAGGAATTTCTGCATTATTTTACATTAATATTTATAATAATGAAACAGGAAATGTGACGGAAAATTGTTATTGATAATTTTCTTAAAATGCCTTGAAATGCCATCTCACTCAAGCTAAAAATTATATAAACTACCACACTGCGGCTCAGTGAGTGCGGACCCTGTACTGCAATTGAGATAAAGTTCCTGTTGTACAGAGTAAAATAAATAAATAAATAACTAAAGAAATGTGATATTAATTAATAGTTCATTTTATTTAATAAATGAAAAATATATTTATTATAATAATGACAGATAAAAACAATAACTTTTAATTAACACATTTGTTTTGTTATTTCTTGGCACTAATGATGTGAAGAAAATTATTAATAAACATTTCCGTCATTTTTCCGGTTCCAGGTAGAATAAAATAATAAATATTACAATAAACTATTTAACTTTTTTGATGTAAAATAATCAGGTAGTCAATAATTAAACATTTAAAAAAAAAATAATTGAAAACGGCTGTGGTGCGTCCTTCTATTTTCCACTTTTAATATTGTCTATAAATTAGTTTCAAATTAATTTTCAAGAAATGACTGAAACTTGACACAAATTATTACTGTTTCTAATTCAGGTTAAAATAATCAAGTTCCTTGAATTTGAAATAGCGAATTTAAGAAATATAAAGCATCTTCTTCTCAAGTAATAATACTCAACCAAATAATCCACAAAGCACGTAACCGTTGCACTAATATTCATACTAACCATATTTATTTAGGCGCGCACACAATGCTCGTATGTATCAATATATATAAATCACTGGGTGTATGTAATACCGCGTCACACGACTAATCCATGTCCCACCGCACTGTGGATGACACCTGCACCACGGCTCCTTTATATCAGTGCCGTCGCCAAGGCAACGAGACTGACCACCTAACAACAAGATGAGCACGAACGTTAGTGTGCGTGTGACTGGAAGATGCTGGGGATCGAACCGTGAGTGAGGGAGAGAGAGGTGTGAATGTGTGTGAGAGTTAGGTATTGTGGCAGCATTTGTGCGAGGCGTGATTTGACGGCTGGTACGCGTAGAAATATATCACTTACCTAAAAAGAAGCTAGAGATAAACTCTTGTTTGTGGATCGATAGGGCTACCATTGTGCAATAACTGCTCTTGTTCGTGAAACAATAACAATTGGCTGCTATAAAGCAGATGTGTTAGATCTGCAACTGCAGAACGGGTCAATTTGAAATCTTTTCAATTACTCAGATGTATTTGTATTTTTTTTGTCAACTCTTGCTTGTGGAACGACAGGGCTACCATTGTGCAACAACCAACAGGAAATTAGTCCTAAATGTAGTACTTGTATTTTTTTAAAATTTTATATTTTGGGTACGTAAACTCTCGTTTGTGAAGAAAGTGTTCTAACGATAGAACTACAACTAGCTGTTACAGAGTGGATGTGTAAGATCTGCAATTGCAGAGCAGCTCAATTTGAATTTTGACTTTCTCGAGGCTATATCTCAAAAATTAAACAAGATATATAGATGCACGCAACGGCGTTGAGTTTCCCGTACTCCAATTAACTTATAAACAAAAATTCAACGATTTTTTTTCCATTTTCCGCAGAAAACTATTTTCTCAAAAACTAGAAGACATATGCACTTGGATTCAGTGGGTCAAAACACTTACGTATGTAGATTTTTGTTACAATATTCCTACGATTAAAATTTGTAGAGAAAATTGACCTAAAATCTGGAAAAACCCCAAGGGGTACCCCTTCGGAAATAATTAAAAAAATTAAATAACTTAAAATTGACCAAAAATTTGCTTATAAATCAATTCGGACACGGAGAATTCAATGCCGCTTTATATCTTGTTTAGTTTTTAAGATATAACCTCCGGAAAAGTTAAATTTATCTCAAATTGTAGGTTTTGCACTTTTCCGAAACTGTATCTCAAAAACTATACTTATAAACAAATATTCAACAATTTCTATATTTTTCAAAATTTTCCCTTATAATTTTCTTAGTAGAACATTGATTTTAGAGTGCATTCTAACAATCATTTAGCAACTATTGTTATTTACAGATAATTATAACCTCTGGAGATCTGCAATTGCAAACTGTCGATTAATTAATAATGAAAAATAAGTCACTGAGACACAATGGTATTTTTTCATGGAATTTAAAATCTGCGAGATTTGAACTCATTGATCGTAGAACATATTGAAGTCTTGTCTTCTGTCAGTTGTAACTTCTAGAGATCTGCAATTGCAGACTATAAATCAACTTATAGTTGAATATGATCCATTCAAAAATAATCGTATTTTTCTGAAAGTTGCAAAGAACGAAGAATGATTCATTAATAATAAAATATCAAATTAAACACTTGTCTAAGTCTCACAAAATTCAGCCTCCAAGTCACCTTATGAGGGCATCGTCAGAGGCTGACCAGCACAGTTGATAACCATAGACGCGTTTCGCTCTTATTTTGTGAGACTTAGACAAGTGTTTATTTTGATATTTTATTATTAAACCTAGTTTCACCAAGTGAGCATTTAAAGACAATTAATTTTGTCTTTGTTGTTTTTTTATTTAAATTGCTATTTCGTAGCTTTTGCTTTTTTCGGTAGATGGCATTACTGGTTCGACAGAACTTCTCATGTCATCTTACCGTTTTTTAGAGATCTTATTCTCTGCTGGCACAGTCCTTCGTCACCAGCTTCTTCACGTGAACTTTGTTCTAGGTGAAGAAGTAGGTTATACCATACTAATGTGCTCTAATAAGAGCGAAACGCGTCTATGGTTACCAACTGTGCTGGCCAGCCTCTGACGATGCCCTCATAAGGTGACTTGGGCGCTGAATTTCGTGAGACTTAGACAAGTGTTTATTTTGATATTTTATTATTAAACCTAGTTTCACCAAGTGAGCATTTAAAGACAATTAATTTTGTCTTTGTTGTTTTTTATTTAAATTGCTATTTCGTAGCTTTTGCTTTTTTCGGTAGATGGCATTACTGGTTCGACAGAACTTCTCATGTCATCTTACCGTTTTTTAGAGATCTTATTCTCTGCTGGCACAGTCCTTCGTCACCAGCTTCTTCACGTGAACTTTGTTCTAGGTGAAGAAGTAGGTTATACCATACTAATGAGCTCTAATAAGAGCGAAACGCGTCTATGGTTACCAACTGTGCTGGCCAGCCTCTGACGATGCCCTCATAAGGTCACTTGGAGGCTGAATTTCGTGAGACTTAGACAAGTGTTTATTTTGATATTTTATTATTAAACCTAGTTTCACCAAGTCAGCATTTAAAGACAATTAATTTTGTCTTTGTTGTTTTTTATTTAAATTGCTATTTCGTAGCTTTTGCTTTTTTCGGTAGATGGCATTACTGGTTCGACAGAACTTCTCATGTCATCTTACCGTTTTTTAGAGATCTTATTCTCTGCTGGCACAGTCCTTCTTCACCAGCTTCTTCACGTGAACTTTGTTCTAGGTGAAGAAGTAGGTTATGCGATACTAATGAGCTCTAATAAGAGCGAAACGCGTCTATGGTTACCAACTGTGCTGGCCAGCCTCTGACGATGCCCTCATAAGGTGACTTGGGCGCTGAATTTCGTGAGACTTAGACAAGTGTTTATTTTGATATTTTATTATTAAACCTAGTTTCACCAAGTGAGCATTTAAAGACAATTAATTTTGTCTTTGTTGTTTTTTATTTAAATTGCTATTTCGTAGCTTTTGCTTTTTTCGGTAGATGGCATTACTGGTTCGACAGAACTTCTCATGTCATCTTACCGTTTTTTAGAGATCTTATTCTCTGCTGGCACAGTCCTTCTTCACCAGCTTCTTCACGTGAACTTTGTTCTAGGTGAAGAAGTAGGTTATGCGATACTAATGAGCTCTAATAAGAGCGAAACGCGTCTATGGTTACCAACTGTGCTGGCCAGCCTCTGACGATGCCCTCATAAGGTGACTTGGAGGCTGAATTTCGTGAGACTTAGACAAGTGTTTATTTTGATATTTTATTATTAAACCTAGTTTCACCAAGTGAGCATTTAAAGACAATTAATTTTGTCTTTGTTGTTTTTTATGATTCATTAATCATGGAAGATATTAAAGTAATGTCTTCAGTCAGTTGTAAATCATATCGGATGTTACTTAATGCACCGCATATAATTGCATGGATCCGCAGATGCAGCTCTGTACAGACAGACAGACAGAGGAAGTTTCCTATTGTTTGTACACAAGACAGCCGTACATCAGAATAGGAAAAGCGTTGATACATGCACATCATAACACACTTCACTTTCACCACAGAGCAGCGAAGATGAGATTCGCTATTCGCGCTAATTAAAACTGATGTGTATCCGCTTTGATCTCTATCTGTTTCAACAGAATACTGATCATTCATTCTCTTATCAAAACACATATGAAGTTTCAATCAATCAGACATAATTGTATTTCTTGGATTTGGCTAGATGCGAAAGCGTCAACTCTTAATTACCAAACGCAATTTATTTATTTATTTATGTTACTTTGTACAAATAAATAGATTATAAATATATGCCTTTTACCCATTACTGGATGTTGCACTCTTCTGTAACAGATCTCAGTAAGTGATATATTTCTTTATCTTTACGACTGAGGAAAGCTTTGCTTTGCAAGCCTAGTCAGGAAAATAACATAGGTAATGAAAGAAACGTGTTTACTTACTTAGCAACATAAAATACTGACTGAATATGTAAGTCAAATATTTATTTTAATTTAAATAGTATGTTATGCATCATGGGAGTTGACAAACCGAGACGTAAGCGAGGACTGAAGGCTCGAGCTGAAGTCGAAGTTTGCCAACTTCACACAAGGGATAATCGCGCCCTCCCGTGAAGCATATTATACTTTTCTTATCGGGACAAATGTCAAATATGGGTTGCGTAACTAGTTACCTAGCAAACGCCGCAAACAGCTAATAATCGTAGTCTCTAGGGAGAGAAACATGCTACCTAGGGAGAGAAAAGCATTGTTTCTCTCTCTAAAATTAGGGAATAAGAACGTGTTTCTTATGCATGTGTTACGAAAATATGTATTATTTGTTTATAAGTTTCAGATAAAATGTTATACGTAATACGTCAGTAAAGTGTCGTACAGGATTCGTAAGCTGTTTCAAGCTCGGCATGAAACTATCTACTCATCCTGTAATTGAACGCTTGCCTGACGTAAATAACTATTCTCACTAGCTAGGAGAACGGTTACTATCACAACTAAATTGAGTGAGGGAAATGTTATTTGACATGGTGACCAAGGAAACATGATATGTATTTGCAATGCAAATACAACTCCTTTGGTTTATATAAAATAATTATTAAATGTCTTGTATAGCAAACGTAAAAATGTAATTTTCTCGTTAAATGTTTAAAAAAATAGTACGTAACACACGTGGGAAAGAGCCATTGCAAAACTCGTACTTTTTTGAAAATATACTTGGTCGTTAATGTTTCAAGGGTTCGTGTCACCCAATTTTATAGAACTTGGTATGAAAGTATGTAAATGGGTCAGGTCATCTTGTTGACATTGTTTCTACTTATATCTTTTGTTTTGATTTCTTACAACTCATTAGGAAACATTCCGGCTTTTAATGAATTTTTTAAATATTTAATTAATTACTGGAAATGTGTGCAAGAATTCTACTGCATTACACTTGAATGCGTTTCAGTTTCAAACATTTTTCATTAACTAATTTCTAGAAAATACATCCTTCAATATCAGCGCTGTTATAACAGATATCAATTATTTATTTGTTAGTCTGTACAACAGGAATTTAATTCCAAGTACAGATGCTTATAGGGGAATCTGAACTATGAAGACGCAATTGTATTTTTTTTACATATAAATTGAAGTCGACGAGATTTAAACCCATGACTTTTTGCTTTAAACATAAATTACAGATTACAAAGTTACCTGCTAATAACTTGAATTATTATTATTGGAAATACTTTCAAATTTGAGGTTATCATGGTGCGTGGTAGTACCAATCTTACAAAATAAAAAGTTACCAAAAATAATTTTATAATAGCCTTCGGTGTAATAATTTACCGATTGTCAACAGAAATCATCACGCCTTTTACCTATTACTGGGTGTAGCACTCTGCCGAAGCAGATCTCGGTAAGTGATATATTTCTTCGCGTGAAGTGTGGTTATCAGCCGTCAAATCACAACCCTCAAAGATATTAGTGAAAGGGGGGGGGGGGGCATAGATGTAGTTTATTTTTGTCAACACACAATATAAAAGTTATAACATAAATAAATAAATAAATAAATAAATAAATATATCATCACGCCTTTTATCCATCACTGGGTGTGGCACTCTGCCTAAGCAGATTTCGGTAAGTGATATATTTTTTCGCGTGAAGTGCGGTTACCAGCCGTCAAATCACGGCCTCCAAAGATATTAGTGGTGGAGGAGCCACAGGGGTAGATTTTTTAAATTGGTGAAAATTGTTTGTCGGCTGTGGGGATCGAACCAAGGTTCTCATGATCCACAGGCCGACTCGATACCACTGAGCCACCTACCACATAATAATATTAAGCTATTCTTGAATGAAGAAAAGTTACAAATTAAACTGACATTTAATACGTTTGTTTGTTTATTATTTTGTTTTAACTCCACGGCTGTCGCTATAAAAAAATAATTATTATAAATCTTTAAATCCGATTATTTCAGTTACAAAACGCATAAAATAAAATGCGATTACTAACTAAAATAAAATAAATAAATATATCATCACGCCTTTTACCCATTACTGAATGTGGCACTCTGCCGGAGCAGATCTCGGTAAGTATTTATTTCTTCGCGTGAAGTGCAGTTACCAGCCGTCAAATAACGGTCTCCAAAGATGTTAGTGGAGGGAGAACCACAGGGGTAGAGTTAAATTGGTAAAAATTATTTGTCGACTGTGGAGATCGAACGAGGGTTCTCAAGATCCACAGGCCAACTCGATTACTAACTTAGATACATCATTTAATTATCTACAACTTATCTAAAATTAAGTGGCCACTTTTGCAAAAAAAATAATTGATTTTTATGTCACACCCAGTAAACAAAATATTTCTTGCTTATTTTTAATTTTCTGCAAATTTGCTTTATAAATATAATAATAATATTTCAAGGAAAAAGAAATAAAAATATAATTCTCTTTACAAATCAAACTAAATCAGCAGAAAATTAAATAATAATTATAAACGAACGTCACAATGAAAATGAAGAATCATATAATGTCATAGACCGCGGTCATGTCACAGTCAAGCAAATAAAGATGAAATCACTAAAATCAGTGTTTTCCAAATGGCATCCTCTTAGATGGCAAGTTTTGTATTGCGGACGGCCTTGAAGATTTAGTCAAATTATGACAAATATTTGAATATGTCATTGATTGCGTGAAAGTGAAGACAATACGTCAAGATGTCCATCAACAAGAAGACGAGGATCTTATCTTACCGGCTATCTTCATATGTATGATATCCTTTAATAAAATTGAGGGAAGATATTTCAGTAAACAAGGTTACCTGTCTGCCTATAGTACGTTCAAATTATCTTGAACATTTATAAACTTACATAAAAATTGTTCAAATAATTTAGATAATAAATATTTAATTTAAAATTAATAAAATAAATATATCATCACGCCTTTTACCCATTACTAGATGTGGTACTCTGCCGTAGCATATCTCCATATATTTCATCGTGTGAAGTAAATAAATAATGCTATAAATTCATTTTATAATCGTTTAGGCTATTGTTTACAGGTAAACAAAATAAAATTTTCTTTTTTGGTAGTTGTAATTTGACAACTGGTTACTGTACTTGGTTGAACCAGTTCAAAAAGTCAAAATTTTTATAATATGGTTCTATATAGTTCAGAGCACGAGAAATACACTCGTTCAAACCGCATTTTAATATCTCTTTTAGTTTTTGAGTTACAGCGATTTTTGACTTTTTTAAAAGCTCAACTTTGAAAGCCCATAACTGCGGTTTAAACGAGTGTATTTCTTGTGCGCTACTTAACTTGTACATATATTTTGAATATATTTAAATTTTTCAATTTTTTTCAAAATTTTCTTTTGTCGATATTTCAAAAAGTTGAAGAGATAATGTAAATATGAAAACACCAGTGAATTCCTCGCGTAAAAATACATAGGTATGCAAATTTTCAGAAGAAAATTCGAACGGATACATTTTTTATTACAAAAAATCGAAAATGACCGTTTTTTGAAGATTTCTTAAGGGGTACCCCTTGGTGTTTTTACGGATTTTGGCCATTTTTCGTTTTTTTGTAATAAAAAATTTATCCGTGTGAATTTTATTGTGAAAATTTGCATACTTATGTATTTTCACGCCAGAAATTCACTGGTGTTTTCAGATTTTCATTATCGTTTCAAGTTTTTGAAATATTGAGGAAGAAAAATTTTGAAAAAAATTTAAAAATTTTCAAAATTTTCCAAATACCTGTACAAGTTAAGTAGCACACGAGAAATACACTCGTTCAAACCGCATTTCAATATCTCTTTTAGTTTTTGAGTTATGGGCTTTCAAAGTTGAGCTTAAAAAAAAGTCTAAAATCGCTGTAACTCAAAAACTAAAAAAGATATGAAGATGCGCCTTGCGCCATTCAATTTCTCGTGGTCTGAATTATATAGAACCACATTTTAATAGTTTTCGATTTTTGCACTGGTTCAACCCAAAATTCTCATGATTTGTATGTACGAGCTCTTAAACGAAGAATTTGCGAACAAACCTCTACAGAAAAGAACTTTTGGATTGTTTTGAGGTTCTAAATTTATACCTAACGTTTGGTTAATGTAATTTAAAGTAATTCAAATTCATTTAATTTGTTTAAACTTAAAATGTTTATTTTAGACTATAGACTATTACACTTCAATGCATTGCTGAAAATATTATTTTCCCTATGTTTACTTTTAAAATAAACGCTCTAATGTATTGCTGTCAAACTTTTTAACAGTAACTATGGTAATGATATATCCCGATGTTTACGTATACGTACTGAAAATAAATTCGTTCTGTCAACTGTCAATATGACAAGTTTCTGTTTTGTTTGTATCCCTGGTAACTATTGAAATAAACGCACATTTAATATCTTTTTCGCGCGTTGCCATTGGAAATTGTTATTGTCAACTTTTCATAACAATCGTAGAAAAAAGATATTTTTCGATTGTTCCACAGAAAACTTTAACTTTACGATGACAAATGAAAGCGTAATTGCCAACTTTTCATAGCAATCATAGAAAAAATAAATTTATAACTGATTGCAAAGATTTCTGTCTTATGATGTATGATTTATAAAAGGTATATTTTTTACGCAACATATTTGAAATATTTTATAATTTATAAACATGTTTATAACACTACCTTCTACTGACAGATACAAAATAGTTATACATATTTTATGTTTTGAAACTTGTATGTTGACTTGATAGACAAGTGTTAATGTAATATTTAACATTTATCATTTTATAAACTGACTTCTGACCATGAATATTAAAAATTACTTCCACCTTTTACAAAAAGTTGCAAGTGACAGGCACCCTTCATCTAACATTCACAACTTTCAAATTAACATTGTTACAGATCACAATTTGATACCTGGTAACCCTATTTCACGCGCATAAATATATCACTTAATGAAATCTGCTTCGACAGAGTGCCACACCCAGTAATGTGTAAAAGGTATGATGATATATTATTTAATTGATGCGGTAGATGGCTCAGTGGTAGATTTGAGAAACCGGGTTTAATTTCCACAGCCGATAAACAATTTTCACCACATTAAAACTACCCTTGTGGCTTCCCCTAACCTAACATTTTTAGGGGCCGCAATTTGACGGTTGGTACCTGCATTTTACACGCATAAATAAATCACTTACCGAAATCTGCTTAGACAGAGTGCCACACCCAGTAATGAGTAAAAGGCGTGATGATATATTTATTTTTTATTTTATTTATTTAAAACTAGCCTTGCAGCTTCCCCTCAACTAACATCTTTAGGGGCCGCGATTTGACGGTTGGTAACTGCATTTTACACGCATAAATAAATCACTTACCGAAATCTTCTTTGACAGAGTGCCACACTTAGTAATGGCTAAAAGGCGTGATGATATATTTATTTTGTTTATTTAAATCTAACCTTGCGGCTTCCCCTCAACTAACATCTTTAGCAGCCGCAATTTGACGGTTGGTAACTGCATTTTACACGCATAAATAAATCACTTACCGAAATCTGCTTTGACAGAGTGCCACACTTAGTAATGGCTAAAAGGCGTGATGATATATTTATTTTGTTTATTTAAAACTAGCCTTGCGGCTTCCCCTCAACTAACATCTTTAGGGACCGTGATTTGACGGTCGGTAATTACATTTTACACACAGAAATAAATTACTTACCGAAATCTGTTTTGGCAGAGTGCCACACTTAGTAATGGGGAAAAGGCGTGATGATATATTTATTTATTTTATAAAGTGAAAATCAATTTATTATTACGTTTGCCTATTATAAGGCATAGTGAAACCCAAACCAAACACGTATGTTTACGATATAAAATGAAGATAAAATAGTTGCTTGGACTACGAAACTTCATAGTGTTAAATTCTTAAGAAGAAAGTGAAATAATTTACATAAACTTACACCTTGACCATTAACGCAACCTGACGTTGCATTAAAATCTCCATCTATATTATATAATGTCAACACATCAAATTACATTTAATATTGATGATCTTTATTGTTGTCTTTTAACTTAATCATAGTTTTTCAAGTAATCATTAGCATTGATAAGAGTGCTGATCAATCGGAAATCAAGGTTACCACAACACGTATCTCCACGATGACAACACAACAAGAATAAAATAGTAATGTACGCATATCTCTACCAAATAATTACGTTTTTGTTAGTCGTAATTGATGTTTAGAATCTTTTATAGTTGCTTTGTTTGAGCAATTTGTTAGCGGGACTTTCAATGCAGGATGTGCAGAGGAATTTATGGTTGTGAATGGTTTAACTGTCAAGAACAAATTATTGTAGGATTGTTATATAATTTTACATCTAGGGAGAGAAATGCATGATTTTTTATGAGGTGTAATTTATATAAAACACCGAGGGAAAATTGCATTCTCTCCTGAGGGGTATGTACTATTATTTTCGGGACCTACTCGTACATTTTAAAGGAAAATATTTATTTTTGTATTTTGTATTAAGTGTGTGAAATGAGTGGTTTTTTGTTGCGCGTGAGAATGTTACTTTTAGTCGAAATAATAAAATTCATTCGAATTTTTTCTACAATTGTAAATAAAGAATAATACAATAATTATTGATTTATTTAAGTAAATTGAAGGAAAATAATCAACAATAATATTAATTTGATACTTTATTGATGTGTTGTAACTAATGAAACCTGACAACAAATAATTTGGGAACGTGCGCACTAGAATACGAAACAAAATAATGCGCAAAATACGCGTTGTCATGGTAATGTAAATGATGAAAAAATCACGTACTTCGCGTATTGATATTAGTGAAAAAAATTGAACATTTTTTGACAGTTGTAGATAAAAGTAATTTTAAAATTAATATTTTTTTGACATTTATCCATTTTAAAGTTTGACAAAAATAAAATTCCCTGACAACAGCGAAAATGTACGTAAACATGTTTATTTAAGTCAAATGACATGATATTTATAAACTGGAATACTAAGAGTTCAGCGAAGACCTCTTGGAAGAATCACAAGAAATTGTTGATGCAGTTCCTGCAGATGTTTTTAGGTTTCTATTTGTTTTATTGTACTCTATTGTATGTTACATATATTTAACAGATAAACAGTCATAATAATACAAACTCCCTAGAGAGATAATGTGCACATTATGTCCCTAGAGATACTAGGGACTCTAGGGATAAAATGTTTTATGTCTATCCAGATTTTTGTATCATAGAAATGAAAAAATGCATTTATATACAAACGGTGAATAATGTTAACTTTATTCTTATCAAAATTATTATTTAACGAGGGAAATAAAAATGACAAATGACGTATGAAATCTTGGTAAAATTGAGAGTGAAAGTTTGCGTGGACAACCTATAATCCTATATCAATACATAGGAATAAATGTATGGATATGATTGAAGATTTGAGTTAAAGATGAAACGAGCTTGTATGAATAGAATTATGAATGTAAATGAAGTAGGGTGTGATCAAATAAAAATGCTTGCTGAAGAATAATTGCAGAATATAAAAATAAAATAAAATATATACGCATTACTGGGTGTGGCACTCTACAGAAGCAGATCTCGGTAAGTGATATATTGCTTCGCGTGAAGTGCGATTACCAGTCGTCAAATCACGGCACCCAAAGATGTTAGTGGAGAGGGAGCCACAGAGGTAGATTTAATTTGGTGAAAATTGTTTGTCGGCTGTGGGAATCGAACTAGGTTTCTCAAGATCCACAGGCCGACTCGATACCACTGAGCCACCTACCCCATAATTGCAGAATGAATCTAATTATTCATGCTACTCTATTTTCAGAGACATAGCATAGCCAGAGATCTGCAACAGCATATTAAGCAACTAGTTAAAAAATTGAATAACTTTATAAAAAATAAATTAATATTATATGTCAAGCAGGTATTAAACAGCTATTAATAAAACAATTTATCCATTTATTGGATTATTTAATTGCATAATATGAAAATTTCTGAGTCATTATGTGAGGTATCGGCTCGTCGCATGAATATTCAAATATCCAGTGACATTTGAAAAGTATTTTTAACATCAGAAGATCTACTTTCTTATGTCAAAGCTGAACGTCTTTTATTCAATTCACAGTAGTTTTGTTTCGTTTCCAAGGACACGACAGATACCTGAATGGAATGTGAAGATCACACAATTTATTGAAATAAAGTCGATTATATTTTATTATAAGCAATTAGAGATAGAATCAATTCTATTTAATGCTAAAATATATAAATTTTACGGTGAATCTTTTATTATTATTATATGTGGATAGATTAAATAATTGTTTTGAAAATTCTTTATTATTACGGAAACTTGTGACTGAATGGTTAGTGCTACCGCTTCACAAGCGCATCCGAGAAGTTCGGACGCTATTATAAATTACTGTCAATTCTTGTTCTGCAATTTAATAAATAATAATAATAATTTGTTAGAATTTGTTGATTTGTAACGAATTTACGTATTGATGACATTTTACAATTTACTTAACAACTAAATTATAATGCACGAAAAATCATGAAGACTCGCCGAGTATTTGTAGCTCAAGTGGTAGAGCAGTCACCTAGCGAGTGAAAGGTTCTGGGTTCAAATCCCGGCGAATGCTCATGATTTTTCAAAAATTCTAACAAATTTACTAGACAGACAGAGATGTCGTATATATATTTCTTAAATATTAATAATAATATATCATCACGCCTTTTACCCATTACTGGGAGTTGTTCTCTGCCATAACAGATCTTGGTAAAGTACATATTTATGCGCGTGATGTGCTGTTTCCAGCCGTCAAATCACGGCTCCCAAAGATGTTAGTGGAAGTGGAAATTTTTTTGTCAACTGTAGGAATCGAACCCGGGGTCTCAAACCCACATGCCCACCACTTACCCCATAATAATAAATAAATAAAAATGTATTATACACCATCCTAGATCAGAGAATGAAACCAAACTTTCACTTATACAGGGTGTTTCACAACTTATGAGATTTATTTTAACCCCATATATTATTTAAAGTATTAATTATACCAAAATGTCTGTCAGTACGGTAGTGTGGATAGCTACACGGAAATCCCGAGTTCGAATCTCACTCAAGCTAAAAATTATATGAACTATCACACTGCGGCTCGGTGAGTGCGGACCCTGTACTGTAATTGGGATTAAATTCCTGTTGATATATTTATTTATAGCCTTTTATTAAATTCAATGAACCTATATTGCTACCCAGATTATATTGAATTCTTAATAATGTTGACAATAAAATATAAATATATGTTTAAGAAATCCGGTTAAGATTAAACGATACAACATTTAAAAATATATATTTTATTTTATTCTATGACAGATAATTAATTATCAAAAGACAAAAACACAATTTTACTAAAACAGATGAAACCGAAAGTTACCAAACAAGTCTAGTTTCAAGTCTATCACCAGGACATTAAATAAACCAGCAGTTCTGCAACAATTGACAATGATACCATTAGCAACCATGGATATTTGTATAGTTTGAGATGATAGAACAGTTTGAGATGCACTCGTGTATCTGGATGAACAAGGAGATAATGAACGCTTGTCTGCAACAGGGTTAAAGGTCAGTTTTTGCTAAGGGGTCAACGGAATCAACTAGGATACATATTAATTGTTATTTTTGTCAAACACAAAAAATTTCAAATCTTGTGTTTAAAGTTATTGATTAATTATTCGAGTTTTTTTTAAGCAATATTCTCTAAAGTAGAAATTTGAAAATTAAAAATTATACGATATCATTTGTTTCTTTATTATAAGCATTTAAAAAAAATCTGATGTGGACACCACATGACTTCCTTGTACGTGTATTAAACTATAGATATTTTTTTAATTGCACATATTTGACATTAAATCTTTTATTTTTTGTTCTAATCCATAGCAAACTTAATATTTCTTTTAAATCTAAAAATATATAATATTTAAATTTAGATATCTCGTTTATGCAAAAAGCTAATTTAATTCTCTAAAACTTTTATTTGAAGCATTCATTTCTAAAATTAAAATAATACCTTTTTTTAATGTGCCACTTCCGGTTAGTCTATTTTAACCAAAATCTATTATGTTATTTACATTGATATAGTAGTCTTATGTACCAAATTTGGAAAGTTTTAAATTATATTTGAATATAGTTTTTCATGAAAATCTATTATAGGCTTCAAGTAAAGTACCACTTCCGCTAGTAGTATAATGACCAAAAAGGGAGGTGCACAACTAGATGTTATAACAGTCCTAAATATAAAGTTTCAATTTTCTACGGCTTTCCGTTTTTGAGTACGTACGTATGTACAGACGGCACGATGAAATTAGTCAAAATGGATTCAGGGAGGGCCAAAATACCTATTTCCGTTGAAATCTGAGAACCGAAAATTTTCGCGATTACAATACTTCCTTTACTTCGTACAAGGAAGTAAAAATAATGAGAAATGTTTGACAGCGGGATATAATATGAACGTTTAAAGATTTTCACATCGTCAGTAAATGTTAGAATTTCATAGAATTATTATCAAGTGAAGCGTATAAGTATATTTACTTAAATTCTTATGTAAAACATGTCATTAAAGGTCATTAAAGTTTTGTTTACCACATCCGCATCATTGTAGCTAATAATAAACTATATTTGTTAAGTTGCCTTTAACATATTCATAATCTGTGGTTTTAGATATTTTGACATTTAGATTGTTCTTATTTTCTCATTAACAAACTGTAAAAGTAAAGAAAATTTATTGTTCCTTTATTGTGAGTGTCAGTTATATTTACAAATCTTCAAAGATGAATTATTTCTTCTACAATAAACGATTTACATTTTTTGATGTAAAATAATTACGAAAGTCAATAATTGAACATTTAAAAAATATTCTTCGATTCGCCACCCTGTACATATAAAACATATATAACAAAAGCAAAAGTATAAGTGTCAAATTATATAATAACAAAGACAAAATTAATTGTCGTCCATACACTTGGTGAAACTAGGTTTAATAAAAAAATATTAAATAAACACTTGGCTAAGTCTCACAAAATTCAGCCTTCAAGTCACCTTATGAGGGCATCGTCAGAGGCTGGCCAGCACAGTTAGTAACCATAGACGCGTTTCACTCTTATTAGAACTCATCAGTATGGTATAACTCACTTTTTCATCTAGAACAAAATTCACGTGAAGAAGCTGGTGACGAAGGACTGTGCCAGCAGAGAATATGTCAAATTATATATTTTTAAAAAAAAATTAGAATCACTGATGACAAAAGTAATAGGGGAAAAATTTGACATTTGACATGACGCGAGAACTATACATTTGTTTGCATTTGTCCTATTTTGACAATATACTCATAACTTTTCATCCAATCAAATGACAGTATTTTGCTGAATTGAACCAATCACAGAGGGCGTGACTTGACGGCTGGTAACCGCACTTCACGCGGAAAAATATATCACTTACCGAAATCTGCTTAGGCAGATGCACACCCAGTAATTGGTAAAAGGCGTGATGATATATTTATTTATTTATACAGTAGTATTACAGTGAGAATTCACCACACGTTACTGTCAACCAATAGGATCACGAATTTGTTTGAAAATGAACCAATGAAATGTACATTTCGTCGGAAATTCATCACTAGTGAAATTGATATCGGAAATACCACGGTTAATAATATCCTTGGTTACGAATAAAATAAATGATATTTTCAATATTTTCATAAACGTCAATTCTACATTTGTTCAGTGTACATTTAATATTCAAAATTTTCATCACTGTAATACCTAATTAATAATGTGCAAATAAATACCTAACTATTCTTGTTAATTAACTTTTGTTTTCCATTTCCTGAAAGTAATTAGAAAAGCAATGGTACTGAAAAACAAGTTATTCGCCTATGGCACAAGTTTTCTGTGACACTCTGTATATCATCGATTAAAATTCCACAATGTAGAGAGTAAATAATCAAAAATGATAATACCACACAGCACATCATACATAAATAACTTTCCTTTTATTGGTTGAATGCATTTCAAAATTGGTAAATTTATATTGCAAAACCGAAGAGGCATCTCTCAATGCAGGTAACCTTTATGCTCATGTAAGACGTGATCATGTTTCGTTTGTAGCCATCTGCCCCGCGGTCTCATACACATCATAAATCAAACAGATATTGTACGAGAAACTCAATTTATGCTTAAAATTTGTAAATAAATCCGGTATTCAATCCTGATCTGATGAAATATATAAAATGTTTGTTTTTAGAATTTGTTAATGTATGTTTGGTGACTTTGTTAGTAAGTTGGTATACTGTTTATTAGATAATATATTATACTAGTTGAACAGTGTTAAGTGTAGCAATTTTTATATTTATTTTTCTACTTCCATTAGGAAATAGACGTTTTATTTCACTTATTTTAGTCAGATAATGAACTGCATTATTTAACTAGTGAAATAATGAGGTAACATAGCAATAGATATCTTGGTAGACGAATCCTGTCATTAATATGTCAAAATTTCATAATTTCAAAACCGCTCTTTCGTATTTATTAGAACGGAAGTAGAAAAAAATATTGTATGAAACTAGTAAGGAAATAGGTTATTACCTTACTTATGTGTTTACATAATTTCACATGCGTAAGGTAATAACCTTCATTTCTTTACTAGTTTCATAAATAGCTATTATTTATGTTATGCTGTATAACAGGAACTGAATCCTAATTACAGTACAGGCTCCGGAGTTACTGAGCTGCAGTGTGGTAGTTTTAGCTTGAGTGCGATTTGAACTCGGGATCTCCAGATTCGAATTATGTAACGTTATCTACACCACCGTACAGTCAAATATCGGGTGTTAAAAAAATGTAATAAAATAGTGACAAAAAAAGTATGTCTAAAATTATTTAGATAATTATCTGTCTTAATTGAATTTAAAATGACTTTTTAAATGAAATAAATGTAATAAAATATCAAACTAAACACTTGTCTAAGTCTCACAAAATTTAGCGCCCAAGTCACCTTATGAGGACATCGTCAGAGGCTGGGCAGCACAGCTAGTAACCATAGACGCGTTTCGCTCTTATTAGAGCTCATCAGTATGGTATAACCTACTTCTTCACCTGGAACAAAGTTCACGTGAAGGAGCTGTGTGATGAAGAACTGTGCCAGCAGAAAATAAGATCTCTAACAAACAGTAAAATGACATGAGAAGTTCTGTCGAACCAGTTTGTCTTTGTTGTTTTTTATTGAAATAAATGTAGTTCGTTCAAATAGAAATATTTTGGTGGTCAGTGAAAGCGATACTGTTTAAATGTTACAATAATCAATTAGATTCAAAATCATAAATTTGACATTGATTATCTGTCACAATTGGCATTTCATTTCTAGCGAACATTTTTAGTGTAATTGGTTAATAGTACATTTAATTAAAAAAAATAAAAATAAAAGCACTACACAAGGCACCTATATAATAACTAATTAATAAATGATTATTTATAGGAAGTATTGATACTTTTATTTCATTACTAACATAATAATAAACAATTAAATCAGGGTTCGAAGATATATATCATGATATTTATTTTGATATATATCGTCATATTTTTGCAATGATATATATCCATTATATAAAAATATGAAATAGTTTTTGAGATATAGCCTCCGGAGAAGTGAAATTTATCGAATTTTTCAGTTTTTCTACTTTTCCGAGGCTATATCTCGAAAACTAAATGTGATATTAAAACGCGCTCAACGGCATTAATTTTCTCGTGCTTCAGTTAACTTATAAACATAGTTTTAGCGATTTTTATTTTTTTTCAATTTTCCGCCAAAAAAAATCGCAAAAAGCGGTTTTTTAACATTTTCTCGAAAACCAGAAGTCATATGCATTTGAAGATTGCACCACTGGATTCAGTGGGTCAAAATACATATGTATGTAAATTTTCGTTTTAATAATCCTACGATTAAGGATTTTTGGGAAAATTGAATTAAAATCTGAAAAAACCAAAGGGGTACCCCTTAGGAAATAATTAAAAATATTAAATTGCATAAAATTGTATGAAAATTTGCTTATAAGTCAATTCGGACACGGGGAATTCAACGCCGTTGAGCGCATTTCCATATCTTGTTTAGTTTTTGAGATATAGCCTCCGGAAAAGTGAAATTTATCGAATTTTTCAGTTTTTCTACTTTTCCGAGGCTATATCTCGAAAACTAAATGTGATATTAAAACGCGCTCAACGGCATTAATTTTCTCGTGCTTCAGTTAACTTATAAACATAGTTTCAGCGATTTTTATTTTTTTTCAATTTTCCGCAAAAAAAAATCGCAAAAAGCGGTTTTTTAACATTTTCTCGAAAACCAGAACTCATATGCATTTGAAGATTGCACCACTGGATTCAGTGGGTCAAAATACATATGTATGTAAATTTTCGTTTTAATAATCCTACGATTAAGGATTTTTGGGAAAATTGAATTAAAATCTGAAAAAACCAAAAAATTTTATGAAAATTTGCTTATAAGTCAATTCGGACACGGGGAATTCAACGCCGTTGAGCGCATTTCCATATCTTGTTTAGTTTTTGAGATATAGCCTCCGGAAAAGTGAAATTTTTCTAATTTTTCAGTTTTTCTAAATGTGTACAAAAACTAAAATAAATAAATAAATATCCAAAAAGTGATATTTATCTGATATATCCTATATATCAGATATTTTGATATTTATTATAAATATCATGATATTTACGAACCCTGAATTAAATGTACTATTTAATCAGTGGTAATAAAAATGTTCGCTGGGAATGAAATTTTTGCGAATTTCATAAAAAAATTCTTTTTGTTTTATAATCAGTTTTCTGCAGAGGTATAGAAACAGCCTGTATAGTAGTGGTCATAAATAAATATAATTTTCTTTTTTTTTTAAATTGCTTTAAAATGCAACAAAGTAATTAAACGTCATCCATAAGTTTTGACTTTAAAAAATGTATGTTTAAAACCCATTTAACACTAATGTGTATTTAATATAAAATGTATGACTTTTCAATTGCACATTTGTACATGGTCAAATCATAAATTACGTATGCAAAATTATATTCTACACACAAAATAATTTGTACTAACTGACAAAGTTCAATAGGTTAATGTACAAAAAGATTCAATATTAAGTGGAATGTCTTTTGTCAATTTGAAATTGACATGTTAAGAGTGTGTGTGTGTGTGTGTGCGTTGCTAAGCGACCTTCTTAAACAGATAAATAAACAAACCGACATATAATTTCGCAACTAACTGGATGTTGTAAGCGCTCACCCACCGCCGTGGCAGAAATTTGAATAAATAATAGGAGTAAAGGTTTTGTCACCTTTTTATGGCGATTTTTCACAATTATTTTTATAGTTTGTAAATTTCTAAACGAATGACTCATTCCTCTAAGTCAATCAGTACTACCAATATTATAATTATTCGAATGTAGCTTGATAATAAATAGTTTATTTTTAACTCGGGTTTGATCCCCACAGCCGACAAACAATTTTCACCAAATTAAATCTACCCCTGTGGCTCCCAATCCACTAACATCTTTGGGGGCCGTAATTTGATGGCTGGTAACTGCACTTCACGCGAAGAAATATATCACTTACCGAGATTTGCTACGGTAGAGTGCCACACCCAGTAATGGATGAAAGGCGTGATGATATATTTATTTATTCTTATCTATATCTTTCTATCAAAACGTAAAATAATAAAAGTAGATTACATTTTATTCGTATTTTCTTTCGGCCTGTGGATCTTGAGAACCCTGGTTTGATCCCCACAGACGACAAACAATTTTTACCAAATCAAATCTACCCCTGTGGCTTCCCCTGCACTAACATCTTTGTGGGCCGTGATTTGACGGCTGGTAACCGCACTTCACGCGAAGAAATATATCACTTACCGGGATCTTATACGGCAGAGTGCCACACCCAGTAATGGATGAAAGGCGTGGTGATATATTTATTTATTTATTTGTTTTGATTGTTTATCATATAGAAACACTTACTGCCCTGGGTACGATACCCACATCTGGAATCCATCCCCCACACATCGGGGTGGACACAGATGCCTCAAGTGTTTTGATTATGTAGTCTGACACTCTGGCACTGCAGATAACGCGAACATGAAATCTTGTTGGAATATTAACTATAACTGTCTCTTCTTATAATTTAATGCCCTATATTCGAAAACCAAAAGATCTCACACTCAGCCTTAATGGCACATGTGGTCACGAGTGTCAAATTACACGAAACCAAACTTACCTAAACGCAACATAACAACAATGTGATAGCTCATATTGTTACACTACCGTATTAATTTAACTTGAATGTAAAGTAAAATGACCTTTGACCCTTGGCTACCCGTCAACTGTTGAAAGTGCGTCATGTCACACAAGTATGTAAATTAGTGCGTATATGTGCGAATACGCAGATTTGTTAATTAAATAAATAAATAAATAAATATATCATCACGCCTTTCACCCATCACTGGGTGTGGCACTCTGCCTGAGCAGATCTCGGTAAGTGATATATTTTTTCGCGCGAAGTGCGGTTACCAGCCGTCAAATCACGGCCTCCAAAGATATTAGTGGTGGAGGAGCCACTGGGGTAGATTTTTTAAATTGGTGAAAATTGTTTTGTCGGCTGTGGGGATCGAACCAGGGTTCTCAAGATCCACAGGCCGATTCGATACCACTGAGCCACCTACCCCATATTTGTTAATTAAAATGATATTTAACTCATTATATGCAATCCACGTTTAAATCATCTTCTTAAGACTAATAAAGAATTCAAGTCAAATGATAAATGATGCATTGTGACTTAAAATTTGTTGATAACTTACAGGAAAACGTTAGCCAACGTATTGTTTGGTAATAAGTAAATAAATAATCGTTTTCTCGTCCATTTTGTAATATTTGTAAATCTAATAATGATGTAATATTTGAGTGATTTTCCACTCATATTAAAAGTGAAAATTTTGTCGTCAATTCAAAGAAAAAAAATGAATGAAATGATGGTTAGTACGGTAGTGTGGATAGCGATACGGAATTCGAATCCGGAGATCCCCAGTTCGAAATATTACCCTGTACTGCAATTGGGATTAAGTTCCTGTTGTACAGCGTAACATAAATAAATAAAAGACGAAAATAGTTAATAATACATGACTATTGTATTCATAAACAATATTGAAATGAACTGCTTGCTGAGAATGACTGGCATTGAAATATTTCATTCATAAATTCGTTTGTTATTAAACGCTTATTATGAAAGTAGCTGAGTGTGTTGAGGTAATGGCTTGCAACTTCACAAGTATTTTCTTCACCACCCTGTCAGAAAGTAACATTTTCGTCTCTTAATTAAGAAAATAAAGTGACATTCTCCGTCGTTAGACATTCAGATGACACTGTCAGCAGAATAACAAAGCTTGAAAATTTTGAAAAATTTATAGTGAAAAAATAATATGTACCATTCATCCGTAAAGTGCTTTATATTCCTCACATTAGCCTCAAGAATTAAAATGAAACCTTCGAGAAGAAATGGGGTAGGTGGCTCAGTGGTATCGATCGGCCTGTGGATCTTGAGAACCCTGGTTCGATCTTCACAATCGATAAACAATTTTCACCAATTTAAATCTATCCCTGTGGCTCTCCCTCCACTAACATCTTTGGGGGCCGTGATCTAACGGTTGGTAACCGCACTATATATCACCTACCAAGATTTGCTTAGGCAGAGTGCGACACCCAGTAATGGGTAAAAGGCGTGATGATATATTATTTATTATTATTATGAGAAGAAATGTAAATATATAAGTGTTCAGAGGGCAACTTTAGTCGACGTGTGGTATTTGCATTACCTGAATGGTGTGATTTGTTTGTAATGTACAAATGAGCACATTTTACAAGATTTGAACACGTGCGAGTGTGTGTTGATAGTCTGTACGACCTTACGCATTGACCAGTGACCTTTGTGCCTCTCCACACGACGCATAATGTGCCAAATTAACACACTAATACCGACTGCCGTTTGTTATTAATGTCATTTAATAAATGTCGCCCATTATTTATATCTAAATAAAAGTTTGCGCAATAGATTCGTCTATAATTTTTGTACGTTCTTAAAAGTGGGTTTTATTATTTATGGGGAAAATAGCTGCATGATAAAGCACTTTAACGTATTGGAGTATAAAAATATTACTTTAATTTAGTAGTATATGGGGTAGGTGGCTCAGTGGTTTCGGCCTGTGGATCTTGAGAACCCTGGTTTGATCCCCACAGCCGACAAACTATTTTCACCAATTTAAATCTATCTCTGTGGCTTCCTCTCCACTAATATCTTTGGGGGCCGTAATTTGACGGCTGGTAATCGCAGGTCACGCGAAAAAAAGAATGCCACACCCATTAATGGGTAACAGGCGTGATGAGAAAAACAAATATAGGGTGTTTCTATACCTCTGCATGAAACTTTAATGACATATATAATTTGATATACTGATTGTAGAACAAAAAGTATTTTCTTTGAAATTCGCAAAAATTAAGGTATTTTTTTCCTAGCGAACATTTTTAGTGTTTCTAGTTTAAGAGTACATTTAATTTAAAAAAATAAAAATAAAGGCTCTACACCAGGGACCTACATAATAACTAATTAATAAATGATTATTTGTAGGCAGTGTTTATACTTTTATTTCATTAGTAACATAATTATAAATAATTTAATATACTATTAAATTATTCTTTTTGTTCTATAATCAGAGGTATAGAAACACACTGTATAGATATTTGTTTCATTAAAAGAAGTCCTTCTAAACTGAACAATCAATGACATTTTTCCTCGTCAATTATGACAGATAATTACCTAAATTAATTTGAAACATACATTTTTTATGACACATTTTTTAAATCGCCCGATAGCTATTGCAATTAAAATGAGGTAACAACTATAGATAAACAGGTGGTTTGAACTTGTATCATTCAACAAGATGTCTTCTGTCTTTCACATCCTGATTCACAGACATATTTATATCTGTCCATTTAGTAGCAAGGTCAGGCACATCCTGTATTCAAGTGAAACGAACTGAAATGGAATGATGTTTAGAGATGTTAGTTTTATAAATGGTGACATTTCATTTTTCGGATGTAGTTCACAAAATTCCCATAATTTTTTACAACCAAAGCATTCATTAATTCCAACTTTAACAACTTTAACAACTTTAAAACAATAAATTCTACATATACAGGCTGTTATATTTTAAAAGAACCAATAAATATTACGTTTAGCAATTTAATTCGCCTAATTTGATTTGTACCCCAACATTTTCAATTCCCATTATTATATTAGTCAGTGTGAAACTCGAATCTGAAGACCCCGAGTTCGAATCGCACTCAAGCTAAAAATTATATGAATTAACCACACTGCAGCTCGATGAGTCCAGACCCTGGGGATTAAATCCCCATTATACAGCGCAACATAAATAAATAATTCTCAAACCAGTGGCACTAAAAATGTTGACCTCATGTAAAATTCAATAAATTTTGCGAATTTTGAAAAAATTCTTTTTATGGTATAATAAGTACTATATAAGATTAAAATAAGTGGCATAAGTTGTGAAACACCCTGTATATCTGTTATTATAAAAATAATATAGAGTCAGCTTATTAACAGCTTCGTAAATCAAAACACATAAAAGTTAAATAAAAGGAAAAGAATAAATGATTTTAGTCGTAGCATGTCGATGGATTATCATGAATTTATCGATCAATAATAAATAATGATCGAGTTGCAGAATAGGAGGAAATATTTATTTGAATAATTTGGGGTGACATTGATGCGATTTTGTCTTGGCAAGACAAAGTGTAAAAGGTTAACAGCTCTCAACATTTTTTAATAGTTAAATTATTCTGATTCCGAACTTATCATAAATTTTCCTCAAATCTGGAATATTTATTAGTTGGCAGTGAACTTGCCATATTTTTTTTCCTTAAACTTTTTGTTTTAATTCTTCAGGTGTTTTACTAAAACTATAAAGAATTAATGTGGTTTGGTTATGACGTAATGCAGAAGGAATTTTTCTAAAGAAGCAACAAAATTAATTTTATAATCGCTTCATATAAAAACTGTGGCAAAGCTAATGTCACTTTTAATATTATTAACATTTGACTATAGGTCCTTTCACCACATTTCAAACTTTAATTTGGTTTTTATTTTGATGCTGTCTTAGTGATTTATTGTGCTCTTTGTTGGTATCACTGTCTAGTTTAATGATGTACTTACTAACCAGTTAGTACTTTTTTTATAATATTTATTTATAGCTAGCAGCAATATATATTTGTTAAGTTTATGTTTTACTAAATGTTAATAGGTAAGTAATTAATAGTTCAATTAATCTTATCGCTTATAATTTCCCTTTCCGGAATTTTTTTTTTTTGTGCATTTCAACATTATATTAATCTGCACAATTGGAACACGAGTGCAGATTACGTTGTTGAAATGCACGATAAAAAAAATTCAAATTTGAATTAATGTTAGAGTTCATTTATCTAATGACACATTTAATAAACAACTAATAATCAATTCAAATTAATTAGACAATATACATATTATGTAACCCTATTAGATGACGACATAACAAATATGTGATGAATGTCCAACGGAATATCTCACGCTGTAATAAGAACCTTTCTGATAAGACACACTATAAATACGTGTGAAACAAAGACATGTTATCCTTTTTACTGTGAAAACTCTAAGTTACAACTGCTAAATAAAGCCTGTGTTGAAATCAAAATATTGTTTTTTTTTATTATATATCGACCACGATCATACAGGGTGAGTCTGGGAAGACGCCCCCCCCCCTTTAACTTTTTTATTATGAGTAATAGAAAAAAATGGTTCATATGAAAGTTTTATTATTTTAAATATACTATTTGATGGCAGATGTAGATATTTTTTATAAAGTCAGGTTTACAAGATACGACTATCAACTTTTATTTTTTAAATAGCAACCTATAATTATTTTACTAAAATAAAAACCGCCATTTTTTTCTCTTTTCAACGGTGTATTAGTTTTTATTAATGTATCTGAAAAAATTCGAGAAAAATAAGAAAATTGAGAAATACTAGAAATAATTTTTATACAAATATTATAGGTGGCTATGTGAAAATAAACAAAATGTAACAGTGTTATACAACTTAACAAACTAAAGCAACAAATTCAGTAACAAAAACAACTGAAAACAAATTATTTTCACATAGCCACCTATCTTGTAAACCTGACTTTATAAAAAATATCTACATCTGCCATCAAATAGTATATTTAAAATAATAAAACTTTCATATGAACCATTTTTTTCTATTACTCATAATAAAAAAGTTAAAGGGGGGGGGGGGCGTCTTCCCAGACTCACCCTGTATAATTTACATATATTTACTAAATTAATTACATAATATTTATTTAACATAAAAATAAAACAGCATTATATATTTTACGTTGTCCAATGTTTCTCAATTATTTTAGGGAAAACTTAATTTTCTATTCCTTTTATTTGGAGCAACTTTCCTCTAAAATAATTGACAAGTGGAAAGTAGATAACTTCAACAATACTTATTTGTATACCAAAACAAGAATGACATTTTTTTCAATATGTATAGATTTTTCGCTACCCTATTAGAAAGTATTTTTTAGAAATTATTTACAAATTTAAATAAGATTAATTATAAATTTAAATAAAATTGTTTTCCTGTTGCCATGGATATGGCTGTACTTTTCTTCCGCAAGGACGAAAAATACTTTTTCTGTAGGGACACAAAAGTTCCTAGAGATCCTACGGATGAAAAGTATTATTTTCTTCCTTCAATTTGAGGAAAGAAATATTACAATTAAATGTTGACTGTTACCAATGAGAATAACCAGGGTATCCATAGTACGAATATCCATAATTATACAATGGCGGATATCCTGCAATTATATATTTATTATAATAAATTTATTTCAATAATTAATTTTTCGGTAACTTACCGTAACTATAATAAGGTCTGTAAAAGTTATAAGGTACATAATAATATGGCCTAGGGTATCCATAACCATGAGCATAAGTTTCAGCTGTTTCTAGATCTTCAACCTCTGGCTCCACATGATTTTTTTCATTGTTTTCTGGTTCTTTTGTTGCTGGTTTACATGTTACCATGACAGTAAATACGATGACATACACGATAACAATCTAAAACAATATATTTATTTCGTATAGTTTCTACTTTAATAGTCGGTTTTTTAAATGACAATTGTTTTTAAGGTAGGTGGGCCGTGGATTTATGAGCCTAGGTTCGATTCCTACAGTTGATAAACAATTTTTATCACATTAAAACTACTTTTGTAATTCTCCCACCACCTTACATCCTTTAAGGCCGTGATTTGACGGCTGGTAACCGTACTTTACGCTCAAAATGTATCACTTTCTGAGATCTACTACTGTTTTATTAATGTTTCTTTAGTTACAATTGTATAAAACAAGTATCTAAAAAGGTTATACATTTTACTACGATCGCAAATTAAGACAACAACAAAATGTAAAATTTTATGAATGATTTAAAATATAACATGCTAACTTCATCCCTTGACTAAAAGTTCGAAGCCACGGCTTGTCTACATGTGATTAAGATGTTATTTAGCACCATGGAAACCAGTACGTTAAATGACATCTAAATAACGGGCAGGGGCGGATCCAGACTTCGATTTAGGGGGGCTCATGGAGTGAATTTGTTCTTGGGGAGGGCAAGTATTGCCCATCTTCTAAATATAAAAAACATTTGTATTTGCTCATATTATATTCCTGCTTTAAATAATTTTTACAATCATATTAAATCGTCTTTGGAATCACATTAAATCATAAACGGTTCTTCGATAGAATACAAAAATTATTGAATTAGAAATTGATTTTCTAAGTGCAAATGTCAGTAGTCACATACGTGACTAGGTCTTAAATAGAATAGCTCTCCCATCTGCGGGTCGAAATAATATCCCCATGAAATATTGGTTTTTAGCTATTTATTAGGATAATAAATCAAACAATAGTTCTTAATTATCTTAGAATTTTAAGTTCTTAGATAATATTTTTTATTTAATTTGTTTAACAAATTGAGTTATCGTAAATAATGACATCATTATTATGTATTAGGGCCAACATTTAAAAAAAGTCCATGCTTAGGGACGGTCATGACCCCTATGACCCCCTCCCTGGATCCACCCCTGATAACGGGAGTAGAAATAAATAAAATTGATCCAAATTTGTTAATTTAAATACATTTACTATAGAAATAAATCTATTCTGCCCTTTGTAAAACTTACCATTTATGTTTTATTTTAGAAAAAAACATGTTCAAATGTTAGAATTTTTATTTGAAAACAATTTAGAAACTTTTGACTGAGAATAATATGCGATATCAATAATTTTTGCAAACGTAATATTGGAAAAAAGTAAAGAAAAATATATATAAAACAATTTTTAATTAAAATAAATTATAATTTTAAGTTTAAGTTTCAAATTGTTAATATTATAAATTCTTGTTAATAATGTGTTTCGTTAATAAAAATCGATAATTTTATTTAATTAAATCCTATACATATAAAACAAGTCTATACATATAATTCTAATTAAACTTTTTGGTACAAGTAGCTGATGACGCGTTATGCGCTTGCGCAGTACGACCAGTCTTCCCGAATATTCCCTACAAGTAATGTGACAGCTAATTTACAGTGCACAAATTCGCCATTTTGTTTATTATAATAAATGTAGAACAAAGTATATTTGAACGTTGTGTAGTAATAAAGTGTTAGTTAGTGTTTGTGACAGTGTAGTGACTGTGTTTGTTTGTGTTTCAGTGCGACGTAGTGCAGTGTGTGAGTGTTGTGGACTATACGTGCTGATGCTGGAGATGCTGTCCACCTGGGTCACCAGCAAGCAACAGAACGCAGATTGGAAGGCAACAGGACATCACTTCAAAAGGTTAGATCGGTGTTATAAGTTATTGTTATAGTAATGGTTTGATATATTGTCACGGAATCTGAGAAATGCTCAACCTATATTTTGTATTCCTCATTGTACCGCAAACTACTGGTTTCATGCTTCTTTGTGGAGAATATGTCGGCGCTTTAATAGTTTACATTTTAATATTAATGATGTAACCAGCGACTTATTTTAAACAAAGTTAACCCGATTTATAGAGTTAACCAAAAATATGCTATTAAATGATTTCTCCTGAGAAATGACCTGTAATGTGAAATGAAATATGTAAAATCGTACTAATTATACGCACAAATTGTATTATTTGGGGATTGCCTGTTCGAATGAATAAATAAATAAATAAATAAATAACAAGAATTGAAACCCAATTACAGTAGCTTATAGTGACATCTAAACAACGAAGACATAATTGCATTGCTTGTATGTAAGGTAAATGGGGTAGGTGGCTCAGTGGTATCGAGCCTGTGGTTCATGAGAACCCTAGTTCGATTTCCAGAGCCGACAAACAATTTTCAACAATTTAAATCTATCCCCGTGGCCCGCCTTCCACTAACATCTCTGGGGGCCGTAATTTTACGGTTGGTAACTGCACTTCACGCGAAGCAATATATCACTTACCGAGATCTGCTTGGGCAGAGTGCCACACCCAGTAATGGGTAAAAGACGTGATGATATATTTACTTATATATTTGGAAACAGTGAGAATTAAACACCCGAATTGAAATTGCTATGCGAAATTAAACACAATGTAACAAGGTAAAATGATTGACAAAACACGTGAAACAAGTAACAAATAAATATTTGTATTGTTGTTATTAATTTTACCTTGTTACAATTTGTTTAATTTCGCATAGCCACCTAAAATAATTGAATAAAAGTATAAATAAAATAAATAAATATAATTATCATCACGCTTTTTACCTATCACTGGGTGTGGCACTCTGCTTAAGCAGATCTCGGTAAGTGATATATTTTTTCGCGTGAAGTGCGGTTACCAGCCGACAAATCACGGCCCCCAAAGATATTAGTGTAGAATGTATGTCGAATTAAAAATTGGTGAAATTGAGTGTAGTCCCTAGGGACCTTAGGGTCCCTAGAAATAAATGAATAGATATGATTGAAGATTTGAACGAAAGATAAACGAGCTTATATGAAAGGAATTATGAATGTGGATGAAGTGGTATTTAACATCATAAAAATGTTTATGATAAATTAATTATAGCATGACTATAGTGAATGTTTAAAGGGTTCATGCTACCCCATTTATGGTATTATTATGTAATTTTCTGTAACGCTACAGTTCCGTAAATTTGAACAAAAGCGCATAGATTTTTATTGACAAATACATTTGACAATCAAATATAATGCTCTTTTGTTCAGATTTACAGATCTGCAGCGTTATAGAAAATTTCAGAATAGCACCAAATGTATGTACTTACGCTTAAAGTCAGACGAGTCATTTGGTGAAATATTTTTTTAGTTGTTCACTAATCAACAATACACTACAATTTGATGAACAATCAAGAATTTTGCGTTTATATACAAAATAAAAACCTAGTGTAAGGTCAATTATATGTTGTGTTCTAATTATAAACAATTTAAAATTGTTGGATACCTTATTATTATTTAGCACTAGCCTACAATTGAATAAATAACTATTTTACAACGATCTCAAACGCAGTTTTCTTGTGAAATACTTTTATATATAAATAAATATATCATCACTCTATTTTAGGGTAGGTGGCTCAGTGGTATCGAGTCGGCATGTGGATCTTGAGAACCCTGGTTCGATCCCCACAGCCGACAAACAATTTTCGCCAATTTAAAAAATCTACCCCTGTGGCTCCCTCTCCACTAATATCTTTGAGGGCCGTGATTTGACGGCTGGTAACCGCTTTTCACGCGAAAAAATATATCACTTACCGAGATCTGCTTAGGCAGAGTTCCACACTCAGTAATGGGTAAAAGGCGTGATGATATATTTATTTTATTTTATTTTATTTATCACTATTTTGGGGTAGATGGTTCAATGGGACCTTGAGAACCCTAGTTCGATCCCCACAGCCGACAAACAAGTTTCACCAAATTAAATCTACCCCTATAGCTCCCCTTCCACTAACATCGTTGGGGGCTGTGATTTGACGGTTGGTAATCGCACTTCACGCGAATAATGCCATACCTAGTAATGGGTAAAAGGCATAATGATATATTTATTTATTTATAAAATTACTCCTGTGACTTCCCCTTCGCTAACATCTTTGAGGGCCGTGATTTGACGGTTGGTAACCGCGCTTCACGCGAAGAATGCCACATTTAGTAATGGGTAAAAGGCGTGATGATATATTTATTTATTTATAAAATTACTCCTTTGACTTCCCCTCCACTAACATCTTTGAGGAGCGTGATTTGACGGTTGGTAATCGCACTTTACGCGAAGAAATATATCACTTACCGAAATCTGCTTCGGCAGAGTGCCACAACCAGTAATGGGTAAAAGGTGTGAAAATATATTTATTTATTTTATAATATTATTATGGAATGTATTAGAAACAAATTAAACAAAAAAATAAAGTAATTAAATAGAATGAATTAACATAATGATCACTAACTGGTTTTACAGTAATTTTAATTGATTTTCGATTGATTTCGTCCTTCATAATGCAAAAACAAAGATTGTTTTAATAATAAAATAATTTTTTTTCTAAATTGAAACTTGACATTAAATAAATGTTAATTTAAAAGTATGATAATGTTGTAATTACTTTATCGTAAATATTTTAAAATGTAATAAATTATTTTTTCTACTCCCGTTATTAAAATATAATTTAACGTACTGGTTTCCATGGCGCCAAATAACATCGTAATCACATATTGATCAGCCGTGGCTTCGGATATTTTAGTCACGGCTTGAGATATTAAGCACGGGATGAAGTTAGCTTGAGGCATCTGTCTTTGTTACTTAATCTTACTTTTTAAATAATTCATAAGAATTTTGTTTTTGTCTTAATTTGCGATCGTAGAAAAGTATAGTATGTGACTCGTTTTATAAACTCTTTAGATACTCGTTTTTTTATTTACTCGTACCTTAAAGAGTCGTTGTTATATAATATAATGTCATTAAATATTTTTAAGTAAAATTCTGATATAATAATTGTGTAAAATGTTAGTATTTTTATTTTATTAGTAATGAAATGAAAAAGGTCGTATAAAATTTATTTATTTTATATGCATTTATTATTTATTTGATCGTATTTCATTTGTCATTTTGTTTGCTATGTTCCGGATTCAGATATTTGATATTTTATTAAATTTACATAATTTCCACAATTTTGTATATTTTACAAAGGTTAACATGCCTTCAAACTATTATATAATTTTCAGTCGTAAAATTCAAGGACCTTCATATCAAAATAACAAATATTTTATTACGTATTCTACAGATATATGCGTTGGTGAAATTGAGGGAGACAGATTGTGTGAACGACCTAGGAATCCAAGGATCCCTATGATCCCTAAGGACCCTAGGGTCGTTAGAGCCCCTAGAAATATGTATATGATTAACAAGCTAGTATGAAAGAAATTATGAATGTAGAAGAAGTATAGTGTTGATGAAAATTAAAATTATGTGTATGTTAAAATAAAAGTAAAAAATCTAAGGCTAAAAACTAACTAACAAAGGGGTTAAATTCTTTATTATGTGTATGTGTTATTAAATTTTGTAGATACTTATGCGTTTCGGAATATTGTCAATTGACAAAACTAAAATGATATTAGTAATTTAGTTGTTTCCTTGACACCAAAAAATACGGAAACAATTGCAAGTTATAATTACAAATTAATACGTACATACATATTTATACGCTTCCCTTACTAAAATAATTAATATCATAAATATATCATCACGCCTTTTACCCATTACTGGGTGTGGCACTCTACCTAAGCAGATCTCGGTAAGTAATATATTTATGCGCTGAAGTCAAATCAAGGTCTCCAAAGATGTTATTGGAGGGTGAGCCACAGGGGTGGTGAAAATTGTTTGTCGGCTGTGAGGACTGAACCAGGGTTCTCAAGATCAACAGACCGACTTGATACCACTGAGCCACCTACCCCATTAATTAATTAATTAATTAATAATATGTCTATGGAAATGTTGATATTTACAGCCCAATTCGCAAAATAGTTTTAGCAAATCTTGAACTTTTCACCACATTAAAATTACCCCTGTGGTTCTCCCTCCACTAACATCTTCTGGTAGTGTGATTTGACAGCTGGTAACTGCAGTTCGCACGCATAAATATATCACTTACTGAGACCTTCTACGGCAAAGTACCACATCCAATAATGGCTAAAATGCGTAAAGTGCTGGACAAACAACTTATATTTTGTTGTTTTCCTACGCCTTGTAAAATTTTTGGTCGCAACCATGGTTACTTACAAGTATTTTGTTTAGTGTAACACTCATATAATAATGAGTCCCATAATTCCAATGTCGGAACATAGGGGCCGGGCACACCGAGCCGCAGTTTTTTTTTTACACTGCCGTACTGCCGGTTTCTTTTAGTCAGATTATTTAAGGCGTATAAGTGACTAGTTTATAGCGCCCGAGTGTGATAAATACATGAAACTGTATTTTTATATTTTACGACAAATCACACATTGTCGGCAGGCGGATTCGAACCGACGAACCTTGGTTCGGGTGACGTCACAGTATGCTAAGAGATGTGCCTTAACACGCTCGGCCACCGCGCCTACACTCATAATAGTATATTATAACGCAGGATAAAAAAAAAATACAGCAAATCGTGACATACAAAAAGTAATTATCTGTCATAATTGACAATGAAAAATATCACCGATTGTAATAAGTTCAGATGTACCCATTATATATATCTTTGTTTTTCATGACACGATTTGATGCTATTTCTTTTTAATCACCCTGTATATCTAGGCCAGTGGTCGGCAAACTTATTAACACTAAATAAGTAGTATACTAAATAAAACTAAATTTCATACTTAATAAATATTTATGAATGCGAACAATGTGCTTGCATCTCCTTGGATAGTTTGAGTAAGTCAGGTTTGTATGTTGTTATTTTTAATTATTTTCTTACCGAGTTTTTTTTTAAATGAAAATATTATTGCGCCTTCCGTGGATATTTGTGCCAGAGCCGCACTTAAGGAGCCAAAGAGCCACATGCGGCTCTGGAGCCGCACTTTGCCGACCACTGCCCTAGAGGAACAATATACACAATGGCTGATAGCACAAGCTCTGTTTTTGGGTGTTTTAAGAGCACGGTTAGAGATAGCTAAAACACCAAAAATCCACTGCTCTTAAAACAGGCAAAAACAAAGCTTCTGCTACCAGCTAATATTTCTTTAAGGATACTAGGGACCCTAGGAACCTTAGGGATAACATGTTTTTCTTTTGTCCAGATTTTTGTATCATAAATACTATCAAATATTTCTTGCCGTTTTCAGTTTTTACTATACAGTGTCTAACTGTAATTGTGGTCAATGTATTTTTAAACAAGCGCAGGCGATGCTGCCTTCATTTCTTTATAGATTCGTTGTTAGAGAAGTGGGCGTAAGTGAAGATTTCCGAAACAGGTGTACAGGAGCGAATGGATGGATTTTGGTTGTGAGGAAAGAAAGAGTTCGTATGGAGGAAGTGTTAATGTGGTCGACACGAGTATCGTGTGTCAGGATGAGAATGTTGACGGGTTCGTGCTACTCCATTTAATGGTTTATAGCGTGATGTTATGTATGTATGGTATGTAAAAAAATACATCAATACATTTGAACAATGAACTCAATGGTGTTCTTATGGCATTTTTACAATAATACTATTTATAAACTAAGTTAAATATGATCAGTAGTAAACTGGTCGAATGGGTTGTTGTCCATGAGGTCCAAGAGATCTGCCTGCATTGAAGTAGTTGGCAACCATGCCTGTCACACTGCCATACGGGATGCCACCTAAAACACACGTATTCACATTCATCATTTATTCTGCACAACAGCAATTTAATCTCAAAGAAGGCATATCAAAATGTAACCGATTTTTTGCTGAAATAAAATTTATAAATATTGCTATAAAAATAATGTCCGTCAGTACGGTGGTGTGGATATCGATACGGAATTCGAATCCGGAGATCCCGAGTTTGAATCTCACTCAAGCTACTACACCGCGGCTCGGTGAGTGCGGACCCTGTACTGTAATTGGGATTCAGTTCCTGTTGTACAGCGTAACATAAATAAATAAATACAAAACTATTATAGTTTTAGTAGAGTAAATACGATGATCGACTGTTTGAATAACAGGGTGGCGACTAACCTGGAAAACCGGGAAAAGTCAGGGAATTTTATATTTCTGGAAAAGTCAGGGAAAAAAGTTTTTTGTTCTTTAAATTTTTTAATTTAATTTTAGAAAAATAACTACAAACTTTTATTTCAAAATGTATTTAGTTATTTTTAGATTTTATTGGCAGAATACCCTTTATTAGATAGATAGTATACCTTTATTGGCAACAAATACCATTTATTGCTTCTTAAGAGTGAGAACCGCCATCTATGAAAATATAACCGAAGGATGTTTACTAATTGAAAACTGTTTTGTTTTGTCTAACGTTTCTACCGCGCTATGTTTTTTCTGTATGCAATATTTAAGGTTGTGTCTTTGCCTGCTTAGAAACACAAATTGATTTTGCTTTTACTATAAATTTAATAAAAAAAACAATTATTTATTTATTTATTTATGTTACGCTGTACAACAGAAATTTAATTCCAATTACAGTACAGGGTCCGCACTCACCGAGTCGCAGTGTGATAGTTTATATAATTTTTAGCTTGAGTGCGATTCGAACTCGGGATCACAATATATGATATAATATATGAAATGTAACCATAAATTCATAAATAAGTCAATATTCTAGAAGTCAGGGAATTTATTAATGTTACTTGAATCGCCACCCTGAATAATGACGAAAACTTTGATAATCGGAATATCAGTCTAATATATTTTGAAAAAGATACAATTCCAACGTTTCGGTGATAACCATCGCCTTCTTCAGGGATATTTAAATACTAGACGTTACATATCCCTGAAGAAGGCTATGGGTATCAAACGTTGGAATTGTAACTTTTTCAAAATATATTAGACTGATATTCCGATTATCAAAGTTTTCGTCATTATAGTTTTAATTCATAACTTTTAGACATCGAGAAATAAACCTGACATATTCGAGAAGAAATAACCTGATAACCAAATACCTATTATATCATATCACTTGAAATTTAATTTATATTTGAAATTTAAAATTTCCACGAAACAGAAATTCAGACTACGGTGTCACGGTCATCACCAAGTAGCATCTGTCAACTCTCATTTGTTGTTACACACGTCGCGTCGTATTGTGAAACTATAGCAACGACAACACGTCACAAACACTGACAGAAGAAAGTGACATCGTGTCATACGTTCATAATATAAACACAGTTTACGCGTATTTAATTCCCACTTATATCTAAAACTGTAATTGTAATTATTGTTAGAGAAGTAGGCGTAAGTGAAGATTTACGAAACAGGTGTACAGGAGCGAATGGATGAATGTTTGTTGCGTGATGATGGATTTTGGTTGTGAGGAAAGAAAGAGTTCGTATGAAAGAAGTGTAAACGAGTATCGTGTGTCAGGATGAGAATGTTGACGGGTTCGTGCTACCCCATTTAATGGGATATAGCGTGATGTTATGTATGTATGTAATTGGGATTAAGTAAATAAATAAATATTTTGAATATTTGTACCGTAAGCTGATCCTGGTGGCATTTCCACGATGCCAGCGCTGTCGGGTAATGGATTGCCTTGAATTTGAACTAAGGCCAACAGTAAAACACAGAGGAACTGCAAACCTGTCTGTAATCATAAATAATAAATACCGGATGTTTTTAAATTGTTGCCAAAAATTAATTTGAAGACATTGCAAAAATAATTGTGCATTATTTGAAGAAAACATTTTTTGTACCACTGCACTGATAGGTTACAGGAATAAACAAAAATTAGTAAATATCAATTAAATTAAATAAATTTGATTGTTTACTAATTTTTATTTATTCAGTGAAGTTGTATTAGCGCAGGTAGACACTCCCTTCCAGTCTTATATTTTTGATTAATTTTCATATCTTACTATATAGGGTGTTTCTATACCTCTATATGAAACTTTTATAACATATGTAATTAGATAGACTGATTATAGAACAAAAATATTTTTTTTGCAAAAAATTAGGGTATTTCATTCCTAGCGAAAATTTTTAGTGTCACTAGTTTTAATAGTACATTTAATTAACAGCACTTCACGAGAAAAAATATATCATTTACCGAGATCTGATTCGACAGAGTGCCACACCCAGTAACGGGTAAAAGGCGTGATGATTTTATTTTTTTATGTTACTAATGAAATAAAAGTATAAACAATGCCTACAAATAATCATTTATTAATTATTTATTATGTAGGTACCTGGTGTAAATAAAGCCTAATTTAAAAAAAAATTAAATGTACTATTAAATCAGTGACACTAAAAATGTTCGCTAGCAAGAAATACTTTAATTTTTGCGAATTTCAAAAATATTCTTTTTGTTCTACAATTAGTATATCAAATTATATATGTCATTAAAGTTTCGTGCAGAGTTATAGAAACACCCTGTAGAGTATCTACAAATACTACCCATATTTAAAGGGATATAGCGTAATGTTATTTATAAACTATCACACTGCGGCTCGGTGAGTGCGGACCCGGTACTGTAATTGGGATTCAATTCCTGTTGTACAGCGTAACATTAATAAATAAATATTAAACATGTGCCCTGTTAATATAATAAAATAAATAAATATATCATCACGCCTTTTACCCATTACTGGGTGTAACTCTCTATAACCATTCTAGTAGACTTTACACTATGCATCTTATAATTAGTATAAGCTACAAAATCACTCAAATTAGTTAATTAAAATTAGTTAAATAACCATAATAACAACCGGAAGTTAAAAATCGAAAGTGGCCTAACTTAGTAATCCACTAACATTTCGGCACCGTAAATTCCAATCAAGAAAGTCCGTATCACACTCACGAAAATAACAAAAGCACACTTACCTTTATTGAAACCATATCGTCACTTGTCACTCACGGATCGATTTAAGCGTGACTTGAACTCTTTTAGTGTTTATATAGTGACCAGTGCTGTAATCGCCCTGCTATTTCATCGAGGTTAAACAGATGCAGAAAGATGCACACGGACGTATTGATCCACTGTGTTGATCGTGATTTAATTTCGAATTTGGATGTGCGCGATTTTTTGTTTTATGGTAGATGGGATTAAGGCAACTTGGATGTGGAGTAAATGTGTTGCTTTGTGTAAAATGGCATAAATTAAAAAACAGGAGGCCTTGATGTTGACACGCCTTCATATTGGTGTAAAGTTGAAATACAACGGGAAGTTATGATGCTTGTTTAATCATTTTGCAGTGGCGTATCGTACAAGGCGAAATTATGAATTTTATTTATTTTTGTAAGGTTTTGGTTGGAAATTGTTTGTTGGTGCTACGACTGGAAGTAAAATTTTTGTATTGAATAATGAAAGTACATTTCAAATTAGAATTACATTATCTTGTTTAGTTTTTGAGATATAGGCTTTCAAAATGTGGAAATTTCTAAATTTTGTTTTGTAAATATTTATTTCTGTTTGATATTCATTAGGTATAAAAATGAAATAAAAACTAAAGTGTAGTAAATTCATTGGATATAATAAATTTTTATTATTTTAATTATTTATTGAGTAAAAATTGCAAAAATTACTAATCTGACACCAGTAGAAATTTCAGTTCAAAGGGCGCTCAGTTTGGTAATTTCACAAGTTTTGGTTGTGAATTTTTCTTCTATGTTTGATATTTAATAAAATATTTATTAAACATACAAATGAAATTAAAATTTGCTTATAGGTCAATTAAAGTATGCAGAATTCACTGGTAGTAACACATTTTAAGTATTTTTATTATTTATTGAACAAAAATTACACAAAGTCAAAAGTACAAAAATAATCCTGAAAGGTTAGTAGGATTTCAGTTCAAAGGGTTCAAAATTTTCAAGATTTTGTAAATATGATTTATATAATCTAAGGCACGAGAAATCGAATGGCGGTGAGCGCATCTTCGTATCTTTTTTAGTTTTCGAGTTACAGCGATTTTTCATGTTTTTAAAATCGCAACTTTGAGACGCAATATCTCGAAAACTAAAAGAGATATCGAAATGCGGTTTCAACGAGTGTATTTCTCGTGCGTCAATTAACTTGATAGGGAATTTTGAAAATTTTGTAAATTTTTCGATTTTTCTCAAAATTTTCCTTTATTGATATTTCAAAAAGTAGACAAGTTATTCAAAATCTGTAAACACCAATGGATTCCTCGCATGAAAATACATGGGTATGCAAATTTTCAGAAGAAAATTCGCACGAATACATTTTTTATTACAGAAAACTAAAAGAGGTATGAAGATGCGCCCACCGCCATTCGGTTTCTCGTGGCTTAATCTATATAGAACCAAAATAAAAAAACATTGAAAATTTTTAACCATTTGAAGTAAAATTTTCGCCATCAACATATATTGGATATGCAAATTTGCAGCCTCTGATGTCATACCCATCAAACTATCAACTCTCTATACCTACATATACGCATAAAAAATCAAGTCAAGTACTAACATATTACTAGAGAAACTTACAATTCAATATATAAATAATTTTCAAGTGACCAATTTTTGACTTTTTGAAAAATTTTAAATCACTCAACTTTACCAGCCTGTATCTTTAAATCTAAACAAGATATTGAAAATACGACTTAAAATTCATATTCCCCATACTTTCATCACCCAGCACCCAAATTTATTAGTTGTTTTAGCTATCTTTAACATGTTAAAACCGTACTTTTAAAACACCCCAAAACAAAACTTGCGGCACCAATATGTTGAAATAAATATAAATATTAATTTGTATATCATATTAATTATTCATGTTTCATGTAAATAAACACAGTATTTATAACAGGAATATTTGTAGCCTCAATTTATAAATAATAATTAAACACATCAACAAATAATTATCTCAACTCAAGGTGACATACAATTACTCAAACCTAATTCAATATAAATCAATAGATTTAGTCCTAAGAATGATACTAATTAAATATCACAACTAATTAACAAAATATATCAAAGTTAAACACTAAATTTGGTCCATGATCCATTTATAATTTTTTTTTAAATCATTATGTAATATATTACAATGTATTTAGCACACTTGTACGTTTATAGAAATGTCTAAATAAGAGTTTACAATATTATAAGATATAAAGATAATATGTAACGAAACGATGTGAAGTATTTGTTGCTGAGAATGTACTTTGAAAGTCGGTGGTAATCGCAAGGTTAAGGTAATGAACATTGGCGTACTGCTATAATATCACATAAATAAATAAATATATCATCACTCCCTTTACACATTACTTTTAGAAAGCAATATTGTCTTTTCTCAATTGAGGGAAGAAAATTATACTTTTCATGCCTATGATCCTTAGTGAAGAAAGTAAATGTTTCTTCCCTAGTGAATGAAGTTAAGTAAACAATTGGAAAACGTCTATTAGTGACATTAACTTGACATATGTCAATAATATATTTTATCTAATTTTCTAATTTATTTATAAAAATATTACTTTCTAAAAATGTGAAATAAATGTTATATGTATACCTTGTAAAGAAAATGTCATTTTCCTTTGCTATACAAATAAATATTCTTGCTCTTGACTAACATATATGGTGCTTCAAATTGACGGCTGATATCACCAGAAATAAAATATTTAAATTATCCTGCAAAGATTTCTAGTTCAGATTGCTCTGTGAAATTATCATGCTCATATAAGCATGTCATATGCTTATATGACACAAAAATAACAAATTGCTTTTTAATTCTGAACTAGTCTTCGTCAAAAGTAACAGTGCAAATAATGGGTTCATTAACAACAAAAGCTAAAGTAAATTTAACCTAATGACATTTCGTTAGTGACATGACAATTATTCGTTTTTAAATAGAACAACTATATGTTACTTGTCAACTTTTATATTTTTGAAAGTCATTTGAAAAAAATATCATATTTTAAATATTTAGTAATAGAACATGCATTTTTGTACCGAATATGAAGTTTACCTTCAAAATTACAAAAAATTATTCATGTTCATTTTGTATTAATAATATATGTTTAGCTATCCTACCTGGGTTCAAATCCCAATCTGGTTTGTTCGTTCTAATTTAATAAATAATATTTAGCAATTTATTTTCGTCTCTAAATAAAAAAAAAGGAATTGTCAAACCATTTGATATAGAGTATAAATATAAATAAAACAAATAAACAAACAATTGTCCATCTTGTTAATAAATAGTGAAACCAATTCAATAATAAAAATTAAATCAATTACTTCTCTTAGTAATGAAATGTGGATCTAAGAAAAGTAATAAATTTAATTTTTATTATAAATATAAATTTATTAAAATAAATCAGCCGAAGCAGATCTCGGCAAGTGATATATTTTTTCGCGTAAAGTGCGGTTACCAGTCGTCAAATCACGTCCCCCAAAGATATAATGTGGAGGGGGAGCCACAGGGGTAGATTTAAATTGGTGAAAATTGTTTGTCGCCTGTGGGGATCAAACCAGGGTTCTCAAGATCCACAGGCCGACTCGATACCACTGAGCCACCTACCCCATTTATTTATTTATTATGTATATTAAAGGAGTATGTTGAATGAAAAATTTGTGAAATTAAGGGTGAAAGTAATAGGAAAATGTCATGATAATATATTTATTAGTTTTTATTTACACGATTTGAAACTAAAACTAAATGTAACGGTTGTAAATATTGAATGTTCGGTTGTTGCACTATAATTTGAATTGAATTCCTGTTGTGCAAACTAATAAATCAACTTGTACTATTGTCTTCAATTGTCTTCAAGGTTGTTCACTTATTTACAAACACCAAGGTTTTTGTTACAGTTTCCATAGTTACCAGTAATTTGATCTGTTTCTTGTGTTGCTTGGTAACTAAGTATTCGCAGATTTGAAAGTGTCTTTTGTTACGCTACAATACACAAATCAGTTATGCGTGGAATTTGTAAAGATTAAGCGGTATGTTTTTGTTAATTCCGTCCCTTTCAGATGTTTTTCTCGATTTAGGGAAACAGAGCGTGCTGAGAAAGTTACATTTTCGACTGTTTTTCTCTTGCTTTACTCAACAGACGATGAAATATTTTATAATTTTATTTAGCTTATATTTTTAGAGAGCTATTGAATTATACAATTTGTTACTTGGGCTCTATTTGCGAATTAATATTCATTTTAGCTAGACTTAATTAATTTTAGGCGTACTTTTTTTAATTACTAAAATTATTAAATTAATAGAAATCTGTTAATTTTAATATACTTTTAAATAATTATATATTCAATACTATTTATAAATTAATACATAAATTATTTATTTACCGTTTCAAGAAAGCAAATATTTAGATTTATACTTTTACTTCACTTTGTGACACACTTTTTTGCAATTTTCAATTATATACTGGGCGTTTATTTTATTTGTTTTACATAAATAATACAATCGCAAAATTACCACATATTTTATGTCCTATTGAGTTACGGATACAAGAAATATTCAGATTTGAAAATTGAATCAAATGAGTGGGAGAAAATCACACATAACTTCAATGATTTTTTGCCACCATTCTTTTATGTGTTTTACATAAAAAAAATAAAATGTTTATGATATATGAATGTGCAGATAGTTGCTAATAATTCAATCATATACCGGGTGTCAAGTTGATATATGTAACACAAGAAATATAATCGTATTTTGTTAATATGACGATTGTTGCTTCCCTAATTAAATTGGACCAAAAATGTAAATACAAAAAATGTTAAGTATTAAAAACTGCAGCTAATGAGTATTTACTTGTTGCTCAATTGTTTTTTATGCAAGAATAACAAGCAAACGAAACATGACTATTATAAAGAAAATTTTGGATTGAGAGTGGTATGGGAAACAACGAAACAAAATAATAATAATAATTATTGTTATTATTATTTTGAATAAAATATGACAACACATGTTCAAGTATAATTTATTATTAATTTCGGTTAAGCAATTTAATTAATTAATTTAATTAACTTGTCAAATTAAATCTATAATTATCTTTATAAATGCCATTTTTCGTTTGTTTGTTACTCTTGCATAAAAAACAATTGAGCAACGAGTAGATACTCAATAGATGCAATTTTTAATACTTTTTTATATTTACACTTTTGGTTTAATTTAATTATAACAATCAATAAAGTAAATAAATTGTACTTTCTATGTTACATATTTCAATTCTACATTCGGTATAAGGGAGAAAAATAGTTACTTTCCTCTCTAGGCAGAGCATAGCCAAGTTTCGACCCACTTATGAGGGTGGGAAAGCCTACTTTCGTTTAAGGTCGTAGAAAAAATTGTTTTAGAATTTTAGTCCCACAGACGACAAACAATTTTCACCAAAATAAAACTACCCCTGTGGCTCCTTTTCCACTAACATCTTTGGGAGCCATAATTTGTCGGCTAGTAACTGCACTTTACGCGAAGAAATATATGATTTACCTAGATCTGCTACAGCAGAGTGCCACACCCAATAATAGCTAAAAGGCGTGATGATATATTTATTTATTTTTTATGAAACACATTCAAAATAAAATTGATAAATTGTTATGAGAAATAAAACAAATAATTTGACAAATCGATGAGCCACTAAAATACAATTTATTTGTTTTTTAATTGCAATTTGTTAATAATCAAATTGTCAATTTATTTTAGCATCTATGTCACAAATGAAATATAAGCTTATTATTAACTTTCATTACTTTTTAATGACGCAGATTTTGTGAAACACCCTGTATAGTTTAATATTAAGATAGAACTAAATTGTACATTTATGATTGAATAGTTTTACTTACCATATAATTTAAATTCGTCACATAATTTTGAAATTATCAGCTTTCTACTGCACCGATTCGTTTTTTTTTTTTAAATATTTGGCTGTGCATATTTCACGCTATCAAACCTATCTATAATAATTTATAGAAAAATGCTTCAAATAAAAGTTACAAAGAATTAAATTATCTGTAACTTATTTAAAACATTGTTCTCTAACATGAGAAAATATATGTAGTGGTGGTAGTAAAAGTAATACGAATAATAATTATTAAATAATATTATTTATTTAACATAGTAACAAAGTCTAAAAAAACTACTTACAAAATAACAATCTACAATTTGGCGTAGTAATACATCCTCCGACTTGGGTCCTTAATAAAAGTAGGTTTTTCCGTCGGCTCCTCTTCTTCAAAACTGTCATCTACTTTTGTAACATCTTCAGATTTCTTCTCAGCAAGCCTGTTAACCATCCTCGCCATATTAGGATAAAGACTAACTTTAGAATGGACTCCTTTTTGGACTACTTTCTCCGCTAACTCCTCTTTCGTTAACAAACTATTCGATGCCTGACTTTTTTCTGTACTAGTCTCTTTCGTTTCTTTAAGTTGGTTTACATTCTCAGCTAGATTCACATCAGTAAAAAACGTTACAGTTTCTTCAGAAGCATTCAGAAGTTTTCGATCGCGTTCGTGTTTGTAGTTACCACCGTGAAGAGTGTCTGTATTTGTTAAAGGAGCTATAACTTCGTACTGATGTTTCTTTGTTTCATCTGAGTTGTCATCAAGTTCTTCGCTGGATGGTTCGAAAAATCTGGTTAAGGTTACTTCTGACATCACGTGACGTTCTTGTACTTTCTGGAATCTTCTTTGTTTCTTAGGTTCTTGTGAATCGTCTTTGAGTGGACTAACAGGAGTGACAACTATTATGGTTTCTGTGGTTGTATCAGGAGATGATGTTTCAATTTTTGGACGGTTACGTCGTCGGTTCAAATATGTATCAGATTTAGTGGTAGTTGGTTGAGGGGTAGTTGTTATTCTTGATGGACGTCTTCTTCGGAAAATAGGGTTAACAGTAGGAGAAGATGGACGTAAAGTTGTTGAGGTTGTAGAGTAAACAGGTCGTCTTGGACGACCTCTTTGTCTTGTTCGAACAGTAGTTGTAACTGGTGTTTCTTCTTGATTCGTTGTTTCTTCTAAAATTGAATCAGGTATTACTGTTGTAGGTTTGGGAGTTTCTGTAGTTGATGGTCGAGTGATTATTGCAATTATCATTGGTGTTTGAGTAGTTTTATCTTTTTGTAAGGGTAGTTCTTCATCATCAGAATTGTACCTACTGCTTAGGTTATGTCTGACCATTGGACTTCGTTCTATAGTCTTATATTTTGATGTATCAATGTTAGTTTTAAATTTCGTGCTGTAATTTCTGTTCCTTGATGACGATTCTTGGTTTGATCCTTCGGCGGTATTATCTGGATCTAGTTTAGCTTTCATTGAATTTAATTCAGACATGAAAGTTTCTAAAATAAATGGGTTAGAATTTTTGACAGGTGTTTGTTGATAGGTTTCGGTAGTAGATGGCTCTGTGGGTCTGATTGTCGTTGTTTTGTCATCTTCTTCTTTTCTAACTTCGTGTAACTGGTTGATAATTTGAAGGTATGCTGGTTCTCCTCTACGAACGTTGACTGTTTCTGCTACTGTCTGTGTCACAATTGTTTTGCTTGTAGTACTTGTACTTGTAGTAGGTTCAGTTGTTGAAGTTGCATCTTCTTTTGCCCATTTGTCGTGTAGCTTCTCTATGAAGGAAATATACTGGGCAATGTTAGGTTTCTCAGAGTTGGCTTCAACTGGATAAATTACAGGTTTACGTGTAGTGATTGGTTCTGGCAGTTCTGTAAGTATTTCTTCAATTATTTCATCTTCTTCTGGGAGATAAACAGATGCAGAAGTAGTTGTAGGTTTATTGAACTCATAAATTCTTTTTCTAGGGTTCAAATCTTCTTCCTCTTCTTCTTCAAGATCTTCTGTAGCAGGTTGTGTAGGACGTTGTCGAACGATCTCTGTATACACTTTTGGTTTTCTTTGTGGTGGTGATGAATAAAGTGGTTTAACTTCAGTTTCTTCCATGAGAAGATCATCTTGTTGGTTGGGGCAAGGGTCGGCAAGATGGCGTTTGAATCGATGGTGGAATTTTGTGATGTAACTTGGATTGAATCTTGTTTCTTCCATTAGGAGGTCATCGACTTCGTCGAAGTTGGGTTTATTTTTGGAGTTGGAAGTATCTCGTTTTGAAATTGAATGTCTTGTGATTGATCTGGCGTGGTTAGGTGGACGCATCCCAATGAAGTAATAGTAATTGATGTGTTTACTGGCTTGAGGGGTCAGTTCTGGTGCAGGTTCTTCTGTGTTGATTGTTTTGTAAGGTGCGTTTTTTGTAGGTGGCATCATACCTATTATAATTTCTGAAGTTTTTTGAATTTCTTTTTGTGATTTTATTACTTCTGTATTTTCTTGAGCTGTTTCAGGGCTGTCTTGAGTTTGTTGTGGTATTGTAGGTACCTGTAATCAATAATTTGTTTGTGGTATACGACAATCGTCACTTATTTATATTTTCAATAAACCCCAAAAAAACTATTATATGTTTTGTTTGTTACTATATTGTTTTTGTCAAACCATGTAACATAGAGTATAAATGTAAATTTATTGAATTTATTATAGAAGTATATGGAACAAGCTTATATGAAACAAAAAAATATGAATGTGGATGATGTGCCATGAAATATTGAATTGCGGATATGAATGTTTAAATAGGGCAGTCGACCTGTGGATTTAAGAACCCGGATTTGATTTCCACAATCGACATACAATTTTTACCAAATTAAAAACTACCCTTGTGGCTTCCCCACCACTAAAATATTTAAAGATCCTGGTTTAAAACACATTTTAGTAATAATAATAATAATGTATCATCACGCCTTTTACCCATTACTGAGTGTAGCACTCTGCCGGAGCAGATCTCGGTAGGTGATATATTTCTTTGCGTGAAGTGCGGTTACCAGCCGTCAAATCATGGCCACCAAAGATTTTAGTGGAGGGGGAGCCACATTTTAGGTTCATAAATATATCACTTACTGAGATCTACTACGGCAGAGTGCCACACCCAGTAATAGGTAAATGGCGTGATGATATATTTATTTATTTTTTTAATTTAATTTTAAAAATATATACTTACAGGTACTTTAACTGCTACAGGTTTGGTATCAGAAGTGTCTTTGTTTTCTTTTTCATTGTTGATGCTCTGCAAAACATCTGAATAAACCTTCATTTGTTCACTAGGTTTAATAAAATCCTTGTATTGAACTTCACTTGTTACTAATCTATGATTTGGAACTTTTGGCAAAAATCTAGATATATCAAAAATATTATAAAACGCTGCTAGTCGCCCGTTTGCTGTTTGCCAGTTGTTCATTGGTCGTACAGAAGGCTTAGCAAACATTTGAAGTGGTTTTTGGGTAGTTCTAACTATTGGCAATGGTTTAATAGTTGATGGAGAAAGTTGAACGGTTTTTATGGTCGGTAGCTCCGTAGTAGTTGGTTCAGAAGTGGTGGTAGGTTCAGTTGTAGTGGTTTTCCGGCGTGGTTTTTTAATGGTTTTCTTAGGTAGTTTTCTGATAATATTCACAGGACGTTTCCGAATTTGTGGTTTTCGTACAGACTCTTGTGGTTTGACAGTTGATGACACAACATTTTGTGTCATTTCCGGTTTAGGTGTTTGGGCAGTCATTTTAGCCGCATCTTGATTATCATAAATTATTATAAACTTTTCAGTTGGTGGTAAAATAACTTTGTCACTAGAAGATTTATCTTCATCTCTTTCCAAGATAGTAATTTGATCATAAATACTTTTCGGTTTGAATTTCATCATTTTTTCTTCATTCATTGTCATCATCTCAGTAAGAGTATACGGTGGTTTCAATACTGCTTCAGTACTTTGATGAATAGGATTAGCTGTAGCTGATTCTATCAATTCTTCTTCTAACACAACAATCGGTTCGAGAATCTTAATTTTTAACTCACGTTTCTTGGTGCTTTTATCTTTTGTAATGACAAAATCTGGAGATATTTTTTTTACTTCATTTGCAGTTTTACTTATTGCAAAGAATGGTACAGGATCTTCAATTATTTCTTCTTGAAAGAAAGGACTATCTAGAGGGTTTTCACCAAAATATTTCACTTTTAAACAATCGATTTTATCTCCTAATCCTTTTAGACGTGGAAGATCAGGACTCGGCGCCATTTTGTTTGTTTCCTCACCATCTACTCTTTCTGGAATCGGATTAACTTCGCTAGGAATTTCAGGACAGACAATATGTTCCCTGGACTCGTAAAACGATAACTCATTTTCAATTTTCTTTGGAATGTTCTTCATATCTTCAGCATATCTTAACGGTGAATTTTCATGTAACTCTTTGCTAACTGGAAGATTATAATAAGGATATTTAATATGGGTTAGATCTGGGGATGTAGTAGGTTCTGGAAGAGTTTCTACGTTAGTGAATTCCTTCAAATCTACTTTAATATTTGGGAAATCATTTGTGTATCTTTTCTGACGCTTCACTTGGAATTTACGTATTTTAACTGGAAGTACTTTTGGTGTTGATGGTTTGGACATTCTTGTAGTTAACTCCGGGTTGAGAAGATCTGGATGAAGAAATTCTTCTCGTTTCATTGTTGTTGTACTACTGGCCATTGTACTCGTATCTTCTGTTCTACTTGTTGTTTCATCTATAGGTTTTGAATTGATTTCAAGAGGATCTTCGATTTCTTGTATAAATTGTGTATTGCTGTGCGTAACAAAAGCTGACTCAAACTTTCGTCGATTGTTTAGTCTGGGATGAGATGTGGGACTGTTTCTATTTTTCTTCCAATAATATGTAGGTCGTTTACGAATATATTTCTTTGATAACATATCTTTGTCGTATCGTTTAACTCTTTTTAGTTCTGGCTGCTTGTTTAGTACCTCTTGTTCTAGTGAGGGAGTGATTTTAACATATTTATGTTTCTTTTTCTGTGGAGTGTACTTGACTTCTGTGTATATATCCATGTCAATTGGTTCATTTTGACTGTTTTTTAATGTAACTTTCTTTATATATTTAGAAGGGATTTCAGTTGTACTTTTCTTGGATTCGTAGATGGCACTACTTGCTGTATCAGCATCATGTGTTTTATATGCCTCGGAGTTATTATAATCTTCATTCTTACTTTGTTCATTATGAGCTATCCTTCTTTTTAGATTGTTTCTGCCGCGTCTTCTACCTCCCTCCCCAGAATATTTCCCGTTTCTTCTATCTCCTGATCGTCCAGAACTTTCTTTCTCATCGTTTGAAACTTCCGAGTGTCCTTCATGATTCTCAGCGTTCTTTTCATGTCCAGCGTGGTCATAAGCACTGTCTTCATACCCTTCTTCTGTATACACAGTATGTATCTTTGAGTCTTTAATGATTTCTTTTAATCTTCCTGCATTTTCTTCTTGTTCTGGGTCAATTGAAGATCTTGGTAGATGTTTTTCTGTTTCTGTACGACGGACTTGTGTGTAAAGCTTTTCAGGGATGAAACCTATTGAAGGTTTTTCGTACAAGGGTGAAGAATCGGTTTCGGATGAGTCTATTTTTGATAGGATAGGTTTAAGGGTGTTTTGGGCGTTTTGAAATTGTTCTTCGCCTTTTTCGAATGTGTCGTAACCTTCTGGACGTGTTTCAGAAATTTCTGTTTCTTCTTTGGAGTGGTCTGTATTAGGGTCAGGGCGGATGTATGGTGTATGTTTTTGGCCATATTTTGCCCATTGGCCTTCACCCGGATATATAGGTTTAGTCGGAACATCTTCACGAATTGTTTCTTCTGCTGATCTTTCATCGTTTTCTTCATGTTCAACCTGTGGTACTATTGATTGTACTTTAGTAAATTGATGTCTAATGCTTTCACCCGGGTATATGGGTTTGCTAGTTTGTTCTTTGTGTTGAACTTGTTTAGTTGGTACTACTACTGGTTGTACTTGTGATTGTACTTCTGTAAGATGTTGCCTGATGGCAGGTTTATTTTGTATCGTAACTGTTTGTTTAATCGGTGTATCATTTTGTTTGTTAAAATGTACGATTTGATAGGACTGAGGAGTATGATTTTTAATATGTTTAATGCTTCTAATTTGGTCAGTAGGTTGTGGATGATTAATAAACAATTGTTGATTGTTAGGTTGTCTGTACTGTAAGGTATTCACTTGTTTTGAAGGTTGTGCATTGTCAGGAAAAAATGAATGAAAGTTATAGAGTTCACTGTTAATTGGTTGTACTGTAGTTTGTACAGAAGGTTGTCTTAAGGTAATTCGGTCATTTAGTGGCCAACTAGGTGGAACTGTAATACTGTAAGTCACTAATATGTGTAAACAAATCACTATAATCACTTTCATGTTCACAGGTTCATCACAACGATGTCACACACACAAAGTCACACAGATGCTGATTGGCTTATCTTGTGTTACACTTTCACTAATCACATCTTAAGCGTTGTTCGTGTAGTGGCGTGTTGTTTGACGGAGTTTAGCGGCGAAAATGAATTTCTAAATCCGTCGTGTGGTTGTTTTATAGGTGGCTTGGTAGAAAGGAAGTTGCGCGCAAAAAGTGTATCAGATCTGCATTGCCGGTTATGAAATGAGCGTTTACGTGATTGGCCAGCGAAAGTTACAGTGTAGATGTAGTGGCGGTGCTGTGTTAGCCTTAGCAAACCGGTATGCAGCGTCAAGTGGAAGAACGCGGTGTGTGTAGAGCAAGGTGCATGTGTGTGTTGCGTAGCCAGAAGGCGTGATTGCAAAGTCTACTACTGGTATACTATTTTCATTTTAATCTGGAGGGATCGGCATAAAACGATTAAACGTCCCTGTCCCATATAACTACAATGAAATCTATTAGTGCGGCTACCACAAATCGCTTAACGATGGTCAAAACAAGTACATTTTTAAGGGTCGTATTCAGCCTAAAATTATTCTTGTTTTTTCCTATGATTGACCATTAAAAAATATCGGCGAATAGGGCTGTACAACCCTGTGTGAACCTTGTGAACCCAGTTATAACGGGTCATATTTTAAGTTCCTTTGTAAACGTAATTGCGGTGCATTTAATCGTTTTATGCCGATCCCTCCAGTTTAAAATGAAAATAGTATAACTGCACTGCACGCGATGAAATATATCACTTACTGAGATCTGCTATGGCTAAATGTCACACCCAGTAATGGGTAAAAGTCGTGATGATATTTTTATTTATTTTAGAAGAATAGAACCTTACGGACAATTCTAGTTCTTCTTTACTTATTTGTATTTTGTATTACAATTATTTTTAATTAGTTATTTAGTCCTTAGTACCCTCATTATTTATTTATATAGTATAGTAGGTGGCTCAGTGGTATCGAGTCGGCCTGTGAATCTTGAAAACCCTGGTTCAATCCTCACAGATGACAAACAATTTTCACCAATTTAAATCTACCCCTATAGCTTCCCCACCACTAACATCTTTGGTGGCCGTGATTTGACCGCACTTCACGTGAAGAAATATATCACTTACCGAGATCTGCTTTGACAGAGTGCCACACTCAGTAATGGGTAAAAGGCGTGATGATATATTTATTTATTTTATCCAACACCCACTACTTATAAAGTCATTATTGTTGTCATTTTAGATTAGTAAAGTGGTTTATAAGTCACACGTGAGTTATAAGTCATAAGTCACGCATAAATTATGACTTGTAACTCACTGTTGAGTTTAAATAAACAAAGTTGAAAAAAAGGTTGCAGCTGTAGTATTCGAAATGGAAGACGAGAATTTTATTCCCGAAATAATCATTAAGGAAGCGGAAAAAGCGGTTGCTGATATTTTACCAAAAAAATCTAGAACTTCCTATGAAAAACACTTTCATTCATACCATTGACGTTTCTAGTTGTCATCCAGTCTTCAAACATATGAAATTCTTCTTTATATGAACTGCTACACTTTTTTTGGTAAAATATCAACAACCACTTTTTCCGCTTCCTTAATGATTATTTCGGGAATAAAATTCTCGTCTTCCATTTCAAATACTACAGCTGCAACCTTTTTTCAACTTTGTTTATTTAAAAAAATTGAGTAACCTAGACAACAAAACAAGAAAGTATGGCTAACTAGAATATTATTTGAAATGTAGACAATTAAGTAAAAATTTATATTTTAATGTCTTAATTCTAGTTGTTGGATAAAATTTCGTATGCTACTCGTGTGTTATTACAAATAAGTCACTTCAGAAAATTATTCCCCTCGGCCTGACTAATATTTTTCTCGCGTGACTTATTTGTAATATAACACACTTGTACCATAAATAACTATTATTTATATAGTATAAACAAGTTCACAAAATACAGTAATCTTGTATGACTAATACAATTTTCTTTTGTTCCAGGTAGGTGACTTCCATTCTTCTAAACTGCGACTTTCCAGAATTCCAAGGTAGGACAAAAGGTTTATATTTTGCGGAGATTTCGACGAAACATCAATCTAATTAAATACAAAAACGCCAGTTTATCAAACAAAGTCTCGATAAACAAATAGAGCTTAACAGAATTCGCTAAATTCATTGCACTTACATGAAGTAAACATTTGAGAGTTATTTCTAATATTATAATTATAAATATTACAATACTTCATTTATTTATTATACATCATCAGATATATGCATGTTAGTTATGTTATAATTATAATCTAATTTTTAATAATTCTCAAACCAGTGACACCAAAAATATTGTCTTCATGTAAAGGTCAATTAATTTTGCAAATTTGGAAAGAAATATTTCTGTTTACAGTTGAGTACTCATCTGTGGCACTACAGCCCATATCGGGCCTGGGTCTACCGGGCACACCGAGCCGCAGTTTTTACACTTCCGTACTGCCGGTTTTCGTAGTCAAATGCTATATTATTTAAGACGTATAAACAGGGTTCGTAAATATCATGATATTTATAATAAATATCAAAATATCTGATATATAGGATATATATCAGATAAATATCACTTTTTGGATATTTATTTTTTAATTTTAGTTTTTGTACACATTTAGAAAAACTGAAAAATTCGACAAATTTCACTTCTCCGGAGGCTATATCTCAAAAACTAAACAAGATATGGAAATGCGCTCAACGGCGTTGAATTCCCCGTGTCCGAATTGACTTATAAGCAAATTTTCATACAATTTTATGCAATTTAATATTTTTAATTATTTTCTAAGGGGTACCCCTTTGGTTTTTTCAGATTTTAATTCAATTTTCCCAAAAACCCTTAATCGTAGGATTATTAAAACGAAAATTTACATACATATGTATTTTGACCCACTGAATCCAGTGGTGCAATCTACAAATGCATATGACTTCTGGTTTTCGAGAAAATGTTAAAAAACCGCTTTTTGCGATTTTTTTTTGGCGGAAAATTGAAAAAAAATAAAAATCGCTGAAACTATGTTTATAAGTTAACTGAAGCACGAGAAAATTAATGCCGTTGAGCGCGTTTTCATATCACATTTAGTTTTCGAGATATAGCCTCGGAAAAGTAGAAAAACTGAAAAATACGAAAAATTTCACTTCTCCGGAGGCTATATCACAAAAACTATTTGATATTTTTATATAATGGATATATATCATTGCAAAAATATGACGATATATATCAAAATAAATATCATGATATATATCGATCGATATATATCTTCGAACCCTGCGTATAAGTGACTAGCTTATAGCGCCGGAGTGTGATAAATACATGTAACTGTATTTTTATATTTTACGACAAATCACGCATTGTCGACAGACGGATTCGAACTGACGAACCTTGGTTCGGGTGACGTCACAGTATGTTAAGAGATGTGCCTTAATACGCTCGGCCACCGCGCCTAGTTGAGTACTATATGTGGTTAAAATAACTGCTATAAGTTGTGAAACACTTTGTAGAAATTGTAAATACGCATCCGGGCTAAACAACAGCAGCACAATGTCCCTGACTGTCAACTATTATATGGGAATTATCATTTTCCAATTTTTTCACGTTTTCCACAATATCTCTTCACTACAAAGTGAAAGTTTACTTGTCAATAGTCAATTCTACGTACTCTTAATTTGCTTGTTTCCATATATCTACACATTCTTCAAAATATTTTGATATTTATACCAACAATAATTAATCATAATTCATATGAACTTGCAGTTTACCTTCCTGAACGTTCAAGGCAAGAGAAAACAAATATATTGATTGATAAAAAGTTATACAAAGTCACACTGATCGTTTTTTAGAAAGTAGTAAAAATGTACGGTTATCACAATTTGAATTATCGAATAAAATATGCAAATTGCTTGGCTGTACGCAATATAAATTAAAGCACACACGTATAGGAATTTGTTTCATATATTTCATAAAAAAATATGCGGTTGTTGAAATTTAAATACGTTCACTTGTTTTCTTGTTACATAATAAAACAAAATTCTTTAGTATTATAGTAATTTTAAAATTTCATAAAATAAATAAATATATCATCACACCTTTTACCCATTACTGGATGTGGCATTCCCCTGTAGCAGATCTCGATAACTGATATTTTTTTCTTGGAGGGCTGTAATCTGACGACTGGTAACCACACTTGACGCGCAAATTATATCACTTACCAAGATCTGCTACGTACCACATCAAGTAATGACTAAAAGACGTGATATTTTTTAAATTTTTATAAATATAATAAAAACTGTAATTTGGATCATTGTAGGTAGAACATTTGCCTCATAAGCTTACGATTTAAACCTAATGTTCTGATTCCACTGAAACCACTATAATTAGGATTATGTTTCTCTTCTACAGCATAACAAATCAATAAATAATTAATCAAGTTGTAATAAAATAAATAATAATGGAGAAGAAAGCAGGAAAAACAAATTTGATCCACTAAACTATAAGCCAAATCATATTTTCATTTCTTGTTAATAGTTTCTTGAGTACGCGTGATGCAATACATTCTATAAAAACATACGAGACAATTTGATACCCATTAAGGAATTTGTTTATTATTTATCACACTTCAATTATTGCTGAAACTTTTTCGTAATAGATTAAGAAATATTTAATATTTTCTATAAACCTTCGATAGATACTTTTATGCATATTAGTAAACAATACATTGAAATTTTCAATTTTTTTGTAAGAAAACATTTGTGTCAATGACGTTTTATACAGCGTCAGACATTTCTTGTTCTTATGCTAATATTATGTCACAAATAATTACCGTTAAATTAATCTATTGATGAATAAATAAAATATTAATTAATACTGGTTCTAGTCTAGTAATTATAACTCGAATAATTTCAATTTATAAATATGTATTTTCAACAATACTTACAGCAAATAAAAACCAGATAAATAACATAATAATAAATTATTAATAATAATTAATATATAAATAAACGTAATCACATTTTTAACATATAAACATGAAGTACAGTTGTTTCAAAAGACACATTGTCAAATATTTCTAAATTATTTTAGAAGAATAACATTGCTCAAATTAAGCTATAATTGCTAAAATACCAAATATTTTTTGGAAATTATTCGTAAACAGTAAAACGGTATTTAAATTAAAATTTGTAATAAATTTAATTTGTTTTTTTTTTAATGTACATAGTGCAGTAGAATATCAAGAGAAGAAAGTGAGACATTTCTCCCTAAAGGTATCGAGTGATTAAAACAAATAATTAATGTATGTCTGAAATTAATTAGGTAATTATCTGTTATAATTGACGATAAAAATTTTCACCGATTGTTCAATTTAGAAGGACCTTTTTTAAATGAAATAAATGTAATTAGTTTAAATTTTGAGGGGCGATGAAAGCCATGCCGTTTAAATGTTACAATAATCAATTAAAAATTATAAATTTGATATTACTTATCTGTCATAATTATATATTATCTTTGTTTTTAATTTAAATTTCAATTTAAATCTACCCCTGTGGCTCCCTCTCCACTAATATCTTTGGGGGCCGTGATTTGACGCATAAATATATCACTTACCGAGATCTACTTAGGCAGAGTGCCACACCCAATAATGGGTAAAAGGCGTGTTGATATATTTATTTTATTTATTTGTGTATCATGGCACAATTTGATGCCTTTGTTTTAATCATCTCTACGTTGTGAGAGATCTGCAAGCTTAGGCAACCGATTGTACAATGGATAGAGAAGTATACAAGCCCGCATTGAACCTGAATGTAGCGGGATTGTATACGCGTAGAGATTCAAGGGGCTCAGCAGGAAAGTAATTTTGTTGCTGATCGCTGAATTGCGATGCCGGGTGACGTCACGGCGTCGTTCAAACTTGTTACTGAATACATCGCGGTTCACGTTTGTACTATCTATTCTAATTATATAGGTTTTTTGCTATGACTAGAATTGAAATAAATTATATTTAATCTATTCGAAATGTTACTAACTGTTTCAAAAATATCGATTAATTTTAAAAATTAATTATTCATGTAATAATTGTTGTAAATGAATGAAACAAACTTTAAAGGGTTCAGTGTATTTTTCTACATGTACCTAATCTACAATTGCAGATCTTTAGGCGGTACAAGTCGTCAAATGTAATTATGATTTTTATTTAGCGCCATGGAAACCAGTACGTTAAATAACATTTTCGTAACACATGCACAAGAAACACGTTCTTCTTCCCTAATTTTAGAGAGAGATACACTGCTTTTCTCCCCTAGGGAGAGAAACATTATGTTTCTCTCCTTAAGTAGTATGTTTCTGGCCCTAAGTAGCATGTTTCTCTCCCTAGAGACAACGATTATTAGCTGTTTGCGGCGTTTCCTAGGTAACTAGTTACACAACCCATATTTGACATTTGTCCCGATAAGACAGTAATTTTTGTACACTTGTTACGAGAAGTATAATATGCTTCATGGGAGGGCGCGATTATCCCTTGTGTGAAGTTGGCAAAAAAAATTTAGAGACATCCCTTTAAATTATAGTTCTAAAATAAATTGCTAAATATTATTTACTAAATTAGAACGGACAGAAATAAATAAATATATCATCACGCCTTTTATCTATTACTGGGTGTGGCACTCTGCTGTTGCAGATCTCAGTGATATATTTATGCATCTAAAATGTGTTTTAAATCGGCCCTCAAATATTTTAGTGGTAGGGAAATTTTTAATTTGTTAAAAATTGTATGTCGACTGTGAAAATCTATCCCGGGTTCTTAAATCCACAGGCCGACTGCCCTATTTAAACATTTATATTCAATATTTCATAAGACATCATCCACATTCATTTTTTTTTCATATAAGCTTGTTCCATATACTTCACATGCAGGAATAATCGCTTGTTTCCCTCCCTTGATGCATAACATACTATATTGTTATTCTTTGAGATATATCAATCTAAAATAATTTAGCAATATTTGGCAACACAATGAGTCAATTATTAAAAATACTTAACAAAAAATATTATTTACATATTAACTAACATTTCATCCTCATCTTTGTTTGAACATCGTTTTTTCTGTAGCCAATAACATGGACGTAACCGGCTTCCAGTCCGAATCACCTAAATTTATATCCATTCTAGATTCAATATGATCCGGTTTAAAGAAGTCTATAATAGGATGATAATTATAATTAATTTTGTTAGTAAACTCTTTACTTGGAGGGGTGACAGTACCCCCTGGTGTGTCAGTGGTATACCCTTGGAAATGTGCCTCACTCTGAGCAAGATCTCTTGTTGGTTTCGTTGGCTGTCTTCTTCTAGTTGGTCGAATCGGTCTTTTTCCACCACTAAACGGTTTCGGAGTACTCGTCCTTTTAAACCCGGTACTAAAGCTTTGTTTAGTGTTAGTTAGTTCCGGTTTAGGTGCTTCTAAATACTTAGGTAGGCCTGGTCGGTGTTGAACTGTTGGTTGAATTCTGGTGGATTCTCCATCGTAGTAGTCTATGGGTAGCTGCTCTTTCCGGTAGTGGTTGTGGTTATGGTTGGGATTGTGGTTGATGGAGTTTGGGTAAGGGTCGATGACTTCTACTGGGGTGGTGGAAGATGGGTTGTTGTCGATTTCCTCTCCAGGGAAGTTTTCTGATGTGGTGGCATGGTTCGCGTGATGAGGAGGGTAGGGGATTTTGTAACTGTCAATGTGGCAAGAACAGCATGTTGGTACCTACAAAATTAAAATTTGATACTTTGTACAACAGGAAGTTGACACCAATATATTTGTCTCTTATAATTTAATAGAATATTGTAATACTAGTGAGGAAAGGGTTTAATTGCAAAACGAGTACGAAAGTTGAAGCACGAGCGAATGCAAATTTAGCTCCTTTCTTACATACTATTTTTTTTAACATTAAACGTGAAAATTATATTTTGATGTTTGCGATACAAGAAATTTAATAATTATTTTATATAAATCAAAGGAGTTGTATTTGCAAATACATATCACGTTTTCTTGATCACCATGTCAATTTAGTTGCGATAGTAACTCTTTCCCTCACTAGTTATTTACTTTTATCACTAGTGAGGGAAACGGTTACTATTACAACTAAATTGAGTGAGGGAATCATTTTCATAAGTAATGTAGAAAAAATATTTTAGAAAAACGAAATGAATTCTTACAATTGTCATTATTGACATCTGTCAAATTGTCAAATAAACAATAATAATAAAGTAAGAGGCACATTTAAATTACCCATGTGGCTCTTATACCACTAACATCTTTGGGGGCCGAAATTGAACGACTGGTAACCGCACTTTACATATATAAATATATTATTTACCATGATCTGCTAGAGCAGAATGTCACACCCAGTAACGAGTAAAAGGCGTGATGATATACAGGGTGTTTCAGGACTAGTATAACAAACTTTAACAGCTTATTCCTGAGGTCATTTTGAGCAAAAAATGTCATATGAACATAGGTCCTATTCCTTCTAGTTACCAAAATACAAGAAATTTTCAATTTTTTGTAATCAAGATACTTTCGGAAAATAAAATTTCGCGCAAATAGGGGATGGGAAAGCTGGGTTCTATTTGAATATCTGTCTTGGTATTCTCTGGACGCATAACGGGCATTACCATTACATAATCCATAAATAAAAATCATATCTGCATATTCAGCAGTACTATAACCATCCATTATGAAACAATAATACAATCCAAAGTACAACAATTTTTAATTAAGACAAATAAGGTATGACTTTTCAATAAAATTCTTGTTTTCCGAAAGTATCTTGATTACAAAAATTTGAAAATGTCGTGTTATTTATAGAACTTCATCCTCTTGTATTTTGGTAACTAGAAGGAATAGGACCTATGTTTATATGACATTTTTTGCTCAAAATAACCTCAGGAATAAGCTGTTAAAGTTTGTTACACTAGTCCTGAAACACCCTGTATATCATCACGCCTTTTACCCATTACTCAGATCTCGGTAAATGATATATTTCTTCGCGTGAAGTGCTGTTACCAGCCATCAAATTACAGCTTCCAAAGATGTTAGTGGAGGAGTAGATTTAATTTGGTGAAAATTGTTTGTCGACTGTGGGGATCAAACCAGGGTTTTCAAGATCTACATGCTGACTCGATACCACTGAGCCACCTACCCTATAATGTAGGTAAAACAATCTTACTTTGAAAATATCCATATGCAACCCATTGATTTTGTCCCAGGTCAGCAATCTATGATAATTGTAAACTTGCACACAGCGAGATTTGAAGTTATCTGTCAGATACGTGCAAGTTTGGCCAGCTTTTCTGTAACACACACACAATAGATTAGGTACAGTCAGTGTCAGTAAACTGGCGTGTGATTGGTTGCTGGTGTAGATACGTACGAACACCGTTCAAGACGTAAGGTTTGAGTATGATCTGCTGTGTTGACAATGTACTTCCATTGGCCACTTGTTGAGCGCGCTTTCTGTGGACGGGCATAACGAACGACTGAAGGGCACATGAAGCCTGACTCTGCTCCTGTTCGCCTAAAATAACACAACAAAAATCATAAAAACTATGTTGATAATTATGCTCTCATTTGTCATTGTAAAGTTGACGTTTTCTGTGGAGCAATCAAAATAGTTATTTGTGTATTAAGAGCGTAAAGTGATTCTTTGTTACTCGAGCACGGTAATTGCAGCGCGAGCCGAAGGCGAGAGCTACAATAGTGCAAGAGGAACAAAGACACTTTACGCTCGTGATACACACATAATTTTTTCTACGATTGCATCTTAAAGTTATTACAAAACGTAGGTATACGTCTAAAACTAAATTCGTTTTGTTAACTGTCAATATGACAAGTTTCTGTTTTGTTTGTATCCCTGGTAACTATTGAAATAATATTTTTCGCGCGTTGCCATTGGAAACGCGCGAATTTAACGTCTTTTTCGCGCGTTGCCATTGGAGACGCGCAAAAAAGATATTTTTCGATTGTTCCACAGAAAACGTCAACTTTACGATGACAAATGAGAGCGTAATTGTCATCTTTTCATAGCAATCGTAGAAAAAAGATATTAGATGAGCGCTTACTTCAATAGTTACCAGGGATACAAACAAAACAAACTTGTCATATGACAACGAGTTTATTTTTTTATCCAACACCCACTACTTATAAAGTCATTATTGTTGTCATTGTAGATTAGTAAAGTGGCTTATAAGTCACACGTGAGTTATAAATCACGCATAAATTATGACTTGTAACTCACTGTTGAGTTTAAATAAAATATACAATTTTTTTAAACATTTCAAAATGTATGAAAGTTAAATTTTATTCACATTAACATTTATATTAAATGAAAAAGAAATACAATTTGATGATGTTGATACAGTGCAATTCTCGACCTGGCCTTTTGAAGAAGTTAACTCAATTTTAGCAGAATTTGTTCCTATGAAAAAGAATTTCATATGTTTTGAAGACTGGATGACAACTAGAAACGTCAAAGGTATAAATGAAAGTGTTTTACTTGCTTATTTTTCATACTTACAAACGAAACTGGCTCCTTCTTCCTTATGGACGAAGTATTCAATGATTAGAACAACTCTTCAGCTTTATAAGAAAATAAAACACTTGCATTTATACCTTTGACATTTCTAGTTGTCATCCAGTCTTCAAACATTTAAAATTCTTTTTTATAGGAACTTCTAGACTTTGTTGGTAAAATATCAACAACCGCTTCTTCCGCTTTCTTACTGATTATTTCGGGAATAAAATTCTCGTCTTCCATTTCGAATACTACAGCTACAACCTTTTTTCAACTTTGATGATTTAAAAAATTTGAGTAACCTAGACAACAAAACAAGAAAGTATGGCTAACTAGAATATTATTTGAAATGTAGACAATTGTGTCAAAAATTATATTTTAATGTTTTAATTGTAGTTGTTGGATCAAATTTCGTATGCCACTCGTGTGTTATTACAAATAAGTCACTTCAGAAAATTATTTCTCTCGGCCTGCGGCCTCGTGGACTAATACTTTTCTCGCGTGACTTATTTGTAATATAACACACTTGTACCATAAATAACTATAATGCTCGAGTAACAAAGAATCACTTTATGCTCTTAATACACAAATAACTCTACCTCCAATACAATAGTCTATTGTAATACTAGTGAGGAAAGTGTTTCATTGTAAAACGAGTACGAAAGTTGACGCACGAGCGAGTTTTACATATTATTTCTTTTAATATTAATCGTGAATATTACATTTTTATGTTTGCGATACAAGAAATTTAATAATTATTTTATATGAATCAAAGAAGTTGTATGGGCAAATGCACATCACGTGTCAAATGACGTTTTCCTCACTCAATTTAGTTGTGATAGTAATCGTTTGCCTCACAACTAAATTGAGAGAGGAAAATGTAATTTTTACAAGTAATGTTTCTTATATTTTTGATTCATTTTTTGTTTTTACTATAAAGTGTCCAACTGCAATTATGTGGCATTCAGTTTCAAAAACAAGCGCAGGGAGATACTCCCTTCCTTCCTCATATTTTTTTTCTTCATTTTCAGTTTTTACTATACAGTGACTAACTGCAATTGTGTTAAATGTATTTTTAAACAAGCGCAGGGGATGCTGTCTTCATTTCTTATAGATTCGTTGTTAGAGAAGTGGGCGTAAATGAAGATTTACGAAACAGGTGTACAGGAGCGAATGGATGAATGTTTGTTGCGTGATGATGGGATTTTGGTTGTGAGGAAAGAAAGAGTTCGTATGGAGGAAGTGTTAACGAGTATCGTGTGTCAGGATGAGAATGTTGACGGGTTATACAGGGTGTTTCACAACTTAGAGGAAAAAATTAAAGGGTATATTCTGTACGACGTGCTGATCATGAAACAAAAATAATTTATTTTTAAATCGTAAAACTATTTTCCATGTTTCCCAGTCCAAAATTTGTCGTTGCCACTGCCACTGGATGGATGATTATGTTAAAGTTATTAATTAAATAAAATTCTATTATAAATAACAGCTAATAATTGAATTGTGTAATTATTCTTTCGTAGTTGATACCTACTTCATTGTTTGTGTTTAATAGGAAAGCGAATCCAGTGCAGTACTACAAAAAATGTTCTAGGTTAACAACCCTTAATTTTTCGAATTTAAAAAAATAATTTTTGTTTCATGATCAGCACGTCGTACAGAATATACCCTTTAATTTTTTGCTCTAAGTTGTGAATAAATATGTATGTATGTTGAAAAAATAAAATGTATTTATTCAAATGACAGACGAACACTTGATAGTTATGTAATATATGATATAAAATAAATCAAACTGATTCAAATTTGTTAATTTCAATACATCTACTATAAAATGAAATCTTTTCTTCTGCTGATACATCTGACCGTAATTATTTTAGAAACTCAATAATAAGAAAGTATTTATAATAGTCATAATTGATCGACAGAAAAACTTCCAAATATTTAAACAAAAAAACGCCGTTACTTGTACACTCACACTCGTCTCCCATCTGTCTCTCAAACATTTGGCAAGTACGAGTACACTCCATTTAGCAATCATCTCATCTCTTGTCTTTCAAGTACATCATCCTACTTTTCACGTTTGCTCTACATTGAAGAGCTCTAGCTTTGTTCGCATCATATTCTTACCGAACTTCATTGACGTCATCGCTGTCTTCCGCCGTGGCACTGGAGGTGTGAGGGGTATGCACGGTGTGTCGAGGATACGTTTCCGGTTCCGGGGGCTCACCGTTGCTGGTGGTGCCATCTGTTGTAGCGGCGGAACGCATGTCTGTTAGAAGCAAGTTCACGGTGTGTTTGTTATGACGGATACTTGACATGATGGCGTCACTGGAAAACAATTGAATTAGGTTCATTTTGTTATAATTTTAACTGTAATTGGATTTATTAGTAAGAGAAATTTAGGTTAGTGGAGGACTGGGTGATCTGATTTGTAAACGCCTATATTTCAATCTTCTAATAAAGAGATAGTTTAAATGATGAAATAGTTATTTAGGGAACTAGTGCGTAAAGTGTTACTTTATCACACAATTTTAATAGGAGTTGCATATACTATTTTTTTAAATAAATAAAAATAAATATATCATCACGCCTTTTATCCATTACCGGGTGTGGCTTTCTGCCTAAGCAGATCTCGCTAAGTGATATATTTTATCGCGTGATTTAGCCGTCAAATTACTGCCCCCAAAGATATTAGTTGAGGAGGAGCCACAGGGATAGATTTAAATTGGTAAAAATTGTCGACTGTGAGAATCGAACCAAGGTTCTCAAGATCCACAGGCCGACTCGATACTATTTTTTCTACGATTTAATTAATTATTCTTAATAGTATCGAGTCGGCCTGTGGATTTGAGAACCCGGGTTTGATTTCCACAGCCGACAAACAGTTTTCACCATATTATAACTACCCCTGTGCCCCCCCCCCCCACTAACATCTTTGATTAATAAACAAATTGTTATTTTTTCTGAAAGTGGCTCTTTTATTCATATTTATAATAATCATAATTTCTGCTACGGCAGAGTACCACACCCAGTAATGGGTAAAAGGCGTGATGATATATTTATTTATTTATTAAATACTGATGAGCTCTAATAAGAGCGAAACGCGTCTATGGTTACTAACTGTGCTGGCCAGCCTCTGACGATGCCCTCATAAGGTGACTTGGAGGCTGAATTTTGTGAAACATAGCCAAGTGTTTACTTTATATTTTTTTATTAAACCTTGTTTCACCAAGTGTTGGATGACAATTAATTTTGTTTTTGTTGTTATTATTTATTTATTTATCATTTCAAAATGTGTAATTTGAAAATACGAGTAATACAATTGCACTTCGGCAGCAATTTGATTTGGTACACTTAGAATATAGTCTGTCTCGATAGCCGTACTTCATCTTCAACACACACAAACAATCATTTCGCGGCCCACACAAATAACTATTATTTTCTTCTTAAATTATATATTTAAATTTGTTTCGTAGTATTAGAAGATCCCGAGTTCGAATCCTACTCAAACTAAAAGTATGCGAACTACTACACTGCGGATCAGCGAGTCCAGACCCTGTACTGTAATTGAGATGAAATTCCTGTTGTGCAGACTAACAAAATAAACAAATAACAAGCATCTATTGAATCCTACTAAACAATAAATAAAATATGCAAATAATTTTCACTAGTTCGCTTCACTTTCTCGCTCGTATTTTGATGGATGGTCAGTAACCAATCATCACAATGAACACGTAAATGTAAACTAATCGCATAGCTCAAATACAGTCAAGCGAGAAAGTTTGTAAATCTGATTTGTGCCAATAATTGAATAAAAGGCCGCGCGCGCGAGGTGAAAGCATATCATGTACTCGTAACATATAACGTTCAACGTTTCATTACCAGCAGTAAACGATAACATTATATTGAGAAAGATAAAAGACAATCATTTGAAAAACAGGAATAATTAGAAATCATTATTATCATACATGGATTGTTATTGGTTTCAGTTTATAAAAATGAAATAGAAATCATGTTTTATAGATAGTATAGAAATTTGAGGATGTAAATTATCTAGTTAATATGTTATTGTGAATGGTACATTATAATTTTACATATTTAATGCTAAGCACTAAATTAGACATAAATAATGTTCCAGTTAATTTTAATTGTACTTAAAAAATAATAAGATGTACTTTTTCGCGAGTATTTTATATACCGGGTGCACCAAAATTATATTTAAAGCAATCATGTACATATTACAGATTTAGAAACAACTTCAAACAACAAAAAAAGTTAAAATTCTTTAATTCCGGTTAAATGCAACACCCTGTATATTTTTCAAAATTTTAACCATGTATAATAAGTATGGGGTAGGTGGCTCAGTAGTATTGAGTCGGCCTGTGGATCTTGAGAACCCTGGTTCGATCCCACAGCCAACAAAGAATTTTCACCAATTTAAATCTACCCCTGTAGCTCCCCCTCCTCTGACATTTTTGGGGGCCGTGGTTTGACGGCTGGTAACCGCACTTCACGCGAAGAAATATATCATTTACCGAGATCTGCTTCGGCAGAGTGACACGCCCAGTAATGGGTAAAAGGCGTGATGATATATTTATTTATTTATTTAAATCTACCCCTGTACCTTCCCCTCCACTAACATCTTTTGAGGGGCTTGAAGTACATTTTTCATATAAATTAAAAGTAAATATATCATCTCGCTTTTTACCCATTACTGGATGTGGCACTCTGCTGTAGCAAATCTGGGTTATTAATATATTTATACCCGAGAACTATGCTTACCAACCGTCAAATTATGTCCCCCAAAGATGTTTGTGGAGGAGAAGCCACAGGGGTAATTTTAATACGATAAAAATTGTTTGTCGGCTATAGGAATCGAACTTGATCATTAGATCTTTTATTTAAACAATACAAAAAATAAAATAAGTTCCAATATTCTATAGTTTCTAAACATTTTGTTTTTTGGTTAGCTTGTATTTTGGGTCATTCGGTATTTAATTTTTTTCTTAAAAATATTTCATCGTCTTCTTGCACCACGAAGAAAATAAATAAAAATATAAATAAATCTAAATAAATAAATATATCATCATGCCTTTTACCCATTACTGGGTGTGGCACTCTGCCGACGCAGATTTCGGTAAGTGATATATTTCTTCGTGTGAAGTGTGGTTACCAGCCGTCAAATCAAGTTCCCCAAAGATATTAGTGGAGGGGGAGCCACAGGGGTAGATTTAAATTGGTGAAAATTGTTTGTCGGCTGTGGGGATCGAACTAGAATTCTCAAGATACACAGGCCGACTCGATACCACTGAGCCACCTACCCCATTAAATCTATGGAAATTGTATTATTAAATTTTTTTCTACAAGACAAATTTAATTTCAAAGGCGCGTGAATTTTTTTATGAAGGTTAATTTTAAGGTCAATTGATGACAGATTAAACATTAGATATTTTACAGTCATTTAGTCTTCTCACTGTATTGCAGACCGTTGATTCTGAAGGTTACAAATTCCAAAAAAAAAACATTCAAAACAATACATTTCAAATTTGTTTGTTTTTGCATTGTTTTAAAAATTTGGTGAATCATAGTGAAATAAATAGAAGAAATGTGAGAATAAAAAGATTATGAAATATACTTATCAAAGGTGAGATACAAATTATTTTCATCTTAATAGAATCATAAGCGTATCAAATAGAATATTTCAAGTTTCTAAATATTAAATATGAAAATTAAAATCGGTTTCACTAGTTCTAGTTTAATTATAATGCTAGGTAATTTCATTCCGCCTAAATGAATCTGAAATAGAATTCAATTTAAACTGTTTATTCGTTTAAGATATTTACTATTTTAATGATAGCACTTTCTGAAATTTTACAATATTATAGAAACATTTTGTCATCGTGATTTTCATGTGACAAACATTAACAACAAATATAATTTTAATTTGGCAACTATGTACTTAAATATGTCAAACTTCTAAACATTGCATTGAATAATTTTTAAAAGATGCAATCAAATAGTGCCATGAAAAAGAAGTCTGAAATTAATTCAGTAATTATTTGTCATAATTGACGATGAAAATTATCAACAATTGTTTAATTTAGAAAGATTTTTTTTAAATGAAATAAATGTAATTGGTACAAATATAATTATTTTGGTGGTTGGTAAAAGCCATACCGTTTAAATGTTACAGTAATCAATAAGATTCAAAATCATAATTTTGCCATTAATTGACAAATTATCTGTCAAAATTGACAACGAAAAATATACTGATTGTGATACGATATGTCCATTATTAAATCTACCCCTGTGGCTCCCGCTCCACTAACATTTTTGGGGGCTGTTATTTGACTGCACTTCACTCGCATGAATATATCACTTACCGAGATCTGCTATAGCAGAGTGCCACATCTAGTAATGGGTAATAGGCGTGATGATTTATTTATTTATTTATTTGTTTTCGCTGTCACGATTTGATGTCATTTTATATCACCCTGTATAGTATATTACTGTTATATCTTAAATAAAATAATTTTGAAATATTTATTTAACATATCAAATAATGAGAATATCAAACATTTCACGGACACCAAACTTTTACGTACATAATTCTGTCTTTTTTATACAATACTACTTTATTTATTTTGATATCAGCAGCGGCCGTTAAAAATAGTTTTTTATACAATTGCTATGAAAAAATTACGCTCTCATTTGTTATCGTAAAGTTGACGTTTTCCGTGTAACAATTGAAAAATATCTTTGTCGCGCGTCTCCAATGGCAACGCGCGAAAAAGGCGTTAAATGCGCGCGTTTCGAATGGCAACGCGCGAAAAAGATATTAAATGTGCGCTTATTTCAAAAGTTATCAGGGATACAAACAAAAAACAGAAACTTGTCATATTGACAATTGGCAGAATGAATTTATTTTCAGTACGTATACGTTTTTTAATAATTTTAAGATGCAATCGTAGAAAAAATTATGTATCACGAGCGTAAAGTGTCTTTGTTCCTCTTACACTATTGCAGCTTTCGCTGCAATTACCGTGCTCGAGTAACAAAGAATCACTTTACGCTCTTAATACACAAATAACTATATTGGCCGCTGATCTAAAATTCTAAATATTTAGTGGGGTTGTTTTTGTACATGCCATGATCAGAATATGAAGGTTTGACGAGAAGAATCTGATGAATTAAATTGATCGTAGGATTCTTGATTTTAGATTCGTTTTTAGTTATTACAAGGGAATATTTAACTGAAATTTTGTGGAATTTTCTTTCAATACAAGTGTTGAATATCGATCTTTTCCTTTCTTATCTTTTTAGATTCCTTGTTAGTGGAGTGAGCTAGAGTTATTTGACTTGTTTTGGGTATATCAAAAATACGTCCAATTAAGATGAATGATTGAAGGTTTGTTGTTTGATGAATAAATGAGCTTAGATGAGAATATTTAATTGTTACCCCATTTTATGAGATATAGCGCGATGTTACGTATGTATAAAATCAGACTTACATAGGATAGTCATGGGTCTTCAAACAAATATTCGCTGTAAAGAGTTCACAATTCGCCGGTTCCTTCAAATTGGGCATCTTCGATGGTTTCCTCGGCCTGAGGAACTTATTATTATGATATGGCCTGTCGATAATATTCCTTCGATAGACTCCAGGTCCTCCAGGTCTCATCATGGGTTTATTGAAGGGTGGTGCACCACGTAGTTCTTCTGCAGTGGGGCTCTTCTCACTACGCGCGCTCCTACGAAACATGTTGGCTACGTCCAAGGAGATTGGAAGCATTAGTTCAGCTGTTGTGTTTGGGTTGTTGCCAAACAGGGCTGATACCTACAGAAAACAACAAATTCTAGGTTAGTTTACAAGTTTTATTTGTTTTTAATTGATGGACGCACCCAGACTTCTTTCAAGGTGGATCTAAATGTACAATTTATATTCCAAAACCATAGATTAACTAATTTTAACCTTGATTATTCAACAACATCGAAAACATATCTTTAATAATATATTTCTTATATTATTTTTTTGGCGATATTTTTTTGTATTAATTTAATGCGCATTATATTTTTTCCTAAATAAACAATATCATAAAAATAATAAAAAACAAAGCTTAATTAATTAGTAATTTAATCTATTTATTTTATTTTAAATATTAATAATTTAAATAACATGATAAATAGTTTTTAGTTTCGATGAATCGCACGCGTAACCCAACAAATATAATTGTAATTTGGCAGCTAATACATACATACATACATATCGCCATAAATAAAATAAAAATAAATATATCATCACGCCTTTTATCCATTACTGGGTGTGGCACTCTGTCTAAGCAGATCGATAAGTGATATATTTTGTCGCGTAAAGTGCGGTCGTCAAATCACGGCCCCCAAAGATATTAGTGGAGGAGGAGCCACAGGGGTAGATTTAATTTGGTGAAAATTGTTTGTCGCCTGTGGGGATCGAACCATGGTTCTCAAGATCCACAAGCCGACTCGATCCCACTGAGCCACCTACCCCATACATATCGCCATATTCCATCAAATTGGGTAGCACGAATTCTATAAATATTCACAGAACATTTATTCATCATATTCTCATCCTTGTTTCAACTACATCCGTAATTCTCTCCATACTTAGAATCATTTATCACGCAACAAGCCTTTAGATACATCCATACATTCACTTCTTTACACCTAGTAAAAGTATGATTGAGATCTGCACTTGCAGAGCTGCTACACTTATAAATAAATGCTACATTGTAAGAGTCTTCTTTTATTGTCCTAAATAATATTAAAGGTTCTTTTTTATATTTATAATAATCGAAACAATAATATTATTCTTTAGATACTTGACTGAAGAAAATAATTACCTTTCGCACGCGTAGGAAATAGTAAATTACTTTATAAATCCGGTAAATAAGTAATATCAATTTTCACCACATTAAAAATACCACTATGACTCCTTGTCTACTAATATTTTTGGAGGCCGTAATTTGACGGCCGGTAACCACAGTTTACTGCGAAGAAATATATTACTTGCCTAGATCTTGTATGGCAGGGTGCCACACTTAGTAATGGGTAAAAGGCGTGATGATATATTTATTTTTATTTATAATTAAATATCAAAAACTGTTTGTTACCTAGCAACTTCATAACAGTATTGTAATATTTATTACAGTACTAGTACTGTAAAGTCTCACTTTTCATACTGAAATCACTACTGTAAACATGAGCAATAGTAAATAGTAGTAAATTAATTTTTACAATACAGATTAATTACAATCGTGCCGCGTACAAAGTTTTATTTCCACCTGCACAGTGTGTTTTAAATTAATTTTAATTAGTTTCATAAAAAGATTCATTACATTTTGTAATGAAAGGTTGTTGACGATAGGACGATTTATAGCTTGACGTTGTCTTGGTGTTGGGACGAAAAAACAGCTACTGTTAGTGTCAACATTAACAGTTTAGTTAATTCTAGAAATAAATCATTTGAAACAATGGTTTTTAATGCTCGATGAAGACTTCGAAGCCGATTTTCATGCAGTTCAAGAAAATATACAAAATATTATAGATGCTACTAGTTATAACTTTTACGTACATTTGAATCGTAATGAACTGTTTACTTAACTCTGTCTCTAGGGGTTACGAGACTTATAACGTGCTAGCCCGTGTAAAAATTATAACGGGCTGTTGACATTCGTTATCATGACAACATATCTAATTTTAAAAGTTTGACACTTAAATATTTTTTGGTTAAACAAAATCTGTCAGATTTTCAAAGTCTATCTTGATTGAACATTTTAGTTATTGCAATATACTATTGCAATTAATTTAATTAAATATACATATATTGCGATTCAAATGCACATAAAACATTGTACAATGCTCGACCGTTAACTGAAATTTACAGGCTCACACAGATAACAGGCTCGCTCGTGCTCGCCTGTAAATTTCTGTATAACGGTCTTGCAATGTAAATAACTATTAATTAGTTATATTATGAGCCTTGTAAAGTTTTACAGGTCGCTACAATGATCGCTGTCATTATTTATTTATTTAGTTACCTACAGTCATTTACATAAAAGATTGAAATAAAACCCATGTCATACCTCATCAAGCGACAACCCCTTACTACTCGTCGGCGCCAGAACCTGCGTCGTAACCAGCGTCGCCAAAGCCAACTTTTGATCCGGAGTCATAACTCGTAAAATCGGTAAAACCTTCGCCATATTATTCTTCATCTCTTTAGATTTCATGCTGCTTAACATAACCTGTTTTACTCTTGCTTCATTTGTGGATAACTCCATAGCTAAAGATCCTCCAGGTATATCTATGTGCTCTTCATCAGGATATTCTACATCGTTATCGAAAGGTTCACCACCTTCGTCCGTGGATGACGAGGAGGATTCTTCATTGAAGTCGAAATCCGACAGAGTGTCCAGATCTTCATCACTTTTAACACTTAATATTAGAAACAAAACACACAGTAATTTTCGATTCATTGTTGTTTAGGTACACCGTTAAATACACATATTCACTGTTATATAGCACTGTTTAGTCGCATGGTTTAATAAACTAGTTGCGAAATATTTAGATGGTTCTTCCGCGAAGCAAGGAGAAGTCTGTGTTGGCTGCGTTACTCGAGAGATGTGAGAACATCAACTGCTTCGATGATCATGACCTAGAGACATTCAACACAACCACCTGTTATAGTACGAACAGTCGTATGTGAAAAGCGGCAAATCAACGTTCAACGGGATTTTGTTGTCATGAACAATTCAAATCTCTTTTTGTTCATGTATTGTTCTATATAGTTTTCTTTATTTAGGCTACGCTCACAGATGAATTGTGAACCTGGGTTCGATTCCCACTGCCGACAAACAATTTACCCCTGTGGCTCCCCCTTTTCTAATATCTTTGGGGGCTGTGATTTGACGGCTGGTAACCGCATTTCACGCGAAAAAATATATCAGTTACCGAAATTTGCTTTGGCAGAGTGCCACACTCAGTAATGGGTAAAAGGCGTGATGATATATTTATTTATTTTATTTAGAATTAATCCTACTGGCTGTTCCTCCACTAATATCTTTCGGGGCCGCGCATAAATAGATTACTTACCGAGATCTGCTGCTGTAGAATACCATACCCAGTAATGGGTAAAAGGGTGTGATGATATATTTATTTATTTACTTAAAAGTCACTGTTTGCTATATGCCAAATAATGCTAGTATTAATAACGACAAAATTAATACATTAATTGTAAGTACTAATTGAAATAATTATTCAAAATTTTCAATTACAATTAATGCGACAGATTATTTTATTAGGTTTTCGATTTAATGACAGTGCAAATTTAAATATAAAAGTAAATAAATAAATATATCATCACACCTTTTACTCATTACTGGGTGTGGCACTCTGCCGTAGCAAAACTCAGTAAATGATATATTTCTTCGCGTGAAGTGCAGTTACCAGCCGTCAAATCACACTCTAAAAAATGTTATTGCAGAGGGAGCTACAGGAGTAGTTTTATATATATATAAGCTCCTTTCGCTCCTCAGGAACGAAACTCTTCCATCGGGTTCGGTTCAAGGCTAGGTCCTTGATTTCTCTCCACGTTTTTCCTTCTTCCAAAGCTTCCTTCCAGACTGTGCGTCTCCAAGTGATAGCCGGTCGGCCTCTTTTTCTTGATCCTTGAGGATTCCATTCTAATGCATACTTTGCAATGGAGGATACGGGACGGCGTAAGGTGTGTCCTATCCAATTCCATTTTCTGGCCTTGATTTGTTGTTCGACTGGTTGCTGGTTGCAGTAGTTCCATAGGACCGCATTTGATATTACATTTGGCCAGAAGATTTGTAGCATTCTTCGTAGACAGGAGTTCAGAAAGACCTGTAGTTTATGTGATATGCTTTTTGTCACTTTCCAGGTTTCGCAACCATAGAGTAGGACTGATTTAACATTGGAATTGAATAATCTTATTTTGGTTTTGTCCGATATGTAGGAGGATCCCCATGTTTTGTACAGCAGTCCGAAAGCTTGTCTTGCTTTCTTTATTCTTTCGTCCACATCCCGGTCGGCTCCTCCGTCTAGGGATATTACGTAGTTTTAATTTGGTGAAAATTGTCGTCTGTTTGGAGCGAACCAGGGTTTTCAAGATCCACAAGCCCATTTAAATGTCAACTAGAATTTTATAAAACTACAGTATTTAGAAAATATAAAGATGATAATAATTAAAAGACGTCAACACCTGCATTAAATCATTTTGTAAATAATTATTTTATTTATTTATTTTCTTTTCAAATTTGTTTACAATTATTATTTCACACTCAATCACTTATATAAATAAATAAATAAATATATCATCACGCCTTCTACCCATTACTGGGTGTGGCACTCTGCTTAAGCAGATCTCGGTAAATCACAGCCTTCAAAAATATTAGTGGAGGGGGAGCCACAAGAGTAGATTTAATTTGGTGAAAATTGTTTGTCGGCTGTGGGGATCGAACCAGGGTTCTCAAGATACACTTATGTTGTTATTAATTGTAATTTAAAGCGCAAGTTTTATGACGACTAATTTCTAATCATAATTGCTAAGTGGATAGCTGTAAAGGCAACTTAATTACTAATGTTTATGTGAAATATTTCGAAATGGAATTTTAGCACAAAACTAGTTTTGTAACGGACTTTTTTTGCTAATTAAATAATATTGTGGGAACTTTGCAAAAATATTACTCGGCGAAATTATCTTCGAAATAGTTTAATGTATAATGTGTATAAAATTGAGAAGGATATTGATAGAAGAATGGGTATAAATCAATTTTGAGATGGCTTGGACATGTGGAACGTATGTCAAATAACAAATTGATAATTGACTGAGATAATTAGTTTCATGAAACCAGTTTTTATGAAAATAATTATGAATGTAGATGACGCTTGGCGATAATTAGTATGAATTTTGTATATAATATATATGAGGTAGGTGGCTCAGTGGTATCGAGTCGTCCTGTGGAATTTGAGAACCCTGGTTTGATCCCCACAGTCGACAAACAATTTTCACCAAATTAAATCTAACCCTGTGTCTCCCTCTTCAATAACATTTTTTGAGGGTGTGATTTGACGGCTGGTAACCGCACTTCACGCGAAAAATATATCACTTACTGAGATCTGCTTAGACAGAGTGCCACACTCAGTAATGGATAAAAGGCGTGATGATATTTTTATTTATTTATTTATATTTATTCCTTTAGGGGCCGTGATTTGACGGCTGGTAACCACACTTCACGCGAAAAATATATCACTTACTGAGATCTGTTTAGGCAGAGTGCCACACCCAGTAATGGGTAAAAGGCGTGATGATATTTTTATTTATTTATTTATATTTATTCCTTTAGGGGCCGTGATTTGACGACTGGTAACCGCACTTCACGCGAAAAATATATCACTTACTGAGATCTGTTTAGGCAGAGTGCCACACTCAGTAATGGATAAAAGGCGTGATGATATTTTTATTTATTTATTTATATTTATTCCTGTAGGGGCCGTGATTTGACGGCTGGTAACCGCACTTCACGCGAAAAATATATCACTTACTGAGATCTGTTTAGGCAGAGTGCCACACCCAGTAATGAGTAAAAGGCGTGATGATATATATATTTATTTATTTATATTAATATCTTTAGGGGCCGTGATTTGACGGCTGGTAACCGCACTTCACGCGAAAAATATATCACTTACTGAGATCTGCTTAGGCAGAGTGCCACACCCAGTAATGGGTAAAAGGCGTGATGATATTTTTATTTATTTATTTATATATGTCGAAAATCTCTTGATCTAGCATTGAAGTCTCCTGTTCATGATGTAAATTTTAAAGTAATACAGGCTATAATTATAAATTAATTTAACACGAACTGTGAATAAAACAATGAACAATATTAAATAATTCATATGTGAACAACATTTTTGAAGTAATTGTACATGAAGACAAGATAAAATGTCAGGGCGACCTTCTACAATCTTTTTATTACTTAAATTAGTTGTTTGTCACGAAACTGGCATTATAATAAAACGTTATTCTTTTTTTAATGTCTGTGGCCTGTTCTCAAAATTATTTAGTAGACCTTGCAAAAGATATAATACTGCAATTGTAACTTAAAATTATAATTAAATACGTACTTTTAGTAAACACAATTAAGATTCTTTTTCAGTTAATAAGTGTATTTATTTTATCTTTAAGTTCTTTGCTAACTGTGTAGTTACTTTACTCTCACAGTAATTATCACTGCAGTATTCATGTTAATTAAGTAAATTTACTTATTTTATATGGGATGGATTTAAGAACCCGGGATTGGTTCACACAGCCGACAATTTTCACCACATTAAAAAACTACCCTTATGGCTCTTCCTCTACTAACATCTTTGGGGGCCGTGATTTGATTTTACTTGCATAAATATATCACTTACCGAGATCTGCTACATCCAGTAATGAGTAAAAGGCGTGATGATATATTTATTTATCGTTAATCTTTCTTAGGTTGTGAAAAAATATAATACACCTCGGGAGAGAATGCAATTTGTTCCCTCGGGGAAAAATTAAATATTTCTCTTCGTAAATGTATGGAGTGATCAAATTAACTGTATCACGTGACTTGTTAAACTGTTAATTTATTGTAGGAAGAAAAGTTTGGTATATAACACATGCACAAGAAATACGTTCTTATTCTCTAATTTTAGAGAGAGAAACACTGCTTTTCTCCCCTAGGGAAAGAAACATGATGTTAGGTAGCATGTTTCTCTCCCTAGAGATTACGATTATTAGTTGTTTGCGGCATTTCCTAGGTAACTAGTTATGCAACACATATTTGACATTTGTCCTGATAAGACAGTAATTTTTGTGCACTTGTTACGAAAAGTATAATATGTTACGCGGGAGGGCGCGATTATCCCTTGTGTGAAGTTGTCAAACCGAGACGTAAGCGAGGGCTGAAGGCTCGAGCTGAGAATCGTTTGTTTCCCTCCCTTGATGCATAATATACTATTTTATTTTAGTAATTTTATTAAAGTCAACAACATAATTACTAACAAATAAGTTAAAATAAATTGACAGTGTGACAGGTCACGTGGTTTTAATCACCCAAGTATAAAACAGCTAGGTGTAGTAAGTGTAGATACTTGTAGTTGATGTAAAGAACTCGGCATACAGGAAGCGACAGTTTCCATTGTACAATAATAACCGTTTTCATCTTGACTAGAATAACAATTACCTCTTTTAGTACAGTATATTCTTTTAATAATAAATTTTGTTTAAATAAAAGCAAATCGAATATATAAAATGTAACTTCGTGTTGATGTTATTCATTGTAACTTTTAATATTGAGTATTTCATGTACATATTTTTTGACTTGTTTTTCCTAGAACAAGAACTTGTAAGAATTCTTGTATAGTATCGTGCATCTGCTGTATGTTAGTATGAACATCATACGAGTACTAGCAACACTTGCTCGTAGAAAGAAATACGTATGTGTACATGTGCGGTTCGCTTTCCGCTTGTATCGGGGTCATGAAGAATGTCCTGGCCGACGAGAACTACTTTACGTTTGCAGAGCCTAACATACAGTCTGTTGTGTACACACGCTTACTTAACTTGCAACAGTTATTTATATGCTGTATCTACAAAACAAATCTGCTAATATAAATGTCAAGTTTTATTATTTACAACTTTTATTTGACTGTATTTTATACAAAAACTATTTTTTCTACGATTACTATGAAAAGATAACAATTACGCTCTCATTTGTCATCGTAAAGTTGACGTTTTCTGTGGAACAATCGAAAAATATCTTTTTTGCGCGTCTCCAATGGCAACGCGCGAAAAAGACGTTAAATTCGCGCGTTTCCTATGGCAACGCGCGAAAAAGATTATATCAATAGTTACCAGGAATACAAACAAAACAGAAACTTGTCATATTGACAGTTAACAAAACGAATTTAGTTTTAGACGTATACCTACGTTTTTTAATAACTTTAAGATGCAATCGTAGAAAAAATTATGTGTGTATCACGAGCGTAAAGTGTCTTTGTTCCTCTTGCACTATTGCAGCTCTCGCCTTCGGCTCACGCTGCAATTACCGTGCTCGAGTAACAAAGAATCACTTTACGCTCTTAATACACAAATAACTATTTTTTATTGATTGACATTACAAATGAGCTTGTGTTGATAAATGATAATCTGTAAAGTGCTACTTTTACAGCCTTTGATTAAAACTACAAATTTGACATCTGTTACTTAATTTAATTAGGTATATATATATGTATATATATATCATCAAATAAATATATCATCACGCCTTTTATCCATTACTGGGTGTGGCCCACTGCCGAAGCAGATATCGGGAAGTGCGGTTACCAGCTGTCAAATCACGGCCTCCAAAGATATTAGTGGAGGGGGAGCCACAGGGGTAGATTTAATTTGGTGAAAATTGTTTGTCGGCTGTGGGGATCGAACCAGGGTTCTCAAGATCCACAGGTCGACTCGATACCACTGAGCCACCTACCCCAAAATGTTTATTGCTAATTTACTTAAAATAACAAATTAAGTGTGATATTAATTAAGAGTTTATTTTAGTTATACATTAAAAAGTTATTTATTATAACAATAAACAGCCATAATAATCAATTGAATAAAGACATAGACACGTCCATAATATTTGTCTTTGTTTTTCATTAAAGGTTTTTGTTTTATGATTATTTAAATTTATTTACAACTAGATGGCCCACAGCCGACAAACAATTTTCACCCCTGAGGCTCCCACTCCACTAATATCTTTGGGGGCCCTGCCTGGTAACCGCACTTCACGCGAAAAAATACAGGGTGTTTCAGGACTAGTGTAACAAACTTTAACAGCTTATTCCTGAGGTCATTTTGAGCCAAAAATGTCATATGAACATAGGTCCTATTCCTTCTAGTTACCAAAATACAAGAGGTTGAAGTTCTATAAATACCACGAAATTTTCAAATTTTTGTAATCAAGATACTTTCGGAAAACAAAAATGCGCGCAAATAGGGGATGGGAAAGTTGTCTTCTATTTGGATATCTGTCTTGGTATTCTCTGGACGCATAACGGGCATTACCATTACATAATCCATAAATAAAAATCATATCTGAATATTCAGCAGTACTATAACTATCCATATGAAACAATAATGCAGTTAAAAGTATACAACAATTTTTAATTAAGACAAATAAGGTATGACTTTTCAATAAAATTCTTGTTTTCCGAAAGTATCTTGATTACAAAAATTTGAAAATGTCGTCTTATTTATAGAACTTCAACCTCTTGTATTTTGGTAACTAGAAGGAATAGGATCTATGTTTATATGACATTTATTGCTCAAAATAACCTCAGGAATAAGCTGTTAAAGTTTGTTACACTAGTCCTGAAACACCCTGTATATCACTTACCTAGATCTGCTACAGTAGAGTGCCACACCCAGTAATAGGTAAAAGGCGTGATGATTATTTTTGAATTTCATGGCACGATTTTATGTCTTTGTTTAATTAAAATCGCTAACATCTTTGGAAGCTACGATTTTTGACGTCACGTGCATAAATATATCACTTACCGAGATCTGCTACAACAGAGTTCCTCACTCAGTAATTGGTAAAAGGCGTGATGATATATTTATTATTTTAAAACTTCTTGTTGGTACTGTACCTATATTATCTATTTAGATATGTGTGTTTGTGTGTGTGTGTGTGTGATCTTGAGCGAGCAGATGTAAATCTGCGTCGTGAATACTCAACTTTCACCTCAATGTCCCGCTTCTTCCGATTCGTCATTGTTATCTCTTCACTGTTCACTGTTGAATGTTGAGTATGTTGTTCTTGTTCTCTACTTTCTTATTCTTATACATTTCACCATTGAATAGCTACGTTAATTGATAATAAACTAGAGTAAATGCGATTCATTTTCATATTTTAAATGTTCAATACGGAGATTTCAATGAGCAGTGAAACTACACATTGTAAGTACAATTAAAGTTAATTAACATTTAATTAAATCAAATTAAATTTTACAAAGACTATTTTTGTGTCAAGTCTTGCAGTATATGAAAGAGTTATGAAAAGGAGGCTGTTTGTGCCACATAACAAAATTTAAAAAAACAGATTTGAATCACTTGGCAACCGTGTTTTAGTTGGTTTAAAGCGTATGGAGGTCATAGGTCCCAGGTTCAAATCCTTTATAATTTAGTTTGATGGGACAGGACAACCGACAAACTATTTTCACCACATTAAAATTACCCCTGTGACTCTCCTCCACTAACATCATTACGGCTTTTACCCATTACTGGGCGTGACACTCTGCCATCAACATATTACTTACCGAGATCTGCTCCGGAAGAGTGCCATACTCAGTAATGGGCAGGGTTCGTAAATATCATGATATTTATAATAAATATCAAAATATCTGATATATAGGATATATATCAGATAAATATCACTTTTTGGATATTTATTTTTTAATTTTAGTTTTTGTACACATTTAGAAAAACTGAAAAATTCGAAAAATTTCACTTTTCCGAAGGCTATATCTCAAAAACTAAACAAGATATGGAAATGCGCTCAACGGCGTTGAATTCCCCGTGTCCGAATTAACTTATAAGCAAATTTTCATACAATTTTATGCAATTTAATATTTTTAATTATTTCCTAAGGGGTACCCCTTTGGTTTTTTCAGATTTTAATTCAATTTTACCAAAAATCCTTAATCGTAGGATTATTAAAACGAAAATTGACATACATATGTATTTTCACCCACTGAATCCAGTGGTGCAATCTTCAAATCCATATGACTTCTTGTTTTCGAGAAAATGTTAAAAAACCGCTTTTTGCGATTTTTTTGACGGAAAATAGAAAAAAAATAAAAATCGCTGAAACTATGTTTATAAGTTAACTGAAGCACGAGAAAATTAATGCCGTTGAGCGCGTTTTAATATCACATTTAGTTTTCGAGATATAGCCTCGGAAAAGTAGAAAAACTGAAAAATTCGATAAATTTCACTTTTCCGGAGGCTATATCTCAAAAACTAAACAAGATATGGAAATGCGCTCAACGGCGTTGAATTCCCCGTGTCCGAATTAACTTATAAGCAAATTTTCATACAATTTTATGCAATTTAATATTTTTAATTATTTCCTAAGGGGTACCCCTTTGGTTTTTTCAGATTTTAATTCAATTTTCCCAAAAATCCTTAATCGTAGGATTATTAAAACGAAAATTTACATACATATGTATTTTGACCCACTGAATCCAGTGGTGCAATCTTCAAATGCATATGACTTCTGGTTTTCGAGAAAATGTTAAAAAACCGCTTTTTGCGATTTTTTTGACGGAAAATTGAAAAAAAATAAAAATCGCTGAAACTATGTTTATAAGTTAACTGAAGCACGAGAAAATTAATGCCGTTGACCGCGTTTTCATATCACATTTAGTTTTTGAGATATAGCCTCGGAAAAGTAGAAAAACTGAAAAATTCGAAAAATTTCACTTTTCCGGAGGCTATATCTCAAAAACTAAACAAGATATGGAAATGCGCTCAACGGCGTTGAATTCCCCGTGTCCGAATTGACTTGTAAGCAAATTTTCATACAATTTTATGCAATTTAATATTTTTAATTATTTCCTAAGGGGTACCCCTTTGGTTTTTTCAGATTTTAATTCAATTTTCCCAAAAATCCTTAATCGTAGGATTATTAAAACGAAAATTTACATACATATGTATTTTGACCCACTGAATCCAGTGGTGCAATCTTCAAATGCATATGACTTCTGGTTTTCGAGAAAATGTTAAAAAACCGCTTTTTGCGATTTTTTTGGCGGAAAATAGAAAAAAAATAAAAATCGCTGAAACTATGTTTATAAGTTAACTGAAGCACGAGAAAATTAATGCCGTTGAGCGCGTTTTCATATCACATTTAGTTTTTGAGATATAGCCTCGGAAAAGTAGAAAAACTGAAAAATTCGATAAATTTCACTTTTCCGGAGGCTATATCTCAAAAACTAAACAAGATATGGAAATGCGCTCAACGGCGTTGAATTCCCCGTGTCCGAATTGACTTATAAGCAAATTTTCATACAATTTTATGCAATTTAATATTTTTAATTATTTCCTAAGGGGTACCCCTTTGGTTTTTTCAGATTTTAATTCAATTTTACCAAAAATCCTTAATCGTAGGATTATTAAAACGAAAATTTACATACATATGTATTTTGACCCACTGAATCCAGTGGTGCAATCTTCAAATGCATATGACTTCTGGTTTTCGAGAAAATGTTAAAAAACCGCTTTTTGCGATTTTTTTGACGGAAAATTGAAAAAAAATAAAAATCGCTGAAACTATGTTTATAAGTTAACTGAAGCACGAGAAAATTAATGCCGTTGACCGCGTTTTCATATCACATTTAGTTTTTGAGATATAGCCTCGGAAAAGTAGAAAAACTGAAAAATTCGAAAAATTTCACTTTTCCGGAGGCTATATCTCAAAAACTATTTGATATTTTTATATAATGGATATATATCATTGCAAAAATATGACGATATATATCAAAATAAATATCATGATATATATCGATCGATATATATCTTCGAACCCTGGTAATGGGTAAAAGGCGTGATGATATATTTATTTTATTTATGATTAAATTTGATATTATATTGTTAATTTTAATAAGGTTTCTTTTAGTAATATTTTTCTATTATATTCTTCCTTGAGACAAGATATGATTTATAAGTAGTGCTAATTTATTCTTCTAACTGGAATCTGCAAAATAAAAGATGAATATATAGTGTGCTTCGACCCAGAAAGATGCTATTAAACTAGAAAAAGAAATTGTTTTGCACAAACAATATTTAAATTCAACAGTTGGAAATCGTGAATATTTCATTCATTAACTTACTTTTGTTATTGTTCATTTGATTTATAACTATTTCTGAATATTGTACCATAATTGTGACACACTGGTTGCGCTCTAATTTTACAAGCATGATTTTATTAATTCAAACTTCGCTGACTTTAATTTATAAACAAAAATACAAGAGTCCAAATGCTTCGGATTCTATTTTAAGCTAATATGTAGTTACTCTTGTATATTATATATTAATTGTGACACACTGGTTGCACTCTTCCTTTCACAAGCAAGAGTTTATCGATTCAAACTTTACTTACTTCAATTTAAAAACCAAACATACAAGTGGATTCAAGTGGTTCAAATTTCACTATAAACTGTACCTCCCCTATATTACTATTGGTATTATTTGTTATTATAATGTCATTTTTACTTCATTAACATTCATAATTTATAATTGTCCAGGTTCAAACCCCACTCAAGTTAATAATAAAACTACCACATTGCGGTTGAGTGAGTCGTGACCTTGTACTGTAATTAGGATACAGTTCTTGTTGTATAGAATGTTCAAAGATATTCCGTTATGGCTTTAACTTACTAAGCCTGTGTTGAACCGCACACAGTAAGAGATTCTACCTGTTGGCGCTCAGGGTAGGATTGCAAAATATATAAATTCGGAAAACTCTAATCTCATTATTTAACTAAATGACGAATTGTTATACAATGATACTTTCATGTAACATTTTTTTTTTTGCTTCATTATCAATAATAATATTTGTACAAAATTCTCTGTTTCATTATTATAATATATATATAAAAATAAAATTAAATTGGGAAATACTGAATACATACCTGTCCTTGCACCCCTATAAATCAAGCTAAAATCCCTAACAATAGACCCGCTGAGAGGGCCATAACGGAGTATCTTTAAACATACTATAAATGAATAAATCTTAAATAAGCTCGTCTTACGGGATAGGTAGCTCAGTTGTATCGAGTCGGCCTGTGGATCTTGAGAACCCTGGTTCGATCCCCACAGCCGACAAACAATTTTCACCAATTTAAATCTACCCCTGTGGCTCTCCCTCTCCACTAATATCTTTAGAGGCCGTGATTTGACGGCTGGTAACCGCACTTCACGCGAAAAAATATACCACTTACCGAGATCTGCGTAGGCAGAGTGCCACACCCAGTGATGGGTAAAAGGCGTGATGATATATTTTTTTATATATATATTTATTTCTAAAGGTCCTAGGGATGCTAGGGCGTCCACGCAACTGTCACCCTCAATATCTCCTACACAGGGTATTTTATAGTATGTTATGCATCAAGGGAGGGAAACAAGCCTTCGGCCCTCGCTTACGTCTCGGTTTGCCAACTTCACACAAGGGATAATCGCGCCCTCCCGTGAAGCATATTATACTTTTCGTAACAAGTGCACAAAAATTACTGTCTTATCGGGACAAATGTCAAATATGGGTTGCGTAACTAGTTACCTAGGAAACACTGCAAACAGCTAATAATCGTAGTCTCTAGGGAGAGAAACATGCTACCTAGGGGAGAAAAGCAGTGTTTCTCTCTCTAAAATTAGGGAATAAGAACGTGTTTCTTGTGTATGTGTTACGAAAAAATTATTGCAATAAAGATAAGGGTATATGTTATTATATGTAGTGATTACTACAAAAAAAATATTTTTCTGAAATTCACAAAAATAATTAAATATTTCTAGAAACAAACAATTTCGTGCCACTAATCTGGTAGATTAGAGTAATGAATAAAAATAAGTAAACATTAAACATTGAAAGAATTGTTACACAACTTTAGTTAAATAAATTTTAATGACAACAAAGACAAAATTAATTGACATCCAACACTTGGTGAAACAAGGTTTAATAAAAATGTAAAGTAAACACTTGGCTATGTTTCACAAAATTCAGCATCCAAGTCACCTTATGAGGGCATCGTCAGAGGCTGGCTAGCGTAGCTTCCCCTTTTTTTCGGTAGATGGCATGACCAGTTCCACAAAACTTCTCATGTCATCTTACTAGTTTGTTAGAGATCTTATTCTCTGCTGGCACAGTTCTTTGTCACCAGCTTCTTCACATGAACTTTATTCTAGGTGAAGAAGTGAGTTATACCATACTGATGAGAGTGAATGGATTCAAGAGCTTTATGGACATGAGTTAGTTTATAGTACGAGACTTACAAAGTTTCACGTTTAAACAAATGAATAAATAACAACAAAGACAAAATTAATTGTCATCCAACACTTGGTGAAACAAGGTTTAATAAAAATATAAAATAAACACTTGGCTATGTTTCACAAAATTTAGCCTCCAAGTCAGCTTATGAGGGCATCGTCAGAGGCTGGCCAGTTCCACAAAACTTCTCATGCCATCTTACTAGTTTGTTAGAGATCTTATTCTCTGCTGGCACAGTTCTTCGTCGCCAGCTTCTTCACGTGAACTTTGTTCTAGGTGAAGAAGTGAGTTATACCATACTGATGAGCTCTAATAAGAGCGAAACGCGTCTATGGTTACTTACTGAACTGTGCTGGCCAGCCTCTGACGATGCCCTCATAAGGTGACTTGGAGGCTGAATTTTATGAAACATAGCCAAGTGTTTACTTTACATTTTTAATAAATTTTAATGGTTTGTAATTTTTATTCAGTACTGTAACGTATCAATTCAGTGACCCATTACCGTGATATAGACATCTTCAAACTGATTTTGTTTTAGGTTTTGTAAATATGGTAACAAATAATTTCACAGAAATAAGTTTATTCTCTCTCTTCTACAGTTTGTATTTGTTTTTACAAAATCTACAGCTACTAAATATAAATGCATGATTTATGAAATATGAATTTATCCTTTACTTTTTATACATATTTCGAGCTATTCTAAATATATTTTATATTATTTATTTATATACATAACATATAAAGATGGATAATACTATTCAAACAAATATAAATGTATTCTTATAACGTAAATATTTATTCATTTGATGTACAAAATTATTAACAACAATAAAACTAACATCATATATTTGCATTTACAACTATAACATCGCTTAATTTTAGACTAGACAAATAGAATATGATATTTTCTTGATAACACAACGATGCATTCGAAAGAATTGCAAATTTTTATCATTTCAATATGTGCATTTTTTCCTAGACTTTTACAATATTTTTTCACAAATTTATATAAATAATCCAACAGGATTTGATCCTTTTAAGCTGTAGCATCGTCTACATTATATACAGGGCCAGTAACATCATAAAAAAAATATTTGTTACAAATTTAGATGACAATTATCCTGTTTCACCATGGCCAACTGCAATGAATTGTGCAATTTTTTAGAGATTTGACATCTAGTGATTTTTGAATTAAAAGAAAATTATATTTTTATATTGTTCCTTAATATTTTAAATATACTTTCGGAGTTTTCTTAAATTTGTTCATTTTGCAAATAAAGCAATCTCCATTTGATTACAGCGCTCCAGGAAACATATCTACTTGGTTCTTATATACCGGGTGGAACATCATACCTGTGTACATAGGCGATTAACATGAAAACACAGTTTTTCTGTGCGCATTGCTCCCCAAATTATTTTAGCCAAAAATGCTTCAAATAAATGTTGTAGAGCATAAAATTCTGCATCTAAATCAATAAACGGAATTACATTTACATGCGTTATAACGACATAAATTAAATAAAAAAATATTAAAAATTACGTTGAAAATATCAAATAGCCATGGAAGTGAAACAAAAATAGATAAATGCTTGATGTTTGACAGATCTCCTGATTTAACACCTAGCGATTTTTTTTATGGGATCATCTTAAATGTAACATTTATAAGCAACGCCACCCAAATATTAATTCTTTGAGAGAAGCTATCGTGGATAAGTGCGCCTTAATCACAAATAGGCAGCTCGCTAATGTACGACATTCCTTCTACAATAGACTTGGTTATTGCTTGGCTGAAAATGGAGGTTTATTTGAATATTTATTGTAATAATAAATTGTAGTGATTTTATTCAGAGAATTATTGTTTGATATTTGAATTATAATAGATAGGTTATAATTTTTACATGACCAACCCTATAAGAAATAAACGTTTCATTGAAATGTACAATTGTTTACTTATTATTAAATTGTAATCATAGGTATGGAGTTTTTTGTATGAATTTTATTGAATGATTAATTTGTCGGGGGTAAAATATCAAATAGACAGAAAAACGTCAAGCATTTATCTATTTTTGTTTCAATTCCATGGCTATTTTATATTTAGAACGTAATTTTTAATATATTTTTATTGAATTTCTGTCGTTACAACGCATGTAAATGTAATTCTGTTTATTGATTTAGATGCAGAATTTTATGCTCTACAACATTTATTTGAAGCATTTTTGGCTAAAATAATTTGGGGAGCAATGCGCACAGAAAAACTGTGTTTTCATGTTAATCGCCTATGTACACAGGTATGATGTTCCACCCGGTATATATATATATATATATATATATAATTTGATTTTTATAGCATTTATAATAATAGTAATAATAAATAAATAAATTGATATCTAAGTATTCTAAAACATTTAGATATGCGTTAATCTTGCTTTAGTAGAGATAATTAATTTATCAGTTTATAAAAAAATAAACTAACAATCAAACTATTTTATGTAATACATATTAAATATAAATAAAAATTTGCAATTCTATACATACTCAATCTCTGTTAAATGTTCTTCAATTATTTTAGAAGAAAAAAACACTTAAAATAATAGATACAGATACTATTTGTGGGCAATTCTACAGGATGTTTCACAACTTACAGTACTTATTTTAACCGCATATAGTACTCAACGTACTGCTTATAATTTAGAAGGAATTCACAAAATTAATTGACCTTTACATAAACTAAAAACGGGGTTGAAATTAGTTACTATAAGTTATGAAACACCTGTATAAAATATGCTGAAAATAGTCCGTCCTTTATTCGAAGCAATTTTCTCAAAAATAATGAAGGAACTGGAAACACTTATATATCGCATTCAAACTCAGAAAACCTACTTTTCACTGTAAAGTAGTTTCCCCTAGGTGTACAATTATCAATCTCATAGACGGTGGGGTCAGCCCTGAAGCTCTCCAGGTCAACGTAAGACCCATCAGGATGAGGTTGCTCGAGCAGGACCGCTAAATCGTCTCGTAAGTCCGCGAACGTGGGTCTAGACTCAGGGTCAGCGACCCAGCACCGTGCCATGACCCCGTAGAGCTCGGGTCGACAGTGACCTGGACGCTCGAGGCGGAAGCCTGCGCACACGAGCCGCATCACTTCCCGGCCGGACATGTTCGCGTATGGAGATGAACCTAAACAAATGCCTCTAGTTTAAAAATTGACACACTGGTTGCACTCTTACTTTCACACGCAAGAGTGTATCGATTCAAACTTTACTGACTTCGATTTAAAACCAAACATAGAACTGCGTCTAAGTGGTTCAAATTTCACTATAACCTGTAGCTCCCCTATATTACTATTGGTATTATTTGTTATTATAATGTCATTTTTACTTCATCCACATTCATAATTTATAATTGTCCGAGTTCAAATCCTACTGAAGTTAATAAAAGTTTTAAAATTGCTCCTGCGTTTTTCTAATTTGGGTTTAGCATACTTTTTTATATAAGTTCCGTTATTTTTATTATTTTAGATTCAAAGTTTTTTGTTAATATACAATTTTTGAGAGGTTGTATCTCAAAAAATAAAAGAGATATTGAAATGCGGGTTGTAAAATTGTATTCTACATACGTTTTACGTATAAATAAATATATTTTTATTGGTTAATATTGCTTAACATTTTTTTTAGAGCAAAAATTCTAAGAGATGTTAAACACGGTAACAATTTTTGTTATTTTCAAAATATGCAATTTTAAGAGTCTATATCTGAAAAACTAAAAGACATATTAAAATGCGGTTTTCACCAGTACATTCCTCGTGCTTTAATTGATGTACAAAAGTTATAAGTTATTAAATAAATGTGCAAATATGATAAGTACGACACGAGAGGTTGTAGGAGTATCTAATTAGTTTAATATCGACAATTTTAATTCAAAGGGTTCAAAATTTTCAAAGTTTTTTTAATGTGGTTCTATATAAATTAGACCACGAAAAATCGATGGCGGTGGGCGCATCTTCATATCTTTTTTAGTTTTTGAGTTACAGCGATTTTTCATGTTTGTTAAATCTCAACTTTGAGGCGCAATATCTCGAAAAGTAAAAGAGATATCGAAATGCGGTTTCAACGAGCGTATTTCTCGTACGCTAATTAACTTGATAGGGAATTTTGAAAATTTTGAAAATTTTCCGATTTTTCTCAAAATTTTCCTTTATTGATATTTCAAAAAGTAGACAAGATAATCAAAATCTGTAAACACCAGTGGATTCCTCGCATGAAAATACATGGGTATGCAAATTTTCAGAAGAAAATTCGCACGAATACATTTTTTATTACAGAAAAACGAAAATCGGCTAAAAATTGAAATTTCTTAAGGGGTTAGCCTTAAGATTTTAACGATTTTTGGTCATTTTTCGTTTTTCTGTAATAAAAACTTTATTCGTGCGAATTTTGTCGTGAAAATTTACATACTTATGTATTTTCACGCGAGGAATCCAGTGGTGTTTACAGATTTTAATTATCACGTCTACTTTTTGAAATATTGCAAAGGAAAAATTTCGTAAAAAACCGAAAAAAAATTCAAAATTTGAAAAATTCCCTATCAAGTTAATTAGCGCACGAGAAATACGCTCGTTCAAACCGCATTTCGATATCTCTTTTAGTTTTCGAGATATTGCGTCTCAAAGTTTTGATTTAAAAAACATGAAAAATCGCTGTAACTCAAAAACTAAAAGAGATATGAAGATGCGCCCATCGCCATTCGATTTGTCGTGGCTTAATCTATATAGAACCATATTAAAAAAATCTTGAAATTTTGAACCATTTGAAGTAAAATTTTCGCCATCAACATATATTGGATATGCAAATTTGCAGCCTCTGATGTCATACCTATCAAACTATCAACTCTCTATACCTACATATACGCATAAAAAATCAAGTCAAGTACTAACATATTACTAGAGAAACTTACAATTCAATATATATTTAATTTTCAAGTGACCAATTTTTGACATTTTGAAAAATTTGAAATCACTCAACTTTACCAGTCTGTATCTTTAAATCTAAACAAGATATTGAAAATACGACTTAAAATTCATATTCCCCATACTTTCATCACCCAGCATACAAATTTTCATCTCAGTACTACCACCCTGAAAAATATAACAACAAAAACCCTAAAAACCTACCCAGCGTGACTATTTCCCAGAGCAAGACTCCGAAAGCCCATACATCGCTTTTGTGTGTGAAGACAGAGTACAGTAGCGACTCCACGGCCATCCAGCGAACTGGTAAAGCGTTCCGTGGCGCGCGGGGTTCCGTCACTTCGCCCCCTGGGGCTCCGCTCGAGTCTCGGGACATGCCGAAGTCTGCGATCTTACAGAGCTTATTGTGATCTACCAAGATATTGCGGGCAGCTAAATCTCGATGAATTATCTAAAAACAAAATGGTGTCAATTATTTTATCTGCAATTGTAGATTAACGAAATTTTAACTACAGTTAAAAATTAATAATGTCTCTTGCTAGTGAGGCAAGAGCTCTAACCGGAAAGCTACAACAAAATGATTTTAATTACAGTAGCTTATAATGGTTTCCAGTAGAGCTAATATTATTAAGTTGTGTGATTATTAAAGGTAATCATACCTGTAGTTTTTGACTAAAGTTAATTTATTTAAAATCAAAAACTGTGTCACTGTAGACGAACGCGGTTGTCAATGCCTATATAGGAGTCTCTCGGAACGAAGCTACGCTTAGACACTGTGACAGAAAAATTCAGTTGATGCCATATTTCGAACACAGGTGACGTGGTGTACCGGTTAGCATCTCTGCCCGGTATGCGGAAGGTCCCTGGTTCGAATCCAGGCGTCATCAGGTTTCCAGTACTATCGAGTCTTGTGGATATGAGAACCCGGGTTCGATTCCCACAGCCGACAAACAATTTTCATGACATTAAAACTAATATCTTTAAGGGCCGTGATTTGACGGTAAATAATCTCACTTCACGCGAAGAAATATATCACTTTCCGGGATCTGTTACGGCAGAGTACCACACCCAGTAATCGGTGAAAGGCGTGATGATATATTAATTTGTCGGTTGCGGGAATTGAATTTGGGTTCCCACTAAGCTATCTACTCCATTATAAGACAGACAGGCACTATTAATTATAATTACTAATTGTAAGTACTAATTGGCTAGTTGAGTATGCAGTTTAACACTAAAATTATAATTTTGTGCCAGCACGAAATCAGTAATAATACCCTTCTACATATAACACATGTGTCATAAACGTGAATAAAATTCACAATTTTCTTATTTTAAAATAAATAAAATCACGATATAATAGAAACAGTGTTGATGAAAGTCAATGGTGACCCAGAAACAAAGGTCACTGGGAGCTAATAGTGGCCATTGCGCTTTTCTATTGTTTATTTTTACAATACTAAATGCTTCATACGTGTACGATAGAAATTAGTTTCTCAAATGCCAAGAATTTAGATAATTTCTACTAATTTTTTAGTAAGAATCAGATTTGAAAATGAATTGTTCTAATTTTATTTCCTGTTTGTAAATGTAAACAGGTATTAATTATTATAGCTCGCGTGTTTACTAACACTACACTAACTTTAATACATTCATCACATGATTCTGTTGCGTCTAACTAAAATTAAAATGTATTTAAATGTTACAAATATCTTTAGGATATTCTGTATCGTTTTGAAATGTTTACTTACTGCCCTTCATATATATCAGGTGCGTCACGAAAAGCGGGCCATAGACGTTTAACATTATTTTAGATAAAAAATGCTTGTGGTAAAAGTTGTAGAGCGTACAATACTGCATCTAAATCAATCAATTAATTTCATGTCATATTTAGTAACGACAGAAATTAAATATGAAAATTTACAAAATTACAATTTAATAGTGTTAGTAAAATAAATAAATATATCATTGCGCCTTTTACACATTCCTGATTGTAGCACTCTGTCGTAGCAGATCTCAATAAGTGATATATTTCTTCGCGTGAAGTGCAGTTACCAGCCGTCAAATCACGACCTTCAAAGATGTTAGTGAATGGGGAGCCACAGGGGCAGTTTTAGCAAAATAAACTAATTGGTTAAGTTTTTCTGTGAAATATTTTAAGGTATATTCAGTGGTATCGAGTCGGCCTGTGGATATTGAGAACCCTGGTTCGATCCCCACAGCCGACAAACAATTTTCACCAATTTAAATCTACCCCTGTGGCTCCCCCTCCACTAATATCTTTGAGGGCCGTGATTTGACGCCTGGTAACCGCACTTCACGCGAAAAAATATATTACTTACCAAGATCTGCTTAGGCGGAGTGCCACACCCAGTAATGGGTAAAAGGCATGGTGATATATTTATTTATTTATTTAATTTGGTAATGCAAAATTTCAATGTGTCAAAATATTTGACAAAATTAAGTTACGCATCAATTCTGTGGCGAACATTATTAAATTGTAATTTGGTTAATTTTTCATATTTAATTTCTGTCGTTACAAACCATAAGTAATGAAATTAGTTTATTGATGCAGAATTCTATGCTCTACAACTTATATTTGTTGACCCGCTTTTAATTATGTTGTTCTATGTTTTGTCCTTTGAAAGTTTTCCAAGAATCGCTTTTCACTCCTGACATATTCCTTCAATTAATAATAACTCCAACTGTCAATATAACCACCAGATACTTTACAAGATAATAATTATAATTTTAAATTTAATAAATGCGATATTAACATTTGACAGTAACGTGCAAGATAATTATGAAGTGTTGAAACATTACAATATTTTGCAAAATAAGTAAAAGTATAAGTATAGCTTTTAAAATTCACAGAATGCGAATAGGAAACATATTATTATTTCAAAGTGTTGTTAGGAATACTACAGGGTGTTTCTATACCTCTGTACGAAACTTTCATAACATATATAATTTGATCCGTCAGTACGGTGGTGTGGATAGCGATACGGAATTCGAATCCGGAGATCCCGAGTTCGAATCGCACTCAAGCTAAATATTATATAATCTACCACACTGCGGCTCAGTGAGTGCGGACCCTGTACTGTAATTGGGATTAAATTCCTGTTGTACAGTGTATATATATATAAGCGAGTATTTTACAGCGTTCGCCGTTTCCCGCATCCAATTCGCCACAATTCCCTGTCTTGGGTGTCTTTAGTTAGTTCTCTGCTTTTCATTGCATCTTCAACAGCTTGGTTCCAGGTTTTTCTTGGTCTGCCTCTTCTTCTTCTTCCTACAGGGTTCCATGTCCAGATTTTATACGGCCATCTTTCTTCGGTCATTCTGTTTACGTGACCGTACCATATCAACCTTTTCTGTTCTATTCTATGTATTATGTCTTCTTGTGCTTCCATTTTTTCTCTGACAGTTTCATTTGTAATATGCTGTAGTCTAGATATTTGACAGCTTCTTCGGAGTGCGTCCATCTCTAAGGCTTTTAACTTCTTACCGTATTTTTTATCTAGTTCCCATACCTCAGAATTATATAAGACAATTCCTTCAACGACTGAATGATATATTCTTTTTTTGTGTTTCTTCTTATTCCATTACTCCACCATATGCCATTCAGTGTCTGTATTACTTTCTTCCCTTGGTTTATACGGTTTTCAATATCTCTGTGACAGTTGGGCACTTTATTAAATATTGATCCAAGGTATCGAAATTCTTGGGTGTTTTTTATGTGTTCCCCTTCTATATCTATATCGTTACCTTCTGTTCCTACTGGTAAATATTCAGTCTTTGCCATGTTTATTTCCAGGTCCCAGTTCTGATACTCTTCTCTAAGTTTTCTAGTCATATAGCAGGCATCTTCATAATCACCTGCTATAACAACTTGGTCATCGGCAAACAACAGAGTGTACAAATAAGAGCCGTTTATATCTATTCCCATAGCAGAACATTTTCTTGTCCATTGCCTCAGTGCGTGGGACACGTAGATTTTAAACAGAGTTGGCGACAAGCAACAGCCTTGCAGTAGGCCTTTATTCGTGCTGAATACTTCGGAGACCTGTTTATGATTATTCACAGATGAGGTTGTGTTACTATATAAATCACTGATTGTTCTAATATAGTTTTTATTTATTGTTGTTTGAGATATTATTTCCATCATCTCTTTTCTAGGCACACTATCATAAGCCTTTTTAGGTCAATAAAAACAAGATGTGTTTCCAGATTTCTGGCATGCCGTTTTTCTATTAATTGTCGCAGGCAGAAAATGTTGTCTGTACAGTGTAACATAAATAAATAAATAAATAAATAGATATACTGATTATAAAACAAAAATATTTTTAATCTGATAAATCAGTTGCATTTATGTGCTATTTGTGGATCACTTATATAAGTGATCAATCTCAAATGACATATGATGTAACTTAGATTATACTTAATCGATAACTATAAAGTCTAATACATTTGATTTGTGCCCTTTTAGAAAGACATGAAAAATAGATTAGATTAGAAATAGCTGTCAAATATTTTGACTGACAATAGTCGTCGAGAAATCATTGAAAAAACTGGTTTAATATTAGATAATATAAAAATAATAGGTAGCCTAGATTTTTAGAAGATTGTTTTTTCATTTAAATAAATTTAAATTGAATTTTATTTTGTGTATTAAGTTTGAGATTGAGAAGAATGTTTTTAAAGTGGGAATGAAATAATTGAGGGTCATGTTTAATATATGATGAATGAAATTGAGGGTAAGAGAGTGCATGGACGATTAGGATCTTTAGGATCCTGAAGGTCTTTAGGGTCCCTAAAGTCCCTAGAAATAAATGTATGGATATGATTGAAGGTTTGTTGTGTTGAGACGAGCTTGTATGAAAAGAATTATGAATATGAAGAATAAAACGTGATGGGATTATTTGTTTAATGAATTTAATGAATTTTGCAAGGGTTTGTACTGCCCTATTTGATGAGAGAAAACGTAATGTTATATATTAAATCAGATAAAAATAAATATACCCATTATTGGGTGTGGTACTTTCCCGTAGTAGCAGATTTAGGTACTGATATATATCATCGAGTGAAGTATGGGTACCAGCAGTCAAATTACGCCCCCTAAAGATGTTAGTAAAGTGTACGCCACAAAGATAACTCGATACCTCTGAGCCACCTACCCCACACTATATTATTCACACTTATAGGTTACTTGTAGAACAATGGTAGCGCAGTTACTTGAGAAGGAAGAGTGAGACAGTGATACTTTTCATTAAATGGTTCGAAAACTATTATAAGCTACTGTAATTAAATCTAATTTGTTGTATCTTTTTGGTTAGAACTTTTGCCTTACTAGCAAGAGTTTTTATTTTAAAAGGATGTAAGTATAACTCACCCCTTTGGAAGACAGGTACTCCATCCCCCTGGCTACGCAGTAGGCAAACACGGTGAGATCTCTAGCCGTCAAGGTGGCAGCATCATCGCTGAAATTATAATAGTCTCTTCTTGTTCGGTGATCTCTCAAAAACGTTAATAGCTTTCCGTACATCACGTACTCCATGATCAGCAGATATGGCTCTGGAAAAACAGATAATTCGTATTTCATTTATTTAGTAGGTTTTAGTTAAGAATGAGTTGTTACCTTTGTCTGTACAACATCCTAACAGAGTAACAACATTAGGATGTGAGCCCATTTTCTGCATGATGGCTAGTTCCTTCAAGAGGTCATCGCGTTCTTTTGTTCCTGCGCCATCTTTGATTGTTTTAACTGCTACAAGTCTTGTAAGACCTACGTGGCCTTTTAAGTCATCGGCTTCTGCTTTCCACACCTGGAATCAAAATAAAAATTACATTTAAATCTGCAATTGCATAGAATCCATCTACATTTTATCCTCGATTGAAATTAATTTTTAACTCAATTAGAATACAATATATTACAGAGGAGGATCCAGACTTCGAATTAGGGGGGGTCATGAAGTGAATTTTGTCTCAGAGGGGGAGGGGTATTGGCCATTTTCTAAATATAAAAAAAACATTTGTATTTGCTCATATTATATTCCTACTTTAAATAATTTTTACAATCACCTTAAACACATTAAATCGTCTTTGGAATCGCATTAAAAAATTTGTTTTCACCTCAAAAATTTCCTCTAAGAACGCCAACACTATTTAAATCATAAAGTTTCAATATATAAACGGTTCTTCGATAGAATACAAAAAATTTTTAATTAGAAGTTGATTTTCTAAGTGCAAATGTCGGTAGTCACGTACTTAACTAGGTCTTAAATAAAATACCTCTCCCATCTGCGGGTCGAAATAATATCCCCACAAAATATTGGTTTTTGGCTATTTATTAGAATAATAAATAAAACAATAGTTCTTAATTATCTTAGAATTTTTAATTTCTTCGATAATATTTTCTATTTAATTTGTTAAATAAATTGAGTTATCGTAAATAATTACATCATTATTATGTATTAGGGTCAAATAACTATTAGGGCCAACATTTTAAAAAGTCTATGCTTAGGGGAGGGGGTTCATGACCCCCATGATCCCCCCCCCCCTAAATCCGCCCCTGATATAGTAGTGGTATCTTGTCGACATGTGGATTTGAGTGGATTCCTACAGCCGATAAACAATTTTCACCACATTCAAATTACTCCTATGGCTTCCATAAATATATCATTTACCAGAATCTGCTACGGCAGTGTGCCACACCCAGTTATGGATAAATGGCGTGATATTATTTGTATTAATTTATTTACGGTTAAATATACTAATTGTCTGAACTTACTTGTCCAAAATTCCCTTGTCCAAGCAACGTCTGCAGCCTCAACTTCGCCCTTGGAAACTCCCATCGTTTCGATGGATCGAGTACAAGAGTGGGCAACCTCGCCACGGGGTGAATAATGCTCTTCTTATCACTGTCATGCATCTCAGCTTCATAGTCTTCAATCATCTTGGGTTTCTTCTTCATCACACTTCTTACCACATAAATAACAATGACCATCATAGGGAGAAACCCTAACGCGGCTAGAATGTATGCGGCATGGACATTGTCGATAGAAACATCAGATTCGCTTTTCCTTGAAATAACAGTTTCTGATCCTGAAGGTTTGTTAGTCTTTGTAGATGTTTGGTTCAGATCTGGTTTATGGAAGTCGGTCACGCTGAAGAGAGTGGCTAGTGGAAGCTCTAACTCGGGTTCAGGTTTAGTTAAAACAGTGGTATTAAACAGTCGTTTTGGTGTTTCGGTTGTAGTTGTAGAAGTTGATGAAATATCTGGTTTGTTTGAATTAAATCTACTTGTGATTTTAATGGTAGCGGGTGGTAGTTCTGGAAGTTTGGTGGTTTCCGGTGAACTTGGTTCTATATCCGGTACATGGATAATAAACTCAGAGGTTGTGGTAGGTGGTTCTGTACTGGTTGGACGTAAAATAAATGGTTTTTTGTGGCTGGTTAAATTTGTTAAAGAAATGTTGTAATTGATTCTAGTTTGGGTAGTATTTTGTAAGCCTTGTGAAGTGAAGTTGTTCAATGTTGCTATTACTGTTGCATCGAAGTCAAGATTGATATCGGTTGTTGTTGATTGTTGTTCGATTTTACTTTGTTCGGTTTTATTAACTTCGGGTTTCGATTCGATTTCTGTTTTGTTGGCTGCTCTGGATTTAGCAGATTCTATTGATACTGAAGTGACAACTGCTGTAGAAAATAGTCCTGTTGTTGGGTGGGATGTTGTACTACTTTCAGTTGTTTCAACTGATACAAATGTTTTATTTTCAGGTTTTACAGTCGTTGTTGTTGTTGTGTGAGTTATATTTGTTGTAGTTCTTTTTATTTCTTGAGTTGTTGGCGTTGTTGGAGTTGTACGGGTTGTAGAAGTTGTAGGGGTGGTAGGGGTTGTAGGTTTTGTTCTTAATGTTGTTCTTATTGTTGTAGGTTTAGGTGGTTGAAAAGTAGTAGATAATTTTGTTGTTTTTACTGTAGCAGATTCGGTTGTTTTACCTGTTGTTGTCATAACAACGCGTGTTGTTGCATGTGTAGTAGTTTCCGGTAAAACAGTTGCAACAACTTCCGTCTGATTTTCAACTATTTTAATTGTTTTTTCCGTTGTATTCAATTGCATCTTTTGCAAATTTTGTAATTTACTTACATTATCTTCCTCTATAATTTCTGCATCTGTTGACACGTTGTTCGTTATAACCGAAGGTGTAACAGTTGAATAAATAAACTCAGTTGTTGTTGCAGGTTTTAAATTCGCTATAGAGCTGTTGCCCTTGAGGTTGATTGTATGACGAACACCATTTCGTTTGTTTTGTACGAATATAGTTGCATTTCTAAATCCTCTATTTCTCGTAATATTACGATAGTTGTGTAGATACGTTTTTTTGTCTAATTTCGGTGCAGAAGTAACCTCAGTCACATTCTTTTTACTCTGAATTCTGTGTTTGGAGTAATCCCTCGCTACAGAACTCTTAGAGTTTGGTAAATTTATTTTTGCAATTTTATTTTCATATAATTGTGGTTTAATTATAGATACATCCATATTTTCATCAATTTCTTCTTCGTTTTTAACAGTACCACTATTTTCTTCAACTAACTTGTCTTTTTCAATGTTGGTAGGCTTGTTAAAATAACTTTGGTTTCGAAGAGGTTTCATGTTTGGTAACTTTTCTCCAAATCGTAGAAATGGTTGCATTTCTTCTTCGGGTACATTTAGTGGTCGAAAGTAGTTTGATAAAGATGACGACATGAACCTTGTAGTATTTTTATTTTGTTGATGCTTTAAGTCAGTTTTATTTACATTTGTTTCAGTTGCGTTTAGTACTGTTTGAAGAGGTGGAATTTCACTAGTAGTACTAGTAGTATTTTGTTGGACAGATTTTGTTTTGTTGTGAATAGACATACTTTTGATTTCATCTGAAGAGTCTTCAAAATTGTTGCCAGATTTCTTGGAAGCATTATTTTTGACATCGTAATAAATAAGCTTGTCGTGGCTGCTTTCTTCAACTTGCAACGAATCTTCATTGTCTAAAATTAAGTCTTCAGGATTCTTATTAATATCTGATAAGCTCAAAGTGTCATATGCGATTTGTTCCAAATCTAAAGGTAGTTTTCTGTTTAAATAACTCATTTTTCTTCTATAAAGAATGTTTCTGATAATTGGCATGTTTTTAGTTTTGTTCTCCGATGTTTGTAGTGCTTCATTCTTCCTCTTCTGCGGATTTCTTGGTGAAGAAACGTTGACAACATTGATTTCTGTACTTGGATTCACATTCAGATGATCTTCTTCGGTATTGTTTCCCACGGAATTTCTTAACAGTAGATCTGATAGATTCAAATGAACGTTTAGAGTTTTTGTTGCATTTGGGAATGTTGAGATTTTAGTAGGGACAGGTGTTGTTATGTTCCCGGAGGAAAGATCTACGATGTTTTTGATATGAGTCCTGAATCGTTTCTGGATGATTTCTCGACGACGGGATGCCAACAAGGATAGAAGTTGGTCGTTTCTTGTTATCTTTGTTTGGTTCCGGTGTGTTAGAGGTCGGTTTGGTGGTACCACTGAAACAAATGAAATTGTTTTATTGACGGCCTTCATGTTGCTATGGTAGGTGGAATGTAAAATTATATTTTCTGCTGTCAAACTTTTTTAGATTATTTTAGAAAATATGTTTCAAATAAACGTTGCAGAAAATAAAATAAAAAATAAATACAATGTTAATTAATTCGTCTACAAAATTAATTTTTATATAAACAAACTAAATAAATTATAACAAAGAAAAATTGATAAAGTAAGTGAAAGAAACAAGTAATAATTATTAAAGATCTGACAGTAACTAATCTAATTGTTTAAACAAGTGAATTTTATGCCATACTTTCGGTGTGTGATTATTAATGAATAAAAGAATGAATCGTTTCTGTAATCATTTTAGGACTATAATGAATAAGACCTCAGTGGAATCGAGTCGGCCTGTGGATCTTGAGAACCCTGTTTCGATCCCCACAGCCGACAAACAATTAAATCTACCCCTGTGGCTCTCCCTCCACTAACATCTTTGAGGACCGTGATTTGACGGCCGGTAACCGCATTTCACACAAAAAATATATCACTTATCCAGAGCTGCTACGGCAGAGTGTTACACCCAGTAATGGGTAACAAGCGTGATGATATATATTGTTTTTTTTAATTTATATATCGGACCAACTACTAAGGTCATATGCCGATATGTCCTTTGTATGGTCGCCACGGGCGGGACCCGAACCCACGACCTTATGGTTGCGAGTCAGGCCCTCAACCCGCGCGACCATCACGCGGAACAAATGATATATTTATTTATTTATCATTTAGTATCTGCTATTTAATTTTATCTAAAGTATTGAAACACCCTGTATATCTATCTATCATTATAAAAAAAATATATGATAACACCTTCTTTACAGCTTCGTATAAACAGTGTAATTAAAAAATAATATTTTTTATTATAAATATATATAAATATATCATCACGCCTTTTACCCATTACTGGGTGTGGTACTCTGCCTAAGCTGATCTCGGTAAGTGATATATCTTTTCGCGTGAAGTGCAGTTACCAGCCGTCAAATCACGGCTCCAAAGATATTAGTGGAGGGGGAGCCACATACTAAAAATAATAATTGAAATAACAGAATAAATGATTTTTATTATAAAATAGTGGTAATCATGTACAATAAATCTAGACATTAATTTATCGATCGATAAACAGATACATAATTGGACTTTATAGACTCGCCTTATTTATTAGCCTCGCTCGCTGCGCTCGCTCTGCTATCAAATTCGGCTCGTCCAATAAAGACCTAAATTATGTACTTGTTCAGGGTGGCGATTCAAGTAACATTAATAAATTCCCTGACTTTTCCCTGATTAAGTAAAAAAATTCCCTGACTTCTAGAATATTGACTTATTTATGAATTTATGGGATAGATGGCTCAGTGGTATCGAGTCGGCCTGTGGATCTTGAGAACCCTGGTTCGATCCCCACAGCCGACAAACAATTTTCACCAATTTAAAAATTTACCCCTGTGGCTCCCTCTCCACTAATATCTTTGAGGGCCGTGATTTGACGGCTGGTAACCGCATTTCACGCGACAAAATATATCACTTACCGAGATTTGCTTAGGCAGAGTGCCACACCCAGTAATGGGTAAAAGGCGTGATGATATATTTATTTATTTTATGGTTACATTTCATATATTATATCATATATTGTAATATAATTATTTTTTTATTAAATTTATAGTAAAAGCAAAATCAATTTGTGTTTCTAAACAGGCAAAGACACAACCTTAAATATTGCATACAGAAAAAACATAGCGCGGTAGAAACGTTAGACAAAACAAAACAGTTTTCAATTAGTAAACATCCTTCGGTTATATTTTCATAGATGGTGGTTCTCACTGTTAAGAAGCAATAAAGGGTATTTGTTGCCAATAAAGGTATACTATCTATCTAATAAAGGGTATTCTGCCAATAAAATCTAAAAATAACTAAATACATTTTGAAATAAAAGTTTGTAGTTATTTTTCTAAAATTAAATTAAAAAATTTAAAGAACAAAAAACTTTTTTCCCTGACATGGAATACAATTCCCTGACTTTTCCCTGACTTTTACAGAAATATAAAATTCCCTGACTATTCCCGGTTTTCCCGGTTTTCCAGGTTAGTCGCCACCCTGTTGTTACATAAACTACTATTTATTATAAAATAGTGTGATAATCATGTACAATAAATCTAGACACGAATTTATCGATCGATAAACAGATATTGATAGCAACGAATATTTAGTTAAAGTCAGTTTATAAATGTAACTGAAATACCAATTGCTCAATGTATGACTTATCGTACCGTAATTCAAATATATTCTGTACTTAACGGTCATATCTGCTTGCACTCCGTCAAACTGCATTAATATTCAAACTGTTTAGCTGCTGGCATAATATAGCTTGCATTCCATTGGGTGAGTGAGTACACAACCATTAGAATCAAGTTTCAGTTGTTTGTATCATAGCCACGTCGATTGATACGTGCTTTAATGCATAGATTTTTCATTTTCATTATTTTATTGATTTAAAGTGTGTTTTTATTATCACTATATAAGATTGTTGTCGTTGTACACTCCATGTTCATGCATATTTTAATTATGTATAGGTTGTAAACTTGTCTAAGTGGTTATTAGTAAATTAACAGTTTTGTAAAAGAAGTTCTTGAATTGTAAACAATGCGTTGGAAATATTGTGCACTTTAATTAAAAATATATTTGTATGCAAGGTCAAATTATATCTTCGTGTAATTATTTATTGAAAACAAACAATACTACAATAATGACCGGTAGTACGATAATGTGGGTAGTGTTACGGAATTCAATTCAAAGATCCTGAGTTTAAATCGCACTCAAGTTAAAACTTATATGAATTATCATCCCTGTACTGCAATTAGGGTTAAGTTGTGTAAAATAAATAAATAAATAATTAATAAAATAACAAACTAAACACTTGTCTAAGTCTCACAAAATTCAGCCTCCAAGTCACCTTATGAGGGCATCGTCAGAGGCTGGCCAGCACAGTTGGTAACCATAGACGCGTTTCGCTCTTATTAGAGCTCATCTGTATGGTATAACCTACTTCTTCACCTAGAACAAAGTTCACGTGAAGAAGCTGGTGACGAAGGACTGTGCCAGCAGAGAATAAGATCTCTAAAGAACGGTAAGATGACATGAGAAGTTCTATCGAACCAGTAATGCCATCTACCGAAAAAAGCAAAAGCTACGAAATAGCAATTTAAATAAAAAACAACAAAGACAAAATTAATTGTCTTTAAATGCTCACTTTGGTGAAACTAGGTTTAATATTATTATTATTATTATTATTATTAAACCTAGTTTCACCAAGTGACCATTTAAAGACAATTAATTTTGTCTTTGTTGTTTTTTATTTTTAAATAAATAATTCAAATGTAGAGATCCCGAGTTTGAATCTCACTTAAGCTGAAAGTATACTTATTTATTTATGTTACGCTGTACAACAGTACAGTACAGGATCCGCATTCACCGAGCCGCAATGTAGTAAATAGTTTATATAATTTTTAACTTGAGTGCGATTCGAACCCGGGATCCCCGTATCGCTATCCACACCACCGTACTGACGGCTCGGTGAGTCCAGACCCTGTACTGTAATTATTATTCAGTTCCTGTTGTACTGAGTAGCATAAATAAATAAATAAATTTTGCAAAAAATAAAATAAATATATCATCATGCCTTTTACCCATTATTGGCTGTGGCATTCTGTCGAAGCAGACATGGGTAAGTGATATATTTATGGAGTAAGTGGCTCAGTAATATCAAGTCAGAATGTAGGTTGGTTTGATTCCCATAATTTTGATCACATTAAAACTACCCCTGCCACTAATATCTTTACTTAGAAAAATGGTTCTTAAATGCTGCCTAGTTCGAAACTTTGGTTAGTGAAGGGAAAGTCAAACTGAATGGTATGTAGATCAGTAGTAGTCAAACCTTTGACTAAGATAATCTTATAGGCTGATAACACAAGCTCTGTTTTTGGATGTTTTAAGAGCACGGTTTTAACATGTTAGAGATAGCTAAAACATCCAAAAACACTGCTCTTAAAACAGCCAAAAACAGAGCTTGTTCTACCAGCCATAGTTTATTTTTTTTTTTTCTGAAATAACTGATAGCAATGCATTTGCCATGAAACTTATTTAAACTTCATTTATATATTTTTCTAAATGATAAAGTAGATCATATATGTGACTACAATAATTATATGTTTGAGATTCACATTTTTTTTAAACTGACATCACAATATGTTAAAACATCATTACGGCCTAATGAATATCAATTAAGACTTTCTAAAACTGTACATTGTTTACAATTTAAATGAAGTCTCATTAAAATAAAAATGAAAAAAAACATTTGGAGGACTCCATTGTAGTAGAGCTCTGCAATTACTGATCTTAGTAACAATTACACCCAAGAAATTGCAGCACCCATATAAATTTTTTAAAAAAGGTATTAAAGACGAATCAGCTAACACAGCAATTCCATGCTAAAATGCGTTCCTTTCAAATTGTGCAACTTACGATTGAAGTTAGTTTATATGATTGTGAAAGCGAACCACAATAATATTGAAAACTAGAACGGTAATATTTTAAAAATAAAGTAAAAGGTGTTTGATTGAAACGGTCTCGGTGTTTGAACACAGGTACTCGATACTCCGCCCTCACTTTTTACCTTATTCTGACCTGAATTATATTCCATACATTCCAATATTTTATTACTAATAACTAGGGTTGTGCCGTGGTCAATTGACCAAAAATATTTGACGGCCAAATAAAACGGTCAAATAATCTAAATGGAACCGCCACGAGATCTGTTGTTCAATAGAAATAGCTATACTTACTATTATTATATGGGGTAGGTGGCTCAGTGGTATCGAGTCGGCCTGTGGATCTTGAGAACCCTGGTTCGATCCCCACAGCCGACAAACAATTTTCACCAATTTAAAAAATCTACCCCTGTGGCTCCTCCTCCACTAATATCTTTGGAGGCCGTGATTTGACGGCTGGTAACCGCACTTCACGCGAAAAAATATATCACTTACCGAGATCTGCTTAGGCAGAGTGCCACACGCAGTAATGGGTAAATGGCGTGATGATATATTTATTTATTTATATTATATGAATATTCTAGTTTGGTATTCTGGGTTCTGGAGAATTTGCTTACTTTACTTTACAAATAAAATAAATACATATTATTTCACTTCATTACGTCTTTTACTTTATTTTCCCCTTTATTTTGAATTTGATGTGGTTTTGTTTACTAGTTGTTGTTGGTTTTTCATTTTCAGTAATATTGGATGTAGTAAACAGTACTATATAAATAAATTACAATTTTAATTGTGATTTTTATTAAATGTTTCTTGGTCAATTGACCGGTCAAACAGTTGGTCAATTGACCGAAAAATATTTGACTGGTCAAATGCACAACCCTACTAATAACATTCGAACAAATGAATCGTTCCATTTCAAAGATATTTCATAATTGTCTCTCAAGGCATTGTATCTTTTTTTATAAACGCAAGACTTTAAGTCTCCCCATGAAAAAAAAGTCACAGAGATTTAAATCTGGAGACCGTGCTGGCCAGTTTACTGGCCCTCCATGCCCTATCCAACTTTCTGGAAATAATAATAATAATAATTTAATAGATAATTTACAACTTCTCTTGTATTATGTGCAGGACAGTCGTCGTGCTGGAATCACACATACTCATTATTTGCGTGGGCTATTTCCGGTCCCACTATTTCTCGTAACAATTCTAAATAAGTGTTTCCATTTAATCTATTAATAAAAAAAGAACCAATAATTTTGTTGCCTAAAATTCCTGCCCATGCATTTACTGATTGTCGATATTATGTTCTGGATTCAATAGCAATGTGCGGATGTCTCTGAGACCAGTGTCGAAAATTATTTTTATTTGGTTCGCCATTCAGCGTAAATGTACACTCATCTGTAAATAATATGTTTTTTAAAAACCTCCTATCATTGTTGGCCTTTTCCATAACTATTTCGCAAAATGTTGCGCGTCGTTCGCAATCGTGTCCAAAAATTTCCTGGTGGTTTTGTACTTTATAAGAATAGTATTTGTATTTTTTTAATATTCTATAAACCGTCATGAAACTAATATTTAGTTCTTTTGAAATTTCGCGTACACTGAGATTTGGTTCCATTTCTATTAATGCTCAAGACATTTTTCAAACAGATTATTAGGAGTGATCATTGCAAACTGAGTCACGTGACTTTTCAAACTGTTAATTTATTGTAACTTCTAGGAAGAAAGGCGCTTTACTTCCGTTCCAATGTTTGTCATATACTTCCGGTCGTAAAAATGAATCATCACACAGTTAATAATAAACACATGTTAATAATTAATTTTCACCAAATTAAAACTACCCCTGTGAGTCCCCTTCCATTAACATTTTTAGGGGCCGTGATTTGACGGCTGGTAACTGCAGTTCACGCGAAGAAATATATCACTTACCGAGATCTGCTACGACAGAGTGCCACACCCAGTAATGGATAAAAGGCGTGATGATATATTTATTTATTTTATATGTTAATAATTAATTCAATGGTGTTCTTATGGAATTTTTACAATAATACTATTATAAACTATTTTAAATATGATCAAAAGTAAACTGCCTTTTACCCATTACTGAATGTGGCACTCTGTCGTAGCAGATCTTGGTAAATGATATATTTATGCGCCTCAAACTATTTTCATCACGTTAAAACTACCCTTGTAGCTCCCTCTCTACTAACATCTTTGAGGGCCGTAATTTGACGGCTAGTAACCACACTTCAGGTGAAGAAATATATTACTTATCGAGATCTGCTACGACAGAGTGCCACACCTAGTAATGAGCAAAAGGTGTGATGATATATTTATTTCAAATAAATAAATAAGTATATCATCACGCCTTTTACCCATTACTGAGTGTGGCACTCTGCCGGAGCAGATCTCGGTAAGTGATATATTTCTTCGCGTGAAGTGCGGTTACCAGCCGTCAAATCACGGCCCCCAAAGATGTTGGGGAGGGGGAGTTTTAATTTGGTGAAAATTGTTTGTCAACTGTGGGAATCGAACCAAGGTTCTCAAGATCCACAGGCTAACTCGATACCACTGAGCCACCTACCCCATTTTATTTCAAATCATAAACCCAAAATAAATTAGTAGAAAAATAATTTGAATGTGATGAAACAGATAATTATAATGATTAATATTTGTTAGTTACTTTTACAAATTTAAGAGGTACTTTCAAAAATCCGTTTTCAAATTACACAACACAATTTACAATCCAATTACTAAATTAACTTTTGAGATGAGTTATAATTTCTGTAACAATTACATAATTTTAAAATCATTATTTATTGATCATTTAACAAAAGAAGTAATTATAGTACTTATCTCTTTTATCTGTTGCAAAAATTCAGTTCTGACAGTTGTAACAGTCAATCAGGATTACAATAATTATACTAGTGCCATGAAACAAACAGGAAATGATAAATAATGTTTCATGAAACATTGTTGGTATCCGCTGTTAGCATGTGCAATAAAGTTTATCCTAGACTAAGGAAATCACTTGGCATGTGCTCAAACACGATGAATATATTAAATTCTACTGTTTAATGATTAAATACTGTATTTTTAAATTATCTACAATTTCTACGTCGTATAATTTCTTCTGTTAAAAGCGCTGTGCAATTGTGCATCTTAGATTCAGTTTCATACAATTGACAATCGATTTTGTTAATTTTGTATGTGAGTCCTTTATGTGGTCAACGTAGTAAATGAATTTTTACAGGCGAGCTGCTAAGTTTGTGGGCCTTCATGATCTAATAAGTAAATATTAATTTGCAAGTGTTTTATTTCCACCTTCACAACGTTTTTTTTTTAAATTAATTATTAGTTTTATGAAAAGATATATTACATTTTGTAATTAAAGGTTGTTGGCGGTAGGACAATTTCTAGCTAGATGTTGTCATGGTGTTGTGATCGTGAACTACTTTCAGTGTCAACAATTTCGTGAATTCTAGAAATAATGAATTTAATGTCGAAAGTGATTTTCTTGTAGTTCAAGAATATATACATGCTGCAAGTCATTACTTTTAATTAGTTTATATTACTTTTTATGAGCATTGTAAAATCAAATAATGTAGGATAATTAAAAAAGACATCAAATTGTATCATGGAAAAAAGGATGTATAAAATTAATTAGGTAAAAAATGACAATGAAAATTGTCACCGATTGTTTAATTTATAAGAGGTTTTTAATGAAATAAATGTAATTGGTTTAAATATAAATATTTTGGTGGTCGGTAAAAGCCATACCGTTTAAATGTTACAATAATCAATAAGATTCAAAATCATAAATTTGACATCATCTGTCATGAGTATTATCTTTGTGGCTTCCCTTCCACTAACATCTTTGAGGGCCGTATTTTGACGGCTGGTACCCGCACATTGAGTGCATAAATATATCACTTACTGAGATCTGCTGCAGCAGAGTGTCACACTCAGTAATAAAAGTGTGCTGGTAATTTTATTTTTGTTTTTCATGGCACTATTTTTTTTAAATACCCTTAAATTTTGAAACACCCTGTATATTTTTACCAATGATGCAGGCACCGTGACGATCAATAAAGCTTGTCTATTCAACAAATATACTGATTTTTTTATAGCTTTTCTTTCAATCATTTAAAAAAAATTAATCAAAATTTTAAAATAATTTTTCATTATTATTTGTTATATAAAAATCAGTGTTTATGTACCAAAATAACTCACCCAATTAGGCGCATAATTTACCTAAGTACCTAGTAAATAAATAAATCTACAATTTAATAAATTACAATGTATCAAAATAATCATAAATAAAAAGTTACATTTATAAAATACCTTTTTCATTTCATCAATATAACGTATACAATAATAATAATATTTAATTCAGAAACTGGACCCTCTAATACATATTTAATATACAGTTGCTTGCACGGAAAAAAATGAACCTTCTAGCTGACTGAATTTATAAAGAAATGTCATTACTGTAAGTGTGAGTGTTGCCAACTGCAATTACCCCCCAGATATCACTTTAGTAAAACACTAAAAAAGTATTTATTCCGGTAAAAATCACCACTGCGTTTCATGATTAATGAGAGAACGATTCCAAGTAGAAATTTGTTAGTGTGTACCCCCACACTTCCCGAGGGTTGTTTCAAGTAAATAATTTATTTATTGATTGGCGCGTGTATATATTGGCTGCTCGTGGCTTGACACACACATTTCTTAATGGGTTTTGCTAGCATATGCACAAAATGGACTGTGAAGACTCTGTGTGGATTGTCAACTATTTTACAGGTATTTATATATACGTGTACAGCACGGTGTATCACTAAATTAATTTATTGTCTAGCACATATTTATAATTTATTTCTTATCTTTCGTTCAATTCAATTTGTGCTTAACATACAGGGTGTTTCAGGACTAGTGTAACAAACTTTAACAGCTTATTCCTGAGGTTATTTTGAGCAAAAAATGTCATATAAACATAGGTCCTATTCCTTCTAGTTACCAAAATACAAGAGGTTGAAGTTCTATAAATAACCCAGACATTTTCAAATTTTTTTAATCAAGATACTTTCGGAAAACAAGAATTTTATTGAAAAGTCATACCTTATTTGTCTTAATTAAAAATTGTTGTACTTTTGATTGTATTATTGTTTCATAATGGATGGTTATAGTACTGCTGAATATGCCGATATGATTTTTATTTATGTATTATGTAATGGTAATGCCCGTTATGCGTCCAGAGAATACCAAGACAGATATCCAAATAGAAGCCAACTTTCCCATCCCCTATTTGCGCGAATTTTTGTTTTCCGAAAGTATCTTGATTACAAAAATTTGAAACTTTCGTGTTATTTATAGAACTTCAACCTCTTGTATTTTGGTAACTAGAAGGAATAGGATCTATGTTCATATGACATTTTTGGCTCAAAATGACCTCAGGAATAAGCTGTTAAAGTTTGTTACACTAGTCCTGAAACACCCTGTATAAAGCTTTACATTCGCTTTTTGACAGTGCAGTGAGGTATTTAAACCCAGGGATCCTGAGTTAGAATACCATTCAAGCTACCACATTACTTACTGAATTTAAATTGCATTATAAATAAATTAATAAATATATATTAACGCAAACAATTTTATAAATAAAAATAAATATATCATCACGCCTTTTACCCATTACTGGGTGTGGCACTCTGCCTAAGCAGATCTCGGTAAGTGATATATTTTGTCGCGTGAAATGCGGTTACCAGCCGTCAAATCACGGCCCTCAAAGATATTAGTGGAGAGGGAGCCACAGGGGTAAATTTTTTTAAATTGGTGAAAATTGTTTGTCGGCTGTGGGGATCGAACCAGGGTTCTCAAGATCCACAGGCCGACTCGATACCACTGAGCCATCTACCCCATACAAACAATGCAAACAATTTTCACCAATTTAAATCTACCCCTGTGGTTCCCCCTCTACTATTATCTTTGGGGGCCGTGATTTGACGACTGGTAACCGTACTTCACGCGAAAAAATATATCATTTACCAAGTTCTGCAACGGCAAAGTGCCACACCCAATAATGGATAAAAAGCGTGATGATATATTTATATTTTATTTTTATTTTATATTCACGTCTTTTACCCATTACTGGGTGTGGCACTCTGCTATTGCAGAATTTGGTAAATGATATATTTTGTTGCATGAAGTACAGTTACTAGCCGTCAAATCACGGCACCTAAAAATGTTAGGGGTAGTTTTAACGTGGTGAAAATTGTCCCCTGTGGGAATCAAACCCAGGTTCTCAAATTCGCAGGTCGACTCGATACCACTGATCCACCTACCCCATATTTTGTTTTAGCTTTTGTAAATTCAAGAAAATTAATTGTATTTCCCATGAAGTACAAATTTTTAGTTTTACTGGTTTGAGAGTTGACCATTGTAGTGTTTATAGTTATAATTTAATTATTAATAACCTCAAAATTAATGTGGCAGCGTTGCCACATATCACATAAATCTTTAGATTATAGTTTAATCTTTTTCAAATAAATAAATAAATATATCATCACGCCTTTTACTCATTACTGAGTGTGGCACTCTGCCGAAGCAAATCTCGGTAAGTGATATATTTATATTCACAGGGGTAAATTGTTTGTCGGCTGTGGGGATCGAACCTGGGTTCTTAAGATCCACCTACCCCATTATTTTGATCTTTTTGTACAATTGAAATTCTAAAATTTCGATGAACAAAAATGTATTCGTTATCAGTTATGGGGTAGGTGTCTCAGTGGTATCGAGTCGGCCTGTGGATCTTGAGAACCCTGGTTCGATTCCCACAGCCGACAAACAATTTTCACCAAAAATTAAATCTACCCCTGTGGCTCCTCTTCCACTAATATCTTTTGGAGCCGTGATTTAACGGCTGGTAACCGCACTTCACGCGAAAAAATATATCACTTACTGAGATCTGTCACGGCAGAGTGTCACACCCAGTAATGGGTAAAGGGCGTGATGATATATTTATTTATTTTATTTATTAGTACATAATGCAGTAGCTGCCATTTCATTTTTATCCTAATGTCGTGAAACACCTGTATACATTTTATACAATTAACGCTATCACTTTATTTCTTTACTACACAAAGTTGAATCATTTAAATGAATTATATTCCTAATTAGTCACTGTGTTAGCATGAACGGAAGTCACCATTGACTAACTGTCTAGTTTATATTCACTGACTTATAAATCCATTATCAAATATAACTGAACTAATAAGAAAACTATTTTATTATTCAAATTAAATAATTTCAAATATGTCTGAATCCTTATCTGAGTTTCTGAATCGTTATCGCTTATTTTATTTATTGAATGTTGTTTTTTTTTGTGTGAGATTGACCTCTACTAACATATACTTTGCAGATAGTATGAACGCAAGAAGCAAGTAACAAATAATGACAGTAAGCAAATGGTTAAGTTTGAAGCATAGGACGAAGTATAGGAACTTGTATTTATGAGACGTCGAGTGTGTTATCGTAGATGTGCTTATTTCTGGTCGAAATTATTATCGTTTTATTACATGGCAAAATGTAAGAAGAAAACACAATTATTTCTGAGGTAAAATACATCCATATTTGCATGAGATTTTGCAAATAGTTTTAATAATCTTGTGTAGAGAAGATATAACACGTTTGACTTTGTTTTTTTATTGGGTAAACCCGCAAAATATTGTATTTATTTATTTATTTATTTATGTTCGACTGCATCATATTACCTTGTTTTACGACACTGTTTACTGTCCATAATCGGGTACTTTATTGGACTAGTACGATACAAATGCAAAATTGGACTGCTGTCAATGTCACATTAAAACAAAATTCAAAAGAAATATTTAAACACCATTTTCTGTATGTATTATATGTGTCTTCATACAATTGTTAGATATTCTCTTGCATTACATGCAAGATCTTTTATTTCTTTTGGAACGTCTTCAATGTCTTCATCCATCTCAACACTTTTTTCACTTTGACAATTTGATAAATAAAGCAACAAATGCATAACAACGAAGCACACTTTGAGATGCAATCAAATGTTTTAAATATAGGTATTGACAATCATATTTTAAGAGAAAATATTCTCCATGCAGTCGAACATAAAACGTATAGACTCGCCTTATTTATTAGCCTCGCTCGCTGCGCTCGCTCTGCCATAAAATTCGGCTCGTCCAATAACGACCTAAATTATGTACTTGTTACATAAACTACTATTATGTTACTCTATACAACAGGAATTTAATTCCAATTACAGTACAGGGTCCGCACTCACCGAGCCGCAGTGTGGTAGTTCATATAATTTTTAGCTTGAGTGAGATTTTGTTTGTCTCATTCGTTTGACATTTAGATAATTTATATGTAGTTAATAACATTTTTAGAAATAATTGAGAAACTTTGATGTCACTAATGTCGTCAAATCTTATTCGTTGTTTACCAGTTGCTATGGATATGGCTTTACTTTTTTCCCTAGGGAAGAAAAGTGTACTTTTTGTCCAAGGATTATAGGTATCCTATGGATGAAAAGTATCACTTTGTTCTTTTAATTGAAGGAAAGAAACAGGGTTGTAAAAAATATTTGTATATTAAGGGATCTAGAGATCCTAAGGACCCTAAAGATCCTAGAGATCCTTTGGATGTAAAGTATTACTTTGTTGTTTCCATTGAGGAAAAGAATGTTTGCTTTATAACAGGAATAAGGACGAAAAGTATCACTTTCTTATTTTAATTGTAGCAAGGAAAGATAGCTATTAGAAAATAGGGTTATAAAATAGTTATTTACATATTAAAGGATCTAGGGATCATAGGGATGAAAAGTATAACTTACATCTTTCAATTCAAGAATCGTAAGAATAGTTATTTGCATATGAAGGGATGAAAATAAAACATTTCTTCCCGAAGAAATATGTTGTAATCAAAGTTGATTTTAAATTAAAATGCATAAAATTTTTGTGCAATGATTTATTTTTTTATGTCACGATGTACAACAGGAATTTAATCCCAATTACAGTACAGAGTCCGCACTCACCGAGCCGCAGTGTAATAGTTTATATATATGATATGCTACTTTATATTTTTAAATGGAACATCATAGATAATTTTGCAAAATTTAGATCTTTTATTTCTCTTTAACATACATACATACATACATAACATCACGCTATATCCCATTAAATGGGGTAGCACGAACCCGTCAACATTCTCATCCTGACACACGATACTCGATTCGACCACATTAACACTTCCTCCATACAAACTCTTTCTTTTCTCACAACCAAAATCCATCAACACGCAACAAACATTCATCCATTCGCTCCTGTACACTGCGCTTGTTTCTGAAGATGGTCTCCACACAATTGCAGGTAAACACTCGAAACATCTAACCAATGAATCTAAAATCAAGAATCATACGCTTGTCTTCATTCATCATATTTATCCCGCAATTAATTCCTATCCTGACACACCACTTTTGCTTCAACCACATTCATAATTCTTTTCATACAAGCTCGTTTATTCTTCACGCTCAGAATCTTTCGCTCACGCAACAACCCTTCAATCATATTCATCCACTTGTTCCTAGGCCGTCCACGCAAACTTTCACCCTCAATTTCACCAACATACACCTGTTTCACCAATCTGTCATTCGACATACGTTCTACATGACCAAACCATCTCAACTGACTTATTCCCACTCTTCTTACAACATTCTTCCCAATCTCACATTCATCATACACCAATGTATTCCGGACACGATCTCTTCTAGTATATCCACACACACCCCGCAAATATCTCATTTCCACAGCAGTTATACGCCGTTCATGTTTCTTCATCCATACCCAACATTCACTACCATACATCAACGTAGGCACTAACACACCATTATAAACACTCAATCGAGCATCTCTGGATACATTCACGTTCCGACTAAAGGTTCCCAGAGCACCCAATATCTTACATCCAGCAGATACTCTTTAAAACAGTTTGAATTCATTATAATTCTAAAACAATGAGTACATAAACTATTAATGTTTTTCTGAATAAATAATCACACACAGAAATGATTTTAGCATAGTGTTCGAGCACAAAATGTCACCATCTTTGTACAAGAAGTTGTGTATTTGTTCACCAAGGCTATTGAATGTTTACCGTTAATGTGACTACCACATAACACTGCATGTTGTATTGTTTCGCGTTGCTTTGCAAGTGTCTTGTGGATTGTGAAGGGCACTTTTACTTTTGCGGCTTTGGGTCTCAACTCAACGGTAATATAATGATGTGTGTGGCCACACGCCCTTTTAAACTGCTACAATGTATCAAATGTCTTCTAGTTTTCTCTTCAAGTTGCGTGCATGATTAATAGGATTCAAGTTGTATGTTGTGCTACAGGAAATTCTAGTCTAAAGTTGGCATCTGCACACTTGTCGTTTTCAACAAGATATTGTTAAATAAATATATCATCACGCCTTTTACCTATTACTGGGTGTGGCACTGTGCAGAAGCAGATGTCAGTAAGTGATGTATTTCTACGCATGAAGTGCAGTTACCAGCCGCCAAATCACGGCCCCCAAAGATATTATTGTTATTATTATAATTATGTATTGTACATATTGTACTATGGTTACGCTGTCGTTTTACAAGCGAAAACTGAAAGCTTCCTGAATTTAAATAAAATAAATAAATATATCATCACGCCTTTTACCCATTACTGAGTGTGGCACTATGCAGAAGCAGATCTCGGTAAGTGATGTAATTCTTCGCATGAAGTGCCGTTACCAGCCGGAAAATCTCGCCCTGCAAAGATGTTAGTGAAGGGTAAGTCACAGGGGTAGTTTATAATGTGGTGAAAATTGTTTGTCGGCTGTGGGAGTCGAATCCGGGTTCTCTAATCTACAGACTGATTCGATACCACTGAGCCAGATATTCCCTAAAATTAAATTATAGATTTAAATATGAAATAAAAAATAAATTATGCGGTATCGAGTCGGATTTGATTTCCACAACCGATAAACAATTTTCACCACATTAAAACTACCCCTATGGTTTCCCCTTCACTAACATCTTGAGGGGGGCGTTATTTGACGGCTGGTAACCATACTTCACGCAAAGAGTTATATAATTTAACAAGATCTGCTACGGCAAATTCAACGTCCTTCAGATTCCATAATAAGCTTTAGCTCGCATGTACAGGTGGCTCAGTGGTATCTAGTCGGCGTGTGGATCTTGAGAACCCTGGTTCGATCCCCACAGCCGACAAACAATTTTCACCAAATTAAATCTACCCCTGTAGCTCCCCCTCCACTAACATCTTTGAGAGCCGTGATTTGACGACTGGTAACCGCACTTCATGCGAAGAAATATATCACTTACCGAGATCTGCTTACGGCAGAGTGCCACATCCAGTAATGGGTAAAAGGCGTGATGATATATTTATTTATTTATATTATGCAAGCTAATAAATAAATAAACTAAAATCGTTGTAACTCTATAGTTACGCTCTCATTTAATGAGTGAGTGTTGAATAAACTTATAACAAAAATACAAGTATGTCAGAATGGCTCAGATGCCACTATAGCTATAGTAGCTCCGCTATACACCAATCAGAATTAATGTCCTGTTGTGTAACATTATTTTCTGGTGACTAAAAAAAAAAATCTTTACGTGTCAGTTTCTACGAAACGTGTTAACTAAACATTATATTTTTCTAATAACTTATTCAGGATGTTTTTAAAATATTTTAAAAAAACAATTACCTATTTACTGGAAATACACATAAAACATTCTGGGAATACCTACGCTTACGAATTTCAAGAATTCAAACGATATTTGGCATTTCAAAACACAATTCACACAACTAAAACCATAAATCACCCAGGGAGACATCCCATTAATGTAGAAAATAATTACATATTTTAAACGTTTAACAATACAACATAACTTTCATGTCATAAAAAAATGAAGTCTACATGTGCATGTCAACAACGTGAGTCATAACAACTAATTCATTTGTTAAATATCATGAAGATGAACTGCACCTTTGTTCAGTTGTTCATGACCGCTTTTTGTTGCATCTCTCGATTGTTAGTTGCCTTGACAATTGCCGATCGAACGACCGCCGTCGGAAACAATCAGCGATCGGCTATCGACCATTTCGATCAGTTTTGTTTTTACCTACTTAACCTGAATAGATTGGGTATTTTTAGTTTAGTAAGATTCGCAGGAATGTATACAGGAAACAAAAAATGTTTGTGTAAAAAGATTGCGTGTGTAGTATACTGTTCGCAGAATTATTTGACTATGACGTCATCAAAATAATCCACTGTTATTTCAAATGTCAAAATAGATTTTTTTCATTCATTGATTATGACACTTTTTGTATATTGTTCATTTTTCATTATTTATGTTACGCTGTACAACAGGAACTTAATCCCAATTACAGTACAGGGTCCGCACTCACCGAGCCGCAGTGTGATAGTTCATATAATTTTTAGCTTGAGTGAGATTTTTTTTTGTCTCTCTCATTTGACATTTAGATAATTTATATGTAGTTAATAACATTTTTAGAAATAATTGAGAAACTTAGATGTCATTCCGATGTCACTAATGTCGTCAAATCTTATCGTTGTTTATCAGTTGCTATGGATATGGCTTTACTTTTTTCCCTAGGGAAGAAAAATGTACTTTTTGTCCAAGGATCATAGGTATCCTATGGATGAAAAGTATCACTTTGTTCTTTTAATTGAAGGAAAGAAAGTTTGTTTTCTAACAGGGTTGTAAAAACTCGGGATCTCCGGATTTGAATTCAGTGTTATCGGGTCTGCCTGTGGTTAAGAACCCGGGTTCGATTCCTCTGTGGTTCCTCCTCTACAAACTTTTGCATAAATATGTCAGTTACCGAGATCTGGTACGGCAAAGTGCCACACCCAATAATAGGTAAAAGGCGTGATGATATATTTATTTATTATTTTTAATTTTCTTAGTTTATTTGTAGCTGTAAAACGTTTCTAAATTAATTTAGAGAACAATGCTTCAAATAAGACTGGTAGACAATTTAGTTCTCTGTAACTTTTATTTGAAGAATTTTTTTGTAAAGTAATTTAGAAACATTTGATAGCGCAAAATATAAATACCGGATTTGTCAGCACTTTTTAAACATTTTTATACAGGTAATTTATTTGTTTATTAGTATTATTAATTACATCATTTTAACACATTAAGTAGATAAAAAAATCTTAGTACATTACAGCCAATTATCGTACATCGTAAAAAAATAATTAACAAATTAAAATACATCAGTTGTAAAACACAAGATAAAGTACAATTAATTATTTTTTTACATGAATTTCTTACAATTAATTTGCTAGTTTAAGATAAAATATTAATTATGTAGGTTTAAAGAAATAACAACACATAAATTGCAGTAGTCAGGATCGTCTTTAAAACATATTCTGGGGGACCTGACATTTCCAGAGCCCCAAAATTGCTCTTTGCACAACAGAAACTTAATCCCAATTACAGTACAAGTTTCAGACTCACTGATTCGCAATTTAGTAGTATTTTTATATTAAATGGAATTCAAACATAAGATCTCCTGATTCGAGTTTCATAAAGCTAACCACACCACCGTACTGCTAAACAAGTTATCTTTTCACCTGTTTACATAAAGCGATGTTAACTATATTGATAGTTAATAGCATGGTTAAAAGTTAATAATGGACAACATGGAAGTCGACAAACAATTTTCACCCCTATGGGGTAAATTTTTGATTGATTTGACGGCTGGTAACCGCAGTTCATGCAAAGAAATATATCACTTACCAAGATCTGCTACGGTGCCGCCCAGTAATGGGTAAAAGGCGTGATGATATATTTATTTATTTTATTTTTTATATTTACGTGCGTAAATTAATCAGTTACTCATCTAAATCATCTAACATATTTAGGAGCCGTGATTTGACGGCTGGTAACTGTACTTCACGTGAAGAAAAATATCACTTACTGAGATCTGCCACGGCAGAGTGCTAGCCAATTATGGGTAAAAGGCGTGATGATATATTTATTTATTTTATTTTTTATGTTTACGTGCGTAAATTAATCAGTTACTCATCTAAATCATCTAACATATTTAGGAGCCGTGATTTGACGGCTGGTAACCGCACTTCACACAAAGAAATATATCACTTACCAAGATCTGCCACGGTGCCGCCCAGTAATGGGTAAAAGGCGTGATGATATATTTATTTATTTTATTTATTATATTTACGTGCGTAAATTAATCAGATACCCATCTAAATCATCTAACATATTTGGGAGCCGTAATTTGACGGCTGGTAACTGCACTTCACGTAAATAAATATATCACTTACTGAGATCTGCCACGGCAGAGTGCCGCCCAATAATGGGTAAAAGGCGTGATGATATATTTATTTATTTTATTTTTTATATTTACGTGCGTAAATTAATCAATTACCCATCTAAATTATCTAACATATTTGGGAACCGTAATTTGACGGCTGGTAACTGCACTTCACGTGAATAAATATATCACTTACTGAGATCTGCCACGGCAGAATGTCACCTAATAATGGGTAAAAGACGTGATGATATATTTATTTTTATTTAATGGATACAACAAATTTGTAAAAAAAGTATTACACTATTTACTAGTTGTACAAATAATTAATGTTTGTTATGACGCATAATTTTTATGAGATTGTCTCTTTTAACCTGCAATTAATTAGTTAATATACAATAAAAAATATAGCAGGTCTCTATTCAGTCATTTTCAAGTAAAAATAAAATGTAAGAAATAATTTGTTCCGTAGCTAACTGCATATGTATGTACTTGAGTTCTTATTCATTCTTTGAAAATGATAATAAGTATGAACGTATGTGTGATATAACCGCGGTGTTGCCATGAATTGCAACAATGTTGCAGTCGTTCGTGCGTACTTCCGTTTCCTGCTGGCGCGATGCATTTATCTGCTGGCCACCGCCTACTGTGTTAATAGCTGTTATTTACTTTTGATTTTTGATTTTCATGATTATTGTAGTTATATAAACCACTACTGGCAATATAAATACAGGGGGGTTCAATACTTCACAAAAAAAAATTAAGTGACAGATAATAATCAAATAAATATATTTTCTACTACCATTGTTTCCTTTATCATTTTACATTTAGTTATTACTAAGTGTGGTACTCTGTCATAGTAGATCTCGGTAAATGGTATATTTCTTCGTGTGAAGTGTAGTTACTAGCATCAAATCAAGAAGTAGTTTTAATGTGCTGAAAATTGTTTGTAGACCACCAAAATATTTATATTTGAACCAATTACATTTATTTTATTAAAAAAAAGTAATTCTAAATTGAATAAACGATGACATTTTTGTTATCAATTTGTATGTCATTTTTTTAAAATCACCTATAAATAAATAAATATATCATCACGCCTTTTACCCATTACTGGGTGTGCCACTCTGCCTAAGCAGATCTCGGTAAGTGATATATTTTTTCGCGTGAAGTGCGGTTACCAGCTGGAAAATCACGTCCCCCAAAGATATTAGTGGAGGAGGAACCACAGGGGTATATTTAAATTGGTGAAAAAGGTTTGTCAGCTGTGAACCAGGGTTCTCAAGATCCACCACTGAGCCACCTACCCCATAAATCACCTGTTATATCAATTACTAATAATTACCTTATTTTCACCATATTCAGTTTACTCCTCTGCCCCCCCCCCCCAATCCCTTCAACAGACATCTTAAAGAACCGTGATTTGATTTCACGCGCAAAAATATATCACTTACCGAGATCTGCTACGACAGATTGTCACACCCAGTAAATGACATGATGATATATTTATTTTATTTTATTTATTTCGTGTATTTTCACCTTGAGTATACCGCCTAATTATAAATGTAACCCGGAATCCATTTACAAAATAAATCATCGAAGTCTCTCTCAACACTTGCCTACAATTGAATAATTTCTCTTTATAACAGACATTTGTCTGTGGGCTGCAGAATCACGATGCAGCTATAAAATGCTAAACTCTCATTCGTATTGTGTTGATTGTTGGTTGGTAGGCAATATAGGAATCCGGCACACCTGTACTAGATTCTAGTAGATCATTGTATTCGGAAAAACGATTTATTTCCACTGATCATTGTAATGTATCAAATTTTTATTGCCTTCTGTCAGAATGAGATTGTTTTATGTTTGTGGGAGCTGCTTTCGTGAAACTTTTACTTTTCAGAATTGAATTGTTTTATTGGTTATTATCAGGTAAAGGTGAAAATTTAATTTTAATTTTGTTGCAACATCCTGACTAATAAGATGGAAAAATAGTTAGTATACGATTGCGCCTTGTACGTGTATCATAATAAATGATAAGCTACAACATTTGATTGTTTATTGCGTTGTCTAGGTTATGAACTGTAGTATATTAGGATCTGCTATTGCAGAGCTGCCATGGCCAAGAATGACCAGAATTTTGACATATAAACTTGCAGATTTCTGGTTGAACCAGTTCAAAAAGTCAAAATTTTTATTATATTGTTCTATATAGTTCAGAGCACGAGAAATACACTCGTTCAAACCGCATGCCAATATCTCTTTTAGTTTTTGAGTTACAGCGATTTTTGACTTTTTTAAAAGATCAACTGTGAAAGCCCATAACTCAAAAACTAAAAGAGATATTGAAATGCGGTTTGAACGAGTGTATTTCTCGTGCGCTACTTAACTTGTTCATGTATTTTAAAAAAATTAATTTTTTTTTAATTTTTTTCGAAATTTTTTTTGTCGATATTTCAAAAAGTTGAAGAGATAATATAAAACACCAGTGAATTCCTCGCGTGAAAATACATAGGTATGCAAGTTTTCAGAAGAAAATTCGAACGGATACATTTTTTATTACAAAAAATCGAAAAAGACCGTTTTCTGAAAATTTCTTAAGGGGTACCCCTTGGTGTTTTTACGGATTTAGGCCATTTTTCGTTTTTTTGTAATAAAAAATATATCCGTGCGAATTTTCTTCTGAAAACTTGCATACTTATGTATTTTCACGCCAGAAATTCACTGGTGTTTTCAGATTTTCATTATCTTTTCAAGTTTTTGAAATATTGAGGAAGAAAAATTTTGAAAAAAATTGAAAAATTTTCAAAATTTTCACAATACCTGTACAAGTTAAGTAGCGCACGAGAAATACACTCGTTAAATTTCATTTCAATAACTCTTTTAGTTTTTGAGTTATGGGCTTTCAAAGTTGAGCTTAAAAAAAAGTCAAAAATCGCTGTAACTCCAAAACTAAAAAAGATATGAAGATGCGCCTTGCGCCATTCGATTTCTCGTGGTCTGAATTATATAGAACCACATTTTAATAATTTTCTATTTTTGCACTGGTTCAACCCAAAATTCTCATTTGTATTTACGAGCTCTTAAACGAAGAATTTGAGAACAAACCTCTACAGAAAAGAATGTTTGGATTGTTTTGAGGTTCTAAATTTATACTTAACGTTTAGTTAATGTAATTTAAACTAATTCAAATTCATTTAATTTGTTTAAACTTAAAATGTTTCTTTTAGACTATAGACTATTACACTTCAATGCATTGCTGAAAATATTATTTTCCCTATGTTTACTTTTAAAATAAACGCTCTAATGTATTGCTGTCAAACATTTTAACTGTTTTTTTTTATATATATAGCATGATTTTTTTAATGGCATTAAATCGTACTATAATAAAAGAGTTGTCAACGGCCATGGCACAACTCGTTGATACTGATCCAAGCGATAACGCGAGTTAAGCAACGTTGCGTGCGGGGAGTATTTGGATGGGTGACCGTCCAGAGAAAAACCCGCGTTGCTGTTGACAAAAAGACCTAAAACGCGGATCAGGGCGTAATGGCGGCATATGACCTAAGTAGTTGGTCCGCCAAGAAGCCACAAAAAAAAAAAAAATAATAATAAAAGAGTATAACTGAAATTAATTAGGTAATTATCTGTTATAATTGACAATGAAAAATGTCACCGATTGTTCAATTTAGAAAGATGAAATAAATGTAATTGGTTCAAATATAACTATTTTGATGGTCGGTGAAAGCTATATACCGTTTCAATGTTACAATAATCAATAAGATTTAAAATTATAAATTTGAAATTAATTATCACAACGAAAAATGTCACAGATTGTGTGATAAGCTCAGACATGCCCATTATATCTATCTTTACTTTTATAGCCCGATTTTTGCCATTTTTTAATCATCCGTTATTTTTAAAAGGAAAACAAAGAATACAAAAATTAATAGTTATTTATATATCAAAGGAAGAAAGTGGCTCTGTCCCCCTTCTCTAACATCTTTGAGGTGCGTAATTTGACGGCTAGTAAGCACACTTCATGCGACAAGATACATCACTTACCGAAATCTGCCACGGGAGAATGTCACACCCAGTAACGGGTAAAAGGCGTGGTGATATATTTTTATGTATTTATGATTATCAACAGTTTATTGTAATCTTCATGATTTTTTATCGTGGTTTCGTGGTTTGATATGTACACATACAGCTTGGTTGGTTATTCAAAGTGACTTTCTTGTTACGCAGTGCAGTAAATAAATCATTTACTTTACGAATTATTTCCAGTCAAATATTCAACAAATTCCATGAAAAAGTGTAAACACCAGTGCGCGTAAATTGCAAATGATTCCAACCCGGACATTACAACAATGTGATTCTCATGTAATATCCGAAATTAGGTAATTGTAATAAGAGAAATGATACTTGTTTAACTTCAGAAGTAGTTGTCGACATTCGGGTTTATCCGGTTAACGGGTTAACCGACAGTGCGTACTAAATGATGAGACTAAACTTACATCATATATCTTACTTCACATTTCCTTCATTTAAATTACCCATTACTGGGTGTGGCACTCTGCCTAAGCAGATTTCAATAAGTGATTTATTTCTTCGCGTGAAGTGTGGTTACCAGCCGTCAAATCACGGCCCTCAAAGATGTTAGTGGTGCGAGAGCCACAGGGGTAGATTTAATTGTTTGTCGGCTGTGGGGATCGAACCAGGGTTCTCAAGATCCACAGGCCGACTCGATACCACTAAGCCACCTATCCCATTTTAATCATTTAAATCTAACAAATATGTAATCACGTCTTTTACCCATTATTGGGTATGGCACACAGTTGTAGCAGATCTTTTTTACGTGAGTGTGGTTACCACATTCCTTAAAGTTGTTAGTGAAGAGAGCCACAGGGGTAGTTTTATTTATGTTACGCTGTACAACAGGAACTTAATCCCAATTACAGTACAGGGTCTGCACTCACCGAGCCGCAGTGTGATAGTTTATATAATTTTTAGCTTGAGTGCGATTCGAACTCGGGATCTCCGAATTCGAATTACGTATCGCTATCCACACCACCGTACTGACGGTCATGGTATAATATTTTTAGCTTGAGTTTTAATGTGGTGTATTTTGTTTGACAGCTGTGGGAATCGAACCCTGTTTCTAACATCTACACAACAAATAACAAATAAAATTGATTGGAATTTATTAATTCAAATACATTTACAGCAGAACTAAATTTACAGTGTTATTCTGTAATTTTCTATAACGCTACAGTTCTGTAAATTTGAACAAAAACACATAGAATTTTATTGACAAATATATTTAATGCCATTTGGCAATCAAATATGATGCACTTTTGTTTAAATTTACAGATCTGTAGCGTTATAGAAAATTACATAATAGCACCATTAATCTGTTCTTTAGAAATAAATATTTTATTTATTAATTTACCACTAATATCTTTGGAGGCCGTGATTTGACGGCTGGTAACCGCACTTCACGCGAAAAAATATATCACTTACCGAAATCTGCTTAGGCAGAGTGCCACACCCAGTGATGGGTAAAAGGCGTGATGATATATTTATATTTATTTATTTACATTTTTATTGTTGTGAGAATATACAACAAAAAAGATACAATTTTACCGGTTTTGCCATATGTAAAATAAACGTTTTTTCTGGTTGAATCGATAACAAAAAAAATCTAGTCTTGTCATTGTCACTCATGCAACTAATGAATAAAAAATGAATCAATTCAATTATTCATCATGTACTAACAAAAAAATCAGTGTATTTAGGTAGAAAGTCATTAGTCCGTAATCATCCAGTCATAAAAGTAGTTAAATCGCGCACATGTAGATGTATAGGTGACATGTAATTTAGTTCTAAAAATAGTTTAAACGCGACGTAATATAATATATATTTCGTCATTTGTTGAGTGTGTATAGCTGAATGTAGATGTGGTTCATTTTATTTAGCTTTTTGTTAGCGCGAAAAAAATTACATTATGACTTTCGGTACGAAGAATCAATGGGATATTATTGCTTGATATGTTTTGATTGTAAGTATAGTAACTATATATATATACGCCCACTAGTTTTACTGAAATTATGAGTGTTTAAAATAACGTGAAATATGAGATTTTTTATTCGAATTTAACAGCAATGTCTCCGAGCGTTTATTTTTAAATAAAACATTGTTATCAAGTTTACATTTGTATTAATTAGTTTGTTATCTGTAAATAATAAATGCATATACAGGCTGATGAATTTAAAGACGCACCATAGCGTTTTCAATGCTATTTTTAAATGCTTTATTATTGGTTTCCCTAGTTATTTTACATCAAAAAAGTGAAATTGTTTATTGTAATAATTATAATTTTATTCTACCTAGAACCGGAAAAATGGAGGAAATATTTGTTGATAATTTTCTTAAAATCATTAGTGCCATGAAATAACAAAACAAATGTGATATTAATTAAGAGTGTATTTAGTGTAAAACATGAAGAAGTTATTTATTATAATAATGACAGATAAAAACAATAACTTTTTCTACGATTGCTATGAAAAGTTGAGAATTACGCTCTTATTTGTCATCGTAAAGTAGGTGGCTCAGTGGTATCGAGTCGGCCTGTGGATCTTGAGAACCCTGGTTCGATCTCCACTGCAGACAAACAATTTTCACCAATTTAAAAAATCTACCCCTGTGGCTCCTCCTCCACTAATATCTTTGGAGGCCGTGATTTGACGGCTGGTAACCGCACTTCACGCGAAAAAATATATCACTTACCGAGATCTGCTTAGACAGAGTGCCACACCTAGTGATGGGTAAAAGGCGTGATGATATATTTATTTATTTATTTTATTTGTAAAGTTTTCAATGGCAACGCGCGAAAAAGATATTAAATGCGCGCTTATTTCAATAGTTACTAGGGATACAAACAAAACAGAAACATGTCATATTGACAGTTGACAGAATGAATTTATTTTCAGTACGTATACGTTTTTTAATAATTTTAAGATCGTAGAAATAATGTGTGTATCACGAGCGTAAAGTGTCTGTTCCTTTTACACTATTGCAGCTCTCGTCTTCGGCTCGCGCTGCGATTACCGTGCTCGAGTAACAAAGAATCACTTTACGCTCTTAATACACAAATAACTATTTAATTGATACATTTGTTTTATTATTTCATAGCATTGGAAACGTTGTGGTATGAGTACGTCCACCCTGTATACACATGGCGTAGATGCCTGCCTCAGTGGATTTGAGAACCCTTGTAGCTCCTCCACCACTAATATCTTTGGGGGGCGTGATTAGACGACTGGTGACCGTACTTCACTTGAAGAAAAATATCACTTACTGAGATTTGCTACAGCAGAGGACTATTATAGTGTTAATAACTATTATATTAGAATAACCAGTGGGGGCATCGTCAGAGGCTGGCCAGCACAGTTGGTAACCATAGACGCGTTTCGCTCTTATTAGAGATCATCATGATTTTTTGTGAGACTTAGACAAGTGTTTATTTTGATATTTATTATTAAACCTAGTCTCACCAAGTGAGCATTTAAAGACAATTAATTTTGTCTTTGTTGTTTTTTTTTTAAATAACCAGTGGCACTAAAATTGTTTACTTCATGTAAAATGCAATTAATTTTTCGAATTTTGAAAAAATCTTTTTGCTTCTTAATTTGTACGTTAAATATATATTCTACAATTTAATTAGTTCTATTAATTCAAAATAATATTTCCTGTTATTTTTGAAAAAAAAAACGTTGGTTTCAAGCCACTAACGTTATTTATTTATTTATGTCACGCTGTACAACAGGAATTTAATCCCAATTACAGTACAGGCTCCGCACTCACCGAGCCGCAGTGTGGTAGTTCATTTTTAGCTTGAGTGCGATTCGAACTCGGGATCTCCGAATTCGAATTCCGTATCGCTATCCACACCACCGTACTGACGGTCATGGTATAATATAAAGAAAAAAAAACACGAATATATATTTTTTATTTGCATATTGATACAGACATAAATACAAACCATATTTCGCAATATTCTTATTCTTGATTGTAAAATAGTTAGTAGTTTTATTAATTAAAGTCTTGTAATAAAAGAAAAATCGCATTTTAAAACAGTTTCTGCATAATTGATGTTGTTGTATGCATTCAGATGTTTATATTGTAACCAAGCAACTAATGGACATATCGACTTCTACTTACAATATTAAATTAAATATTAAATGATATCGCGTCGACCTGTAGAACATTAAATAACCCTTCTACTAACAGGTTTGGGGTTGATTTAACGGCTGGTAATTGCATTTTAAATGCATACCGATTTAAAATAAATAAATATTAGTGTGCAGTCCGATTACCTTCCGTCAAATCACGTCCTCCAAACATATTAGTGAAGGTGGAGCTATAAGAATAAATAAATATATATATATATATATATCATCACGCCTTTTACCCATTACTGGGTGTGGCACTCTCTGCTTAAGCAGATCTCGGTAAGTGATATATTTATTTCGCGTAAAGTGCGATTACCAGCCGTCAAATCACGGCCCCCAAAGATATTAGTGAAGTGAGAGCCACAAGAGTAAATAAATAAATATATCATTACGCCTTTTACCCATTACTGAGTGTGGTACTCTCTGCTTAAGCAGATCTCGGTAAGTGATATATTTTTTTCGCGAGAAGTGCGATTACCAGTCGTCAAATCACGGCCCCCAAAGATATTAGTGAAGTGAGAGCCACAAGAGTAAATAAATAAATATATCATCACGCCTTTTACCCATAACTGGGTGTGGCACTCTCTGCCTAAGCAGATCTCGGTAAGTGATATATTTTTTTCGCGAGAAGTGCGATTACCAGTCGTCAAATCACGGCCCCCAAAGATATTAGTGAAGTGAGAGCCACAAGAGTAAATAAATAAATATATCATCACGCCTTTTACCCATAACTGGGTGTGGCACTCTCTGCCTAAGCAGATCTCGGTAAGTGATATATTTTTTTCGCGAGAAGTGCGATTACCAGTCGTCAAATCACGGCCCTCAAAAATATTAGTGAAGTGAGAGCCACAAGAATAAATTAATAATTATATCATCACGACTTTTACCCATTACTGGGTGTGGCACTCTCTGCTTAAGCAGATCTCGGTAAATGATATATTTTTTCCGCTTGAAGTGCGATTACCAGTCGTCAAATCACGGCCCTCAAAAATATTAGTGAAGTGAGAGCCACAAGAATAAATAAATAATTATATCATCACGACTTTTACCCATTACTGGGTGTGGCACTCTCTGCTTAAGCAGATCTCGGTAAATGATATATATTTTTTTCGCGAGAAGTGCGATTACCAGTCGTCAAATCACGGCCCCCAAAGATATTAGTGAAGTGAGAGCCACAAGAGTAAATAAATAAATATATCATCACGCCTTTTACCCATAACTGGGTGTGGCACTCTCTGCCTAAGCCGATCTCGGTAAGTGATATATATTTTTCGCGTGTAGTGCGATTACCAGTTGTCAAATCACGGCCTTCAAAGATATTAGTGGAGGAAGAGCCATAGGGGTAGATTTAAATTGGTGAAAATTATTTGTCGGCTGTAGAGATTGAACCAGGGTTCTCAAGATCCACAGGCCGACTCAATACCACTGCGCCACCTACCCCATAATTCATATTAATCATCCAAAATTCAAGATTAAATTAAAACTTTTGTATCTACCAGTTACTTTACACAAAATCTATTTTGATATCATTGTTTACATTCCAAAACTATTTTTACATTTTTTACATAAATATTCGATTGATTGATTTTATATAAAGCAGGTCTAGCATACATATGAACATGTGTTGTTTATTACAATATCACACACAATAATCTCGACATCCACGCACGCAACATTATATCTCTAATATTATATTCAGTGTTAAACAAATTGTGGTCGGTTGAAAACCTCTCCAATGTGCATATGTTAACTATATCCACATGTACAAGTCGATGACTACTAATAGTTAGTGGTGAGTTAGTAGTGCGGTGATATTCACAAATTTTAATAACTGTATGTATCGGAAGTATTCTATTCCTAGCTGTCGGATTATAAACCCATAGAAGTTACTTGAAGAGTAATTTTAATTATGTAAGGGTCTGGAATCGATTCCAGCTTAAGGTATTACAGTGTGGCTCGGTGAGTTCTGAATCTGTACTGTAATTGGGCTTCAGTTCCTGTTGTATAGAGTAATATAAATCAATTAATTAATTCATTAATTAATGTGATAAAATTTTGTAATATAATAATCGGCTTTAAAATAACGTTCCTTAAAGCATGACCAACTTCAGTGGACTACACAACGCTTATTATGACCGTTTCATATATTATTAAAATTCACGTCAACTAGCGCCTCTGACGACAATAATATTAAATGTATAAATAAAACCCAACCTCAATATATGTATATCGTTTAATCATATAAACTTCAGTTTTAATTTTTTAAAGATTATAAATAAATATATCATCATGCCTTTTACCCATTACTGGATGTGGCATTCTGCCGTAAGCAGATCTCGGTAGGTGATATATTTCTTCACGTGAAGTGTTGTTACCAACCGTCAAATTAAAGCTCCCAAAGATGTTAGTGGAAGGAGAGCCACAGGGGTAGATTTAATTGTTTGTCGGCTGTGCGGATCGAACCAGGATTATCAAGATCCACAGGCCGACTTGATACCACTGAGCCACCTACCCCATAAATAAATTAATATATCATCACGCCTTTTACCCATTACTGGGACTGGCACTATGCCGTAAGCAGATCTCGGTAGATGATATATTACTTCACGTGAAGTGTTGTTACCAACCGTCAAATTAAAGCTCCCAAAGATGTTAGTGGAAGGAGAGACACAGGGGTAGATTTAATTGTTTGTCGGCTGTGGGGATCGAACCAGGATTATCAAGATCCACAGGCCGACTTGATACCACTGAGCCACCTACCCCATAAATAAATAAATATATTATCACACCTTTTACCCATTACTGGGAGTGGCACTATGCCGTAAGCAGATCTCGGTAGATGATATATTTCTTCACGTGAAGTGTTGTTACCAACCGTCAAATTAAAGCTCCCGAAGATGTTAGTTGAAGGAGAGCCACATGGGTAGATTTAATTGTTTGTCGGCTGTGGGGATCGCACCAGGGTTTTCAAGATCCACAGGCCGAGTTGATACCACTGAGTCACCTACCCCTTAAATAAATAAATATATCATCACGCCTTTTACCCATTACTGGGACTGGCACTATGCCGTAAGCAGATCTCGGTAGATGATATATTTCTTCACGTGAAGTGTTGTTACCAACCGTCAAATTAAAGCTCCCAAACATGTTAGTGGAAGGAGAGCCACAGGGGTGGATTTAATTGTTTGTTAGTTATGGGGATCGAACTAGGGTTTTCAAGATCCACAGACCGAGTTGATACCACTGAGTCACCTACCCCATTAAGATTATGTTTCATCAATATACCACATTAGATGTATGTTTCACTTTACGAACAAAAAATATAGGAATACAGATATTATCGTTTAAAAAAGAACTACCTTGTCTGTCTTTGTTTAGTAATATAAAACGTAAGTTTGTCTTTTATTGATCCATTACACAATGACATTTTTTACGTTAAAATCAATGACAATATCGTAATTAAATCTCCCCTTTACCAATGATAATTATTCTACGTCGTAATTACCTCAATTTCACATTATTTTTGTTAACTATTTTGAAATAAAATCAAGCAATGGAAATAAAATACTAATTACATGAAAACTTGTGCGGGCGTAAGTAAAAAGTAATTAGATTTAGAAACCGGAAAATCGTGGTTTATTCTAATTAGTTATTTCAAATTTGTTTCTTTCAACATTCAATTGTTTTTATACGTTTTTGTTTTCAACACATCCCAAAGTATTGGGGTGGCAATTTTTGCAACATTTATATTTATTCGCGCTATTTTTACTTCCTTGTAGGAAGTAAAGGAAGTATTGTAATCGCGAAAATTTTCGGTTCTCAGATTTCAACGGAAATAGGTATTTTGGCCCTCCCTGAATCCATTTTGACTAATTTCGTCGTGCCGTCTGTACGTACGTATGTATCTCGCATAACTCAAAAACGGTAAGCCGTAGAAAATTGAAATTTTATATTTAGGACTGCTATAACATCTAGTTGTGCACCTCCCTTTTTGTCATTATACAACTACCGGAAGTGGTACTTTACTTGAAGCCTATAATAGATTTTCATGAAAAACTATATTCAAATATAATTTAAAACTTTCCAAATTTGGTATATAAGATTACTATATCAATGGAAATAACATAATAGATTTTGGTTAAAATAGACTAACCGGAAGTGGCACATTACATGAAGCTGCTGGCAGTTTTCCTTGAAAAAAATTGTATTATTTTAATTTTAGAAATAAATGCTGCAAATAAAAGTTTTAGAGAATTAAATTCTGCGTCTAGCACATTAAGAATTTTTAAATTAGCTTTTTGCATAAACGAGATATCTAAATTTAAATATTATATATTTTTTGATTTTTTTAAAATTAAGTTTGCTATGGATTAGAACAAAAAAAAAAGAAGATTTAATGTCAAATATGTGCAATTAAAAAAATATCTATAGTTTAATACGCATACAAGGAAGTCATGTGGTGTCCACATCAGATTTTTTATATATATATCGGACCAACTACTAGGTCATATGCCAATATGTCAAGGGCAGGACTCGAACCCACGACCTTACGGTCGTGAGTCAGGCCCTCAATCCGTGCGCAATCAAGAACCCAGGTTCGATTCCCACTGTTAACAAAGAATTTTCCCCACCCTCGTGGCTTACATTAATATCTTTGGGGGATTTTACTTCGTACGCATAAATATATCACATACTGAAATTGCTACCCAATCTGCTTACATTTTTTTGTATATTTATTTGATTAAAAAGCACTGCACCTTGGCACATTTATCACCAAAATCTTAAAAAAATAAAAACCAAATTTCTTTACAGATTTTATTCAATAATGGATAAACCAGTAATGCAATCCGTGTCCATATCTCGACAAAAAAAACTTCTAATCTGTCTAGTCATTTGTATAACAGTAATACTAATTTACTTAAACTCGAGATTACTACCAATAGAACGATACTGGACATCAAGGAACGATCTCCCATTGGCCAAAGTGTACACTACCCACCATAAGATGAAAGAGAAAGTCGTCCTGTATTGGAACACTTTTTTCGGGGTACCCGATATGTATTTCGGCACGGGAAATTACATTTTTCAAAACTGCAGTTATAGTAATTGTTATGCTACATTTAATAAATCATTTATTCCGATTGAGCAGTATGATGCAATCATTTTCCATGGTCCTAGATATACAGTCTATTCAGATGGCTATCCAGAAAAACGGAGTATACATCAACAGTATATATTTTACAGTTTAGAATCGCCATATAATATAGCATTTGATGAAATAACTAAAAACAATTTTTACAATTTAACTATGACTTACAGACGAGATTCCGATATACACAAACCTTATAGTATAATAGTAAAAGCATCTAGTAATTATGAATTACCCTCGATTGAAGAATTAAGTAATAAAACGAAAAAAGTAGCTTGGTTTGTTAGTAACTGTCAAACTGAAGGATCAAAACGTCGAATGAAATACGCTGCTGAGTTGAGCAAATGGATCCAAGTTGACATCTACGGTGAATGTGGTACACTCTCATGCACAAACAGAACTTATTGCTACGAAATGTTAGAACAAAAATATAAATTTTATTTGTCTTTTGAAAATTCTATTTGTAAAGATTATGTAACAGAAAAAATGTTTAATATCTTACAGTACAATGTGGTTCCTATCGTCTTAGGTTTCTTTGATTACAAAGATATCGCGCCACCGAATTCTGTTATAAATACTAATGACTTTAAAAATCCAAGAGAGCTGGCGGAATATTTGCTAAAGTTGGACAGTAATGTTACTGAGTATTTAAAGTATTTTGAGTGGAAACAAAATTATGTAGTAAAATATAGTAACAAGTATTCGTTATGTCAACTCTGTAAAGCCTTACATATGCCTTTAAAATATACGTCTTATGAAGATATAGAGGATTGGTTTTATGGATTTAAATGTGTACATTAGACCAGTGATTCTAAACTGCGATCTCAAAGGGTCCGCGAAACTTCAAAGTTATTGCAAGTTATTCTACCTACAAGTATTTTTAAGTGTAATTTTTTTATACAGGGTGATAAATCGAAACACGCACCATAGCGTTTTCAATGTTATTTCTTAAATGTTTAATTATTGGTTTCTTTAATGATTTTACATCTAGAATGTTAAATAGTTTATTGTGAAGGAAAAATATCTACACTAATATTTATAATTTTACTTTACTTGACACCAGGAAAATGTATTACTTATTTTCTTAAAAGTATTATGTAACCAAAGAATATTATACTGTACAACTAATAGTTATTTATGTATCAAGGCACTAAAATTCAATTTTTTATCAGGAATATGGAATTTAGTTGTCCAGGCCCTTTGGGATTATATTAGTGATAAAATAGTTATTGGTGTATTAAGAGCGTAAAGTAATTCTTTGTTACTCGAACACGGTTCGCGTTGCAATAGTGTTAGAGGAACAAAGACACTTTACGCTCGTGATACACACATATTTTTTTCTACGATTGCATCTTAAAATTATTAAAAAACGTATGCGTACTGAAAATAAATTCGTTCTGTCAACTGTCAATATGACAAGTTTCTGTTTTGTTTGTATCTCTGGTAACGCGCATTTATAATCTTTTTCGCGCGTTGCCATTGGAAACGCGCGTATTTAACGTCTTTTTCGCGCGTTGCCATTGGAGACGCGCAAAAAAGATATTTTTCGATTGTTCCACAGAAAACGTCAACTTTACGATGACAAATGAGAGCGTAATTGTCAACTTTTCATAGCAATCGTAGAAAAAAGATATTTTCGATTGTTCCACAGAAAACGTCAACTTTACGATGACAAATAAGAGCGTAATTGTCAACTTTTCATAGCAATCGTAGAAAAAGGAACTTTCTTGCCGGTGCATATTAAATTTGATTTGAAATCGAAAAATTGCGAAAATGAATGTTTATTTTTATAGATTATATTTACATATGTCAATATACTTCATTCAAGAACATTTAAATACATTTTAATTTTAATTGTACACATGTCAAAATTATTTTACATGTACAATAATTACCATAAGGTTGGCAACACTACACTTGCATGAAATCGTCGTATAATGGATTACTTTGCCGATTTTTGTGCACTTTAATGACGATTTCAAATAAAATTTATTTTAGGAAAAAATAAAGTATCGTGCATATATTCCTACTTTAAATGATCTTACACAAGTCAAGACCTTCTATACATGTTTGCAAAAACTCATTATTTTGTTATCAATTTTATTTATGTTAATTTTTATATATAAATAGTTACTATGTATTTTTGCACTAGTTTGCTTTATGTATATCATAGCTCAGGAATTTAGTATACTTAGTCATATACATATATTGTTGATAGGTCTGTTATAAATTATGTAAATATTCAGAAAACGATAATAAATATTTTTATAATGAAACTATTATGTATACATATTTATCTAATGTTTATGCAATATTTTTACCATTAATGCTTATTTTTCTTGTAATATCAAAATGAAAACATATTTTAAAAGCCATCATGTGTAATGCTGTTCGTTGTTTATCATGCAAATAAATTATTATTTTTTGTAAGTAAATTAATGTATTATAAACAGAAATTCCAGGATTTAAACTTCTTTCGTTGAGTCCAACTGAAAATTCGGTGGGGTCCAAGTAGTTCTAATTTTACTATAAGTTACTGTAATTAGGGTTCATTTACTGTTAAATTAAATATGTAATTTTGATACATTTATTTCCTATTCTTCCTTCATCCACATTCATAAAAGTTTCATACAAGTTTGTCCCAGCCTTTATTCACTCAACTTTCAAACATATTCATCCATTTATTTCTAGTTACCCCAGACACCCTAGATTATCCACACAATTTTATATCCTTTCATTCGACATACGTTTCTATACAGGGTGTTTCACAACGTAGAGCATAAAATTAAAGGGTATATTATGTACGACGTGCTTGCTGATCATGCAACAAAAAGAATTTTTTTTTTAATTCGAAAAATTAAGGGTTGTTAACCTAAAACATTTTTTGTAGTACTGCACTGGATTTGCTTTCCTATTAAACACAAACAATGAAGTAGGTATCAACTACGAAAGAATAATTACACAATTCAATTATTAGCAGTTATTTATAATAGAATTTTATTTAATTAATAACTTTAACATAATCATCCACCCAGTGGCAGTGGCAACGAAAAATTTTGGACTGGGAAACATGGAAAATAGTTTTGCGATTTAAAAGAAAATGCTTTTTGTTTCATGATCAGCACGTCGTACAGAATATACCCTTTAATTTTTTGCTCTAAGTTGTGAAACACCCTGTATATCATACATCATCCACATTCATAATTCTTATGATGCATCATTTCGGGGCCTACATACACATTTAACTATTACGTTGTCGTTCGTTTCTGAATCATTTCATAAAAAAGTACTTAAAATAAAACTTACAACCAACAAAATAATTTACCACTTTTATTTGAAACATTTATAAAGTAATTAACAAACATTTGACAGCCGAAACAAACAAATATTCAATTAGAAAATAAAATTGTTCTAATGCCTACAATATACATTTCAAAGTGCTATCATTAATATGAAATATCGAACTGATTATCATTAATCACCTTCAAAGAAAAACTCCTACTGTACGTAGTTTATTTATGTCTGGAATTGTTTCAGATATCGTTTTGATGTAAACTGCAAAAGAATCACTCTGTAAAAATATTTTTTAACGTTTATGTCTCATAAATTCAAAGTAACTGTTGATAACAAAACAATATAGGTTTAGTACGAGACTTTACTTAGGGTTTTCAATTGTCAGTCGTTTATCAACTGTTCAAAAACAAACATGTAATAGTCCAGCGCAAAACAATGAGTTCAACACAAAACAGAGACATCAAAAAAACTCTTATTGTATTGATAATAATTGTGATAATATACGCAATATATACTAACGTTGAATTTAAAACATTTGAATATTCTACTAAAAAAAGAACTTCAATCAACTGTTCTACTTCTAAAACAAGTAGAGGACCAGTGACCACCAAACATATATTATATTGGGACTCATTTCACGGCGTCGAAGATTTCAACTTTGGTTTAGGAACAAAACCATTTGAAAATTGTTTAATACGGGCCTGTACAACTACCCACAACAAAACCTACCTTCCAGTGGATAAATTCGATGCGATTTTATTTCACGGAGCAAGATATTCTTCAGAAAAAGATGGTATACCTCCAAAACGAAGTCAACATCAAAAGTATATATTTTTTAATATGGAATCATATTATAACTCATATTTTGATGTTAAAACTATGAATAACTTTTTTAATTGGACCATGACGTTTAAAAGGGATGCGGATATTTTTTTACCATACGGTAAATTTATAAAAACAAATACAAGTTACAGAATACCAACCATACAATCGGTAAAAAGTCGGGATAAGAACATAGCTTGGTTTGTCAGCAACTGCTGGTCGCCTGGTTCGAAACGACGAAGCAGATATGTGCAAGAACTTGAAAAATATATCCCTGTTGATATCTACGGGGCGTGTGGTAAATTCAAATGTACCCACTCGCAAGATTGTTTCAAAATGGTAGAAAAAACTTATAAATTCTATTTGTCTTTTGAAAACTCACTTTGTGAGGATTATGTCACAGAAAAGTTATACAATATTTTGAAAATTGATGTGTTGCCAATTGTTTTCAGTTTTGTTGATTATAATACTTTGTTTCCGGAGCACTCTTTGATCAATGCAAATAATTTTATTAATCCGAAACATTTGGCGGAATATCTTTGGCAACTCGATCAAAATGAAACAGAATATTTGAAATACTTTAAGTGGAAGAAACAGTTTGTGGTTGATGATAAGTGGACTTTGTGTGATTTGTGTAAGAAACTACATGAACCAATTGTTTATTCAAATTATGAAGATGTTAAAAGTTGGTATTTTGGATATAGTTGTGTTATTTAATAGTTGATATTCCTGTTTGTTTGAAATATGGCTTAATATCTAAAATATTCTTTTTTCTACAATCCTGTCTGAAAGTAAAATTGTATTTTCTTAATTGTAAGATGAAAGTGATACTTTTCATCCATAGGATCCCTGGAAAACAAAAGAAACTTTTGTTTCCTAAAGAAGCGATATCCATAGCAACTGAAAAACGGTATGATCATTGCCAATTTCAATTATACTAACGCTTTTTATGGCCGTTTCATTTCATCGTTTTGCAATTTAAACATTTTTCGTGAGTTTTTTACAAAGTTAGTACGTCAAGTAATGCCATCTAGTGATTTTTATTCCAGTTAAATGAAAGTGGCCACACTGGCAAGTTACAAAAACAACCTTAAAATATTTAAAAATTAAAGTAAAACAACCTTAAAATATTTGAAAATTAAACTAAATACATTTAATGAAAATAACATTTTATTTTTTTGATTAAAAGAAGAAAGTGATTCTTTTCTTCCCTGAGGAGAAAAGTAAAGCCATGTCCATGGCAACTGAAAAATAATCTAAGTATTATATAGTATGTTATGCATCAAGGGAGGGAAACAAGGGATAATCGCGCCCTCCCGTGAAGCATATTATACTTTTCGTAACAAGTGCACAAAAATTACTGTCTTATCGGGACAAATGTCAAATATGGCTTGCGTAACTAGTTACCTAGGAAACGCCGCAAACAGCTAATAATCGTAGTCTCTAGGGAGAGAAACATGCTACCTAAAATTAAGGAATAAGAACGTGTTTCTTGTGCATGTGTTACGAAAATGATATTTATTATTTATTTATAAATACATATCTGTTGCGGTTTCCATATTAAACAAATAATTCGCCATTCCTACATTTACTTGACCTATATTTTCAAAATAGGTTGACATATTTTATTCTGCCAAACATTTATAAATCATTTCATAAATAAATGTTTCAAATAAAAGTGCTAGAAAATTGTGTTTTCTTTATCTCTTATTTGAAGTATTTTTCTCTAAAATAATGTAAAAAAAAGTTTCACAGATAAATATAGAATATCAAAAAAATTTTATCTTATATTTACTCATACAAAATACATACATATATATTTAACCTACATAGATATAAATAATATTATTATAAGTATTGAAGAGCAGTCTGCAACTATCTGTGGATAACACTCGTGTTAGTTAAATACGCACAAATAATGTTCAAAATATTTATAAACAGAAAACAATTAATATTATTTATGTTTCTAATAACAATAAATGTATTTGTTTCAATGATATATTGGTACAAAACAATCATAAATAATAATAACAATTTATTCATAATTAAACCACATAATCAAGCCGTTAACAAAAAAATGTTAGTGCCTCTACAAAATAAAACAATTTTATACTGGAACACTTTCTACGGAAAAACACATATGGGTTTTTCAACCGGTTCAAAAATGTTCAAAAATTGCAAATTCCACAATTGTTACACCACATACAACAAGGACATTCCAGCTGAATATTTCGACGCTATCATATTCCACGGATCAACTTACAGAATCACTGAAGATGGCCTTCCACCAATCAGGTACCAACACCAAAAATATATATTCTATACTCGAGAATCTGCTTTAAATATCTACTACGAAAAAGAATTAAATAAACATTTTTACAACTGGACAATGACAGTACGAAGAGACTCAGATATACCAAACCCATACGCACTTATAAACAAACGAAAAACTAATTATAAACTACCAAGTGTTGCCAACATACAACGAAGAAACAAAAAGGTAGCTTGGTTTGTAAGTAACTGTTGGACTCGAGGAACAAAACGTCGCAGGAAGTATGTAAGGGAATTAAGAAAACATATACAAGTTGATATTTATGGAGAATGTGGAAACCTAACCTGTACTGAACGCGAATCCTGTTACAAAATGTTAGAAGAAAACTACAAATTCTATCTTTCCTTTGAGAATTCTATGTGTGAAGATTATGTAACAGAAAAGCTCTACAATATTTTAAAGTTAAACGTTATTCCTGTTGTGATTAGCTTTGCCGATTATAAATCCTTGGCCCCACCGAATTCTGTGATAAATACAAATGATTTTGTTAATCCGAAACACTTGGCTGAATATCTACATCAACTTGACAACGACGTAGACAAGTATCTGAAATACTTTGAGTGGAAAAGTGATTTTGTTGTGGAGAGTAGTCAAGAAAGTATTGTTTGTAAGTTGTGTGAGAAACTGAACGAACCTTTAAAGTATTCGTCTTATGTTAATTTGGAGGATTGGTATAGAGGGTTTGGATGTGTTTTGTAATCGTTAAAAATAATTTTCTTTTTTGGTAGTTGTGATTTGACAACTGGTTACTGTACTTAACGGCTTAAAATGTGTAGTTTATTAGGATCTGCTTTTGAAGAACTGCCATGGTCAAGAATGAACAGAATTTTGACATATAAACATGCAGATGTAAATTTCTGGTTGAACCAGTTCAAAAAGTCAAAATTATTATAATATGGTTCTATATAGTTCGGAGCACGAGAAATACACTCGTTCAAACCGCATTTCAATATCTGTCGTAGTTTTTGAGTTACAGCGATTTTTGACTTTTTTAAAAGCTCAACTTTGAAAGCCCATAACTCAAAAACTAAAAGAGATATTGAAATGCGGTTTGAACGAGTGTATTTCTCGTGTGCTACTTAACTTGTACATGTATTTTGAAAATTTTGTATAATTTTCAATTTTTTTCGAAATTTTTTTTTGTCGATATTTCAAAAAGTTGAAGAGATAATGTAAATATGAAAACACCAGTGAATTCCTCGCGTGAAAATACATAGGTATGCAAATTTTCAGAAGAAAATTCGAACGGATACATTTTTTATTACAAAAAAACGAAAATGGCCGTTTTTTAAAAATTTAGGCCATTTTTCGTTTTTTTGTAATAAAAAATGTATCCGTGCGAATTTTATTGTGAAAATTTGCATACTTATGTATTTTCACGCCAGAAATTCACTGGTGTTTTCAGATTTTCATTATCTCTTCAAGTTTTTGAAATATTGAGGAAGAAAAATTTTTTAAAAAATTGAAAAATTTTCAAAATTTTCACAATACCTGTACAAGTTAAGTAGCGCACGAGAAATACACTCGTTCAATTTCATTTCAATATCTCTTTTAGTTTTTGAGTTATGGGCTTTCAAAGTTGAGCTTAAAAAAAGTCAAAAATCGCTGTAACTCCAAAACTAAAAAAGATATGAAGATGCGCTTTGCGCCATTCGATTTCTCGTGGTCTGAATTATATAGAACCACATTTTAATAATTTTCGATTTTTGAACTGGTTCAACCTCAAAATTCTCATGTACGAGCTCTTAAACGAAGAATTTGCGAACAAACCTCTACACAAAAGAACTTTTGGATTGTTTTGAGGTTCTAAATTTATACCTAACGTTTAGTTAATGTAATTTAAAGTAATTCAAATTCATTTAATTTGTTTAAACTTAAAATGTTTCTTTTAGACTATAGACTATTACACTTCAATGCATTGCTGAAAATATGATTTTCCCTATGTTTACTTTTAAAATAAACGCTCTAATGTATTGCTGTCAAACTTTTTAACTGTAACTATGGTAATGATATATCCTTATGTTTACTGATAAGAAAAACTCCCGATATAAGTCTTCGGAAGCTTTTATACAGATTGTTCCAAAATTATTGCAAAAAATAGGGTACTGATAACGCCGCACATTACTTGAAGTAAACATTTTTCATACCACTGGACTGACAGATTATAGTAATAAATAAAAATTAGTAAACATTACAATTTATTTTATTAAATTTTTTCAATGTTTTTATTTCGTTCATACAAGCTTCTGTCATCTTTCATTCACAGAACAAACCCCAACATTTATTCCTAGGGATCCGAGATCGTTCACACAATCTTTCACCCTCATTTTCACCAACATGCACCCTTTATAATTAGTATATATATATACGAATAGGTATATGAGAATTGTGTTTTTGTATAATATAAAAAAAAAAAATATATATCATCACGCCTTTTACCCATCACTGGGTATGGCACTCTGCCTAAGCAGATCTCGGTAAGTGATATATTTTTTCGCGTGAAGTGCGGTTACCAGCCGTATAAATAAATATATAATTTTGAATGTCAAAATGGAAAACCTGTTGTCCACCATTTCAACTATAATATATCTAATGATTAATGTTTCATTTCAGACTTTCCTTTCGTTGATAGCTACTTCTGATTTTATGTCATTTTTAAACAAGTATTAATAGAGAAAGTAAAATGAAATAATAATTGATAAATGATCGAATAGTTTCATTACCTATCGTAGTTTTTCAGCATTCTAGACAACTTTCATGAATGTTTTTGTTTTATTAATTAATTAATTATTGATGATATAAATGACTAAATTAATTACGGAAATTATAAGTTTTTTCTAGTTTCCTAAAAACAAGGTGTATATATTTTCAATTCACCCTGTATAAATAAATTAGAGATGGGCGAATATCAAATTTCTCGAATTCGAATATCGAATACGAATATTAATCAGTTCTCGAATATTCGAGATACTCGAATGTTCGAATACTCCTAAAAGTTAATTTATTTATTATTAATAATTATTTAATTATGTCCTTTTCATTATTTGAATGAAATTGTTAAGATAAAATAAAATTAAAACAAAAAGAACAAACAAGAAAGAAAAAGACGAAAACTTCAAATTTAAGGTTAAGGTTCAAATGTTGGCGAAAAACAAATTTGAAATATGGTACGTCTTCATGGTTTTGAAACAAAATATCTTTGTTATTAATAACTTCAAAATATTGTAATAGCTTTAAGTTTATGTACAAATGATAAAGAAAAACAAAGTCAAAAATTGTGGTCAACATATGGCGCGATATTCGCGGTATTCGAATGTTCGCTATAGTGACGTTAACATTCGAAAATCTCGAATATCGAATAATGTCAATATTCGCGGCATTCGACTATTCGCGGATGATATTCAGGGGCGCCGAGAGATAAAGCGGGCCCCGGGAAAAAAAATTCGGGCCTCCTTTAACTTTGAATATTTATTAATTAAATATAAGATACCAAAAAACATGTATTTATAAATATATGTACGACAACAATAAGAATTATTAATATCTAAATAAAGTTATAACAATATAAATAAAATTAAATACAAAATTCTGAGTTAATTGGTGCAGCGATGTGTATTGTATACTCACTGTATGACTATCTAATATCTAGTTGCATATTCGATAAATGCAGGGGATACCAAAACAGCACTACGCACAAATGTATAGAGCCTTTGCCTATGTGTGTTATATACAATGTAGTAGAAAAAAACAAAAATGCAACAATGTAATAATGTACTTTTGAATAGTGTATAAATTTATTTAAAATTTGCAACTGGGGCCGGCCCTTCATCAAGCATTTCGTCATTTAGTACTTTATACAATGTAATAAATTTTTGGAAACGTGTATTCAGACATTTCGTTATACATGTTTTAGTAAAGAATATAAAAAATTGGTGAAATAGCAGAAAATTAAAAGCAATTTATAAAATAGCATCACATCCGGGCCCTTTGAATTCCACGGGTCCTGGGTATTTTACCCCACCTACCCTCCCCTCTCGTCGGGCCTGATGATATTCGCCCATCTCTAAAATAAATGAATCCATTGGGTATTTCCTGAAATATGTATTGTCCTAAAAATTGAACAATTTGAAACTATCTAAACATAGTAGATGTGTTGATGATCGCCCGCAGCTGAGAAAATCAACAACCAGCATTCAAAACACAAGTAGGCTAGTTGTCCTCAACAGCAGCAGCACGGCGCGGTCCTGCTGCCTCCATGCCGTTCTGTTGTCACCTGACAAGCTGCTTTCACCTGCTGCACGTCATCAGACCTACAAGAATCTTCAAGACTTGCCTATATTATTTTTATAACCTAATCTCTAACTAAAAGCTGGAAAAAATAATATAATAGATTATTCGAAAATTTATGATAAACGTTTTAACAAATAAAATATAAATAAATATATCATCACGCCTTTTACCCATTACAAGGTGTGGCACTCTGACTAAGCAGATCTCGGTAAGTAATATATTTCTTCGCGTGAAGTGCCGTCAAATCAAGGCCCCCAAAGATATTAGTGGAGGAGGAGCCACAGGGACAATTTCAATATATAAGATATAAAAATATTATTGATTTGACAACTCGGATACGATTAAAATTACCTCTGTGACTCGCTCTCCATAAACATCTTTTAGGGGTCGTAAATTGACGGCGCATAAATATATCACTTACCGAGATCTGTTACGGCACAGTAATGGGGTAAAAAGCGTGATGATATATTTATTTATTTATTTAAGAATTAAATAAAATAAATAAATAAATATATCATCACGCCTTTTACCCATTACTGGGTAAGTGATATATTTCTTCGCGTGAAGTGCGGTTACCAGCCGTCAAATCACGGCCCCCAAAGATATTAGTGGAGGGGGAGCCACAGAGGTAGATTTTATTTGGTGAAAATTGTTTATCGTCTGTGAGGATCGAACCAGGGTTCTCAAGATCCACAGGCCGACTCGATACCACTGAGCCACCTACCCCATCCAAAAAATCCAAAGTGTCCACCCTTGTCACCCCCGCCCCTAAGCTACGTCACTGTTAAAAACATACAACAACACCAATAATAAAGATCAAGAGTCATAGAATCCAGGGGCGTGGTCATAGAATTCCAGACCACTTGATTTCATAGTTTTAATTCAGCACGTAGTATTATCTGCTTCTAATCGGCATCCTGCCATCTTGAAGGCTAAACCATTCTCGAAACAAAAATGCAAGAGACGTGGAAACAAATCTGCGAGATCTGCATATAATATAGCCATGCATGCAAAGCACACTTGTGGCATTGAAGGAAAACTAAGCAATTAGAATTTTCAAGACACTGTTCGTAACTAATTGCAACTCAAATCATGAAAGTTTGTTTGTGTAATGCTTTTGTTTTATGTTGGTGCTGATCTCACGGCACAGAATTAACGCTTAGAATACGCTTACGTTTCTTACGTTATTATGTTTAACTTGTACCTACATTTTTACCGACGAAATGTTTCTAAATTTCTGTTTTTATTCTAAACACAATTGACATAATTTATTTTTTAGATTCACAAATAATAGTTATTTATAGTACAAGTGTGTTATATTACAAATAAATCACGCAAGAAAAGTCCACGAGGCCGCAGGCCGAGGGGAATAATTTTCTGAAGTGACTTATTTGTAATAACACACGAGTGGCATACGAAATTTTATCCAACAACTACAATTAAGACATTAAAATATAAATTTTGACACAATTGTCTACATTTCAAATAATATTCTAGTTAGCCATACTTTCTTGTTTTGTTGTCTAGGTTACTCAAATTTTTGAAATAAACAAAGTTGAAAAAAGGTTGCAGCTGTAGTATTTGAAATGGAAGACGAGAGTTTTATTCCCGAAATAATCATTAAAGAAGCGGAAAAAGTGGTTGTTGATATTTTACCAAAAAAGTCTAGAAGTTCCTATGAAAAAGAATTTCATATGTTTGAAGACTGGATGACAACTAGAAACGTCAAAGGTATGAATTAAAGTGTTTTTCATAGTAACTTCTAGACTTTTTGGTAAAATATCAACAACCGCTTTTTCCGCTTCCATAATGATTATTTCGGGAATAAAATCCTCGTCTTCCATTCCGAATACTACAGCTGCAACCTTTTTTTCAACTTGGTTATATTTAAACTCAACAGTGAGTTACAAGTCATAATTTATGCGTGACTTATGACTTATAACTCACGTGTGACTTATAAGCCACTTTACTAATCTAAAATGACAACAATAATAGCTTTATAAGTAGTGGGTGTTGGATAAAATAAATAAATATATCATCACGTCTTTTGCCCATTACTTGGTGTGGCATTCTGACGTAGCAGATCTCGGTAAGTGATATATTTTCCCGCATGAAGTCAAATCACGGCTCCCAAAGATGTTAGTGGAGGGGCAGCCACAGGGGTAGATTTAAATTGATGAAAATTGTTTGTCGCCTGTGGGGATCGAACCAGGGTTCTTAAGATATTCACCTTGCAAAAGAATATACTTTATTATATAAATTATTTTAGAATGCTTCAAGTAAAAGTGGTAGAAAATTTAGTCTTCTTCATTTTTATTTGAAGCATTTTTCTGTAAAATAGTTTCGAAACTTTGACAAGCGAATTTGTCAACTGTAACAACAATAGAATTGTTACGCTTTAAAATTCATTCTTATATAATTATTTTTCTAAACTCACAATTTTTAAAGTAGAATAATAATTGGATAAAATCGGCGAGACGATAATTAAGTCTAGACTAAATAGGTAATTAGTAAGACGACATTCAAAAAAATAGCTATTAATGTTTAAAATTAATTGTTTATATATCAGGAAATGATACATCACTTTATTAATAATAAAATTGTATATTTATTCACACTCAACTGTTAACTGTGGTTTTCCGCAATTTCCCGTTAAAGTAATTATACAATTGACATTTGACATTTAATTAAATTTATCTATCTTTAATAACAAATTAAGTATATTTATTATTCTAACCATTTAATACCGTTTATTTAATTACTAATGAGATAAATGTGGCTCCCCCTCCACTAACATCTTTGGGAGCCGTGATTTGACGACTGGTAACCGCACTTCACGCGAAGAAATATATCACTTACCGAGATCTGCTTACGGCATAGTGCCACACCCAGTGATGGGTAAAAGGCGTGATGACATATTTATTTATTTATTTATATAAAAATGGGGTAGGTGGCTCAGTGGTATCGAGTCAGCCTGTGGATCTTAAGAACCTTGGTTCGATCTCCACAGCCGACAAACAATTTTCACCAATTTAAATCTACCCCTGTGGCTCCCCTCCACTAACATCTTTGGTGGCCGTGATTTGACTTTATGCGAAAAAATATATCAGTTACCAAGATCTGCTTAGGCAGAGTGCCACACCCAGTAATGGGTAAAAGGCGTGATATATTTATTTATTTCTTTATATAGATCACGTGATTATCAGTTGGTTTTGGTCACCCTGTATATAAACTTTATTAAAGAATCTAAAATATTTGTATATTATTGTTGCTATGTCTTCGATAATAAAAATCGTTAATTTGATTACATCGAGCCTTGCATAAAACAAGTCTGTACCATCCAATTCTAATTAAACTGTCTGAATCTGGCGACCAGTGACGCGATGTGCGCTTGCGCAGTACGACCAGTCTTCCCGAATATTCCCTACAGTAAGCCTGTTAGCCCGTTTGTAGTGTACATATTCGCCATTTTATTTATTAAAATAACTTTAGAACAAAGTATATTTGCACCTGGTGCCGTGATAAAGTGTTTGGTAGTGCTTGTGACAGTGTAGTGTTGTGTGTGTGCTGTGGAGATGCTGTCCACCTCGAATGGAGGGATATAGGATGGGACTTCTTAAGGTTTGTTCACATTTTTCGATGGTGTGTCGTATTTTTAACCCATTTTACGTAACAAACAAAATGTTGGAAGCAGCATGCTTTATATTCAACACATAGAGAAAAGAAATTCTAATAAAATACTTAATGAAACTGTTATTTATATAGTTATATACTTTTTTATTTCTTACTGAGAAATGAATAAAAAAAATATTTATTTATTTATTACTTGTTAGTTAAAATTTATTGCTAATTACAGTAGTCAGTGAACACTATGAGGGCCCCCCGCGCCCCTCACCCCCTCGCCGACATGAAATTACAATAACTAAAATTCAAATAAACATTAATCATTAAGCAGATATTATATAGTTATTATAGTCCTAAAATGATCAGAACAGAAACTATTAATTTTTTAAATTAATAAATAATCACATACAGAAAGTATACCATGAATTCACCAAGAATAAATACTATATTAACTAATTCGTCTTTTGTAAAATACATTTAAATAAATTATAATAAAGAAAAATTGATAAAGTTAATGAGAGAAGCAAGTAATAATTATTAAAAATCTGACAGTAATTAATTTAATTATTTCAATGTGTAATTATAGTATGTTCAAAGATACTCCGTTATGGCCCTCTCAGCGGGTCTATTGTTAGGGATTTAAGCTTGATTTATAGGGGTGCAAGGACAAGTATGTATTCAGTATTTCCCAATTTAATTTTATTTTTATATATATTATAATAATGAAACAGAGAATTTTGTACAAATATTATTATTGCTAATGAAGCAAAAAAAAAATGTTACGTGAAAGTATCATTGTATATTATTTCAAGTAAATCTGAAATACGTAATCCGCACAGAGATTAGAGATTTCCGAATTTATATATTTTGCAATCCTACCCTGAGCGCCAACAGGTAGAATCTCTTACTGTGTGCGGTTCAACACAGGCTTAGTAAGTTAAAGCCATAACGGAATATCTTTGAACATTCTATATTAATTAATAAAAGCGTGAATAAATTCGGTAGTAATTATTTTAGGACTATAATGAATAATTGTTTTAAAGAGAAACAAAAGATCGTTAAAATTTTGCAACAATATATAGGAGTACCATTTAAAAATATAAAGTTGTATATCATTGTGTTGTAAATGGAACACCCGGTAGATATGTTAGCATTTAAATAAAATAAAATTTGAAAATATTTTCGTAGCAGTGTGGCTAGAACGTTCATCTCACAAACTAGAGAACGTAAAATTATTTCGGATTTAATTATAATTGGTTTTCGTATTATATAAATTGTCATTGGCAGCGTGGCTAGAACACTCTCCTCAGAAGCTAGAAAACATGAAATCAAACCTCGCTTATTTTAATTGAACTATAATTAAAAATACAAGTGCTTTGTAATGGTTGTAGCAGCTTGGTTAGAACGCTCATCTCATTAGCTACAAAACGCGAAATTAAATTTCACTCTCTTCAATTTTTATTTCCTTGTACGAAGTAAAGGAAGTATTGTAATCGCGAAAATTTTCGGTTCTCAGATTTCAACGGAAATAGGTATTTTGGCCCTCCCTGAATCCATTTTGACTAATTTCGTCATGCCGTCTGTACGTACGTACGTATCTCGCATAACTCAAAAACGGTAAGCCGTAGAAAATTGAAACTTTATATTTAGGACTGTTATAACATCTAGTTGTGCACCTCCCTTTTTGGTCATTATACAACTACCGGTACTTTACTTGAAGCCTATAATAGATTTTCATGAAAAACTATATTCAAATATAATTTAAAACTAAGACTACTATATCAATGGAAATAACATAACAGATTTTGGTTAAAATAGACTAACCGGAAGTGACACATTACATGAAGCTACTAACAGTTTTCCTTGAAAAAAATGGTATTATTTTAATTTTAGAAATAAATGCTGCAAATAAAAGTTTTAGAGAATTAAATTTTTAAATTAGCTTTTTGCATAAACGAGATATCTAAATTTAAATATTATATATTATATTTTTTATTTTTATGGGGTAGGTGGCTCAGTGGTATCGAGTCGGCCTGTGGGTCTTGAGAACCCTGGTTCGATCCCCACAGCCGACAAACAATTTTCACCAATTTAAATCTACCCCTGTGGCTCCCTCTCCACTAATATCTTTGAAGGCCGTGATATGACGGCTGGTAACCGCACTTCACGCGAAAAAATATATCACTTACCGAGATCTGCTTAGGCGAAGATATATATCGATCGATATATATCATGATATTTATTTTGATATATATCGTCATATTTTTGCAATGATATATTTCCATTATATAAAAATATCAAATAGTTTTTGAGATATAGCCTCCGGAGAAGTGAAATTTATCGAATTTTTCAGTTTTTCTACTTTTACGAGGCTATATCTCGAAAACTAAATGTGATATGAAAACGCGGTCAACGGCATTAATTTTCTCGTGCTTCAGTTAACTTATAAACATAGTTTCAGCGATTTTTATTTTTTTTCAATTTTCCGCCAAAAAAATCGCAAAAAGCGGTTTTTTAACATTTTCTCGAAAACCAGAAGTCATATGCATTTGAAGATTGCACCACTGGATTCAGTGGGTCAAAATACATATGTATGTAAATTTTCGTTTTAATAATCCTACGATTAAGGATTTTTGGCAAAATTGAATTAAAATCTGAAAAAACCAAAGGGGTTCCCCTTAGGAAATAATTAAAAATATTAAATTGCATAAAATTGTATGAAAATTTGCTTATAAGTCAATTCGGACACGGGGAATTCAACGCCGTTGAGCGCATTTCCAAATCTTGTTTAGTTTTTGAGATATAGCCTCCTGAAAAGTGAAATTTATCGAATTTTTCAGTTTTTCTACTTTTACGAGGATATATCTCGAAAACTAAATGTGATATGAAAACGCGGTCAACGGCATTAATTTTCTCGTGCTTCAGTTAACTTATAAACATAGTTTCAGCGATTTTTATTTTTTTTCAATTTTCCGCCAAAAAAATCGCAAAAAGCGGTTTTTTAACATTTTCTCGAAAACCAGAAGTCATATGCATTTGAAGATTGCACCACTGGATTCAGTGGGTCAAAATACATATGTATGTAAATTTTCGTTTTAATAATCCTACGATTAAGGATTTTTGGGAAAATTGAATTAAAATCTGAAAAAACCAAAGGGGTACCCCTTAGGAAATAATTAAAAATATTAAATTGCATAAAATTGTATGAAAATTTGCTTATAAGTCAATTCGGACACGGGGAATTCAACGCCGTTGAGCGCATTTCCATATCTTGTTTAGTTTTTGAGATATAGCCTCCGGAGAAGTGAAATTTTTCGAATTTTTCAGTTTTTCTAAATGTGTACAAAAACTAAAATTAAAAAATAAATATCCAAAAAGTGATATATATATCCTATATATCAGATATTTTGATATTTATTATAAATATCATGATATTTACGAACCCTGGTAAATGGCGTGATGATATATTATTATTATTATTATTATGGGGTAGGTGGCTCAGTGGTATCGAGTCGGCCTGTGGATCTTGAGAACCCTGGTTCGATCCCCACAGCCGACAAACAATTTTCACCAATTTAAAAAAATCTACCCCTGTGGCTCCCTCTCCACTAATATCTTTGAGGGCCGTGATTTGACGGCTGGTAACCGCATTTCACGCGACAAAATATATCACTTACCGAGATCTGCTTAGGCAGAGTGCCACACCCAGTAATGGGTAAAAGGCGTGATGATATATTTATTTATTTATATATTATTATTATTATATATTTTTTGATTTTTTTTTAAATTAAGTTTGCTATGGATTAGAACAAAAAATAAAAGATTTTATGTCAAATTTGTGCAATTAAAAAAATATCTATAGTTTAATACGTGTACAAGGAAGTCATGTGGTGTCCACATCAGTTTTTTATATAACAAAATTGCGATTGTATATTATTTGAATGATTATAAGCTACTGTTTCTAAATAATGTACACGTATTATTTTGGCCCAAATAATACTTAAATAATTTTGAAATAATTTCTGTAAGTGACTTTCAAATCAGAACATTTATTGAACAAATTCCTCGCAATGTTAGAGTTGACTAGCAGGTAGATAGATACACTAGGATAGGATAGTAATAGCGGACATGAAGGCCAAACACACCTTTTCATTACAATTACATTGCAAATAACAATGCCGTACAAGTTGCGTATGTATTTGTGTGTGTGTGTATGTGTGTATGCCAAGCCTTCTTCACGATACCTGCAACGTGCCTGACAATCATACAGGGACGTATTTACCAGGAATTTATACCTTAGTTCTTCCTTGTAATATACAGGGTGTTTCAGGACTTTAACAGCTTATTCCTGAGGTTATTTTGAGCCAAAAATGTCATATGAACATAGGTTCTATTCCTTCTAGTTTATATTAATAAATGAAATTAATTAAGAGAAATAGGGTATGACTTTTCAATAAAGCTCTTGTTTTCCGAAAGTATCTTGATTACAAAATTTTGAAAATGTCGTGTTATTTATAGAACTTCAACCTCTTGTATTTTGGTAACTAGAAAGAATAGGATCTATGTTTATATGACATTTTTGGCTCAAAATGACCTCAGGAATAAGCTGTTAAAGTTTGTTACACTAGTCCTGAAACACCCTGTATAGGCAATAATAGACCACCAAGAAAAAAGTTGTTTCTTAGCTAAGAAGTCACGCGTTCGAATCTCATTTACTTCAACTTACATTCACTGGTATGGGGTAGGTGACTCAATAGTATCGAGTTGGCCTGTGGATCTTGAGAACCCTGGTTCGATTCCCACAGCCGACAAACAATTTTCACCAAATTAAATTTACCCCTGTAGCTCCCGCTCCACTAACATCTTTAGGGGCCGTGATTTGACGGCTGAATTGTAAGTTGAAGTAAATATATATATCATCACGCCTTCTACCCATTACTGGATGTGGCACTTTGCCGTAGAAGATATCGGTAAGTGATATATTTCTTTGCGTGAAGTGTGGTTACCAGGCGTCAAATCACGCCCCCCAAAGATACTAGTGGAGGGGGAGCCATAGGGGTAGATTTAAATTGGTGACAATTGTTTGTCGGCTGTAGGGATCGAACCAGGGTTCTCAAGATTCACAGGGTAGATACCACTAAAAGAGCGCCGCACTTAATAATAGATGAAAGACCTGATGATCTATTTATTTATTTTATTTTAGTATATAATAACATAAAAGTCAACAAATTATGATCTAATATTTGTACAATTCCACAAAGACAAGTGTTTAATTCTTTATCATTTCTCAAGATTTGTTTGTTACTAATGAAAGTAGTTTTGTTTATAATAACAGCGTTATAATAATTCATTAATGTAGGTCAAAATTTCTCAAGACCAACTACAGACATTTTCAGTATTATATTTTAATCTATAATAGTGAAAAAAAAAATTATATCTGGAACAAGTTATAACTCTTTGGTTGTGCTCTCGCTTCATAAGAAAGTGCTTGTGAATTTATAGCTCACTGACTCCAACTTACAAAAAAAAATGATTGTTCAGAGCCACTACAAGGTGTTTCAAAATTATTATAAAAAATAAAGATATATATATATATATATATATATATATATATATATATATAATTGTATGTATTTCTAAAACAATTTTCGTGCCACTGGTCTGATAGAAACTTTAATTAAATAAAATAAATTTTAATGTTTACTAATCTTTATTTATTACTGTTACCTATTAATGCAGTGACAAGAAAAATGTTTCCTTTAAGTAATGTGCAATTAATTTTGCAAATTTCGTGTTTAGTACACAGAATAATATATACCCTTAAATTTTTGTGCAATAATTTTGTAACAACCTGTATAATACTTTTAAAATAATTTCATTTTTATGTGAAATGAAGTATAGCAAAGGATGTACCCTAAAAATTTGTAGAAGGTATAAGAAATTAAAGACAAAAATTCAAGAAATTTTATAAAACTAATTCAGGTTTAATGTCTGGTGCAATTGAAGCCTCCATTACAATTTGGGCTATTTTTGACTGTGGATCTTGAGAACCCTGGTTCGATCCCCTCAGCCGACAAAAAAAATTTTCACCAATTTAAATCTACCTCTGTGACTCCCCTTTCACTAACATCTTTGAGTGCCGTGATTTGATAGCTGGTAACCGCACTTCACGCAAAAAAATATACCACTTAACAAAATCTGCTTCGACAGAGTGCTACACCCAGTAATGGGTAAAAGGCGTGATGATATATTTATTTATTTTTTAAATGTTTATAAATTAGATTAGACAAAATGCTTCAAATAAAAAAAAATACAATTCAATTATATTCCTGTTGTGCAGAATAGCAAATAAAATTTCAACTGTAATGTATAATCGTGATAATAGTATTTGTATTTTCCTAGGATAAATCACGATTTTATTTTTTATAAAATGCCTCAGTACATACAGAAACTTTACTGTTACCTTGAATGCGAATTCACAAAAGTAATTATTTGTAATAAAAAGTCTGATAAAAACATACATTTAAGTTGTAATGCCAGCTATTTGATGAAAGAGATATTTTAATTTCAATTTATTGCAATTAATTGAACATTTGTTTTATTTACATAAGGCTAAAAAAATATGTAATAATTATTACAAAAACTATGAAAAATCTTCATTTTCAACTTCAATTATCTTATTTAGTTTCTGAGTTATAGTTGCAGAAAGTTAGGTTAAATATGAAAATCTAAAATTTTCTTTATTATGTACTGCTCCTCCTCCACTAATATCTTTGGAGGCCGTGATTTGACGACTGGTAACCGCACTTCACGCGAAAAAATATATCACTTACCGAGTTCTGCTTAGGCAGAGCGCCACACCCAGTAATGGGTAAAAGGCGTGATGATATATTTATTTTATGGGGTAGGTGGCTCAGTGGTATCGAGTCGGCCTGTGGATCTTGAGAACCCTGGTTCGATCCCCACAGCCGACAAACAATTTTCACCAATTTAAAAATCTACCCCTGTGGCTCCCTCTCCACTAATATCTTTGAGGGCCGTGATTTGACGACTGGTAACCGCACTTCACGCGAAAAAATATATCACTTATCGAGTTCTGCTTAGGCAGAGTGCCACACCCAGTAATGAGTAAAGGGCGTGATGATATATTTATTTTATTTATTTATAATCTTAAATAATGTAAAACTGAAGTTTATATGATTAAACGAAATACATTTATTATTAGGTTATGTTATGTTAGTTACAACGAATCTCGCCGGAGGCGCTAGTTGACATGAACATATGAAACGGCCATAATAACCGTTGTGTAGTTCACTGAAGCTGGTCATGCTTTAAGGAACGGTATTTTAAAACCGATTATTATTTATTTATGTATTTCTTTAGAATTTTTGCAACAGTGTTGCCATTTATAAAACAAATCTTATAAAAATACACTTATAGGTTAAAGAAAGTATGGGAAATTCAAATTTCCAATCCGTTTTTAATTACCTCGTCAAATTTTGAAGTTATGGGCGTTAAAAATTCGCTCAATATTTATACAATTTATTTCATTCGCCTACAAAATGTACAATCTTCGATTTAATTCTGTGAGATTCGAAGACAACTTTCTTATTATCATACACGAAGTACCTTTGAGTTTACCTCATTTTACAGTAATTTAACCTAGAAACATCAACGATTTCACTTAAAAATAATCAGCGGATCTATGCTCAAAACTCCTGGCTTCATTGTCAAATACACATGAGATTTCAAGGTACAACCAATTAATGTTTTTAACTTTTAAGTGTTCAGAAATTGTCAAAATCAAGGTGCAGTGACACAGAACTAATGAACAATAGTTATAAAGACACGCCAGGTGACTGCTATTAGTCATGAATTTATCGGTTAAGAATTTTGTCAAATTATGTTCGCATATTTGTCGCTGCCAAGCTTTTCCTGATTATTTTAGAGAAAAATGGTTCAAATAAAAATTATAGATAATTTACTTGTCTGTAACTTTTATTTGAAGTATTTTTTTCTAAAATGATTCAGAAACTTTTTACAACCGAAAATATGATGCTAAATTAGTAGATGTCATTTATATTTTGTAATAATTTCCAATCAGTAATAAATGATTGTTTTATTGTTATATGACTACGAAATAACTTTCACTGTTAAAATTTGAATATTACTCGTCGTTGTTATGGTGTCAAAAATCATTTGTTTATTAAGCATCACCTACTTGTATTTGTTGCAACATTTAATAATGCATATTTTTCGTTGCCTAACATTTTAAAATTATTTTCGAAAAATAAAATAAATATATCATTACGCCTGTTACCTGTTACTGAGTGTGGCACTTTGTCATAGCAGATCTCAGTAAATGATAAATATGTATGTGCAAGAAATGCAGTTACCAGCCGTCAAATCACAGCCCAGAAAGGTGTTAGTAAAAGCAGATAATTTTTAAATAAATATATCACCATGCCTTTTACCCATTACTGACTGTGTCACTGTAACCGATCTCGATAAGTGATATATTAATGCGAGTAAAATGTAGTCTCCAGCCGTCAAATCATGTCCCCAAACTTGTTAATTGAGGGGGAGGTACAGAGAACATTTTTAAATAAATAAATATATCATCACGCCTTAGCCATTACTGACTGTGGGACTGTGCCGTAGCCGATCTCGATAGGTGATATATTCATGCGAGTAAAATGTGGTCTCCAGCCGTCAAATCATATCCCCAAACTTGTTAATTGAGGGAGAGGTACAGACATAATTTTTAAATAAATAAATAATAAATAAATAACTGTGGTACTGTGCCGTAACCGATCTCGATAGGTGATATATTCATGCGAGTAAAATGTGGTCTCCAGCCGTCAAATCATATCCCCAAACTTGTTAATTGAGGGGGAGATACAGAGATAATTTTTAAATAAATAAATAAATATATCATCACGCCTTCTACCCATTACTGAGTGTGGCACTCTTTCGTAGCAGATCTCAGTAAGTGATATATTTATATTTATGATGGTGGGAAAATTTTTACTGTATCGTCTGCGGGAATCGAACTTGGGTTCACAAATCTATAAACCGACTAAATTATCGTCTCCCCCATTAATTAATAATAAATTTGAATGTAGTAAAAATCAGTTTATTTACTGTGGGAATCGAACTCGGGTTTTCAAACTCACAGGCCGACATAAATTGTTCAAATAAAAATAAATTATATAGCTATTAGTTTTGTTTTCATTCAAATAATTTGAACTGCATATAAACTAAATTAAAAATAACTATGTTTTTAAAGAAATATATGGTTGCACAATAAATAATTGTAAATAAAAAAAAGATTATAATAAATGATTAAACACAATGCTAATATTTACCTAGACACAGTTTTAGATGTACAGTTATCAAAATGATTGCGTGTTTATTGCTAAAAATGTTTCTCATTTTCGGAAATTTGCTCATAATTGTTTATTATTTACAAGGATTATTAAAAATAGGTCTATTTATGTTTGCAATTTCGTATAATAATAATATTGTTGAGGTCGAATTAAAAGTTAGAACAATAATAATATAATTAAACAATCTTTCAAGAAAGTCTCACGACCAGTTAAATCTTTTCATCTATGCTAATTTGACAAAGAAAAGTCTGAGATTTAAATAAATATATCATTACGACTTTTACCCATTACTGGGTATGGCACTCTTGATATATTTCTTCGCGTAAAGTGCTGTTACCAGCCGTCAAATCACTGCTCCCAAAGATGAAGCTGCAGTGGAAGTTTTAACGTGATGGAAATTGTGGGAATCGAACCAGGGTTGTCAATTCCAGAAGCCGACTACCCTATATTAAAATTAAATAATAAATAATTGTTTTCGTAACCAGTGGTATCGAGTCAGCCTGTGGATCTTAAGAACCCTGGTTCGATCCCCACAGCCGTCATACAATTTTTAACAATTTAAATCTACCCCTGTGACTCCCTCTCCACTAACATCTTTGGGGGCTGGTAACCGCACTTCACGCGGAGAAATATATCCCTTTCCGAGATCTGCTTAGGCAGAGTGCCATACCCAGTAATGGGTAAAAGACGTGATATATTTATTTATTTATTTATATAGATCACGTGATTATCAGTTGGTTTTGGTCACCCTGTATATAAACTTTATTAAAGAATTTAAAATATTTGTATATTATTGTTGCTATGTCTTCGATAATAAAAATCGTTAATTTGATTACATCGAGCCTTGCATAAAACAAGTCTGTACCATCCAATTCTAATTAAACTGTCTGAATCTGGCGACCAGTGACGCGATGTGCGCTTGCGCAGTACGACCAGTCTTCCCGAATATTCCCTACAGTAAGCCTGTTAGCTCGTTTGTAGTGTACATATTCGCCATTTTATTTAATAAAATAACTTTAGAACAAAGTATATTTGCACCTGGTGCCGTGATAAAGTGTTTGGTAGTGCTTGTGACAGTGTAGTGTTGTGTGTGTGCTGTGGAGATGCTGTCCACCTCGAATGGGGAGACATAGGATGGGACGTCTTAAGGTTTGTTCACATTTTTCGATGGTGTGTCGTATTTTTAACCCATTTTACGTAACAAAAAAAAGTTGGAAGCAGCATGCTTTATATTCAACACATAGAGAAAAGAAATTCTAATAAAATACTTAATGAAACTGTTATTTATATAGTTATATAATATCACTGACCGAGATCTGCTTTGGCAGAGTTCCACATCCAGTAATGGGTAAAAGGCGTGATGACATATTTATTTATTTACTTCTTACAACCATGATATATAAAATCAAACAATATATCATCATTCGATTTTAATACATATTTCTGTATTTTTCGAAATAAATTATAAATTTAGATTAGATTTGACACATTTCACTAATGTCAAATTATATAATTATTTTTCAGTTGCAATGAATATAGCTTCACTTTAATTCCCTAGGGATAAAAAGTACTACATTTTTCTCTTAATAATTGAGGAAAGTAAATGTTACTTTCTGATAAGATCACGAAAAAAAGTTTACAAGAATTTTATGGTCTGTACTTCAAATTAAAGCATTGAAGTCTCCAATTTAAAATAAATATATCATCACGCCTTTTACCCATTACTGGGTGTGGAACTCTGCCAAAGCAGATCTCAGTAAGTGATATATTTCTTAGCGTGAAGTGCGGTTACCAGCAGTCAAATCATATTAGTGGAGGGGGAGCCACAGGGGGTAGATTTAAATTGGTAAAAATTGTTTGTCTCCAATTTAAAATTCCAAAAAGTCGTTTAACATAATGCTAGCATTGAACTGAATACGTTATTCGTGTGCGAGTTAGTTTGACGGATAATTGCAGCTGTTTTATTGTAGTAAGGAAATATAAAGATATTTGTGCGTAGGCGCCTCCTGTGATTTATGAATTCGTTTGTATTTAAACACCTCTGCTAAAAGTGAACCCAATTTTCAAGGACGCATATTGTTATATTCTTACATAAAATTAATCACAAATTGACAATGACTGATCGCAATTTGTTTATGTTAATTTTAAAATAATAAATTATATCAATCAAGAAACTATCAAATAAGAGTTCGCGTGTTCAAATCTCGCTGACTTGAACTTATATAAAAAAATACGATTGTGTCTTGAGTGGTTCCAATTACACTATAAGCTACTGTAATTGGGATTAAGTTCCTTTTATGCGAAGTAGCAAGTAATTCTAACAAATATTTTAATATTACTTGTGAAAATTTCCCTCACTCAATTTACAAGTAAATTGCTTTCCTCACTAGTGAGGGAAACGATTACTATCACAACTAAATTGTCCGTTAGTACGGTGGTGTGGATAGCGATACGAAATTCGAATCCGGAGATTCTGAGTTCGAATCTCACCTAAGCTAAAAATTATATAAACTACTACACTGCGGCTCGGTGAGTGCGGACCCTGTACTGTAATTGGGATTAAGTTCCTGTTGTACAGCGTAACATAAATAAATAAATAAATTGAGTCAAAGAAATGTCATTTGACAAAATGCATTTGTAATTACAGCTCCTTTAATTTATATAAAATAATTATTAAATTTCTTGAAGTATGATTATCGTTTTTCGAGAAATTAAACGACAATTCGGAAGAATAGTTATTTTTGTATTGTGTTTTTTATTGCGCGTGAGAATGTTACTTTTAGTCGAGACAGTAAAAGTCATTCGAACGCGCCAAAAAAACAAGAATTTTGTCCACGAAATACAAACATTTTTTTCTACAACTGTAAATAAAGAATAATACAATAATTATTGATTTATTTAAAGTAAATTGAAAGAAAATAATCAACAATAATATTAAATTGATACTATTGATGTGTTGTAACTAGAGTTGTGCCGTGGTCAATTGACCAAAAATATTTGACGGCCAAATAATACGGTCAAATAATCTAAATGGAACCGTCACGACATATGTTGTTCAATAGAAATAGCTACTTACTATTATTACATGAATATATCTAGTTTGGTATTCTGGGTTCTGGAGAATTTGCTTACTTTACTTTACAAATAAAATAAATACATATTATTTCATTTCATTACGTCTTTTACTTTATTTTCCCCTTTATTTTGAATTTGATGTGGTTTTATTTATTAGTTGTTGTTGGTTTTTTATTTTCAGTAATATTAGATGTAGTAGTAAACAGTACTATATAAATAAATTACAATTTTAATTGTGATTTTTATTAAATGTTTCTTGGTCAATTGACCGGTCAAATAGTCTGTCAAGTGACCGAAAAATATTTGACTGGTCAAATGCACAACCCTAGTTGTAACTAATGGAACCTGACAACAAATAATTTGCGCACTAGGGTGCAAAATAATGCGCAAAATACCCGTTGTCATAGTAATGTAAATGATGAAAAAATCACGTACTTCGTAAAAAAATGAACATTTTTTTGACAGTTGTAGAAAAATATATTTTTCTTTTGATTACTATTACATAAATATGTACAAAATATTAATAGTAAGTTTTATTGTTGCAGGACCACTGTTCAACAAGAAATCTGGCAACCGAGTACATCAACGGTGAGTACATTTATTTAATATGGTTACAGTTAAAACAAATGTATTGTCGCTACGGTAACGACTTAATATTCCGTGAATGAAACATTGAATAAACGGTACCTATTCTTAACATCCTTGCATTACGCTACAAAAATATGCATCTCTGCTACTATGATTTTAAGGAATCGACGTGTTTCGTTTGTTAATACGTTAGTAGTTTGTTTAAAATGCGCGGGAGGTATAAGGTAAACCTACAAACAAATTCTGCAAATTAATTAGCAATTGTTTCAATGATTTTGGGCGTTGTTATCGTATAGCAAATGTTTAAAGTATAATGATTGAGGGCGGGACGGTTTTAAAGGCATATTTGACGCGTTTGTTGGATGGCTCAGCCCACAGTATTAAAATAATCGACGAAAATTGAAAGTGGTCCTATAGAACAACTTTCTTGTGATGTTCCACTATAAGTTAAAGTGGTTCAAATTATATATAATTTAATGGCTTTTATCAATTTTCACTTACATATTTATTTAGAAAATAGAAAATTGTTTTATTTACTATTATTATCTTTTTCCTTAATTTATATATTCGATTAATTAAAGTTAGTTTAGCTTTAGAATCGTTAAAAAAAGAAAAATCTGAATATTTTGTACTAGCGAAAATTAATCTTGTTTAAACATATTTCTAGTGTAAAAACAAAAGTAAATATGGGTTTACACTTTTGAAATTTGGGTTTAGGGTACTTTTTTCTATAAGTATGATTACTTTTATTATTTTGTGTTGGATAATAAATTGTTTAGAGTATAAACTGCGAGATGGTTGAAATATTTTTTGTCATTTTCAAAATAATCAACTTTGACATGCCACAACTCAAAAACTAAAAGAGATATTGAAATACGGTTTTCATCAATGAATTCCTCGTACTGTAATTAACTTACTAAATTAATAAGTTTGTATAGATATTAAGTGGTTTGATAGCTATGACATGAGAAGTTTAAACTCGGAATACCTAATAAAGCTTTATAAAAATATATATATATCATCACGCCTTTTACCCATTACTGGTTGTGGCACCCTGCCTAAGCAGATCTCGGTAAGTGATATATTTTGTCGCGTGAAGTGCGGTTACCAGCCGTCAAATCACGGCCCTCAAAGATATTAGTGGAGAGGGAGCCACAGGGGTAGATTTTTAATAAAGCTTTATGTCGAGAATTTTGTATTTTTTATTATATAGAAAATTTTTAAGGGGTTAGCCTTAAGATGTTTTAGAGTTTTGGTAATTTTTCGTTTTTCTGTAATAAAAAATGTATTCGCACAAATTTTCTTTTGAAAATTGACTTACTTATGTATTTTCACGCGAGGAATTCAATGTTGTTTACAGATTTTAATTATCTCATCTACTTTTTGAAATATCTACTCCGGAAAATTTTCTAAAAAAGTCGGAAATTTTTTCAAAATATTTATCAAGTTAATTGGCGCACGAAAAATACACTCTTTCTAACCGCATTTCGATATCACTTCTAGTTTACGAGATATTGCGTCTCAAAGTACATGAAAAATCGCTGCATCTCGGAAACTAAAAAAGATATGAAGATGCGCTCACCGCCATTAGATTTCTCGTTACCTGAATGATATAAATCCATATTTAAAAAAATTAGATAAATATTAGACCTTTCAGGAGTACTTACTGATTTTTACGATTTTCATTCAATTATAATAAAAATAATTTAAATCTATTAATACCAATGACTTCAGCATACTTTAATTAACATAAAACCAAATTTTCATTTGATTTACATGTCTAATAAATATTAATAAGTATTATATAAACTGTGTGTAATTTGTATTTTATTCAGTCAACGTTCTGAAGATGGCCTAATAAGCCAAAATCGATCAACTTATTGTTAATAAATAATTTTTGTGAAACTACATCAAGTGTCTACGTTCATTATTCTTATGTCTAATAATAGTAGTTTATGTAACAAGTACATAATTTGGGTCTTTATTGGACGAGCCGAATTTGATGGCAGAGCAAGCGAGGCTAATAAATAAGGCGAGTCTATAAAGTCCGATTATGTACGAGTTGCATACAACGTTTTTTGTTTGACTGCATGAAGAATATTTTCTCTTAAAATATGATTGTGTCAATACCTATATTTAAAACATTTCATTGCATCTCAAAGTGTGCGTCGTTGTTATGCATTTGTTGCTTTATTTATCAAATTGTCAAAGTGAAAAAAGTATTGAGATGGATAAAGACATTGAAGACGTTTCAAAAGAAATAAAAGATCTTGCATGTAATGCAAGAGAATATCTAACAATTGTATGAAGACACATATAATACATACAGAAAATGGTGTTTAAATATTTCTTTTGAATTTTGTTTTAATGTGACATTGACAGCAGTCCAATTTTGCATTTTTATCGTACTAGTCCTATAAAGTACCCGATTATGGACAGTAAACAGTGTCATAAAACAAGGTAATATGATGTAGTCGAACATAAATATTTTTAAAAATATCAAACATAGAAACAATTAAAACATTGAATTTCCTCTTGAAGTTAAGACTTTCGCCCAATTCTAAATGCTCTCTCTAAATCTACAAATATAATTATTCTCTTACTTCAAATTATTAATAATAATGTCAACAACTATTTGAACATTTCGAAATGAACAACAAGTTATTAGTGAATCTAGAGCAATATGAACAGTGAGTAAGTTTGTTTGAAAGCGCAGCAATGAAACCGTCCTCAGCGGATAAAAAACCTGTTAGCAGTTCAAGATGACACGAAAAAAACTCATTTAAGAGAAAGTCCATCCACATCCGTGCAACAAAAAGAATAAACATCACTCACGACGCTTAGGTTCACACTTTCCAGTCTACACTTACATCTAATTAGGAATATATTTTGCGCTCAACTAAATCTTATACGACTTTTTTACAGTTGTATTCATTATTATTCACTTTTATTCATTTGTTCATGCACCACTTTATTTTAAATTGGAAAAGTTTTATGCTGAAACGGGATTGAATGCAGTGAAGTAGAACTCACTTCTAAAACTGTTATTCTATTATATTATACGAGATTATAAATGAGATTTAAATTGTAGTAGATCCACTTGTTTATAGCGAGGTTGTGGTTATAACGAACACTGTTTAGGTACTATTTTATCACATATAAAGAGGTTTTATTATGTTCTTTGATTGTATTTATTTATGACATTAATAATATAGGTTTTACAGAACTTTAAATTGCGTGTACCCATATGAGTACAACGGGGCGAAATGGGTTAATACACCTTAATTTTTGTCCGAGGTATACAAATAATACATTTATAGTATGTTATGCATCAAGGGAGGGAAACAAGCTATTATTCCCGCGTGTGAAGTCGAGGTTTGCTAACTTCATACAAGGGATAATCGCGCCCTCCCGTGAAGCATATTATACTTTTTCTACAACCATTAAAAAAGTAGGCGTTTTTGAACTTATTTTTATTATGAAAGTAGCAGATTGTTGCACTAGTGCAAAAAATGTGAATTATTTCTGCACTAGTGCAGAAAAGCAATTTAATATAAATAAACTCTATACAGTATACTTTCTTGAGTTTGTTTGTCATTGTCAGTTGTCATGGATACATTAAACCAGGTATCTTTCTAAAATTTCTAAATTAATACAAAATTTCAGAGATGTTACAATTACTGAAATTTGTTAGATTATTTTTATCAAAATTTGGTTTATGGTTGTAGAAAAAATGGTGTACGCAACTCGTGCAGAAAGGGGTTTTTTTAACTCGCGGTCTTGCAGCATTCGCTTCGCTCATGCAGCAACGGAAAACTCATTCAAAAAAACCCATCTTTCTGCACTTGATACGTCAATAACTATTTCGTAACAAGTGCACAAAAATTACTGTCTTATCGGGACAAATGTCAAATATGGGTTGCGTAACTAGTTACCTAGGAAACGCCGCAAACAGCTAATAATCGTAGTCTCTAGGGAGAGAAACATGCTACCTAGGGAGAGAAATATCCTACCTAGGGGAGAAAAGCAGTGTTTCTCTCTCTAAAATTAGGGAATAAGAATGTGTTTCTTGTGCATGTGTTATGAAAAATTTATTTTAGCGAGAAAATATGAAATAAAACTTTAGCCTTAAAAAAATAAACAGAATTATTATCTAGTTATCTACAAGTTATATAAAAATACATCTATTCCTATTTCTATTCACATTTAAACACAGCGTTCTAGATCTAACAAAATGAAAGTATACTCTAATTTATTGAATGATGCATATCTAATAATATAGCTTATAACAATGTCACTCACATGTATGGATGACAATATAAAAAAGATGAATAAATGAATGTGAGTTTGTTGTGACTTACCGAGTGCGTGGGTGGCGTCAGCAGCGTTGGTCACGTCATTTCCACTGATGTTGGACAAACAGAACGTTACTAGCAGCAGAACTGGCAGAGCAAAGGGCATATTTGAAACTTATGGTTGATTTGCGTGCATATTTCTTCACCTGCAACAATATAAACAACACCTATCAAACACTCGCAACAAACATACAGACATTTGTCTTATGTGGTAGATCGGACTGTGAATATTTAAGAATCTGAGTTTGATTCCTACATAGAGTACCACTCTCAGTAATGGGTAAAATGTGTGATGTCATGAGGAATGTACTCGTATGTCGAATAAAAGATTGGACTGCCCTAGCACATCTGGCTAAATGATATATTTATACGCGTAAAGTCAAATCAAGGTCCTCAAAGATGTTAGTAGAGGGCGAGCCAAAGGGGTAACTTTAATGTTGTTTGTCGGTTGTGGGAATCGAACCCGGATTTTCAAATAAATAAATATAAATCTTGAAGGGCGTCCACTAATATCTTTGGGATCCGTGATTTGATGGCTGGTAACCGCATTTCACGCAAAAAAATATTTCAATTATCGAGATCTGCTTAGGCAGAGTGCCACACCTAGTAATGGGTAAAAGGCGTGATGATATATTTATTTTATTTATTTAAGTAATAATTTTTCTTTTCTTAAATAAAATTAAAATAAATATATCATCACGCCTTTTATCTATTACTGGGTGTGGCATTCTGCCATTACAGATCTCTGTAAGAGATATATTTGGTCATGTGAAGTGCGGTTATCAGCCGTAAAACCACGGCCCCCAAAGATGTTAGTGGAGGGGGAGCCACAGGGGTAACTTTAATGTTGTTTGTCGGCTGTGGGAGTCGAACCCGAATTTTCAAATAAATAAATATAAATCTTGAAGGGCGTCATAATAAGAAATAAGTAATAATTCTTCTCTTCTTAAATAAAATAAAAATAAATATATCATCACGCCTTTTATCCATTATTGGATGTGGCACTCCGCCGTAGCATATCTCGGTAAATGATATATTTCTTCGACTGAAGTTACATCACAGCCCCCAAAGATGTTAGTAACAATTGTTTGTCGGCTGTGTGGATCGAACCAAGGTTTTCAAGATCCACAGACCGACTCGATACCGGTTATAAGTAAAGTAATAGATATCTAAACCACAGATTATTTTTTGTTTGATTTCTTGTTTCTTAGAATAATCCGTTTAAAGTAGCGACTTTGCCATCATCAAAACAATTCTAAAAACTCTTTGTTATTAATAGAACCACATTATAAATTTCGGCAGAACAATCCATTATAAGTTAAATAAAATTACATCATTCCTAAACTTGATACTCTGCATGAATTTTTTATTTAATAACTTAATCTTGTATCTTATAATCTCAAGTATTTCAATAGTAAAATAATAATAAATATAGTCTTGACATTATAAGATTACTTTTCAATATTCATTGCAATTTATAGAAACTTTAAAAGAAACATAAAACACAGAAATAAATTAAATTCGATGCTAATAAAGTTATATAAATACTGTTAGTCGATAGCTATTCCAACTATGTTTAGTAATAGCTCAAGCTATCATTTATAAACAAAGTTCAATTGAAAAATAACTATAACATCAAATTCATCAGGAATGAATCAATTTTGTTTGTAAATTCCACTGTGGAAATTGTTTTTAATTAAATTTAAATTAAAAGCCGTCTATTTTAAACAAAAGTAACACTTTTTTCAACTTTTTAAAATATTGTGAAAAAAGTACTACATTTTTCTCTCTCTCCACTAATATCTTTGGGGGCCGTAATTTGACGACTTGTACTGCACTTCACGCTAAGAAATATATCACTTACCGAGATCTGCTATGGCAGAGTGCCACGCCCAGTAATGGGTAAAAGACGTGACGATATATTTATTTTATTTATCTAAAAACTTTTAACAAATGTGAAATAATGTCTCATGCAAGAACTATACAGGGTGAGTCTGGGAAGACGCCCCCCCCCCCTTTAACTTTTTTATTATGAGTAATAGAAAAAAATGGTTCATATGAAAGTTTTATTATTTTAAATATACTATTTGATGGCAGATGTAGATATTTTTTATGTGAAAATAATTTGTTTGAAGTTGTTTTTGTTACTGAATTTGTTGCTTTAGTTTGTTAAGTTGTATAACACTGTTACATTTTGTTTATTTTCACATAGCCACCTATAATATTTGTATAAAAATTATTTCTAGTATTTCTCAATTTTCTTATTTTTCTCGAATTTTTTCAGATACATTAATAAAAACTAATACACCGTTGAAAAGAGAAAAAAATGGCGGTTTTTATTTTAGTAAAATAATTATAGGTTGCTATTTAAAAAATAAAAGTTGATAGTCGTATCTTGTAAACCTGACTTTATAAAAAATATCTACATCTGCCATCAAATAGTATATTTAAAATAATAAAACTTTCATATGAATCATTTTTTTCTATTACTCATAATAAAAAAGTTAAAGGGGGGGGGCGTCTTCCCAGACTCACCCTGTATATTTATAACATAAAAAAAATTTGTAAATTTATGCCGCTGTCAAATGTTTCCAAAATAAATTATAAAAAAATGCTTCAAATAAAAATGGTAGAAAATCTAGTTCTTCGTATTTTTTATTTGAAACATTTTTTTCTAAAATGATTAAAAAACGCTTGACAACGGAAAATATCTATAGATGTAATAATGGAGACTTGAATGCTATATCAGGCACTGAACCTATAGTATTAAATTTTTTCTATACTTCTTATAGAATAGAATTTCGAGAATTTTAGTATAATAAAAACATGTTTATTCAATTAGATACAGCATATCTTATTTAAATCAATCCTACACAATTATTTACATCTTAAAGAATCTATCAATTTTTTTGTTTGTTAATAACAAACTGCGATCTTCTTCTATTTAATGACGGTGATTAACATTTTTTTGTTCATGCACGTGTTTCTCTTTTTTAAATCTTCGTTTCGGTTGTTTCTTCTACAGAATGTTGGTTCTTGCAAAACTCAACAATTATTTCTTACACAAACGCTAGTTTCTTGTTTCATTCAATTCCGTATAAAAAGAGAATCAATGTACTGCACTTGTTTCAATAGCTTGATGCGATATTGTTTAATGTAAACAATGATTTAATTAATTGATGTTGTTGAGTAATTTTAAGATTGGTTCTGCTTTGATGAAAATTTCTTTTAATTGGCGGCTTTTTTGTGTTAATTAGAACTTGTAATATTATTAATTAATTGATAGGTTTGCAAATAAATTATATAAAGTTTACATGGAGGTTTACTGCAATTGCAGATCTCTATCAATTTACTGTACTAGAACAGTTGCGACTCAATGTTGAAACAAACAAACAAACATTCAATTTATACAAAGTATGGCTGTGCTCAAGCGGTTTAGATTGTTCTATGGGTAGTTATAGCTCTGCTGTTGCGCACTCCCTGCACAAGATAGAAATCATCAATTTATAGATTTCCTGTACAGCAATTGGAATTAATTTCGTGTTTTGTAACGTATCAAATAAATAATTTAACACTACTTTTACGGGCAGTTATGGGTCTATGGTTGCGCTCTTACTCACGGGAGAGAGTCTTTGATCTCTCACATTGTAATTGGATTAATTTTCTATTAAGTAGCAAATAAATAAGTATACTGTGCAAATAACGACTAGTGAATTTCGATGAATACAGAATGTCGAAATATTTCAGGAAGATTTTTAAAAATCGCATAATTGAGAGTAGTTTTCCTGAAGTAAATATTTTTAGTACCACTGATTTAAGTATTATTTCTAATATGTATATTGTAAACACTACAATGGTCATCTTATTTATTGTATATCAAATAAATGATTATTTGTACTGTTTATAATTGATTTAATATACAGTGTGTTTAGAAAGAAATATTATATTATTTTTTGTTTAATAGTTAAACAGCGCTGAACAAGAGACCTACATTTTATAGCGAACTTCGAACCAATCAGACGAAGTCTAATTTTTGTTTACATATTGTTAAAATGCGCTATAAGAAACAAAACACGCTCAAAAACAGTCGCAAAAACAAAACACGTCGCAGATACTTAAATAAACAATAGATAACCTACCTTTATTTAAAAGGAATACAATAAATTATTTCCTTAATAAAATACGGAACAACAAGCACCAAAACAACACACTCTCCACAAAAAACAATTGATAAAATAACCGCACAGAGATCCAAGGCACACACGACAGTTTGTGAAACAATTGACACACGATGTTCACTTGATGCTACATTGTTGCACGGACATAGGCTACGCGATAGCGCGATAGAAACAACACAGTCAGTACTTTAACTGTTAGGTGCGCGTTGCGGTCGCGGACTTCTCATGGTAATATGATTTAACTTTCTCATTACTATTCATGGGGGAAAGTGTAATTTAGCGACGACAGCGCCACGGCGGACAGGTGAGGCATCTAACTATACTGACATACTTTCGCGCCACGTTTGAATTTCCCGCCGCAAACTACGTGAATCAACACTTACGAATTTTCAAATAAATTAATTAATTAAATATGTTTGTGTGTCGAAACAGGATCTGCTGTTGCAGATTACGCTAGATATTTAAGTATAGAAATATTACGAATGTAGAGCTAAATATGGCGCGAAATTTCAAATTTAAAAACATTTGATAATTAAAACCCGATTTATTATTACATTTTTATACAATAAAAACTAGTATGTTAATATTCTATAATGTTCTACTAAATTGATAAATTTGTAACAAGTAGTTAAATTGAAAATAACAATTTGCAAATTTGATATTTGCAAGGTTAACAGTGACGGCGTTTAAGAAAGGGCACTTTTTATTTATATTTAAATTTACTTTAAAAATTGAATCGCTAGAAAATAAATTAAATAAATTGATCAATGATAATAAGTAACCTAGATAACGTTCTTTTAAATTATTTATAAACATAGTTTACAAATTTGAAGTTTAATGCACAATGGCGTTATAATTTCTATAGTTAAATTAATAATTATTTGTTAAAAACATTTGTTTACCAATGTTATTTAACTAAAAATAAGAACTTTAATGATGATAAGATAAAAGTCAAAATAGAAATAAATAAAAATATGCCATCTTTTGTATTTTTAGCAACGCCACTGAGCCATCATCCACGTGACAAATAGATAACATAACTAAATATATCTGTAGCTGTGTGTCATAATTTTGCTATAGTATGTGTCTAGTATAAATGTGAAACAAAGATATCAAAGTTTTTATTTATTTATTTAATTAGTCATCAACAAAATTAGTAAATAATAAAAATGGAGGACCCAGAAGTGATTGATGATTGGGAACGAGAAAGAGTGTTAGGATGTGGTGGTTTTGGTGTTGTTACACTTTGGAAAAACTGCAAAAATTATGATAGAATTGGTAGGTTATAAATAGTAAACACAAATTACAAATGACAAATGATTTAATTTTAGCTATTAAAAAGTATCGAGGAGAAAATGATAACCTAACTCCTAAACAGAAAGAACGATGGACTCAAGAAGTAGAAATGATGAAAAAAATTAACAATGAAAACATTGTTCGTTTTAAAATCCTTCCACAAAATTTAGAAGAAGCACTTAACAAACATAACCCATCCAATCTTCCAATGCTGTCAATGGAATTCTGTACTCAAGGCGATTTAAGAAGCGTCCTAATTCGATCTGAAAACTGTTGTGGTCTGCCAGAATCAGAAGTTCGATACATTTTAAAAGATCTTATAAACGCAGTGTCTCATCTTCACTCATTAAAAATAACTCATCGAGATTTGAAGCCGGAAAATATTGTGTTGCAAATGAGTGATCGGCCAAATGGATTTATCTATAAGTTGATTGATCTTGGATACGCCAAAGAACTTGATACTAAGAGTATTTGTGCAAGTTTTGTTGGAACTTTACAATATTTGGCCCCTGAGTTGATGTACTCGAAATCGTACAGCTGTAGTGTTGATTATTGGTCGATGGGTTTGGTTGCTTTTGAGATTATTTGTGGGACCAGACCTTTCTTGCCGAATAAGTCACCGGCTCAATGGTAAATTGTACAATCGAGAAAGTTCTGGGATTTTGTTGAGTATAATGGTGTGTTAGTGCCAAGTATGGGAAATATGCCATTATATCTATGACACGATTTGATGCCATTTTTTATCACCCGATATAATAATGGTATGTGAAATTGAAAAGATTGTTGTTTATAATATGATAATGGTGTGTTAGTGCCAAGTATGGGAAATTAAGAAAATGAATGATTAAAAAAAATGGCATCAAATCATGCCATTATATCTATCTTTGTTTTTCATGACACGATTTGATGTCATTTTTTAATCACCCGATATGATTATGGTATGTGAAATTGAAAAGATTGTTGTTTATTATATGATAATGGTGTGTTAGTGCCAAGTATGGAAAATTAAGAATATGAATGATTCAAAAAAATGGTATCAAATCGTGCCATTATATCTATCTTTGTTTTTCATGACACGATTTGATGCCATTTTTTATCACCCGATATGATAATGGTATGTGAAATTGAAAAGATTGTTGTTTATAATATGATAATGGTGTGTTAGTGCCAAGTATATAAATAAATAAATATATCATCACGCCTATTACCCATTACTGGGTGTGGCACTCTGCCTAAGCAAATCTCGGTACGTGATATATTTTTTCGCGTGAAGTGCGATTACCAGACGTCAAATCACGGCCCCCAAAGATATTAGTGGTGGGGGAGCCACAGGGATAGATTTAAATTGGTGAAAATTGTTTGTCAAATTTATATATCAAATTAAGAATTTTAGAATATGATAATGATGTGTTAGTGCCAAATGTTTAAATGAATAGATATATACAGGGTGTTCCACAAAATTGGAAATTAATTTTTACGTTGCTATTACCCTCTTAATTATTTTAGAAGAAAAAGTTTCACCACGTTATAAAAAAACACCCTTGTGGCTTCCCCTCCATTAATATCTTTAGAAGAAATTAATTTCTACCCCGCCACTGTCTTCCAAAAAAAAACATGTTTTATCCATTTCTGGGTTTGACACTTTGTCGAAGCAGATCTCAATAAGTAATATATTTATATGCGTGAAATGCAACTACCAGCCGTCAAGTTACACCTCCCCCCCAATGTGAGTGGAAGGGGAACTACTAAGATTATTTTAATTTAAATACGTGAAATCAATACCTTGAGCAAAAGTACTAATTATAATTAAATTATGAATGCTGATATGGGGTAGGTGGCTCAGTGGTATCGAGTCGGCCTGTGGATCTTGAGAACCCTGGTTCGATCCCCACAGCCGACAAACAATTTTCACCAATTTAAAAAATCTACCCCTGTGGCTCCTCCACTACTAATATCTTTGGAGGCCGTGATTTGACGGCTGGTAACCGCACTTCACGCGAAAAAATATATCATTTACCGAGATTTGCTTAGACAGAGTGCCACACCCAGTGATGGGTAAAAGGCGTGATGATATATTTATTTATTTTATTTTAATTTTACAAAATTATTTTTATGGGATAGATGATTCAATGGTATAAGTCGGCTTGTAGATATTGTAGAAAATATATCACTTACCGAGATCTGCTTAGGCAGAGTGCCACACTCAGTAATGGGTAAAATGCGTGATGATATATTTATTTATTTTTTATTTTATTTATGAATGCTGATGAAATATATAAAATAATGCGATGAATGAATAAAATTATATTATAAATTTCCAAGAACTTTCCCACATCTTCAAAGCCAATTAAAATAATTTCATTCTACTTTTAGGATGTTTCATGTTCACAAAAAAACACCCGACATAATATCAATTCACCAACTGGATGAATCAGAAAAATCAATCAAATCATTCAACGAAATATTCCACGAAACACACATTTCATCCTGTTTCAAATCTTACATGGAAGCTTGGCTCCAACTAGCCCTTGAATACAACCCTAAAAAGAGAGGCCACCGAAACTATGATCCAGACAATGCCCAGAACGAACTCGCTATCTTCACAAGTCTGAGAACTTTCTTGGATATTAAGATACTAACAGTGTTTGCTGTGTACACGTGTGAATTTAGAAGCTATGAGATTGATGACTGCACTAGTGTTGGTACTGTGCAAGGATGGATCGAACGAGACACGAAAATTAAAAAATGCGAACAGGCTTTGCTGTCTTTTACGTGTGATGAAGTTGATCTTGATGGCCTTGCTGTCCAATTCTTCGATGAGGTAATAAATAAATAAATATTTAAGACTGTGCGGACGCTTGCTGTGAAATCAACCATAGATAAGGGAGAAAAACAGTAGTTACTTTTCTACCCGTATATAAGGGAAGAAAAGTTTAATTTCGGTCACGGTTGTAGAAAAAATTATATGTATACCTCGTGAAGAAAGTCTCAGTTTCTTCTCTTAAGGGGTAAGGCCACTCTAGACAAGGAAAAAAGGGTAATTTTCAAGATTTTTTTAACGAAATCTAAACGTGCTGCTTAAGAACTGTTTTTGGATCTTTATTTAGTGCTCTTTAAACTTTATTTAAAAATTGTTTTTATAGAAAATATTCAAAATTGTCGTTAGAAATTAAATTGCTTAAATTATAGTTTAAACCCTTAGGAATAAGGGACAATTAATTTAAATGCCGCGCGGAAGTATTTCAGAGGGAAAAAAGCATATATCTATTAGTACTAGTATTTATATATATATATGACTCGAAACTTTAAACGCGTTTTTCTTGAAATCATATTTTCAAAATCGAGCGAAAAGAAATCTGAAATACTAATTGATGGATCGTGCTGAATCTTTTTATTTCTTATTCTAGATATAAAATACTCAAAAACTACTGGGGCTTTTTTTTTTAAGTGCTTCATTCGTATTTTATGGTCGTTTTTATACAGAAATTTAGTCCCGAATAATGAACTTTTTTTTAAACGTGCGCCATTTTGTTAAAAATCAAAATTTTTAAAATCCAGCCCGTAGTTTTTTAGAGATACATCAGAGATTAAGAAAACATATCCCTTTTTGATCCAGGTCTATTGCTGTTCCCGGAATGTTTTCGCCCGATTTGCTCTACGCGCTGAGAATATTTTCTTTAAAAAAAATTTTTAAATAAAGTTAAAGAGCACTAAATAAAGATCCAAAAACAGTTCTTAAGCAGCACGTTTAGATTTAGTTAAAAAAAATCTTGAAAATGACCCTATTTCCTTGTCTAGAGTGGCCTTACCCCTTAAATAAAATAAACCCTTTATTTTTGTTGCAATAACTTTGAAACACCTTGTACATACATATTTATTTTAGTCGTACAGCCAACCAATGTTATACGTATTCAAAAAATCTGAAATACTTCTAATGGACATCAAACCAAATTTTGTCCCAGAGCTCGTCGAAAAAATGTTACGCGATGCTTCAGAAAACCTACAATTTTATTTTCAAAAACGTTCGTACGCTCATTCACTCTACTTTATATTCACCGAGAACAATATCTACAACACCGTTCTAGACGCTTGTAGTTTAAGAATCCGTCAAATCTTAAGAACATGTGACCAAATGAGCCATCAATGTCGAACTATGAATATAAGTATTGAGAAACTTGTCGCACAGAAAGATTTTAGTAAAGAAGTTCTTGATTTTGACTTTAAACAATATTTGAAGAATTATAGTCAAAGTGCCACACATTGGATGACTTCGTTCAACGCCATTTTAAACAAAATTGACAAGCTACATGAAGGATGTAATCATATTTCTGTTCGTCATGAATCTGCGTACCGACGAGCTTCAAATTTAAGTGTGGGATTCAATAAGGAATATTCCAAACATAATGATCACGATTTAAATAAATTGTACGACAAAGACTCTTCTAAATATTTATTTAAGATTAAAATAATTTATTTCTAGATTGGATGAAGGAATAAACTGTTACCATATTGTAAGAACAAAATCAAAAGATAAAAGATCCAGACCGGAAAATTGTAAGAATATGGCGAAGATTGTTTATCAAGTTTTAAAGTTTCGAGATCGATTATTACGAGACAAAAATTTCAGAAAATGTTTACAGTATGTATTGCTACAAATTAAAGCTGCTTTCATAACTAACCAATTAGTAATTACAATTAACAATTACAATTAATAGTCGTCACTGATATATGCAAAATAATACTGGCGATCAAACCGACAAAATTTTAAGATTAAGTACTAAAGTGAAATTACAAATAAAGCGATAGATATGTATACAGGGTGGTGAATCGAATTGCGCACCATAGCGTTTTCAATGCTATTTTTCAAATGTTCAATTATTGGCTTCCCTAATTATTTTATGCAAAAAAGCTTCAAGTAAAAGTTTTAGGGCATAAATTTCTGCATCTAAATCAATAAACATAATTTCTATTACATGCTTTGTAACGACAGAAATTAAATATTAAAATGTCGACAGTTGTGTTGAAAATACAGACAGCCATAGAATTGAACAAAAAATAAATAAATGCTTGGCGTTTTATCTGTCAAAACGACAACGTTGGCCGTTTTATCTGTCAATCGTTGACGTTAAAACGACAAGCATAATTAGGGAAGACAATAATTGAACATTTGAAAAATAGCATTGAAAACGCTATGGTGCGCAATTTGATTCACCACCCTGTATATTGTTTCAATACTTCAGGAAAAACTGCTACTATTTTGTATTATTTTATTTATTTATTACAGTAAAATATTTTTTTTAAAAGTACACATTTCTAGTACCACTGTTGAAAGAGTTACTTTTAATATATTAATAATTAAATTATAATTGTAAATACTGTCACAGATAAATTATTCATTATATAATGTGGCTCCTCCTCCATTAATATCTTTGGGGCCGCGATTTGACGGCAATTTCATGCACATAAAACTTCCTGGGATCTGCTACGGCAGAATGCCACACCCAGTAATGGGTAATAGGTGTGATGATGTATTTATTTATTTATGTCAGATAAATTTGTACCCCATATGGGGTAGGTGGCTCAGTGGTATCGAGTCGGCCTGTGGATCTTGAGAACCCTGGTTCGATCCCCACAGCCGACAAACAATTTTCACAAATTTAAAAAATCTACTCCTGTGGCTCCTCCACCACTAATATCTTTGGAGGCCGTGATTTGACGGCTGGTAATCGCACTTCACGCGAAAAAATATATCACTTACCGAGATCTGCGTAGGCAGAGTGCCACACCCAGTGATGGGTAAAAGGCGTGATGATACATTTATTTATATATATATATAAATTTGTAGTATTCATAATTATAGTTTAATGTTAATTGTAATTTAATTTCAAGATTTAAAACGATTTCATTAAGTGTTAATTGTAAGTATTAATTGGATAGTTGTGATCGCTAAATTCGCAAAAATGTTGTGTGTATGTTTGTTGAAATTGATTGGACATGTGGAACATGTGTCGAATAAAATATTGGTGAAATATTTTCCAACACTTAATAAAATACAGTTTAAATTTGCAGAATGATAGTCGATATAGATCTTGAGTTGGAAAAAATGTCTGCACCGTTAAACTCGGCAATAGAACACATCGAAAAATTCAGAAACGAATTAATTTCGGACCAATTGTCCCGACAATGTAAAATCTGGGAGTTTACAATTAAACAAAAATTTAAATCAAAATCTACTGAATCAGACTTACCAATAAAAACTAATTTCATGATCGGTAATTCTAACATAAGCCTCGAGGACTTTGGCACTCCAATATCTTTAGAAAAACCACTTCACTTTATATTAGGAGATACTTCTCGAAATAATTCTAGTTTGGAATCAAATTGTTCTTATCACTCTGCTCATGATGCTCAAACTTCTCTGGAAATGAGATCGCCAAATAAAAATTCATTAGAAACAAAGAAACATTGTAATAACAATACAGAAACAAAGAATGGTGAAGATAAAGTATCAGGAAATGACAGTTCTGCTAAACAACAAAACAAATCACAATCGTTGTTAACAAATGATAATCATGTTGTTAAACAATCAAAAAATGATAGTCATGTTAAACAAACTCAATCGTTACCAACAAATGAAAATAATAACAATTTAAATAATAACGCATCTAGTTTGGAACAACCGAAGACTATAACAATTAAAATGCCTAATTTTGCAGTAGGCGAACCTATTTCAGATATGATTAATTATAACATAAGTTTGAGGCATGAGTAAGTTCTATTATTTAATCGACCAAAAATGATCTTTATGAATTGTAACTGCAATTTTTTTCTTGTACAGAACCAACATTAAATTACGTTAACGTTTATTATGGCCGTTTCATTCCATCATTTTGCCATATCAAAATTAGTTTTTTATAGATTTGGTATGTCAAGTAATGCCATCTAGTGACTTTTATTTCAACTAAATGAAAGTGGCCACACTGTTCTGTTAGAAAAACAACCTTCAAATATTTAAAAATTGAAGTAAAACAACCTTAAAATATTTGAAAATTGAAGTTTATGTTATAAAATGAAATACATTTAATGGAACTGCGTATTTTATTTATGCATTTAATATGATTAGGTTAGGTTATGTTAGTTATGATTTATCTTGCCAGAGGCGCTAGTTGACGTGCCCGCCCTGTAAATTTGAAACTAACAATTTTTTAATAACATGTAACGTCCATAATAAACGTAGTGCAATTCAATGAAATTGAGCATGATTGGTTTTAATCTCACAGTACATTCAGAGTAATAAATATATGTTAATTAATATTTCTAAAATATTGCGAGATGTTTTTACTTAGAATTTAAAAATAAAATGTGTCATAAAAATTTTAATGAGAGGTAATAAAAATAAAATCTACCAACATTTGATTGTTTATTATGTTGTCTAGGTTACTTAACTATCATAAATATCATTTTGGTTGGTTTCGCTACAATTTAAGATAAAAAAATAACTGAATTTAATTTGTAGGCTCCAGGAAAAGACTCATGAGAGCTTCATGAACTATAAAAGTATTTTGAACGAGCAACTAGACTTTTCTTTTTTACATGAATAAATACTTCCTGTGTTATGTTGTGCTGGTTCACCATATCACAAATAATATTATATTAGTAACCAGTTGCACTAATTAAACTTACATTTTAAACTTGGTTTTTACATTTATATAAACAATTCGAAGTTATATCGGTGATTCAATAAAATGGCATCAAATTGTGCCATGATAAAACACTTATGTCTGAAATTACAAACAAAATGGTCACCGGTTGGTCAATTTAAAACTTTAAAAAAAAATTAATTAGTTCAAATATAATTATTTTGGTGGTCTGTGAAAATCATATCGTTTAAATTAATAATTTTGAAATTAAGTATCTATCATAATTGACAACGAAAAATATCACCAATTGTGTTAAACACAAATATTGCCATTATATTTATCTTTGGACACGATTTGATGCCATCTTTTTACTTCCTTGCACGAAGTAAAGGAAGTATTGTAATCGCGAAAATTGTCGGTTCTCAGATTTCGACGGAAATAGGTATTTTGGCCCTCCCTGAATCCATTTTGACTAATTTCGTCGTGCCGTCTATGTACGTATGTATCTCGCATAACTCAAAAATGGTAAACCGTATAAAATTGAAACTTTATATTTAGGACTGTTATAACATCTAGTTGTGCACCTCCCTTTTTGGTCATTATACAACTACCGGAAGTGGTACTTTACTTGAAGCCTATAATAGATTTTCATGAAAAACTATATTCAAATATAATTTAAAACTTGCCAAATTTAGTTTATAAGACTACTATATCAATGGAAATAACGTAATAGATTTTGGTTAAAATAGACTAACCGGAAGTGACACATTATATGAAGCTGCTAACAGTTTTCCTTGGAAAAAATTGTATTATTTTAATTTTAGAAATAAATGCTGCAAATAAAAGTTTTAGATAATTAAATTCTGCGTCTAGCACATTAAGAATTTTTTAAATAGCCTTTTGCATAAGCGAGATATCTAAATTTAAATATTATATATTTTTTGTTTTTTTTTTTAATTAAGTTTGCTATGGATTAGAACAAAAAATAAAAGATTTTATGTTAAATATGTGCAATTAAAAAAATATCTATAGTTTAATACGCGTACAAGAAAGTCATGTGGTGTCCACATAAAAAAATTTATGACACGATTTGATGCCATTTTTTTTGTTTATTGCTGTTAAACATTCGATATGCTTTTATTTATTTAAATCAAGTTTAAAATGTAAGTTTTGTTAGTATAACTGACAATAAGAGTGAAATATATCGTGCTGTTTTATTATTTAATCTTTATTCTTTTAAGTTGTGTGATATTTGGCATTTTAACTGTTTTTATTTTTATATATTTTATTATTTGCCTGTGTCACGTACAATATTAAATTATTGCATTTTCAGAAAAACTTAACAATCATGTTATTAAATATGTACACCTGTCAAAAGTTCTTGAATTATTTCAAGTAAATGTTTGACAGCACAAATGTACAATATTCAAGATATTTTTAAACTTCACATTTTATGACGTTTTTGTTAAATTTATTTGTAAATACAATGACTGCTAGTATGATTACTGAACTAACAATTGTTTTATCTTTATTTTTCTAAATTAATTTTGAGCAAATAGATTAATATAATTTAGAAATTTGTATATGGGGTAGGTGGCTCAGTGGTATCGAGTCGACCTGTGGATCTTGAGAACCCTGGTTCGATCCCCACAGCCGACAAACAATTTTCACCAATTTAAATCTACCAAAATCCACTAATATCTTTGGGGGCCGTGATTTAACGGCTGGTAATAGCACTTCACGCGAAAAAATATATCACTTACCGAGATCTGCTTAGGCAGAGTGCCACACCCAGTAATAAAAATTTGTATGTAAAAAATAAAGTTAGTTCCGGTTGTTTTTCCTAGCTGTGGATCTACATATGTTTGTGATTATTTTCTTTGCATTTTTTAATTAATTCAGCCATGTTGACTAGTTAAAATAATGTTTATTTTATTGTATAAAACTTGTACATTATATATTTTATATACAAAAATATATTTTAAAGGAATGTTATACTTAATATGATAATTATATATTTGTTATATAAAAATATTTAATAAAAATTAAAAATACAAAATATGTACATCATTAATAATGATCATTTGGCGCGAATAATTTACATAAACTTTACATTTCATACACACCGTGTTCCAATTACAAAATTAAGTATTTAGCTAATTAAAATTATTATTATATTATGGGGTAGGTGGCTCAGTGGTATCGAGTCGGCCTGTGGATCTTGAGAACCCTGGTTCGATCCCCACAGCCGATAAATAATTTTCACCAATTTAAATCTACCAAAATCCACTAATATCTTTGAGGGCCGTGATTTGACGGCTGGTAACCACACTTCACGCGAAAAAATATATCATTTACCGAGATCTGTTTAGGCAGAGTGCCACACCCAGTAATGGGTAAATGGCGTGATGATATATTTATTTATTAATTTTTATTTAAAATTATAATGATTGGAGCATATTTTGAAACAATTTTCTAGTTTAAAATATTTGAAATTGATACACAGTACATACAATTAAAATTAGTTGATGAATCTATTTGTTTCATAGTGTTACGTTGAGTACAGGGGCTCCGCATACACTCTCGGGGGCCCTGCGGACAGATAACTTACAGGTGGCATCGGTGGTAGAGTCTCTTGTATCAGCAACTTTTTCGTTTTTCTTTTGTATCTAAAACAAGAAATATTTAAATAACAACAAAGACAAAATTAATTGTCATCCATGCATTTGGTGAAACTAGGTTTAATAAAAAATATTAAATAAACACTTGGCTATGTTTCACAAAATTCAGCCTCCAAGTCACCTTATGAGGGCATCGTCAGAGGCTGGCCAGCACAGTTAGTAACCATAGACGCGTTTTTGAGTTTTTTTAAGAAATTTATACTGGAGTAGCACACAAACCCTTGAAATATTTTGATCTTGTCATACTACGCTTCATCCACATTCATAATTTCATTAACTTTCGTTCACGCAATCACCTTACACTCATACCCATCCATTTATTCCTACAGACCCTAAAGGTAGGTAGCTCAGTGGTATCGAGTTGGCCTGTGGATCTTGAGAATCTTGGTTCGATCCCCACAGCCGACAAACAATTTTCACCAATCTAACTCCACCCGTGTGGCTCCCTTTCCACTAATATCTTTAAAGGCTGTGATTTGACGACTGGTAACCGCACTTCACGCGAAACAATATATCACTTACCGAGATCTGCTTAGGCAAAGTGCCATATCCAGTAATGGGTAAAAGGCGTGATACATACATACATAACATCACACTATATCCCATTAAATGGGGTAGCATGAACCCGTCAACATTCTCATCCTGACACACGATACTCGATTCGACCACATTAACACTTCCTCCATACAAACTCTTTCTTTTCTCACAACCAAAATCCATCAACACACAACAAACATTCATCCATTCGCTTCTGTACACTGCGCTTGTTTTTGAAGATGGTCTCCACACAATTACAGGTAAACACTCGAAACATCTAACCAATGAATCTAAAATCAAGAATCATACGCTTCTCTTCATTCATCATATTTATCCCGCAATTAATTCCTATCCTGACACACCACTTTTGCTTCAACCACATTCATTATTCTTTTCATATAAACTAGTTATGATATAATTATTTTATTTATTTACCCTAAAGATCCCAGGTCATCATAATTTCGCCAATCTTTCATTCGACATTCATTCTTCTAACAACATTCTTCTCGATTTTGTACAATCCTTGCTTGGCACTAACACTCCATTATAAACTTCGTACACATACATTCCACTCTTATTCATCTTAATCTCGCATTCATCATACACTGTCGTTACGATTCCTTTTTGGCGTTACAACCGTACCTGCAATGCATGCAACAAACAGTAATGCTAGCTACAAGTCCAGCTAATCCTATTAGACAAGCTATAGCCAAGACCCATAGTTGCACAGCGGTTGCATCTGCCCTTACAAGGGCTCGAGCCGAACATGGAGCTACATCGGTCACATGGTACTTGTTGTAAACTTCTCTCAGACCTTCTGCTACTTTCTCGTCCTCGAGAAACTTGGACATGTCGCGAGGATTTAAAGTTTCTTTACCCACTAATTGGAAACAGGAACTAGAAACAAAAATAGAGTGAATTAGTAGTACACTAGTTAGTTAGAACGTGTCAAAATCTTGCAACTAATTAAGTATTATATGTTAGAAGGCACTAAAACTTAATTAGTACAAGAATGCTTTTAAAATAATGCCTGATGTAGCATTTTTCGCTGTAAATTATTTCTAAATTATTTTATAAAAAAATGCTTCAAATAAAAGTTACTCAGAACTATATTATCTACAACTGTTATTTCAAACATTTTTTATTTATTAATAATTTTGTAACTTTTGATTTTATTTCGTTTTTGGAAACATATTTTTCTAAAACTGTTTGCAATATTAATTATTAATTAAAATATAATTGTGCATAATATATATATTTATAAATAAACTATTTGACGACTTGTATGCTTAAAGATCTGCAATTGTAGATTAGGTACATGTAGAAATATACACTGAACCCTTTAAAGTTTGTTTCATTACAACAATTATTACAGGCGTAATTAATTTTTAAAATTTACCGATTTTTTTGAAACAGGTAGTAACATTTCGAATTGATAAAATATAATTTATTTCAATTCTAGTCATAGCAAAAAACCTATATAATTAGAATAGATAGTACAAACGTGAACCGCGATGTATTCAGTAACAAGTTTGAACGACGCCGTGACGTCATCCGGCATCGCAATTCAGCGATCAGCAACAAATTTTCTTTCCTGCTGAGCCCCTTGAATCTCTACGCGTATACAATCCCGCTACATTCAGGCACAATGCGGGTTTGTATACTTCTCTATCCACTGTACAATCGGTTGCCTAAGCTTGCAGATCTCTCACAACGTAAAGAGATGATTAAAACAAAGGCATCAAATCGTGCCATGAAAAACAAAGATAATATAATTATGACAGATAAGTAATTTCAAATATATGATTTTGAATATTATTGATTATTGTAACATTTAAACAGTCTAGCTTTTACCGACCACCAAAATAATTATATTTAAACAAATTATATTAAAAAAAGTCCTTCTAAACTGAACAATCACTGACATTTTTCATTATCATTTTTGATAGCTAATTACCTAATTAATGTCAGTCGTACGTTTTTTCATAGTACGATTTGATGCCATTTTTTAAATTTCCGTTTGTTGATTGAAAATTTTAACATTAAACAGTAATTGAAAACGTGGTATTGAATCGGACTGTGGGTTTAAAAACCCGGGTTCGATTCCCACAACCGACAAACAATTTTCACCATATTAAAAGTACCCTTGACTAACATCTTTAGGGGCCGTGATTTGACGGATGGTAACCACATTTCACGCGTATAAATAAATATAAGTATAAATGGGGTGTAGGTGGCTCAGTGGATCTTGAGAACCCTGGTTCGATCCCCACAGCCGACAAACAATTTAAGTCTACCCCTGTAGCTTCCCCTCCACTAATATCTTTGGGGGTCGTGATTTGACAGCTGGTAACTGCACTTCACGCGAAAAATATATCACTTATCGAGATCTAATTAGACAGAGTGCCACACTCAGTAATGGGTAAAAGACGTGATGATATATTTATTTTATTTATAATATAATACTACTCTGTTCGCATATAATTATGTTATTTTTGACACTCGGCTGTCCATTTCTACTCAACAACTATTCACAATTTTATTGATGAATATGAATTATGATAATATTTACCTTGTAGAGCTAAAATCCAAACTGTTATCATGCTTCGCATAAAACTGTGTATCATAAACATGTATGGCGATATCAGGCATATTTAAAGCCTTCTGTATATCATTCTCAAAGTTAGTTAAAGTTTTTCTAACTTCTGCTGGCGGTTTACTAAACACAAACTTTAGTAAATCACGATCACGAACTATATACACCTACAGAACAAATTTAAATTAAATGAATTATAAATATTTCTGATTTTGTCTTAAGGGATAAGGCCACTCTAGACAAGGAAAAAAAGGTAATTTTCAAGATTTTTTTTAACGAAATCTAAACGTGCTGCTTAAGAACTGTTTTTGGATATTTATTTAGTGCTCTTTAAACTTTATTTAAAATTTTTTTTTAAAGAAAATATTAAAAAATTGTCGTCAGAAATTAAAAAAAATGGCGACTCCTCTCGGCGCGAAGGGCAAATCGGGCGAAAACATTCCGGGAACAGCAATAGACCTGGATCAAAAAGTGATATGTTTTCTTAATCTCTGATGTATACTTTAAAAAACTACGGGCTGGATTTTGAAAATTTTGATTTTTAACAAAATGGCGCACGTTGAAAAAAAGTTCATTATTCGGGACTAAATTTGTGTATAAAAACGACCATAAAAAACGAATGAAGCACTTTTAAAAAAAAGCCCCGGTAGTTTTTGAGTATTTTATATCTAGAATAAGAAATAAAAAGATTCAGCACGATCCATCAATTAGTATTTCAGATTTCTTTTCGCCCGATTTTGAAAATATGATTTCGAGAAAAACGCGTTTAAAGTTTCGAGTCATATATATATATATATATATATATATATACTAGTACTAATAGATATATGCTTTTTTCCCTCTGAAATACTTCCGCGCGGCATTTAAATTAATTGTCCCTTATTCCTAAGGGTTTAAACTATAATTTAAGCAAATAAAAAAATGCATTTTTAAACATTTTTAGAGTGGCCTTACCCCTTAATATCTTACTTGTATTGCCATATAATTTTCTCTTCCAAATACATCAGAATTATTCGCGCTAATATTAAGTTTAAAGACGCCATCGACAAACTGAAGTAAACTTCTTGCAGTTCTTAATTCCCCTGTATCTGGAAGCAGTCTGAAGACGCTTGTAGCATTTTCTGGTTGGCCAAAATCTATCATAGCTTTAAAACTTATATTCACAATTTCAAAATTAATAGCTTCTGCGTCAGTATCAATATCTGTTGCTTCGATTTTGAATAAAGTTGTGTCAACAGGAACGTTTAATCTTACGCCTATTGTAATGTTATTGTTTGAGAATTCTGGTAAGTTGTCATCAATGTCTTCGACTTTAATTAGAGCTTGTATTTCTGATGGATCCTACAAATAATTTTAATTATTATGTTTAGTTAAAGTTGAAAGTTTAAATTGTACCATTCGGTTGTAAGGTTTTCGAGATAGTTGAAGAGCTCGAGTGTTGGCTTTGAAACATTTGATTGTTAGTAAATGTTGGTTCATTTGTTCTCTGTCTAGTCGTCCGATGTTTTTGATCAACCCTGTATTGTTTTCTGTTCGTTCTATTGTAAAGATGCCTTCTTCATTTCCATCTATAAACATTTATAATAGTTATTAGTTAGAGAAGAGATTAAGACATTTTTATTTCTCGAAAGTGCTGATTTATTTCTCGAAGGGTATAAGGGAGGAATTATATTATCAAAAGTATGAGCCGTTGGCATTTGGTGAAACATTATGAATAAGAATAATGACCGTAGACACTTAATGTAGTTTCACAAAAATTATCTACCCCATTACAGTACAGGGTCCGCACTCACCGAGCCGCAGTGAGATAGTTCATATAATTTTTAGCTTGAGTGAGATTCGAACTCGGGATCTCCGGATTATATATATACACATCACCATACTGACGGTAGATGGCTCAGTGGTATCGAGTCGGCCTGTGGATCTTGAGAACCCTGGTTCGATCCCCACAGCCGACAAACAATTTTCACCAATTTAAAAAAATCTACTTATGTGGCTCCCTCTCCACTAATATCTTTGAGGGCCGTGATTGACGGCTGGTATCCGCACTTCACGCGACAAAATATATCAGTTACCGAGATCTGCTTAGGCAGTGTGCCACACCCAGTAATGGGTAAAAGGCGTGATGATATATTTATATTTATTTTATTTATTTACAAAAATTATTTATTAACAATAATTTGTTGATTTTGGCATATTAGGCCATCTTCAGAATGTTTACTGAATAAAATACAAATTACACCCAGTTTATATAGTACAGTGATTAACGGTAAAGTTCATTTACAAAGATCTTAAGAGTATTTGAATGAAACAAATTATATTTTCTTTGAGGTGTACTTTCAATACCCTTTTAGAAAGCAAAATTTTTTTAAATGAATTAGAAATTTAGATAACATTTATTATTATGGGGTAGGTGGTTCAGTGGTATCGAGTCGGCCTGTAGATTTGTGAATTCGGGCTCTGCCGTAGTAGATCTCGGTAAGTGATATATTTGTGCATGATGTGCGTTTACCAGTCAGAAAATGTGAGAAATTAACATAAATAAATAAATATATTATCACGCTTTTTACCAATTACTGGATGTGGTGGCACTTTACCGTAGCAGATCTTGGTAAATGATATATTTATGCACTAAAGTCAAATCACGGTCCTCAAAGATGTTAGTGGAGGGAGAGCCACAGGGGGTGGGGGAGGGGGTTAGTTTTAATGTCTTGAAAATTGTTTGTCGGCTGTGGAAATCGAACCCGGATTTTCTAATCTACAAGCCGACTTATACCATTGAATCATCTATCCCATAAAAATAATTTTGTAAAATTAAAATAAAATAAATAAATATATCATCACGCCTTTTACCCATCACTGGCTGTGGCACTCTGCCTAAGCAGATATCGGTAAGTGCTATATTTTTTCGCGTGAAGTGCGGTTACCAGCCGTCAAATCACGGCCTCCAAAGATATTAGTGGAGAGGGAGCCACAGGGGTAGATTTAATTGTTTGTCGGCTGTGGGGATCGAACCAGGGTTCTCAAGATCCACAGGCCGACTCGATACCACTGAGCCACCTACCCCATATTTAAAATTTGAAAGTAAAAATACGTACATGTAATGATATAGTCAATAGCACCATTCTCGCCAATGTCTTCATCAATGCCTTTAATTTCTCCTAAGACTGTACCATTACTGACTTCTTCTAACACTGTAAACACCAATGGCAGATCATCCTACAAGAATATAAAACAATTACATTTTGAATAAAATGAATAAAGTATAATAAGTTTGTTTACCAATCCTCTTTCGAAATGTGGTTTATGGTCATCAACATCAGTTACTTGTATTTGAAGAATTCTACTCGCTTGTTGGGGTGGTTCACCCTTATCTACTACTACCACCAATAAAGTATATTTGTCTTTCTTCTCTCTGTCTAATAGTTTACGGGTAGTTATTAACCCTGTCTGTGCATCTAAAATAAAATCATTTTACTAACTATAAAGATTGGTGAAATTAAAGGTGAGCAGTCGTATGGATGGCGAAAGATCCTTAAGGACCCTAGGGTCGCTAGAATCCCTAGGATCTCTAATGAAAGTTTGAAGAAAATTGCCAATAAATATTTTCGATATTTTTTCGGTTCCGAGTAAAGTAAAATTATAAATATTAGTGTAAAAAAATGCAGAAATTTTTGGTAAGGCGTCCTTAGATTCACCATCCTGTAGAGTTATGTATGTATGTATGTATGTTTGAAATGAAAGTGTACCTATTCGGAACCACTGGTAGTCTGTGCCATCATCCAATAGTTTGTAGGTGAGTTTGCCTTGAGGTAAACTGGGATCATCTGGATCACTTGCAATCACTTGAAACACTGGGGATCCTATGGTTGAATTCTGCAATTATAAGTGATAATACTTAATATTTTTTCACATATTTTAGAAAAAAATACTTTAAATAAAAATTATCATTTTTATAACAACAAAGACAAAATTAATTGTCATCCAATACTTGGTGAAACTAGGTTTAATAAAAAGTATAAAATAAACACTGAATTTTGTGAAACTTAGCCAAGTGTTTATTTTATACTTTTTATTATCATTTTTATTTGAAGCATTTTTCTCTAAAATAATTTAGAATCGTTCTTATATTTACCTCAGAAATATAAGCTATTTGATCAACAGTGGGTTTAATAAACAGTGGTACTCCATCGTTTGCACTGATGTCACCAATGTATAACGTCAATGTGACGTCAGTAAAGAGCCCTCCGCCGTCTTGAGCCCTTATTGTTAAGTAGTACGGCTCTGTACGTCCTTTGCCTGTTAACGGTACTCGAGATTTTATTTCCCCTGTATTGTGGTTTATTTCGAACAACCCTAAAAAATATTTATAATTTGTAATTTTACATAACAGGAAATCAACTTATAGTAAAATCAGAACCACTTATTTAAAGTTGTCTTTGTATAAACAGAATATGGGTTTAATTCCCACAGTCGACAAACAATTTTCTCCACATTTGATTTGACGGCTGGTAACCGCACTTCACGCGCAAAATATATCACCTATTGCGATTTGATATGGCAGAGTGCCACACCCAGTAATAGGTAAAAGACATGATGATATATTTATAATTTAATTTTTTTTCTAATTTTAATAGTATTATTTTACTTGTTTCAAACCAGTAAGTGAATTTGTATTTTTCTTACCACTTGATTCGCCTTCATCAACAATATCATAGCTAATTTCTCCTCCGATTCCCTCATCAGGATCATAAGCAGTAAAATTGACAACACTGGATAAAGTATTAACATTTTCTGGTACAACAGCAATATAAGACTTCGCAGTAAACTTCGGGGCATTGTCGTTAACATCCAATATGTCAACAACAACTTCTGCAGCGGTTTTTTTAGCTAGAGGGCCTCCATTTGGCGTATCGGTTGCTATGACAGCGAACTTGAGGACTGATTGTCTTTCTCGGTCTATTGTTGTGTTTGGAGCGATCTGACAATTGTTTAAATTGAATTAATTATTTAGGAGATGTTGTTGATTGATTTGTTATACTTGTATGAGTCCGGTTTCGTTGTTAATGATGAAAATGTTGCTGTTTTCTCCAACTAAAGTGTATCGAACAATTCCGAAACCTCTTTGTATTTCTTCGGGTGTTTCGCTAGCGTCTAAATCATCAGCTTTCACTGTTAAAATATGTTCTGGGTAGCGTACTGATTCCAGAATACTTATTTTGTATTCCTGTAACAAGTTTCACCATTACAGACACAAAAATTATATTTTTCTATGATTGCTATGAAACGTTAACAATTACGCTCTCATTGGTCATCGTAAAGTCTACGTTTTCTGTGGAACAATCGAAAAATATCTTTGAAACAAGTGCGCATTTAACAACTTTATATATATTTTTCGATTGTTCCACAGAAAACATCAACTTTATGATGACAAATGAGAGCGTAATTGTCAACTTTTTATAGCAATCGTAGAAAAATAACTATTTATTTTCACCTACTATATACTTGCAGCATCTGTAATATTTTGTATATTTTGTACCTTTGATTACAAAATATTATGTATCTTTTTATAAAACTACTAAAAATTAATAATAATAATAAAAAAAAACATTGTGAAGGTGGAACTAAAACTTTGTATGCAGCAGGCTTGCAATTAATCTTTACTGGGCTCACTGGATTAATTTTCCAGCTCGCCCGTAAAAATTAATTTACCATACTGGCCGCGTAAATAACTATTACCTAACGGTGCTTTACGAAGTTAATATTTGCCACTATGTAAACAAATATATATTTTCCAATTATATTTTTTGTTAAAAGTTGAAGTTTAAACTCTCGAATTAAAATTTAAAAACACTTACTTTTTGTTCAAACTGTGGAGGATTATCATTCAAATCAATAACTTCTACAATAATTTTCGCGATTGATTTTCTGTCATCTTCGCTTGTGGCTTCCACATTAAAAGACAATTGTTTATTATCTAAAATATCATAGTCTAACCGTTTGGTTAAAATAACTTCGCCATTTGGGACCATTGTTAGTACATCAGTATCAGATAGTATTACTTTAAAATTACCTAAAAAAAAACAATTATTATTTCTATCGGGTGATTTTAAAAAATGGTTTCAAATCGTTCAATAAAAAACAAAGAACAAATATGAAATTTAAAACCTTCGGAATTCTAGGGTAAAATTTTAGAAATTGAAGAAAGAAAATTAACATTTTCTGACTTGTGAAAAAAAATACAATTTAATTGTGATACAGCGAAGAATGTTGTTAAAATACATTTTAATAAATGATTCTTCCTGTGGCTCTTTGAGAGCAGTAATTAGATGACTAGTTCTTGCATGTATCATTTATCGAGATCTGCTACAGCAAAGTGCCACACCCAGTACTGGGTAAAAGGCGTGACGATATATTTATTTATTGGTATAACAACGGGATAATCTTATTAAATAAAATTTATGGATTTGCCACTATTATGTTTAGGCCACTTTTTTGCAAAAAAAACTGTGTTAATTTATTCGGGACATACTGTATGTAAAAATCAATTTACCAATAGGGCTATGAGTAACAGGATCCTTAGCTTTAAGGGTCAATATTTTTGTCCCAATTGGTTTTTCTTCTTCAATAGAAACTTTAATAGTAGGATTACCATAACTCCAACCATCATTCAAAAATATCGGATTATTATCCGAATATGCTTGAACATAGATAGTAACTTCCGTTTTAGCAACTTGCATTTCCGGTTCAACTTCTGCATTCAGATCTTTTGCCATTATCGTCAAAGTAATAACAGCGGCACTCTTGTAATCCAAAGAGGAGTTCACTAAAATTTCTCCATTCTCATTGATTTTAAATGCGTTTTTATAATCGTAAGTTTGTATGGACCTTAACGCTAACCCAGTCTTATCCACAGCCCGAATTGGGTCAATTATCGAGTAGACTATTTTAGAGTTTGAGTCCGGGTCAACAGCTTTGACCTGAAGGACTTTATCGCCTATATGTGCGCGTTCTGAAACATATGCTGTCGAATTTTGTAACAAGAATACAGGTGGTTTGTTGTTGACGTCTTCAATTGTTATGAACACAGTTGTAGTGGCTGTTTCCGGGACTGGGATCCCGGAGTCGACTGCGTGGACTATGACGTCATAATGGTCAAAACCGGAGTCTAAATCTAAGCGGGAATCTTGTGAAATTGTTATTTTTCCTGATCTGAAAATTTAGATAAAGTTCACCGTTGAAATCGCTTTTAAGCGTTTATAAATTGTTTTACAAAGAAATGTTTCAAATAAAACTTGTGAAGTATTATATTTAGAATTTTTGAAAAATCATGAGCATTCGCCGGGATTTGAACCCAGAACCTTTCACTCGCTAGGTGACTGCTCTACCACTTGAGCTACAAATACTCGGCGAATATTCATCATTTTTCGTGCATTATAATTTAGTTGTTAAGAAATTTGTAAAGTGACATCACTATGTCAATTCGTTACAAATCAACAACTGTAGTATGCAGCGGCCAACAGCCAAGGAAGAAATAGCGAGTGAAAGGTTCTGGGTTCAAATCCCGGCGAATGCTCATGATTTTTCAAAAATTCTAACATATTTACTGGACAGACAGGGATGTCGAATATATAATTCTTAAATTATATTTAGAGATGGGCGAATATGATCCGCGAATAGTCGAATGCCGCGAATATTGACATTATTCGAAATTCGAGATTTTCGAATATTAACGTCAGTATAGCGAACATTCGAATACCTCGAATATCGCGCTATATGTTGACCTCAATTTTTGACTATGTTTTTCTTTATCATTTGTACATAAACTTAAAGCTATTACAATACTTTGAAGTTATTAATAACAAAGATATTATATTTCAAATTTGTTTTTCGCCAACATCAGAACATACGTTTCACCTTAAATTTGAAGTTTTCGTCTTTCTTTTTTGTTTGTACTTTTTATTTTATTTTATCTTAACAATTTCATTCAAATAATGAAAAGGACATAATTAAATAATTATTAATAATAAATAAATTAACTTTTAGGAGTATTCGAATATTCGAGCTCTGATTAATATTCGTATTCGATATTCGAATTCGAGAAATTTGATATTCGCCCATCTCTAATTATATTATCTACAATTTATATTTGAAGAATTTTTTTGTAAAATAATTTGACAAAGAGAAATATGATTAAATTAAAACCAATTTATTTTGGGGTAGGTGGCTCAGTGGTATCGAGTCGGCCTGTGGATCTTGAGAACCCTGGTTCGATCCCCACAGCCGACAAACAATTTTCACCAATTTAAAAAATCTACCCCTGTGGCTCCTCCTCCACTAATATCTTTGGAGGCCGTGATTTGACGGCTGGTAACCGCACTTCGCGCGAAAAAATATATCACTTACCGAGATCTGCTTAGGCAGAGTGCCACACCCAGTGATGGGTAAAAGGCATGATGATATATTTATTATATTTTTTTTATTATTTTGAACTTCCATTATCTTTATTAGTGAAATAAATGTTCAAAATAAATTGGTTTTAATTCAAAGTGAATCATTATTTTTTTTAAAAAATAAGTAGATTTATGATTACTAACTTTTTATCGATTAAGAAATTATCTTTATCTCCTCCAGCAATATAGTAATTGATCAAAGAGTCGATTCCATCAGGATCATTGGCAATAACAGTTGTTACAAGGGATCCAGAAGGTGCATTTTCTTTTACTCTGGCTTTGTAACTTGCTGGACCAGCTAACATATTTTGTATTTTGTTGAAATTGCCTTTAAAAACTGGTCGTTGGTTACCAGGTATTCCTACTCTTATAACCACTCGGGTTTCATTTGTTAATGGTGGTTTTCCTACAAAAAAAAACCATTAATTAATGCTTGATAATTTATGTACAACAGGAATTTAATCCCAATCTGAACCAAGAAGACGTAATCGTATTTTTGTATATAAGTCATCGAGATTTGAACTTACTCATTATTATACAGGGTGTTTGTATACTTCGGGAAGAATAAAGGTATATGCCGTATTAATAATAGAACAATATTAGTTTCATAATTCGCATAATTAAATGTAAATTTTTTGTACCATTGGCCAGCATTACAAACAATGAAGTGATATAAAACTAAGTTATTAGAATTTATTTAAGTTTTAAAATGTATGACAAAATAAAGGCTGAAATCATTCAAAGTTTACAGTCATTTATCTTATGTTGTGTAATAAAATGACTGTTGTAGTGTTTACAATTGAATTTTTATTATATTAAAAATCTTGGTTCGATTCCCACAACCGGCAAACAATTTTCACCACATTAAAACAGACTCCTGTGGCTAGCCCTCCACCTAGCATATTTGAGGGCGTGATTTGACGGCTGGTAACCGCAGGATCTGTTACCACAAGATGACACACTCAATAATGGGTATGTGCAATTATTTTTGTAATCAGTACACCAAATAAAATATATCCTTTAATAAATTTTTAAACTCCCTGTATAATCTTAAATTTTATATAAAAATATATAATCATCCTGTATCAACAAATGAAATAACATTTCAGTTCTTGTCACATCATCCACATTCATAATTCATTATCATACAATTTTATCTAATCTTTTCGTTCATGGAAGAATGATTATATTTTAATGTTGGTATACCTGCATCAGTAGCTTTAATAACAAGCTCATACTGCCCTCTTGGAGTATCCATTGAGTTAACCGGTTTCTCAATTTTGATTTCTCCAGAATTCTCATCCACCGAAAATACATGACTTTGTTCTGTATCCGAAATACTATTCGTAGATTCAATTGAATAATAAACTTTTCCTCCTCCTTGATCCGGCCCATCTACATCCGAAGCCCTCACGAAGAACTGAGGGTCGAAACTAGTAGCTCCATCTCTAATAATTCTAGAATATTCCGGCATTTCAAAAACTGGAGCATTATCATTGACGTCATCAACTTCTACGAAAACGTTGACATTTGTAAGTTTTCCTCCGCCATCTTTAGCTTCGAGGGTGAGACTGTAAGATTTTTGTGTCTCGAAGTCTAGTTTTTTGGCTACTTTTAGTCCGCCATTTTTTAAATCTGTTGCAAATGTTTCTGCGCCAAATCCCCGGAGGGTGTAAGTAAGGTGGCCGAATTCGCCACTGTCTAAGTCTGTTGCTAATATGCTTGCGATGTAGTGGCCGATTCCAGCGTTTTCTGGCACGTGGAACCTGCATCGAAACAAACAATTCTTAAATAGTATGTTAAGCTTAGAATCTTTAACACTAACGTCAAAGCAGTCCTACTATACGCCTGCGAAACATGGAAAGTCACCCAAGCTATAACCCAAAAACTACAAACATTTATCCGCTAGTGTCTAAGAAGAATCCTACGGATAAACTGGTACGACCATGTAACAAATAACGAGGTAATGGCGCACAGCAACCAGCAAGACATCAATGCTGAAATAAAAAAAAGAAAATGGAACTGGATGGGCCATGTACTAAGACGAGGCCCAGAGAATATTGCGAAAAACTCCCTTGACTGGAACCCTCAGGGATGTAGGAAAAGAGGCCGACCCAGGATCACATGGAGAAGGACAGTATTAAAGGAACTAGAAGTCACCAGGAAATCCTGGAACCAAGCCAAGCTGATCGCTCAAGACAGATCAAAATGGAAATCTTTCGTGGAGGCCCTATGCTCCAACTAGGAGATTATGGACATTATATATATGTTATGTATCAAGGGAGGGAAACAAGCGATTATTCCCGCGTGTGAAGTTGGCAAACTGAGACGTAAGCAAGGACCAAAGGCACAATCGCGCCCTTCCGTGAAGCATATTATACTTTTCGCAACAAGTGCACAAAAATTACTGTCTTATCGGGACAAATGTCAAATATGTGTTGCGTAACTAGTTACCTAGGAAACACCGCAAACAGCTAATAACCGTAGTCTCTAGGGAGAGAAACATGCTACCTAAGGGAGAAAAACAGTGTTTCTCTCTCTAAAATTAGGGTATAAGAACGTGTTTCTTGTGCATATGTTACGAAAACAATATTTTTTCATAATTTTTAAAACTTTTCTTTTGGTTCTGTCAGAAAATAAAATAATTAAGAGAAAACCGCTTATACTATCTCTGTGGTTTTACTTCACGTGAAGAAATATATCACTTACAGAGATCTGCTACAGTAGCCAGTCATGGATAAAAGGCATGTTAGGTATATTTATTTTATAAATTCGATAGATTTAACTGTCGGTTCTCGTTGAAACATTTTATAATAAAATTAAATTAAAAATCAACACTAGGTTAGTTTCAAATAATGTAAAGTTTATTTTACAATACGTATTTCGGTCGACTAGACCATCATCAGGTGAACAAGATATCTTGTTGATTTTTAATTTAATTTTATTATATTTATTTTATTTTGGGGCTGCCAAACGTTTCTAAATTATTTTAGAGAAAAATGTTTCAAATAAAAGATGAAGAAAACTAAATTTTCTACAACTTTTATTAGAAGCATTTTTTTCTAAAATACTTGCAAACCGTTTTACAGGGGAAAATATTCAAGAAACCTATCAATATTAATTTTAATAAAAATATAAAGTAAACACTTGGCTATGTTTCACAAAATTCAGCCTCCAAGTCATTTTGTGAAACATAGCCAAGTGTTTACTTTATATTTTTATTAAACCTTGTTTCACTAAGTGTTAAATGACAATTAATTTTGTCTTTGTTGTTAATATTAATTTTGTTTGTCTGTACACACCTGTAACTAGATTTAGGAAACTCTGGACTATGATCATTCGCATCTAACACATGTACAGTTACCCTAGCTTTAGCAACTTCTTTGTTTTTAACACTGGCCACTACATCAAACATCAAAGTACGTTTAGTGGCATCATCTACATCATAATCCAGCCTAGTGTTGTCTAAAACTTTGACAACAACTGGAGTTCTTCCTTCCCCTTGTGTGGGGGAAACACCAAAAACCCCATCGCTGTTTTGTACATTGATTAGTGATAAATTATATCGACTGTTGATGCCTAGATCGTCGTCTGTTACTGTCATAGTTAGCCCCGGAAGATGAGTATCTTTACTGATATCTTCTGAAACGGATATTTCGAATTCTTCTTTGTTGAATTTTGGGATTTGATCGTCTACGTCGGTGATGACGATGGTGATTTGAGATGAGGTGAATTCTGCGGGCACTTCATCGTTTATCAATTCTGTTGCCTGGAATAAACAATTCATTAGTAACTGTTAATTCTAAATACTTTATCCAACTAATGATTTGACTTCTGATTGCCACCTCAAGTAAAGGGTAAAAGGTGTGTTGATATATTTATTTGTATTATTTATGCTCCATAGAATTTATACTCCATACATACAAGTCCTTAAATTGGTTTTTAGCTCAAATTAATCTAAATTTTATAGATTTATTTAAGTATTAAATGTGGCCTGTAGATTTGATTAATATCTGGGGGGGCGTAATTTGACAGCTGGTAACTGCACTTCACGCGAAAAATATATTACTTATCGAGATCTGCTTAGGCAGAGTACCACACCCAGTAATGGGTAAAAGGTGTGATGATATATTTATTTATTTGTGTTAGATTCTCACATTAAAACTACCCCTGTGGCTCTCCCGCCACTGACATCTTTGAAGACCGTGATTTGACTTTAGTGCATAAATATATCACTTACCGAGATCTGCTTAGGCAGAGTGCCACACCCAGTAATGGGTAAAAGGCGTGATGATATATTTATTTATTTGTGTTAGATTCTCACATTAAAACTACCCCTGTGGCTCTCCCGCCACTGACATCTTTGAGGACCGTGATTTGACTTTAGTGCATAAATATATCACTTACCGAGATCTGCTTAGGCAGAGTACCACACCCAGTAATGGGTAAAAGGCGTGATGATATATTTATTTATTTGTGTTAGATTCTCACATTAAAACTACCCCTGTGGCTCTCCCTCCACTAACTTCTTTGAGGACCATGATTTGATGTCAGTGCATAAATATATCACTTACCTGCTACGGTAGAGTGCCACACTCAGTAATGGGTAAAAGACAGGATGATATAATTATTTTATTTACTTCACACTTAAGTGTTTTGTATTTCGCAATTTTTTGATGACATAAATATGTACTTACATGAACAGTGAGTGTATAGATGCCTCCATTTTGTAGAACACTTTCGTTTTCTCTGTCTAGAGGAATGTTTGATGTAACTAGAACACCTTCTCCATCATGGTTCTTTGTTATTAATTTGAAATAACCTAAATCGTCGTCTTCTAGCGTTAACAGTATAGGCCGAGGGCTTCCTGTATCTCCATCTCTTGCTTTAATTGTCATTATTGAAGTTTCCTATAACATATTAACACGTTGCTTACGGGAGCACAAACTCTTGAACCGTTATGCCTATGGCACACTGGTCGATGAGCGTCGATGAGCATCGATGAGCTCTTCGATGAAACAACAGAACGCACTCTTCAGTGACAAACAATAAAAGCTTCTAAAGTTGAGAAAGAAAAACTAAATTTCAAAAATATGCTAACGTGAAGTGAGACACAAAAGATACGAGTGAAATGAGATACGTTCGTTTCATCGATGAGCTCTTCGATGGAAATAGAGGAGCCTCTAATTTTCCAAGATGACGGGTGCGTTCTGTTGTTTCATCGAGGAACTCATCGATGCTCATCGACGCTCATCGACCAGTGTGCCATAGGCATTAGATTCATCCTGTAATTAATCTTCGACAAACATTCCTACTCTGTTACTCCGCGTTTCATCCACATACATAATTTTTTTCTTTTTCATACAAGCTTTTGTTCACGCAACAAACTTATCAATTCATTTCCAATCCATGCAATTTTTTTTTTAATTTAACCAATATTTCATTCAATCCACATTCATAATTCCTTTCATATAAGCTTATTTCATCTTTCGTTCACGTAACAAATCCATTTGCTACCGGATACAGAAAGTTCAAAATTGCTGTGTACGATTTGTATTAGGACTGAGAAAATTCGATTCAGTAACATCTCGACTGCTAGAATTAAATTGGTTAAATATGCAGAACAGAAGAAAGCACCACTTAGCATGTCTAATTCATCGTACTATCCACACTAAAGTACCATCATATATTTTTGCAAAAATCACTATTGGATCTGACTTACATGACAGAAACTTAAGGATTCAACATTTACTGCATATTCCGTCACATCAGACTGCTCTTTACCAACGCTGTTTCAGCTATAACTGCCCAGTTGTCTATAATCAGATTCCAGATAATATCAAAAATTGAATATAAAATCTTTTTCCCTCAAATTGAAAGCTACATTATTAGCCTCTCAATAAGTATTAAGTCTTGAAATTCTTTGATTAGTTTGAATCATATATTAGTTTTGTACACTTGTTTCTATCATTTATTATTACTATGAGTTTTATCATTTGTTCTATTACGCAATACAATAATTGTAAAGGTTAAGTGTAAGAGCAGCCTAGGCTGAACTTTGCCAAATAAAATCGTTTTATTATTATTATTATTAAACCATTTCAATTCATTTATTCCTAGAGACCCATGCGTTTCTAAGGATCCTAAATTGTTCATACAATTTTATGCCCTCAATTTAATCAATTTTTAATTAAATAAACGTTCCACATACCCAAGCCAACATACATGATTTATATTGACTTTTTTAACAACATTCTTTCCAGTCTGACACGTATCATACAACAACATATTCCACGGTTTCATTTTCACATCAGCTTTATAGCAATCATCTTTTACTTCACTCACAATGTTAGAAATAGACAGGGTTCGAAGATATATATCGATCGATATATATCATGATATTTATTTTGATATATATCGTCATATTTTTGCAATGATATATATCCATTATATAAAAATATCAAATAGTTTTTGAGATGTAGCCTCCGGAAAAATGAAATTTTTCGAATTTTTCAGTTTTTCTACTTTTCCGAGGCTATATCTCAAAAACTAAATGTGATATGAAAACGCGCTCAACGGCATTAATTTTCTCGTGCTTCAGTTAACTTATAAACATAGTTTCAGCGATTTTTATTTTTTTTCAATTTTCCGCCAAAAAAATCGCAAAAAGCGGTTTTTTAACATTTTCTCGAAAACCAGAAGTCATATGTATTTGAAGATTGCACCACTGGATTCAGTGGGTCAAAATACATATGTATGTAAATTTTCGTTTTAATAATCCTACGATTAAGGATTTTTGGGAAAATTGAATTAAAATATGAAAAAACCAAAGGGGTACCCCTTAGGAAATAATTAAAAATATTAAATTGCATAAAATTGTATGAAAATATGCTTATAAGTCAATTCGGACACGGGGAATTCAACGCCGTTGAGCGCATTTCCATATCTTGTTTAGTTTTTGAGATATAGCCTCCGGAAAAATGAAATTTTTCGAATTTTTCAGTTTTTCTAAATATGTACAAAAACTAAAATTAAAAAATAAATATCCAAAAAGTGATATTTATCTGATATATATCCTATATATCAGATATTTTGATATTTATTATAAATATCATGATATTTACGAACCCTGGAAATAGATTAATAAAAGGAAAAAATTAAAACAATAAATGTACAACTATAGCCTCTCACCCCTAACACTAACATCTTTAACCGAATTTTACATGCATAAATATATTACTTATCGAGATCTGCTACGGCAGTGTTACACCCAGTAATGAGTAGAAAACGTAATGATATATTTTTTGTTTTATTATAAAAATAAATATTTCTGGGTGTGGCATTCTGCCTAAGCAGATCTCGGTAAGTGATATATTAATGTGGTTATCAGCCGTCAAATCACGGCCCCCGAAAGATATTAGTGGAGGGAGAGCCACAAGGATTAGATTTAAATTTGTGTTATTATTACAAATTAAAATATCTTACTCACCCCTAACACTAACATCTTTAACCGAATTTTACATGCATAAATATATTACTTATCGAGATCTGTTACGGCAGCGTGTTACACCTAGTAATGAGTAGAAAACAGAAAAAACTACTGGTCATCAATGGATGAAAAGTGGCCCTAAGATTTGTAGTTTTAGATTAGCGAAAAATTAATGGTTAGTTGGTATGACTAGTTTTAATTCTTGTATTAATACTATATAATTTACCAATAAAAAAAAAATTATTACAAATTAAAATATCTTACTGGGGCGGTGTTTTCTGCAATAGTAGCAGAATATGGTGAATTAGAAAAAACTGGGGGTTGATCTTGAACATCGAGCACATCAATAGCAACGCTGGCAAATGCAGATAATGGAGCAAGAGCACTGTCACTTGCTTTCAAAGTTAAGATGTATGCAGATCTTGTCTCAAAATCTAGTTGTTTTATTAAAGAAATGTGAGCCCGAAATGTTCCTTCTGATACCTACAAACAATTATACAGGGTGTTAAATAAGTAAGATATTATCAATAATTATATCACAAGTGCAAGGCAAATACGTGAATATTTTCTCGAGTGCACGGACGTGCACGAGCGAAAATATTCTGATTGTATTTGACTTGCACGAGTGGTATATTGGTAGAATATTTCCCGAGAAAAACTTCACATTCGATATTTTAAATTATATTTATTATAATTTAATATTTATTTAAACTGTCAAATAAACGTCAGTTGTCAGATCATAACACTTGATAAACGTCCAATGCAATTTTAGACAAAAAATATATATTTTTTCTACGATTGCTATGAAAAGTTGACAATTACGCTCTCATTTGTCATCGTAAAGTTGACGTTTTCTGTGGAACAATCGAAGGATATCTTTTTTGCGCGTCTCCAATGGCAACGCGCGAAAAAGACGTTAAATACGCGCGTTTCCAATGGCAACGCGCGAAAAAGATTATAAATGCGCGTTACCAGGGATACAAACAAAACAGAAACTTGTCATATTGACAGTTGACAGAACGAATTTATTTTCAGTACGTATACGTTTTTAAATAATTTTAAGATGCAATCGTAGAAAAAATTATGTGTATCACGAGCGTAAAGTGTCTTTGTTCCTCTTACACTATTGCAGCTCTCGCCTTCGGCTCGCGCTGCAATTACTGTGCTCGAGTAACAAAGAATCACTTTACGTTCTTAATACACAAATAACTATATCAAGTGGTGTAAGCAATAAAACAATTTTCTTAGAAACGTTATTAAACAAATGTAAATTTTTCATTAGTGTTGTCAAATTGACATATTCGAGTATTGCACTTGTGCAAATACCCGGATATTGCACAAGTGCAAAATATTCACTGTTATTCGATTGTGATTGGTCGAAATTTAAAAAATACTGTAACCTGATTGGTTGAAATTTTTCGAGTGAAATATTCTTCTAATATTCGTATTTCTTACCTTTTCGGTCCAAACATTGAACGTTTCACAAACATCATCAACCCCTATCATATTCTTCTCAACATAACACCCTACAACAACGTCCCCATTCACCCCCCCATCCTTATCCGTTACAATCACATCATTCACAACAGCTAGATTAGTTCCTGTAGGTGACGCTTCGCTCACGTTAGCACTATATGGTCTATTGTGAAAAACTGGTGGATTGTCATTCTCATCCAACACTGTTATATCTCTTCGTAGTGAGACTGTGTTAGGTTCAGCGCTCCCGCTAGGACTTTGATCTGTGATGGACACGATAACTTCCAACAGATCTTGTGTTTCGCGGTCTAGGGGTTGACGAAGAGTTACTACCCCGCTGGTGCGATCGACGGTGAAATATTGACCGGAGATTGAGTAGGAAAGGGGGCTGCCTTCGGGGTCGATTCCTTAAAGAAAGAAGAAAATAAATAACTTTCACCATATTAAAACTACCTCTGTGTCTCTCCTCCACTAACATTTTTAAGGGTCGTAATAAGACGGTTGGCCACGCGTATAAATATATCACTTACTGAGATCTGCTAAGGAAGAATGGGGAAATGACGTATTAATATATTTATTTAATATAATCTCGGGGACGTGATTTGACAGCTGATAACCGCACTTCACACGCATAAATATATTACTTACTGAGATCTACTACGGCAAAGTGCTACACTTAGTAATGGGTAATTTCTTACCATTTTTTTAAAAACTTTTTAAAAAAAATAGAACAAGAATAAAATTATTTAATTCAACATTTTTTTGGATGATTCAAAATTATTTAAAAAAATTGAAGGGTGCATATTATTAGATGTACTGATTATAACGCAAGATAATTTTTCTGAAATTTTCAAAAATAATTCCTTTGCATTACATTCATTTTTTTTACTTTAGAAATAAATTTTTCTACTGTTTTAAACAACTTTAACAATTGAATAATTGTAAATAACATTGTTGAACAAAAGCAACAACAAAACACACTTTGAGACACAACTAAATTTTTCCCATATCATATTTTAAGAAAATAACGAAAAAAAAGTTCTTCGTCACCAGCTTCTTCACGTGAACTTTGTTCTAGGTGAAGAAGTGAGTTATACCATACTGATGAGCTCTAATAAGAGCGAAACGCGTCTATGGTTACTAACTGTGCTGGCCAGACGATGCCCTCATAAGGTGACTTGGAGGCTGAATTTTGTGAAACATAGCCAAGTGTTTATTTTATACTTAAAAAAAAAAAAATAATCTTTAAGGCCGTCAAACATAAAGCAACTCGTACATAATCGGATTTTATGTATTTGTTACATAAACATCTATTATACATTTAATAGTATATACAGTCTGCAGGAATAAATTATGAATATGTTAATATGAAAATTAAAAACAACATCTATTTATAAACACCAACAATAATACAAGCTCAGTCCAAATACTTCAATATTAATCACCAAGCCCACTTCAATGACATTGTAACATTCGAAAGTAAAAAGAACTCGTTACTAAATCTGCAAATAGACCTTCACTATCTCAAAAGAAAGTCACATATAAGACAATAAGAAATTTACAATTTTCGAAAATATTTTTCATTGTCACACATTGCTAAATTATTTTACCAAAAAAAATCTTAAATAAAAGTGGTAGAAAATGTACAATAGAAAGATGTCATTACCTTTTTTTGAATATCCTGCATCGTATGTCGAATGACAGATTGGTGAAACAGGTGTATGTTGGTGAAATTGAGGGTGAAAGTTTGCGTGGACGGCCTAGGAACAAGTGGATGAATATGATTGAAGGGTTGTTGCGTGAGCGAAAGATTCTGAGCGTGAAGAATAAACGAGCTTGTATGAAGGGAATTATGAATGTGGTTGAAGCAAAAGTGGTGTGTCAGGATAGGAATTAATTGCGGGATAAATATGATGAATGAAGACAAGCGTATGATTCTTGATTTTAGATTCATTGGTTAGATGTTTCGAGTGTTTACCTGCAATTGTGTGGAGACCATCTTCAGAAACAAGCGCAGTGTACACTAGCGAATGGATGAATGTTTGTTGTGTGTTGATGGATTTTGGTTGTGAGAAAAGAAAGAGTTTGTATGGAGGAAGTGTTAATGTGGTCGAAGCGAGTATCGTGTGTCAGGATGAGAATGTTGACGGGTTCATGCTACCCCATTTAATGGGATATAGCGTGATGTTATGTATGTATGTGGATATTTTCCCTTGTCCAACATTTCTAATTAATTTTAAATTAGTAGAAAATGTTGTACTTTAATCTAAAATAATTTTAAAACTTTTTGAAATTTCTTACCTTTAAGCTGATATACTGGTGTTCCAACTGGAGTGTTTTCACTTAAACTAAATTTGTTGAGGTCCCCAGTTCCCGGGACAAAATGCGGGGCCCTGTTTACCACCTGGGCAAAGGTGGAGTACGACAGGAGCCCTAGCAATAACACCCCAATGTTTAACATCTGAAATAAAATTATTTAAATATATTTTCACATTTGAAATTGAAAACCTGGGTTCGATTCCCATAGGCAACAAACAATTTTCACCACATTAAAACTACCCCTGTGACTCCCTCTCTACTAACATATTTGGGGGAATGATTTGACGACTGGTAACCACACTTCACGCGAATAAATATATCACTGATATGGCAGAATATCACACCCAGTAATGGGCAAATAAAGAATAAATATTTTTTTTTTTAATAATTGAAATAATTAATAATTTCTGGGGTAGGTGGCTCAGTGGTATCGAGTCGATCTGTGGATTTGAGAACCCGGGTTCGATTCCCGCAGCTGATCAAAACAATTGTCACCAAAATATATCTACCCCTGTGGCTCTCCCTCCACTAACATTTTTGGGGGGCGTGATTTGACGACTAGTAACTGCACTTCACGCGAAGAAATATATTACTTATCGAGATCTGCTACAGCAGAGTACCACATCCAATAATAGGTTTATTTACATTATTTAAAATAATTAATGATATAGGGAAGTTAAAAAGTAATTATTTTATTATAAATATTAAATTTCCTCGTCGAAATTATAGTTGTAATAAGTAGATGAGCTTTGAAAAATTATTTTAATATTTATTTATTGTTACGAGTCGCTACTTTAAATTTGAATTATTTATAAAGGAAACAGGAACTATTTAATTCTTGAATATATTAAGAAACATTTCAAAATATTATAAGAATGTGATTACTGTTATTTTAATGTTCTACTCACAGAAATACTTTTTCACGCATTTGTTTCTTAGATTCATTTTACAAAAATACAAATTAAAAAACTATTTTTATAGATGTTAAAATATCGATGGCATATTGTTAAATTTTAAATAATCTCCAAGAAGATGGATCAATAAATATATCATCACGCCTTTTACCTATTACTGGATGTGGCACTCCGCCATAACAGCCCTCAAAGATGTTAGTGGAAAAAGAGCCACAGGGGTAGCTTTAATGTAGTGAAAATTGTTTGTCGGCTGTGGAAATTGAACTCAGGTTTTCAAATCTACAGGCCAATTTAATACCACTGACACAGATAAATAAATATAGTAAAAAAAAGGGAAAAAAATATATATAGATTGAAATGTCCAAAAAATTCTTTAATAATATCATTCTCAAAAAAATAGTAAATTTAATCCAATGTTTTATCTTTAAAATAGTTGAAAAATGTGTGACTTTCTACATGCTTATTGATTAAAAGAACACAACTTTCATGATTAGTATGCAAAAAAAAATAATTAAAAGATCTTAATCGTATATTTTAATATTGATAGGTTTGTTGGTACCTGATGCAGAATTGAAGTCCCTCGCAGATTTTTCGCTGCCAAACGTTTATAAATTACTTTAGCGAAAAATGCTTCTAATAAAAGATGAAGAAAACTAAATTTTCTATCACTTTTATTTGAAGCATTTTCCTCAAAAATCATTTATGAACGTTTGGCAGCAGAAAGTATATAATATTTATAGCTTTAATCATTAAATTGTTATATTTAAATAAAGATTTTAAATGTATTTCCATAAAATTAAAGTAATTACAGTACGAAATCATCTTCACGTTCTTGCATTTAAGTATAACGTGTGACTCAACTAGCGTTTTAATAATATAAGTTACTATAAAGTTAGAAAGAAGCATGGGAAAGAATTGTATTTGTTATTTATAATTGCAAGACGTAAATACAACACGTCTTTCTACTATTTAGTTTTTGCGTTTTATAAAAAGTTGTAATTAAAATATATTTATTTGAGGAAGAAAAACTGTGATTAATAACTATTTACTGCTATATAGAATCATCATTACATAGTTTGCTGATGAGTAATGGCTATTTTTATTGCTAATACAATTTTTATTGAATAGTTTTGTGGTGAATAATTTTGAATTTTAGGGAAAAGTGGAAACCAAAAAACCTTAGATAATTAATTTGAAAATAACATATAGTTTATTTTGCATTGTTGAACGTTTCTTAATTGTTTTACAAAAAAATTCTTCAAATAAAAGTGGTAGAAAATTTAATTTTCTTCATCTTTTATTTGAAGAATTTTTTTCTAAAATAATTTATAAACATCTGACAGCCAAAAATATCCCAAAATGTAATGGAGATTTCAATGTTACATCAGGCATTGAACCTAAATTTTCTTTTTTTCTTATATCTTTTACAAATTTTTAGGGTACATCTTTTGCTATACTTCATTTCACATAAGAATGCAATTATTTAAGAAGAATTATACAGGGTGTTTCAAAATTATTGCAAAAAAAATAAAGGATATAATTATTTGATGTACTGAATTTTTCCGAAATTCGCAAAAATAATTGCATATTTCTTTCAATATTTAATGTTTACTAATTTTAATTCATTTTTGTAATCTATCAATCCAGTGGCACGAAAAATGTTTGTTTCAAGTAATGTGCTATTATTTTTGCGAATTTCAGAAAAATTATTTTTATATATATATATCCATATTTTTTGCAACAAATTTTGAAACAGAAATATTTTTAAAATTAAATATAAAATTAAAACTATAAATTATATTATAAATATGTATTTAAGACAAATAATACCTTATGTATTTATAGTTTAAATTTTATATTCAATATTTAATATCTCTGTATAATTTTGAGCAATGTTTTTTCTAAATTTAAACAATTTTTGTATGGCCCTATATTATATTCTGAATTGAAACAAACTATACATTTCAATATTTACATTATAAATCAAGTAATCAGTTTATAAACAATTTACGATAGTTATTCTTGTACATGTACTGATAAAAATAACATTAATGTATAATGAAATTTTTTTCAATGACTTTTTAAATGTCAACAACAAACTTAAAGGTTAACATTTATTACAATATTTAAACAAAATTACAAGAAGTATAAGTACAGTTTCCGTAAAAAACAAACGTCAAAAGTAAACAAAAAGACTGTTGCACAATTGCGGAAATATTTAACATGTGAAAAGCAAGAATCTGACATAACGAAGTGTTACTCCACTTCTACACACCTTCAACATTCTTCACCAAGACTAAAGACAATTCCAATCACAGAAAACCAATTACAAAGCACTTATAAATACCACAAATATGTATGTAACTATTTGTACTTACCTTAAATGTTGATTTTATCACAGTTATCTATTTATTTTATCATTTTATCATGGAAAATTTTACAAACAAGTCTACAGCTACCGTCTACCTTAACATCTGACGATCTGACTGACTGGTAAAAGTAACTGTACAGTCTTGGAATCCGGGTTCAAATTCAGCCGTATGTACAGAGTGAATAAGTAACACCGTTACTTTGATATTGCTCAGCGAGAAAAGGAAAGATGTATTGGGTTATAAGATGTGGAAGAAAAGGATGGAATAAAGTTTTATTTTTATGCTTCTTTGTGAATTTGTGCTAAATGAGTTGTAATATTTCAATTGTTTAGAGTTTATTGTTTCATTTTATTAAATATGCGTATGTGATATTAATATGAATGATGCATTTTCTGCTTTATAAATTATTTTGGAGAAAAATGCTTCAAATAAAAGTTGGAGATAATTTTGGTTTACCTAACTTTTATTTGAAGAATTTTTCTCTAAAATTATTAAGTAATGTTTGATAGCAGAAAATATAGGATGCTCTAAATGTGTAAGATGTTTGCGAAATATTTCTTTTATGTTGTACATTTATAATATAATTTCAAATAGTTGTTGCACGATGGTTGCACTATTATTTTGTGAGTTGAAACTTCTTTAACTTCAACTTATAATCAAAAATATTAATATGTGGTTCTGATTCCACTATAAATTGTAGCTTTCCTTGTACTGTCATTTAGATAATTTTCTTGTTGTGGTTTTTAAGTTATAACGCTTGTCGTACAAGCGAGAGCAACGCGAATGTAAACTTTATTGATTTAAATATATAACTTATATTAGGAATAATTTCCTGTTGTGATTTATGAGTTAGAACACTCGTTTCACAAGCTAGAGCAATATTAATCTCAACTTTGTTGATTTAAATATATTACCAAAAATATAAGTGCGTCTTAGTGGTTTTGAATTTGCTATAAGCTGTACTATTATTGAGATTAATTTCCTGTTGTGCTTTTTAGTTAGAACGCTCGTTTTACTAGCTAGAGCAAGTCGAATGTAAACTTTCTTGATTTAAATTTATAATAAAAAATATGGGGTAGGTGGCTCAGTGGTATCGAGTCGACCTGTGGATCTTGAGAACCCTGGTTCGATCCCCACAGACGACAAATAATTTTCACCAATTTAAATCTATCCCTGTGGCTCTCCCTCCACTAATATCTTTGGGGGCCGTGATTCGACGACTGGTAACCGCACTTCACGCGAAAAAATATATCATTTACCGAGATCTGCTTAGGCAGAGTGCCACACCCTGTAATGGGTAAAAGGCGTGATGATATATTTATTTGTTTTATTTTTTACAAAAAAGATAAATGCGTCTAAGTGGTCCTGATTCCACTGTAAGCTTTAGTTTCTTTGGGATTAATTTCATGTTATGGTTTCTTGGTTCAAACGCTTGTCTTACAAGCGAGAGCAATGCTAATAAATACACAACTAAAGAATATGCATCCATGGGGTTCGAGTTCTACTATAAGCTACTGTAATTGGAATTATTTTCCTGTTATGCAGAATAATACAATAATTATAACACATATTTAGCAAACTTTATACAGAGTTTTATTATTAGGGGAATGAATAATAATAATGGGGTAGGTGGCTCAGTGGTATCGAGTCAGCCTGTGGATCTTGAGAACCCTGGTTCGATCCCCACAGCCGACAAACAATTTTCACCAATTTAAAAAATCTACCCCTGTGGCTCCTCCACCACTAATATCTTTGGAGGCCGTGATTTGACGGCTGATAACCGCACTTCACGCGAAACAATAATATCACTTACCAAGATCTGCTTAGGCAGGGTGCCACACCCAGTGGTGGGTAAAAGGCGTGATGATATATTTTTTTTTATTTTTAATAATGTTGCATGAAAATAATAATCAGTAATAGATAATAATAAATGTAACATAAATGAAATGAATTACATCTAGATTAGTTCAATTTTCATTACAAATGCATTTTTTTTATTTGGATGTTGAATTTACAAGAACAAAAATTAGAAAGCGAAACATTACATTCCTTTGTTTTGCTTCAATTTGTTTTTGTAATTATCATTCTTATATTAATTTCTATATTATGGATATTGTAGGACCGTTATCAGTTTTAAATCAAGCCTTTAGGCTAAAGATACATTAAAGTTTTAAGGTAAATTTTAGTATAAAAGTCATGGATTTTGTTGAAGAACTCATCAAATTCATTTTTGTCTTTGTCTAGTGTTCTACTACCAATTTCAACATGAACTTCGTAAGTACATATATTCATCAAATATATTTATAATTATCTAACAATTGTTGATTCATTATAAGTAAACACAACAATATATTTTTTCGTACATTAACTTTTTAAAATATAAATATAGCATGTGAATTTTTCACACAATAGATACTGTTTATGCGTTTTCATGTGTATCTTTTATTTCAATTATTCAAATTTTTTTTGGGCTCTTGAGCTCTGCAATTGTAGATCTAATATATTTGATCTTTAAGTTTGGTTGCTTGCCGTCAATTTATAACTCCTCAATATCATTCATATTTAAACATAAAAATTCTGTTAATTTTTAAAAGTACAAATATAATTAAATTGTACTCAACAAATTTTCAAATCGATACAGTTCTGCAATTTCAAATCTTGATAATATATTTGTTAATTTGAGATACGGTTACCAGCTGTCAAATTGCGACTCTCATAAGTGTTAGTATTTAAACAGAAATTTCGTTTTTAAATTTTAATTTTGAAGTACAAGTATCTTGTTCATTACTCATTGTTTACTTTATTCAGAGTAAGGCAGTGCTCTGCAATTGCAGATCTAAAGAATATATATATTTTTAGTTAAAAATGCATGTACAAGCCGTCAAATTACAACACTCATAGCTTACAAATAAACTATTAATATTTTCAAATTGATGTACACATTTATATTAATAATACTACATTTTTTCATCATACACTAGTGCTACTGGTCTGCAATTGCAGATCAGATGACAGTACAAGTATCTTTACTAACTTTATGTGGAAAGTTGTGCCTCAACGGTTATCACACTCTAATAACAGCTACCAAGTAAAAATCAAGTTATATAAACAACATTTTTATCGCCATCTCCATAGACAATTGTCCTCGCTCTTTGCTGCATCGCCTACGTCGTTGCCGGCCCCGTGGAGAGAGCAGCTAGCGCATCTAGCCCGCTGTTGAAACACGATGAGACCCATGATGATAATGGCTACACCGTGGAATACGAGCTCGCCGATGGTACCCTGGTGCATGAACGTGGTGAGAAAGTGGTGACAAGAGACGAAGAAGGTGAAGAACAAGTATACTTCCGTCGGGTTGGATTCTACAGATACAAGGCACCTGAAGGAGACAACATCGAAGTGCACTACACTGCTGATGAGAATGGTTTCATTGCCCAAGGACCCCATCTACCTAAACCTGTTCAAGTTTAAGATTATGAGAATTTGTTAATGTCTGAAAATAAATAATTGTTGTTTTTGAATTTTATATGCGATATTTTATTTTAAATAATTTATAAGATACATTGTCGAGTCCTTTGAACAACACATGCTTCTTATACAATTAATATTTGTCGTCCTGAACTACTTTTTTAGGCAAACATTCATTTTTCCTAAAAAAATCTGAAAAATTCTTAAGCCAAAATAATAATTCTACAGTCCGAAAAAAATTGGAAAGTTCTTAAAAAGAATCTAAAGTACTCTTCTTATCTTTAAAAAAATAGATCCTCAAGTGTCTTAACTAGGGTTGTGCATTTGACCAGTCAAATATTTTTCGGTCAATTGACCAATAAACATTTAATAAAAATCACAATTAAAATTGTAATTTATTTATATAGTACTGTTTACTACATCCAATATTACTAAAATTGAAAAACCAACAACAACTAATAAACAAAACCACATCAAATTCAAAATAAAGTAAAAGACGTAATGAAATGAAATAATATGTATTTATTTTATTTGTAAAGTAAAGTAAGCAAATTCTCCAGAACCCAGAATACCAAACTAGATATATTCATGTAATAATAGTAAGTAGCTATTTCTATTGAACAACAGATGTCATGGCGTCCATTTAGATTATTTGACCGTTTTTTTTGGCCGTCAAATATTTTTGGTCAATTGACCAGTCAATTGTCCGGTCAATTGACCACGGCACAACCCTAGTCCTAACCCTTGTAGTTATTGAGTTAAATATTGCAACTAGCTATACTAATAGAAATATACCTACATTTTCACCTTCTATGTACTAGAAAATAATCAATAACTCAACCCTTAGTTACATTACATTACATTAATATATTACATTACATGAACAAAATCATATCGAAAATACCAACGGTAAAGCAGATTGCTAAAACCATTTCGGTAAAAGCGGATGAAAATGGTTTTCGTGAAAAAATGGCGGCCATATATCTTGAAAACGGCCGAACCGATTTAAATACAACTTATATGGTGTATAGAACTTTCTGTAGTATTAACTATAGGCTATAATGTTTTTCCTGGTTATGTCTAGATTCAAGATGGCGGCCGGCTATCTCGGAAATGGCTGAACCGATTTTTATGAAACTTATATGGTGTATAGAACTTTATTTAACATTAACTGTAGGTTATTAATTTTTTCTCGGCTATGTCTAGATTCAATATGGCGGCCGGTTAACTCGGAAAATGTATAGTTTATTAAGATCTGCTATCGCAGAGCTGCCATGTTCATGAATGGCCAAAATTTTAACATATAAACATGCAGATGTGAATTCCTGGTTGAACCAGTTCAAAAAGTCAAAATTTTTATAATATGGTTCTATATAGTTCAGAGCACGAGAAAAGCACTCGTTCAAACCGCATTTCAATATCTCTTTTAGTTTTCGAAAATGGCCGTTTTTTGAAGATTTCTTAAGGAGTTAGCCTTAAGATTGTTACGATTTTTGGCCATTTTTCGTTTTTTTTGTAATAAAAAATGTATCCGTGCGAATTTTATTGTGAAAATTTGCATATTTATGTACTTTCACGCCAGAAATTCACTGTTGTTTTCAGATTTTCATTATCTTTTCAAGTTTTTGAAATATTGAGGAAGAAAAATTTTGAAAAAAATTGAAAAATTTTCAAAATAACTGTACAAATTAAGTAACGCACTAGAAATACACTCGTTCAAACCGCATTTCAATATATCTTTTAGTTTTTGAGTTATGGCGTCTCAAAGTTGAGCTTTAAAAAAAGTCAAACATCGCTGTAACTCAAAAACTAAAAAGGATATGAAGATGCGCCTTGCGCCATTCGATTTCTCGTGGTCTGAATTATATAGAACCACATTTGAATAATTTTTGATTTTTGAACTGGTTCAACCAAAAATTCTCATGATTTGTATGTACAAGCTTTTAAACGAAGAATTTGCGAACAAACCTCTACACAAAAGAACTTTCGGATTGTTTTGAGGTTCTAAATTTATACCTAACGTTTAGTGAATGTAATTTAAAGTAATTCAAATTCATTTAATTTGTTTAAACTTAAAATGTTTCTTTTAGACTATAGACTATTACACTTCAATGCATTGCTGAAAATATTATTTTCCCTATGTTTACTTTTAAAATAAACGCTCTAATGTATTGCTGTCAAACTTTTTAACTGTAACTATGGTAATGATATATCCTTATGTTTACTGATAAGAAAAACTCCCGGTATATTTTTCCCACCCGCTATACTGATAATATATGAAAAAAGTAAGTTAATGCAATAAATAACAAATCGCAAATATAATATGAAACAATAACAATTTATTAACACAATAAATAGACAAGTCATATATCGAACAATCCATCAATGAACATGTTAGTGCTGAGGCAAAGGTGTTGTGGGCAGATGATCTCCTTGAGCATTGAAGCCATTCTCGTCGGCGGAGTAGACGACTTCGATAGGAATACCTTCAGGCGAGATGAAACGGAAGCTTCCACTACGGGTCCACACATCTCCTTCAGGTCCATGGACCTTCACGCCATGTTCCTTCACTACGGTACCATCATCGACTTGGTACTCCACCACGTAGCTATTCTCATCGTGCACCTCCACGTGCTTCAACAAAGCTCCAGGTACTGGACCGCTCATTGCGCAGGCGAAGAGCCCCAACAGAACAATTGCCTAAACAAACATTGTATTTATTTAATACACAACAGGATATTTATCTCAATTGTAATAGCGAACAGTGAAACCTACCCAGATTAGATAAGTTGAAAACTTAGAAAATAATAATGGTAATATATTTGTTGTTTTGTTAGCAGGTAGCAACATTTACACTTTAACAGTATTACTATTTGCATTAGGTATTACCGTCATAATTTAATAATTTAAATAATACTTACGAATTTCATGTTGAAAATTTAAAGTTGTAAGAACAGAAGAAGACTGAAGAACAGTTGGTAGGACTGTGATACTTTGCTTTGACTTACTAGACCTTTTATACTAATATTTTGTCCAAAAATAGCAGCTTTCAATTTTCTTAATGACACTTTTATTTTGTTATGAACAACAATTAGTAATTAGGCGTTGACTGTATGCACATATTAGTGGCCTGCAGCAATATGTATAGAATAGATCCTTTCCTTTTATAAGGTCTTTTGCTACAAATATTCTGAAATTCAAAATTCAATTTTTACTATTTATTTTTACTTCCTTGTACGAAGTAAAGGAAGTATTGTAATCGCGAAAATTTTCGGTTCTCAGATTTCAACGGAAATAGGTATTATGGCCCTCCCTGAATCCATTTTGACTAATTTCGTCATGCCGTCTGTACGTACGTACGTATCTCGCATAACTCAAAAACGGTAAGTCGTAGAAAATTGAAACTTTATATTTAGGACTGTTATAACATCTAGTTGTGCACCTCCCTTTTTGCTCATTATATAACTTCCGGAAGTGCTACTTTACTTGAATCATAGATGAAAAACAATATTCAAATATAATTTAAAATTTTTCAACCTTGGTATATAAGACTACTATATCAATGGAAATAACATAATAGATTTTGGTTAAAATAGACAAACCGGAAGTGACACATTACGTGAAGCTGCTAACAGTTTTCCATGTAAAAAAATGGTATTATTTTAATTTTAGAAATAAATGCTGCAAATAAAAGTTTTAGAGAATTGAATTCTGCGTCTAGTATATTAAGAATTTTTAAATTAGCCTTTTGCATAAGCGAGATATCTAAATTTAAATATTATATATATATTATATATTTTCATCAATTTAAATCTACCCCTGTGGCTCCCTCTCCACTAATATCTTTGAGGGCCGTGATTTGACGGCTGGTAACCGCACTTCACGCAAAAAAATATATCACTTACCGAGATCTGCTTAGGCAGAGTGCCACACCCAGTAATGGGTAAAAGGCGTTATGATATATTATTATTATTATTATTATATATTTTTTGTTTTTTTTTAAATTAAGTTTGCTATGGATTAGAACAACGCGTACAAGGAAGTCATGTGGTGTCCACATCAGATTTTTAAGATATGGGGTAGGTGGCTCAATGGTATCGAGTCAGCCTGTGGAAATCAATTAGTATTAAGGGTGCAGTTACATAGAAATATTACATTTCAATATTTGAACATAATTTTTAATAAATTTTCAAATATTTATTTTTGTTATTGCCATTTAATTTAATCCGTGAAGCTTATTTACTATTCGTTGATATTAAAAATTATATTTTAAGAGCATTTAGTATTTTTGATGCACATTTATTATTTTTAATATTCATTGAATTATTTCTGGTCAGAGCAACACAGTTTTCATTGATAAAATGATTTCGGTGCTCATTTAAATGATTCCCTTTTGAAATTATTTGGGTAAAAGTTTGTTAAAAACAGTAAAAAATATGTTGTTTTAAATTGACCAGGTGTGCATGGCTGAGAGTTTACGTGATGAATAAGAAGTTCAATAAATGTGTAAAGAGAGAGAAAGTAAGGGGCATTTTGATGATTTGATGAGTGAAATATGGACGATTGATTTTAATATAAATAAAAAAATCTGATGTGGACACCACATGACTTCCTTGTACGCGTATTAAACTATAGATATTTTTTTAATTGCACATATTTGACATTAAATCTTTTATTTTTTATTTTTTGTTCTAACAATAGCAAACTTAATTTTTTTTTAAATAAAAAAATATATAATATTTAAATTTAGATATCTCGATTATGCAAAAAGCTAATTTAAATTTTTTTAATGTGTTAGACGCAGAATTTAATTCTCTAAAACTTTTATTTGCAGCATTCATTTCTAAAATTAAAATAATACCATTTTTTTCAATGAAAACTGTTAGCAGCTTCATGAAATGTGCCACTTCCGGTTAGTCTATTTTAACCAAAATCTATTATGTTATTTCCATTGATATAGTAGTCTTATATACCAAATTTGGAAAGTTTTAAATTATATTTGAATATAGTTTTTCATGAAAATCTATTATAGGCTTCAAGTAAAGTACCACTTCCGGTAGTTGTATAATAACCAAAAAGGGAGGTGCACAACTAGATGTTATAACAGTCCTAAGTATAAAGTTTCAATTTTCTACGGCTTACCGTTTTTGAGTTATGCGAGATACATACGTACGTACAGACGGCATGACGAAATTAGTCAAAATGGATTCAGGGAGGGCCAAAATGCCTATTTCCGTTGAAATTTGAGAACCGAAAATTTTCGCGATTACAATACTTCCTTTACTTCGTACAAGGAAGTAAAAAGAATGTTTTGGTTAAGTTGAGTGTGAAGAGGTGGCAAGGGTGCAGTACGGATGGGGAGTTATTGTGGAATGAATCAGATGTTAGGAACAGATGGTGTAAGGGTTTCTTATGGATTGAATGGTTATATTGAAAATATTAGAGGTGGTATAAATGAGAGTGATG